>JBBELK010000783.1:0-1234116 GCA_037783545.1 Henricia sp. BOLD:AAB3569 | reverse complement strand
AAAATAGCACACATGGTCAGTTTCGGCCATTTTGGAAAAAAACTGACCACTATTAATTTTGGTCGGACGGTGTCCAAAGTGGTATTTTGAACTCGCCTTTCGACGCTGATTCCGAAAATACCACACACGGTCAGTTTCGGCCATTTTGGAAAAAGTGTTATATTTGACACTTTGGTCTGTTTTTGACACTTTTGTCGTAATTGGTATTTTTGAACTCGCCTTTCGATGCTGATTCCGAAATAGCCACACAATGGTCAGTTTCGGCCATTTTGGAAAACAAACTGACCACTATTCAATTTTGGTCGGACGGTGTCCAAGTGGTATTTTGGAACTCGCCTTTCGACGCTGATTCGAAAATACCACACACCACGGTCCAGTTTCGGCCATTTTGGAAAAGTGTTAATTTTTTGACACTTTGGTCTGTTTTTGACACTTTGGTCGTAATTGGTATTTTTGAACTCGCCTTTCGATGCTGATTCCGAAAATAGCACTCATGGTCAGTTTCGGCCATTTGGAAAAAAAACTGACCACTAATTCAATTTTGGTCGGACGGTGTCCAAAGTGGTATTTTGGAACTCGCCTTTCGACGCTGATTCCGAAAATACCACACACGGTCAGTTTCGGACCATTTTGGAAAAGTGTTATTTTTGACACTTTGGTCTGTTTTTTGACACTTTGGTCGTAATTGGTATTTTTGAACTCGCCTTTCGATGCTGATTCCGAAAATAGCACACATGGTCAGTTTCGGCCATTTTGAAACAAAACTGACCACTATTCAATTTTGGTCGACGTGTCCCAAGTGGTATTCTGGACTCGCCTTTCGACGCTGATTCCGAAAATACCACACACGGTCAGTTTCGGCCATTTTGGAAAAGTGTTATTTTTGACACTTTGGTCTGTTTTTTGACACTTTGGTCGTAATTGGTATTTTGAACTCGCCTTTCGATGCTGATTCCGAAAATAGCACACATGGTCAGTTTCGGCCATTTTGGAAAAAAAAACTGACCACTATTCAATTTTGGTCGGACGGTGTCCAAAGTGGCTATTTTTGAACTCGCCTTTCGACGCTGATTCAGAAAATACCACACACGGTCAGTTTCGCCATTTTGGAAAAAGTGTTATTTTTGACACTTTGGTCTGTTTTTTGACACTTTGGTCGTAATGGTATTTTTGACTCGCCTTTCGATGCTGATTCCGAAAATAGCACACATGGTCAGTTTCGGCCATTTTGGAAAAAAAACTGACCACTATTCAATTTTGGTCGGACAGTGTCCAAAGTGGTATTTGGAACTCGCCTCTTCGACGCTGATTCCGAAAATACCACACACGGTCAGTTTCGGCCATTTTGGAAAATGTGTTATTTTTGACACTTTGGTCTGTTTTTTGGACACTGCTTGGTCGTAATTGGTATTTTTGAACTCGACCTTTCGATGCTGATTCCGAAAATAGCACACATGGTCAGTTTCGGCCATTTGGAAAAAAAACTGACCACTATTCAATTTTGGTCGGACGGTGTCCAAAGTGGTATTTTGAACTCGCCTTTCGACGCTGATTCAGAAATACCACACACGGTCAGTTTCGGCCATTTTGGAAAAAGTGTTATTTTTGACACTTTTGGTCTGTTTTTTGACACTTTGGTCGTAATTGGTATTTTGAACTCGCCTTTCGATGCTGATCCGAAAATAGCACACATGTCAGTTTCGGCCATTTTGGGAAAAAAACTGACCACTATTCAATTTTAGTCGGACGTGTCCAAAGTGGTATTTTTGAACTCGCCTTTCGACGCTGATTCCGAAAATACCACACACGGTCAGTTTCGGCCATTTTGGAAAAAGTGTTATTTTTGGACACTTTGGTCTGTTTTTTGACACTTGGTCGTAATTGGTATTTTTGAACTCGCCTTTCGATGCAGATTCCGAAAATAGCACACATGGTCAGTTTCGGCCATTTTGGAAAAAAAACTGACCACTATTCAATTTTGGTCGGACGGTGTCCAAAGTGGTATTTTTGAACTCGCCTTTCGACGCTGATTCACGAAAATACCACACACGGTCAGTTTCGGCCATTTTGGAAAAAGTGTTATTTTGACACTTTGGTCTGTTTTTTGACACTTTGGTCGTAATTGGTATTTTTGAACTCGCCTTTCGATGCTGATTCCGAAAATAGAACACACGGTCAGTTTCGGCCATTTGGAAAACAAAACTGACCACTATTCAATTTTGGTCGGACGGTGTCCAAAGTGGTATTTTGAACTCGCCTTTCGACGCTGATTCCGAAAATACCACACACGGTCAGTTTCGGCCATTTTGGAAAAAGTGTTATTTTTGACACTTTGGTCTGGTTTTTTGACACTTTGGTCGTAATTGGTATTTTTGAACTCGCCTTTCGATGCTGATTCCGAAAATAGCACACATGGTCAGTTTCGGCCATTTTGGAAAAAAAACTGACCACTATTCAATTTTGGTCGGACGGTGTCCAAAGTGGTATTTTTGAACTCGCCTTTCGACGCTGATTCAGAAAATACCACACACGGTCAGTTTCGGCCATTTTGGAAAAAGTGTTATTTTTGACACTTTGGTCTGTTTTTTGACACTTTGGTCGTAATTGGTATTTTTGAACTCGCCTTTCGATGCTGATTCCGAAAATAGCACACATGGTCAGTTCGGCCATTTTGGAAAACAAAACTGACCACTATTCAATTTTGGTCGGACGGTGTCCATAAGTGGTATTTGGAACTCGCCTTTCGACGCTGATTCCGAAAATACACACACGGTCAGTTTCGGCATTTTTGGAAAAAGTGTTATTTTTGACACTTTAGGATCTGTTTTTTGACACTTTGGTCGTAATTGGTATTTTTGAACTCGCCTTTCGATGCTGATTCCGAAAATAGCACACATGGTCAGTTTCGGCCATTTTGAAAAAAAACTGACCACTATTCAATTTTGTCGGACGGTGTCCAAAGTGGTATTTTTGAACTCGCCTTTCGACGCTGATTCAGAAAATACCACACACGGTCAGTTTCGGCCATTTTGGAAAAAGTGTTATTTTTGACACTTTGGTCTGTTTTTTGACACTTTGGTCGTAATTGGTATTTTTGAACTCGCCTTTCGATGCTGATTCCGAAAATAGCACACATGGTCAGTTTCGGCCATTTTGGAAAAAAAAAACTGACCACTATTCAATTTTGGTCGGACAGTGTCCAAAGTGGTATTTTGGAACTCGCCTTTCGACGCTGATTCCGAAAATACCACACACGGTCAGTTTCGGCCATTTTGGAAAAAGTGTTATTTTTGACACTTTGGTCTGTTTTTTGACACTTTGGTCGTAATTGGTATTTTTGAACTCGCCTTTCGATGCTGATTCCGAAAATAGCACACATGGTCAGTTTCGGCCATTTTGGAAAAAAAAACTGACCACTATTCAATTTTGGTCGGACGGTGTCCAAAGTGGTATTTTTGAACTCGCCTTTCGACGCTGATTCAGAAAATACCACACACGGTCAGTTTCGGCCATTTTGGAAAAAGTGTTATTTTTGACACTTTGGTCTGTTTTTTGACACTTTGGTCGTAATTGGTATTTTTGAACTCGCCTTTCGATGCTGATTCCGAAAATAGCACACATGGTCAGTTTCGGCCATTTTGGAAAAAAAACTGACCACTATTCAATTTTGGTCGGACGGTGTCCAAAGTGGTATTTTTGAACTCGCCTTTCGACGCTGATTCAGAAAATACCACACACGGTCAGTTTCGGCCATTTTGGAAAAAGTGTTATTTTTGACACTTTGGTCTGTTTTTTGACACTTTGGTCGTAATTGGTATTTTTGAACTCGCCTTTCGATGCTGATTCCGAAAATAGAACACACGGTCAGTTTCGGCCATTTTGGAAAAAGTGTTATTTTTGACACTTTGGTCTGTTTTTTGACACTTTGGTCGTAATTGGTATTTTTGAACTCGCCTTTCGATGCTGATTCCGAAAATAGCACACATGGTCAGTTTCGGCCATTTTGGAAAAAAAACTGACCACTATTCAATTTTGGTCGGACGGTGTCCAAAGTGGTATTTTGGAACTCGCCTTTCGACGCTGATTCCGAAAATACCACACACGGTCAGTTTCGGCCATTTTGGAAAAAGTGTTATTTTTGACACTTTGGTCTGTTTTTTGACACTTTGGTCGTAATTGGTATTTTTGAACTCGCCTTTCGATGCTGATTCCGAAAATAGCACACATGGTCAGTTTCGGCCATTTTGGAAAACAAAACTGACCACTATTCAATTTTGGTCGGACGGTGTCCAAAGTGGTATTTTGGAACTCGCCTTTCGACGCTGATTCCGAAAATACCACACACGGTCAGTTTCGGCCATTTTGGAAAAAGTGTTATTTTTGACACTTTGGTCTGTTTTTTGACACTTTGGTCGTAATTGGTATTTTTGAACTCGCCTTTCGATGCTGATTCCGAAAATAGCACACATGGTCAGTTTCGGCCATTTTGGAAAAAAAACTGACCACTATTCAATTTTGGTCGGACGGTGTCCAAAGTGGTATTTTTGAACTCGCCTTTCGACGCTGATTCCGAAAATACCACACACGGTCAGTTTCGGCCATTTTGGAAAAAGTGTTATTTTTGACACTTTGGTCTGTTTTTTGACACTTTGGTCGTAATTGGTATTTTTGAACTCGCCTTTCGATGCTGATTCCGAAAATAGCACACATGGTCAGTTTCGGCCATTTTGGAAAACAAAACTGACCACTATTCAATTTTGGTCGGACGGTGTCCAAAGTGGTATTTTGGAACTCGCCTTTCGACGCTGATTCAGAAAATACCACACACGGTCAGTTTCGGCCATTTTGGAAAAAGTGTTATTTTTGACACTTTGGTCTGTTTTTTGACACTTTGGTCGTAATTGGTATTTTTGAACTCGCCTTTCGATGCTGATTCCGAAAATAGAACACACGGTCAGTTTCGGCCATTTTGGAAAAAGTGTTATTTTGACACTTTGGTCTGTTTTTTGACACTTTGGTCGTAATTGGTATTTTTGAACTCGCCTTTCGATGCTGATTCCGAAAATAGCACACATGGTCAGTTTCGGCCATTTTGGAAAAAAAACTGACCACTATTCAATTTTGGTCGGACGGTGTCCAAAGTGGTATTTTGGAACTCGCCTTTCGACGCTGATTCCGAAAATACCACACACGGTCAGTTTCGGCCATTTTGGAAAAAGTGTTATTTTTGACACTTTGGTCTGTTTTTTGACACTTTGGTCGTAATTGGTATTTTTGAACTCGCCTTTCGATGCTGATTCCGAAAATAGCACACATGGTCAGTTTCGGCCATTTTGGAAAACAAAACTGACCACTATTCAATTTTGGTCGGACGGTGTCCAAAGTGGTATTTTGGAACTCGCCTTTCGACGCTGATTCCGAAAATACCACACACGGTCAGTTTCGGCCATTTTGGAAAAAGTGTTATTTTTGACACTTTGGTCTGTTTTTTGACACTTTGGTCGTAATTGGTATTTTTGAACTCGCCTTTCGATGCTGATTCCGAAAATAGCACACATGGTCAGTTTCGGCCATTTTGGAAAAAAAACTGACCACTATTCAATTTTGGTCGGACGGTGTCCAAAGTGGTATTTTTGAACTCGCCTTTCGACGCTGATTCCGAAAATACCACACACGGTCAGTTTCGGCCATTTTGGAAAAAGTGTTATTTTTGACACTTTGGTCTGTTTTTTGACACTTTGGTCGTAATTGGTATTTTTGAACTCGCCTTTCGATGCTGATTCCGAAAATAGCACACATGGTCAGTTTCGGCCATTTTGGAAAACAAAACTGACCACTATTCAATTTTGGTCGGACGGTGTCCAAAGTGGTATTTTGGAACTCGCCTTTCGACGCTGATTCCGAAAATACCACACACGGTCAGTTTCGGCCATTTTGGAAAAAGTGTTATTTTTGACACTTTGGTCTGTTTTTTGACACTTTGGTCGTAATTGGTATTTTTGAACTCGCCTTTCGATGCTGATTCCGAAAATAGCACACATGGTCAGTTTCGGCCATTTTGGAAAAAAAACTGACCACTATTCAATTTTGGTCGGACGGTGTCCAAAGTGGTATTTTTGAACTCGCCTTTCGACGCTGATTCAGAAAATACCACACACGGTCAGTTTGGGCCATTTTGGAAAAAGTGTTATTTTTGACACTTTGGTCTGTTTTTTGACACTTTGGTCGTAATTGGTATTTTTGAACTCGCCTTTCGATGCTGATTCCGAAAATAGCACACATGGTCAGTTTCGGCCATTTTGGAAAAAAAAACTGACCACTATTCAATTTTGGTCGGACAGTGTCCAAAGTGGTATTTTGGAACTCGCCTTTCGACGCTGATTCCGAAAATACCACACACGGTCAGTTTCGGCCATTTTGGAAAAAGTGTTATTTTTGACACTTTGGTCTGTTTTTTGACACTTTGGTCGTAATTGGTATTTTTGAACTCGCCTTTCGATGCTGATTCCGAAAATAGCACACATGGTCAGTTTCGGCCATTTTGGAAAAAAAAACTGACCACTATTCAATTTTGGTCGGACGGTGTCCAAAGTGGTATTTTTGAACTCGCCTTTCGACGCTGATTCAGAAAATACCACACACGGTCAGTTTCGGCCATTTTGGAAAAAGTGTTATTTTTGACACTTTGGTCTGTTTTTTGACACTTTGGTCGTAATTGGTATTTTTGAACTCGCCTTTCGATGCTGATTCCGAAAATAGCACACATGGTCAGTTTCGGCCATTTTGGAAAAAAAACTGACCACTATTCAATTTTGGTCGGACGGTGTCCAAAGTGGTATTTTTGAACTCGCCTTTCGACGCTGATTCAGAAAATACCACACACGGTCAGTTTCGGCCATTTTGGAAAAAGTGTTATTTTTGACACTTTGGTCTGTTTTTTGACACTTTGGTCGTAATTGGTATTTTTGAACTCGCCTTTCGATGCTGATTCCGAAAATAGAACACACGGTCAGTTTCGGCCATTTTGGAAAAAGTGTTATTTTTGACACTTTGGTCTGTTTTTTGACACTTTGGTCGTAATTGGTATTTTTGAACTCGCCTTTCGATGCTGATTCCGAAAATAGCACACATGGTCAGTTTCGGCCATTTTGGAAAAAAAACTGACCACTATTCAATTTTGGTCGGACGGTGTCCAAAGTGGTATTTTTGAACTCGCCTTTCGACGCTGATTCAGAAAATACCACACACGGTCAGTTTGGGCCATTTTGGAAAAGTGTTATTTTTGACACTTTGGTCTGTTTTTTGACACTTTGGTCGTAATTGGTATTTTTGAACTCGCCTTTCGATGCTGATTCCGAAAATAGCACACATGGTCAGTTTCGGCCATTTTGGAAAAAAAAACTGACCACTATTCAATTTTGGTCGGACAGTGTCCAAAGTGGTATTTTGGAACTCGCCTTTCGACGCTGATTCCGAAAATACCACACACGGTCAGTTTCGGCCATTTTGGAAAAAGTGTTATTTTTGACACTTTGGTCTGTTTTTTGACACTTTGGTCGTAATTGGTATTTTTGAACTCGCCTTTCGATGCTGATTCCGAAAATAGCACACATGGTCAGTTTCGGCCATTTTGGAAAAAAAAACTGACCACTATTCAATTTTGGTCGGACGGTGTCCAAAGTGGTATTTTTGAACTCGCCTTTCGACGCTGATTCAGAAAATACCACACACGGTCAGTTTCGGCCATTTTGGAAAAAGTGTTATTTTTGACACTTTGGTCTGTTTTTTGACACTTTGGTCGTAATTGGTATTTTTGAACTCGCCTTTCGATGCTGATTCCGAAAATAGCACACATGGTCAGTTTCGGCCATTTTGGAAAAAAAACTGACCACTATTCAATTTTGGTCGGACGGTGTCCAAAGTGGTATTTTTGAACTCGCCTTTCGACGCTGATTCAGAAAATACCACACACGGTCAGTTTCGGCCATTTTGGAAAAAGTGTTATTTTTGACACTTTGGTCTGTTTTTTGACACTTTGGTCGTAATTGGTATTTTTGAACTCGCCTTTCGATGCTGATTCCGAAAATAGAACACACGGTCAGTTTCGGCCATTTTGGAAAAAGTGTTATTTTTGACACTTTGGTCTGTTTTTTGACACTTTGGTCGTAATTGGTATTTTTGAACTCGCCTTTCGATGCTGATTCCGAAAATAGCACACATGGTCAGTTTCGGCCATTTTGGAAAAAAACTGACCACTATTCAATTTTGGTCGGACGGTGTCCAAAGTGGTATTTTGGAACTCGCCTTTCGACGCTGATTCCGAAAATACCACACACGGTCAGTTTCGGCCATTTTGGAAAAAGTGTTATTTTTGACACTTTGGTCTGTTTTTTGACACTTTGGTCGTAATTGGTATTTTTGAACTCGCCTTTCGATGCTAATTCCGAAAATAGCACACATGGTCAGTTTCGGCCATTTTGGAAAACAAAACTGACCACTATTCAATTTTGGTCGGACGGTGTCCAAAGTGGTATTTTGGAACTCGCCTTTCGACGCTGATTCCGAAAATACCACACACGGTCAGTTTCGGCCATTTTGGAAAAAGTGTTATTTTTGACACTTTGGTCTGTTTTTTGACACTTTGGTCGTAATTGGTATTTTTGAACTCGCCTTTCTATGCTGATTCCGAAAATAGCACACATGGTCAGTTTCGGCCATTTTGGAAAAAAAACTGACCACTATTCAATTTTGGTCGGACGGTGTCCAAAGTGGTATTTTTGAACTCGCCTTTCGACGCTGATTCAGAAAATACCACACACGGTCAGTTTCGGCCATTTTGGAAAAAGTGTTATTTTTGACACTTTGGTCTGTTTTTTGACACTTTGGTCGTAATTGGTATTTTTGAACTCGCCTTTCGATGCTGATTCCGAAAATAGCACACATGGTCAGTTTCGGCCATTTTGGAAAACAAAACTGACCACTATTCAATTTTGGTCGGACGGTGTCCAAAGTGGTATTTTGGAACTCGCCTTTCGACGCTGATTCCGAAAATACCACACACGGTCAGTTTCGGCCATTTTGGAAAAAGTGTTATTTTTGACACTTTGGTCTGTTTTTTGACACTTTGGTCGTAATTGGTATTTTTGAACTCGCCTTTCGATGCTGATTCCGAAAATAGCACACATGGTCAGTTTCGGCCATTTTGGAAAAAAAACTGACCACTATTCAATTTTGGTCGGACGGTGTCCAAAGTGGTATTTTTGAACTCGCCTTTCGACGCTGATTCAGAAAATACCACACACGGTCAGTTTCGGCCATTTTGGAAAAAGTGTTATTTTTGACACTTTGGTCTGTTTTTTGACACTTTGGTCGTAATTGGTATTTTTGAACTCGCCTTTCGATGCTGATTCCGAAAATAGCACACATGGTCAGTTTCGGCCATTTTGGAAAAAAAAACTGACCACTATTCAATTTTGGTCGGACAGTGTCCAAAGTGGTATTTTGGAACTCGCCTTTCGACGCTGATTCCGAAAATACCACACACGGTCAGTTTCGGCCATTTTGGAAAAAGTGTTATTTTTGACACTTTGGTCTGTTTTTTGACACTTTGGTCGTAATTGGTATTTTTGAACTCGCCTTTCGATGCTGATTCCGAAAATAGCACACATGGTCAGTTTCGGCCATTTTGGAAAAAAAACTGACCACTATTCAATTTTGGTCGGACGGTGTCCAAAGTGGTATTTTTGAACTCGCCTTTCGACGCTGATTCAGAAAATACCACACACGGTCAGTTTCGGCCATTTTGGAAAAAGTGTTATTTTTGACACTTTGGTCTGTTTTTTGACACTTTGGTCGTAATTGGTATTTTTGAACTCGCCTTTCGATGCTGATTCCGAAAATAGAACACACGGTCAGTTTCGGCCATTTTGGAAAAAGTGTTATTTTTGACACTTTGGTCTGTTTTTTGACACTTTGGTCGTAATTGGTATTTTTGAACTCGCCTTTCGATGCTGATTCCGAAAATAGCACACATGGTCAGTTTCGGCCATTTTGGAAAAAAACTGACCACTATTCAATTTTGGTCGGACGGTGTCCAAAGTGGTATTTTGGAACTCGCCTTTCGACGCTGATTCCGAAAATACCACACACGGTCAGTTTCGGCCATTTTGGAAAAAGTGTTATTTTTGACACTTTGGTCTGTTTTTTGACACTTTGGTCGTAATTGGTATTTTTGAACTCGCCTTTCGATGCTGATTCCGAAAATAGCACACATGGTCAGTTTCGGCCATTTTGGAAAACAAAACTGACCACTATTCAATTTTGGTCGGACGGTGTCCAAAGTGGTATTTTGGAACTCGCCTTTCGACGCTGATTCCGAAAATACCACACACGGTCAGTTTCGGCCATTTTGGAAAAAGTGTTATTTTTGACACTTTGGTCTGTTTTTTGACACTTTGGTCGTAATTGGTATTTTTGAACTCGCCTTTCTATGCTGATTCCGAAAATAGCACACATGGTCAGTTTCGGCCATTTTGGAAAAAAAACTGACCACTATTCAATTTTGGTCGGACGGTGTCCAAAGTGGTATTTTTGAACTCGCCTTTCGACGCTGATTCAGAAAATACCACACACGGTCAGTTTCGGCCATTTTGGAAAAAGTGTTATTTTTGACACTTTGGTCTGTTTTTTGACACTTTGGTCGTAATTGGTATTTTTGAACTCGCCTTTCGATGCTGATTCCGAAAATAGCACACATGGTCAGTTTCGGCCATTTTGGAAAACAAAACTGACCACTATTCAATTTTGGTCGGACGGTGTCCAAAGTGGTATTTTGGAACTCGCCTTTCGACGCTGATTCCGAAAATACCACACACGGTCAGTTTCGGCCATTTTGGAAAAAGTGTTATTTTTGACACTTTGGTCTGTTTTTTGACACTTTGGTCGTAATTGGTATTTTTGAACTCGCCTTTCGATGCTGATTCCGAAAATAGCACACATGGTCAGTTTCGGCCATTTTGGAAAAAAAACTGACCACTATTCAATTTTGGTCGGACGGTGTCCAAAGTGGTATTTTTGAACTCGCCTTTCGACGCTGATTCAGAAAATACCACACACGGTCAGTTTCGGCCATTTTGGAAAAAGTGTTATTTTTGACACTTTGGTCTGTTTTTTGACACTTTGGTCGTAATTGGTATTTTTGAACTCGCCTTTCGATGCTGATTCCGAAAATAGAACACACGGTCAGTTTCGGCCATTTTGGAAAAAGTGTTATTTTTGACACTTTGGTCTGTTTTTTGACACTTTGGTCGTAATTGGTATTTTTGAACTCGCCTTTCGATGCTGATTCCGAAAATAGCACACATGGTCAGTTTCGGCCATTTTGGAAAAAAACTGACCACTATTCAATTTTGGTCGGACGGTGTCCAAAGTGGTATTTTGGAACTCGCCTTTCGACGCTGATTCCGAAAATACCACACACGGTCAGTTTCGGCCATTTTGGAAAAAGTGTTATTTTTGACACTTTGGTCTGTTTTTTGACACTTTGGTCGTAATTGGTATTTTTGAACTCGCCTTTCGATGCTGATTCCGAAAATAGCACACATGGTCAGTTTCGGCCATTTTGGAAAACAAAACTGACCACTATTCAATTTTGGTCGGACGGTGTCCAAAGTGGTATTTTGGAACTCGCCTTTCGACGCTGATTCCGAAAATACCACACACGGTCAGTTTCGGCCATTTTGGAAAAAGTGTTATTTTTGACACTTTGGTCTGTTTTTTGACACTTTGGTCGTAATTGATATTTTTGAACTCGCCTTTCGATGCTGATTCCGAAAATAGCACACATGGTCAGTTTCGGCCATTTTGGAAAAAAAACTGACCACTATTCAATTTTGGTCGGACGGTGTCCAAAGTGGTATTTTTGAACTCGCCTTTCGACGCTGATTCAGAAAATACCACACACGGTCAGTTTCGGCCATTTTGGAAAAAGTGTTATTTTTGACACTTTGGTCTGTTTTTTGACACTTTGGTCGTAATTGGTATTTTTGAACTCGCCTTTCGATGCTGATTCCGAAAATAGCACACATGGTCAGTTTCGGCCATTTTGGAAAAAAAACTGACCACTATTCAATTTTGGTCGGACGATGTCCAAAGTGGTATTTTTGAACTCGCCTTTCGACGCTGATTCCGAAAATACCACACACGGTCAGTTTCGGCCATTTTGGAAAAAGTGTTATTTTTGACACTTTGGTCTGTTTTTTGACACTTTGGTCGTAATTGGTATTTTTGAACTCGCCTTTCGATGCTGATTCCGAAAATACCACACACGGTCAGTTTCGGCCATTTTGGAAAAAGTGTTATTTTTGACACTTTGGTCTGTTTTTTGACACTTTGGTCGTAATTGGTATTTTTGAACTCGCCTTTCGATGCTGATTCCGAAAATAGCACACATGGTCAGTTTCGGCCATTTTGGAAAAAAAACTGACCACTATTCAATTTTGGTCGGACGGTGTCCAAAGTGGTATTTTTGAACTCGCCTTTCGACGCTGATTCAGAAAATACCACACACGGTCAGTTTCGGCCATTTTGGAAAAAGTGTTATTTTTGACACTTTGGTCTGTTTTTTGACACTTTGGTCGTAATTGGTATTTTTGAACTCGCCTTTCGATGCTGATTCCGAAAATAGCACACATGGTCAGTTTCGGCCATTTTGGAAAAAAAACTGACCACTATTCAATTTTGGTCGGACGGTGTCCAAAGTGGTATTTTTGAACTCGCCTTTCGACGCTGATTCAGAAAATACCACACACGGTCAGTTTCGGCCATTTTGGAAAAAGTGTTATTTTTGACACTTTGGTCTGTTTTTTGACACTTTGGTCGTAATTGGTATTTTTGAACTCGCCTTTCGATGCTGATTCCGAAAATAGAACACACGGTCAGTTTCGGCCATTTTGGAAAAAGTGTTATTTTTGACACTTTGGTCTGTTTTTTGACACTTTGGTCGTAATTGGTATTTTTGAACTCGCCTTTCGATGCTGATTCCGAAAATAGCACACATGGTCAGTTTCGGCCATTTTGGAAAAAAACTGACCACTATTCAATTTTGGTCGGACGGTGTCCAAAGTGGTATTTTGGAACTCGCCTTTCGACGCTGATTCCGAAAATACCACACACGGTCAGTTTCGGCCATTTTGGAAAAAGTGTTATTTTTGACACTTTGGTCTGTTTTTTGACACTTTGGTCGTAATTGGTATTTTTGAACTCGCCTTTCGATGCTGATTCCGAAAATAGCACACATGGTCAGTTTCGGCCATTTTGGAAAACAAAACTGACCACTATTCAATTTTGGTCGGACGGTGTCCAAAGTGGTATTTTGGAACTCGCCTTTCGACGCTGATTCCGAAAATACCACACACGGTCAGTTTCGGCCATTTTGGAAAAAGTGTTATTTTTGACACTTTGGTCTGTTTTTTGACACTTTGGTCGTAATTGGTATTTTTGAACTCGCCTTTCTATGCTGATTCCGAAAATAGCACACATGGTCAGTTTCGGCCATTTTGGAAAAAAAACTGACCACTATTCAATTTTGGTCGGACGGTGTCCAAAGTGGTATTTTTGAACTCGCCTTTCGACGCTGATTCAGAAAATACCACACACGGTCAGTTTCGGCCATTTTGGAAAAAGTGTTATTTTTGACACTTTGGTCTGTTTTTTGACACTTTGGTCGTAATTGGTATTTTTGAACTCGCCTTTCGATGCTGATTCCGAAAATAGCACACATGGTCAGTTTCGGCCATTTTGGAAAACAAAACTGACCACTATTCAATTTTGGTCGGACGGTGTCCAAAGTGGTATTTTGGAACTCGCCTTTCGACGCTGATTCCGAAAATACCACACACGGTCAGTTTCGGCCATTTTGGAAAAAGTGTTATTTTTGACACTTTGGTCTGTTTTTTGACACTTTGGTCGTAATTGGTATTTTTGAACTCGCCTTTCGATGCTGATTCCGAAAATAGCACACATGGTCAGTTTCGGCCATTTTGGAAAAAAAACTGACCACTATTCAATTTTGGTCGGACGGTGTCCAAAGTGGTATTTTTGAACTCGCCTTTCGACGCTGATTCAGAAAATACCACACACGGTCAGTTTCGGCCATTTTGGAAAAAGTGTTATTTTTGACACTTTGGTCTGTTTTTTGACACTTTGGTCGTAATTGGTATTTTTGAACTCGCCTTTCGATGCTGATTCCGAAAATAGAACACACGGTCAGTTTCGGCCATTTTGGAAAAAGTGTTATTTTTGACACTTTGGTCTGTTTTTTGACACTTTGGTCGTAATTGGTATTTTTGAACTCGCCTTTCGATGCTGATTCCGAAAATAGCACACATGGTCAGTTTCGGCCATTTTGGAAAAAAACTGACCACTATTCAATTTTGGTCGGACGGTGTCCAAAGTGGTATTTTGGAACTCGCCTTTCGACGCTGATTCCGAAAATACCACACACGGTCAGTTTCGGCCATTTTGGAAAAAGTGTTATTTTTGACACTTTGGTCTGTTTTTTGACACTTTGGTCGTAATTGGTATTTTTGAACTCGCCTTTCGATGCTGATTCCGAAAATAGCACACATGGTCAGTTTCGGCCATTTTGGAAAACAAAACTGACCACTATTCAATTTTGGTCGGACGGTGTCCAAAGTGGTATTTTGGAACTCGCCTTTCGACGCTGATTCCGAAAATACCACACACGGTCAGTTTCGGCCATTTTGGAAAAAGTGTTATTTTTGACACTTTGGTCTGTTTTTTGACACTTTGGTCGTAATTGATATTTTTGAACTCGCCTTTCGATGCTGATTCCGAAAATAGCACACATGGTCAGTTTCGGCCATTTTGGAAAAAAAACTGACCACTATTCAATTTTGGTCGGACGGTGTCCAAAGTGGTATTTTTGAACTCGCCTTTCGACGCTGATTCAGAAAATACCACACACGGTCAGTTTCGGCCATTTTGGAAAAAGTGTTATTTTTGACACTTTGGTCTGTTTTTTGACACTTTGGTCGTAATTGGTATTTTTGAACTCGCCTTTCGATGCTGATTCCGAAAATAGCACACATGGTCAGTTTCGGCCATTTTGGAAAAAAAACTGACCACTATTCAATTTTGGTCGGACGATGTCCAAAGTGGTATTTTTGAACTCGCCTTTCGACGCTGATTCCGAAAATACCACACACGGTCAGTTTCGGCCATTTTGGAAAAAGTGTTATTTTTGACACTTTGGTCTGTTTTTTGACACTTTGGTCGTAATTGGTATTTTTGAACTCGCCTTTCGATGCTGATTCCGAAAATACCACACACGGTCAGTTTCGGCCATTTTGGAAAAAGTGTTATTTTTGACACTTTGGTCTGTTTTTTGACACTTTGGTCGTAATTGGTATTTTTGAACTCGCCTTTCGATGCTGATTCCGAAAATAGCACACATGGTCAGTTTCGGCCATTTTGGAAAAAAAACTGACCACTATTCAATTTTGGTCGGACGGTGTCCAAAGTGGTATTTTTGAACTCGCCTTTCGACGCTGATTCAGAAAATACCACACACGGTCAGTTTCGGCCATTTTGGAAAAAGTGTTATTTTTGACACTTTGGTCTGTTTTTTGACACTTTGGTCGTAATTGGTATTTTTGAACTCGCCTTTCGATGCTGATTCCGAAAATAGCACACATGGTCAGTTTCGGCCATTTTGGAAAAAAAACTGACCACTATTCAATTTTGGTCGGACGGTGTCCAAAGTGGTATTTTTGAACTCGCCTTTCGACGCTGATTCAGAAAATACCACACACGGTCAGTTTCGGCCATTTTGGAAAAAGTGTTATTTTTGACACTTTGGTCTGTTTTTTGACACTTTGGTCGTAATTGGTATTTTTGAACTCGCCTTTCGACGCTGATTCAGAAAATACCACACACGGTCAGTTTCGGCCATTTTGGAAAAAGTGTTATTTTTGACACTTTGGTCTGTTTTTTGACACTTTGGTCGTAATTGGTATTTTTGAACTCGCCTTTCGATGCTGATTCCGAAAATAGCACACATGGTCAGTTTCGGCCATTTTGGAAAACAAAACTGACCACTATTCAATTTTGGTCGGACGGTGTCCAAAGTGGTATTTTGGAACTCGCCTTTCGACGCTGATTCCGAAAATACCACACACGGTCAGTTTCGGCCATTTTGGAAAAAGTGTTATTTTTGACACTTTGGTCTGTTTTTTGACACTTTGGTCGTAATTGGTATTTTTGAACTCGCCTTTCGATGCTGATTCCGAAAATAGCACACATGGTCAGTTTCGGCCATTTTGGAAAAAAAACTGACCACTATTCAATTTTGGTCGGACGGTGTCCAAAGTGGTATTTTTGAACTCGCCTTTCGACGCTGATTCCGAAAATACCACACACGGTCAGTTTCGGCCATTTTGGAAAAAGTGTTATTTTTGACACTTTGGTCTGTTTTTTGACACTTTGGTCGTAATTGGTATTTTTGAACTCGCCTTTCGATGCTGATTCCGAAAATAGCACACATGGTCAGTTTCGGCCATTTTGGAAAAAAAAACTGACCACTATTCAATTTTGGTCGGACGGTGTCCAAAGTGGTATTTTGGAACTCGCCTTTCGACGCTGATTCCGAAAATACCACACACGGTCAGTTTCGGCCATTTTGGAAAAAGTGTTATTTTTGACACTTTGGTCTGTTTTTTGACACTTTGGTCGTAATTGGTATTTTTGAACTCGCCTTTCGATGCTGATTCCGAAAATAGCACACATGGTCAGTTTCGGCCATTTTGGAAAAAAACTGACCACTATTCAATTTTGGTCGGACGGTGTCCAAAGTGGTATTTTTGAACTCGCCTTTCGACGCTGATTCCGAAAATACCACACACGGTCAGTTTCGGCCATTTTGGAAAAAGTGTTATTTTTGACACTTTGGTCTGTTTTTTGACACTTTGGTCGTAATTGGTATTTTTGAACTCGCCTTTCGATGCTGATTCCGAAAATAGCACACATGGTCAGTTTCGGCCATTTTGGAAAAAAAACTGACCACTATTCAATTTTGGTCGGACGGTGTCCAAAGTGGTATTTTTGAACTCGCCTTTCGACGCTGATTCCGAAAATACCACACACGGTCAGTTTCGGCCATTTTGGAAAAAGTGTTATTTTTGACACTTTGGTCTGTTTTTTGACACTTTGGTCGTAATTGGTATTTTTGAACTCGCCTTTCGATGCTGATTCCGAAAATAGCACACATGGTCAGTTTCGGCCATTTTGGAAAAAAAAACTGACCACTATTCAATTTTGGTCGGACGGTGTCCAAAGTGGTATTTTGGAACTCGCCTTTCGACGCTGATTCAGAAAATACCACACACGGTCAGTTTCGGCCATTTTGGAAAAAGTGTTATTTTTGACACTTTGGTCTGTTTTTTGACACTTTGGTCGTAATTGGTATTTTTGAACTCGCCTTTAGACGCTGATCCCGAAAATAGAACACACGGTCAGTTTCGGCCATTTTGGAAAAAGTGTTATTTTTGACACTTTGGTCTGTTTTTTGACACTTTGGTCGAAATTGGTATTTTTGAACTCGCCTTTCGATGCTGATTCCGATAATACCACGCATGGTCAGTTTCGGCCATTTTGAAAAAAGTGTCAATTTTGACACTTTGGTCGAAATTGGTATTTTTGAACTCGCCTTTCGACGCTGATTCCGATAATACCACGCATGGTCAGTTTCGGCCATTTTGGACAAAGTGTCAAAATTGACACTTTGGTCGAAATTGGTATTTTTGAACTCGCCTTTCGACGCTGATTCCGAAAATACCACGCATGGTCAGTTTCGGCCATTTTGGACAAAGTGTCAATTTTGACACTTTGGTCGAAATTTGTATTTTTGAACTCGCCTTTCGACGCTGATTCCGAAAATACCACGAATGGTCAGTTTCGGCCATTTTTGAAAAAGTGTCAATTTTGACACTTTGGTCGAATTTGGTATTTTTGAACTCGCCTTTCGACGCTGATTCCGATAATACCACGCATGGTCAGTTTCGGCCATTTTGGACAAAGTGTCAATTTTGACACTTTGGTCGAATTTGGTATTTTTGAACTCGCCTTTCGACGCTGATTCCGATAATACCACGCATGGTCAGTTTCGGCCATTTTGGACAAAGTGTCAAAATTGACACTTTGGTCGAAATTGGTATTTTTGAACTCGCCTTTCGACGCTGATTCCGAAAATACCACGCATGGTCAGTTTCGGCCATTTTGAAAAAAGTGTCAATTTTGACACTTTGGTCGAAATTGGTATTTTTGAACTCGCCTTTCGACGCTGATTCCGATAATACCACGCATGGTCAGTTTCGGCCATTTTGGACAAAGTGTCAAAATTGACACTTTGGTCGAAATTGGTATTTTTGAACTCGCCTTTCGACGCTGATTCCGAAAATACCACGCATGGTCAGTTTCGGCCATTTTGGACAAAGTGTCAATTTTGACACTTTGGTCGAAATTTGTATTTTTGAACTCGCCTTTCGACGCTGATTCCGAAAATACCACGAATGGTCAGTTTCGGCCATTTTTGAAAAAGTGTCAATTTTGACACTTTGGTCGAATTTGGTATTTTTGAACTCGCCTTTCGACGCTGATTCCGATAATACCACGCATGGTCAGTTTCGGCCATTTTGGACAAAGTGTCAAAATTGACACTTTGGTCGAAATTGGTATTTTTGAACTCGCCTTTCGACGCTGATTCCGAAAATACCACGCATGGTCAGTTTCGGCCATTTTGAAAAAAGTGTCAATTTTGACACTTTGGTCGAAATTGGTATTTTTGAACTCGCCTTTCGACGCTGATTCCGAAAATACCACGCATGGTCAGTTTCGGCCATTTTAGACAAAGTGTCAAAATTGACACTTTGGTCGAAATTGGTATTTTTGAACTCGCCTTTCGACGCTGATCCCGAAAATACCACGCATGGTCAGTTTCGGCCATTTTGGACAAAGTGTCAATTTTGACACTTTGGTCGAAATTTGTATTTTTGAACTCGCCTTTCGACGCTGATTCCGAAAATACCACGAATGGTCAGTTTCGGCCATTTTTGAAAAAGTGTCAATTTTGACACTTTGGTCGAATTTGGTATTTTTGAACTCGCCTTTCGACGCTGATTCCGATAATACCACGCATGGTCAGTTTCGGCCATTTTGGACAAAGTGTCAATTTTGACACTTTGGTCGAATTTGGTATTTTTGAACTCGCCTTTCGACGCTGATTCCGATAATACCACGCATGGTCAGTTTCGGCCATTTTGGACAAAGTGTCAAAATTGACACTTTGGTCGAAATTGGTATTTTTGAACTCGCCTTTCGACGCTGATTCCGAAAATACCACGCATGGTCAGTTTCGGCCATTTTGAAAAAAGTGTCAATTTTGACACTTTGGTCGAAATTGGTATTTTTGAACTCGCCTTTCGACGCTGATTCCGATAATACCACGCATGGTCAGTTTCGGCCATTTTGGACAAAGTGTCAAAATTGACACTTTGGTCGAAATTGGTATTTTTGAACTCGCCTTTCGACGCTGATTCCGAAAATACCACGCATGGTCAGTTTCGGCCATTTTGGACAAAGTGTCAATTTTGACACTTTGGTCGAAATTTGTATTTTTGAACTCGCCTTTCGACGCTGATTCCGAAAATACCACGAATGGTCAGTTTCGGCCATTTTTGAAAAAGTGTCAATTTTGACACTTTGGTCGAATTTGGTATTTTTGAACTCGCCTTTCGACGCTGATTCCGATAATACCACGCATGGTCAGTTTCGGCCATTTTGGACAAAGTGTCAAAATTGACACTTTGGTCGAAATTGGTATTTTTGAACTCGCCTTTCGACGCTGATTCCGAAAATACCACGCATGGTCAGTTTCGGCCATTTTGAAAAAAGTGTCAATTTTGACACTTTGGTCGAAATTGGTATTTTTGAACTCGCCTTTCGACGCTGATTCCGAAAATACCACGCATGGTCAGTTTCGGCCATTTTAGACAAAGTGTCAAAATTGACACTTTGGTCGAAATTGGTATTTTTGAACTCGCCTTTCGACGCTGATCCCGAAAATACCACGCATGGTCAGTTTCGGCCATTTTGGACAAAGTGTCAATTTTGACACTTTGGTCGAAATTGGTATTTTTGAACTCGCCTTTCGACGCTGATTCCGAAAATACCACGCATGGTCAGTTTCGGCCATTTTGGACAAAGTGTCAATTTTGACACTTTGGTCGAAATTTGTATTTTTGAACTCGCCTTTCGACGCTGATTCCGAAAATACCACGAATGGTCAGTTTCGGCCATTTTTGAAAAAGTGTCAATTTTGACACTTTGGTCGAAATTGGTATTTTTGAACTCGCCTTTCGACGCTGATTCCGAAAATACCACGCATGGTCAGTTTCGGCCATTTTGGACAAAAAGTGACCACTATTCAGTTTTGGTCGGACGGTGTCCAAAGTGGTATTTTTGAACTCGCATTTCGACGCTGATTCCGAAAATACCACGAATGGTCAGTTTCGGCCATTTTGGACAAAAACTGACCACTATTCAGTTTTGGTCGGACGGTGTCCAAAGTGGTATTTTTGAACTCGCCTTTCGACGCACCACTTTGTTGGTATCACAACTGCCCTTTCCTGATGTAATTTACAAGAACTGTTAAAAACATTAAATTGTGCTTGGGTGGGACTTAGAGCAGTTGTCTCAAATCATTCAACTACATGTGCACTGGTACCAAAGGGTCTTTGGCACATTTTGAACGATATTGATCACCACTGTGAGCGCATCACTTTTCCAAGAACCCACAGCCTTCTACATACGCGTTGGCCATTCCTAGTAGTGCGCCCTCTTGCAGCACTATCTTTGCTCACTGCAAAGGGCTGGCCAGATAGTGATGCAAGAGGGCGCACTACGTTGCCAACGTTCGCCACTGGTTACAGTGCTTTTGTGCACTCGTCTATGAAAAGCCGGGCACCAGTTGTTGGCGAACGATGAAAACGTTTGCAATGTTCGCGTGTTTGGAACGCGGCCCTGTCTTCTATGGCGTGTGGAACGTGCAATATTCGATAATGCACAAATATATGTGCGATGTTAAATATATATGTGCGATGTTTTTTCATATGTGTGCGATGTTGAAAATATATGTGCAATAATTTGACAAAAATATGCAATGTTTTTTCATATGTATATGCGATGTTAAAAATATATGTGCAATAATTTGACATATATATGCAATGTTTAAAATATATGTGGGATATTTCGACATATATGTGGGATATTTCAATGTGTGGGGTCGCGGTGTTCGTGATATGTGGGCGTGATCTTTCATAGATTGGTTCCCGATCCCTATAGATTGGTTCGCTTATTGCGAAAGTGTGGAATATGTGGACGGGAACCGGTCTATTCTCCTGTGTGGAATATGTGGACGGGAACCAGTCTAGATCTATTTCAATGTATGTGCGTAGACTGGTTCCCGCTCCACATATTCCACATACAACGACTGAATTAAGAGGAGTGGATTAATTTGCGTGATATTTGTCACAAATACAAAGAAAACCAGCCCCAATAGGCCTGTACCAAAAATAAATCAGCCTGGCAGATTAAATGACAGAAACTAAAGTGCAATTTCACGCAGCAGTCTATCAAGCTTGCAAACTTCGGTTACGGATTTGACGAAGTTGACGTAATTATAGTCACAAAAATTAATTGCGAAGTTGTATCTAGTGCGCGAATTAAGCTTAGAGAAATTATGAAATAAGAAGGGGTCTTAAAATCGATTTATTCAGACAAGTAGGCACTTTTTGTTACGATTTTTCAGCTATAATATAAGAAATATTCATGTAGAATCATCATCAATCAGCTTTATCGTCATAGCAATCGATTTAATTAGTCAAACAAATTAATTGCGAATTTGTATCCAGTGCCGGAATCAAGCCGCCTTATTTATATCTTAGAGAAATTGGGAAATAAGAAGGGGTCTTAAAATGCGATTTATTCAGACAAGAAGGCACTTTTAATTTATATTTTTCAACTGAAGCATAAGAACAACTCATATAGAATCACAATCAACCAGCTTTATAGTCAAAGCCATCGATTTAATTAGTCAAACAAATTAATTGCGAAGTTGTATCCAGTGCGCGAAGCCGCCTTAGATATGTTTTGTGCACGCACACGCGTCGCTTGAGGGCGCTCTTTGCACCTCCTTCAAAATGGCCGCGAAAATGTCGAAATGGCCTTACGAGCAAAAACAATGAACAACAAAGACACGTTTTGTGTCAAATTTGGGGATTCCGTGGCCTGCTTTTTGGAACAAGAGATGTTCGCCTGCTCGTCTGTTCACGCCAAACTGAGGGGCGCCGAAGCCAGTTGATGGTACGATCGATTTTGCTTGCATTAATTTAATAAATTTCGTCATGAATTTTTATGAACAACGTCGGCGCATGGTCACGGGTGGGTCGGCGCCTGTGGCTGTGCAGCTTCGCCGCCGCGAGAGGCTATACCGCCTAGTTAGGTAATGTTATGCACCTTGTACGGGTTGTTCTAAAAACCCCTCGACCCCCTCGACCCACGACCCCCTCGACTCACGACCCCCTCGACTTGCCTTCACGTGCGATTTTTTCACTTGCCCGAACCTGTGTTCACAGCCCGATTTAAATACGAATGCGGGCCAGCGCGGCCTAGTTCGAATGAGCCGCGCGTCGCCGTGTCATTGCTTCCAATACGTTTTTAATGTGTGTATCACTGAAGGTAGGCATATCGGGCCGTCACGGAAAACACGCGAAAATTACGTCAGAAGAGCCCCCATCTGTATTCAAAACATCGTAGCAAGTCTCACAAACATCGTGTCGTAACATGAAACAGGACAAACACCATTAAAAAGCATGAAACTTCATCTTTCATTTGCATATGATAGGGACTTGGAAATCAGTGACGTCATCGCGCGCGCACTGGGTACACTAGTAATGGTTAGTTTCACAGCGGATTTTTGCCGTCTCTGAAGTGGCGCATCATGAAAAATGCGCTCTAAAATCTCACAACATTGTTCAATTCATTTTTTAAATAGATGCGTGGAAAAAGGCATACTTTTCTGACGATATGCATTTGTTAAAACGATTTGTAAAAGATTTATAGTGGGGCGCAGCAATATTTTTGTTTGATAGTGAGATTTATGACCCAAAAAAAGGTAGTTCATGTTGCTAAACAGACTTGTGAAACCAACACACAGTTTGGGGAGATAGTTGTTTATGTTTGTGCCAAATTTCATTGAAGAAAACATTCCCCTTGCTTGTTATTTTTAGAACACAAAAATGATTAACGGCTCCGTCTCGCACACTTTGTCGAGTGCGTAGTCTTCATTCCAGGCATAAATGTGAGCTTACACATAGACAAAGACGTCGCGCGCCCTCACGTGTGCATATTAGGGAGGTTTCGCACCGTCACGGATACCGATACGGATACGTCAGGACTCTATGCGCTTCTCGTGATGCGTAACCGAAGTACACACGTTTTCATACGCGTAAATAACGGATGTCGGCCTCCATATACGCGTAGCATAAAAACGGATACCGGTTATGGGGATTTGTCGCTTTTTTCGTGATGGATGAATTTTGTATGCATTTTGTTTCTTTGTGGTGTATCTTCCATGAATCATCACGAAACACACTAACGTCTTCACTAGTGGTTCACACTATCGACGCATCCAAACAACCGCATATGCGGAGCTGAGCAAAACACACACGAGAAGCACGCATCGCGCGCGCCATTTTCATCCGTTCCTTCCAATTCCGCGAGCAAAGCTAGCTCATAGCAGCGATCCAGCCGCCTGAGTTTAGACACATGTTCCAAAACAAAGAATACATTCGCCACAGGATTTTTTTCTTCAAACGAACCATCTTGTGGTACTATATGGTGGATGTATTTTGGTTGCGCTGTTGTACGTACAACGGACATGACGGATGAAAAATCGACGGACAAGTAGACCTCGAATCAACTCTTCCGTAATCTGTCATTTGACGTACGAAACCTTCGGATACGTTAATTTTTCTATAGGCTACGTAAAATTGACGTACATGTACGTCGTCTCCGATCCGTTAATTTTTGTTCCGTTGATGCGTTTTTAATGTGAACTGTCTCAGGAATCCGCTTCATTTATGCACCTATCAATTGTTTCCCCCACCCATCCCCCCATCCCCCCCCTTTCCCCCGGGCTACCCCACCTAAGAGGTGGGGATTGTCACCTTTTGCGTGACAAAATCCCAACCCCTGGGGCAACATTTAGGTGAGAAAAATCCCCACCCTCGGGTGCAAAAATGCACAGATAATGGGCCAAATGCCCCACCCTGGGGCATGAAAAATGTGACCAAACCCCCACCTATGGGGTGGAGTAGCGCAGGGGGCAGGGGTGGGGAGGGGTGGGGAGGGGAGGGGTGGGGGAAAGTAACAATTGATAGGTGCATTACGTACGTTGAGTGTATCTTTTGTTATTTTACACTTCTGAAACGTCCACATAATAGTTGACGCTGGTAACACTATTTCGAAATTGTTAGATAAAATAATCGACCGCCAAGCCAATAATTTATCGATATTGCTGACAGTTCCTGTCACTGTACTCATTGCCATAAAGTTCTATAGGTGTAGGGGGACAACTTAATTTGGGTTCTACAAGACGCATGATTTCTTGTCTTTTCTTTTTAGTTTGGTGGTGGGTGCACATTAATTCTATCAAAACAAATTTGCAAACTTTATGGATGAGTTTACTAACCCTCATTCACACTGTATCGCTTTTAAGCGATTGTTGTGCGTGCATTTTTGTGCGTAACTTTACGGGAACGCGGCACGAATATATGTTTTTGTCCAGAGTGAAACAATACTGAAAATTGGCAAAATCAATTTGGTTGGTGAATTTAGGTGTTTGCGATTGTTCAATTGTTTGTGTGTCGGTTTACACCAAATAAAGGCGCCTTTCCTTTACAGGTCGATAAGTTTATTTTATCCATCCTGCGTTTTTTAAAATCTATTTGCATCTCAATCGCTCTATGGCCCGATACAGACAAACGGGTGGAGCAAAACGCGCACGCAAGACGGATGAAAAAAAGGATAAGGCGCCTTTACTTTGGTTCGTTTTTCATTCGTCATGCGTTTTCCATTCTTTTGCATAGGGTTTGCCTTAAAATGAGACTCATTTTGGTTAACATAATTGTGTCATTGCTGGATATTTTTGTCAAAATTGAATGGTTAAAATACGTATCTGCACTTGTGACCGGGCCGAGCACCGCCGCATTGCAATAAAGTTTCGCAATGGACACCATTGTGCGAACAAGCTAGGCCTACCAGAAAACCGGGACCGCTTTTGACTAGACGTCAGCTGAAGCAGTCATATATTGCGCGGCGTATTTTGTCGAGCTACGGCACGAATATGCCGCGCGCGCATTGCTGACGAGACTGTGCCTTTAATCAGACTCTGGAGGCAGAACGGAACTTCTGCCGAGCATTGACCTAGTTTGCGTATAGAGCTAGCACGCGCCAATCCTTTTGGCACGTGCCACAAGAGTCTGGCCACGTGTGCCGCCTGGGGTTAATGTATTACATTGTATAACATTGTACATGTATTACTAATTATTTGTATTAGTCTTGCTTCCTGTGCGGTGTGCTTTTGATGCACACGGCCCGGGACTTCGTTGTTGTGGTATGTTAGCTGGAGAGTATATTGAATCGGAGTCGGAAATCCTGTGACTGTGTCCCTTTTCTGGCGTTTAAGTGCGGGAATCGAGTAAATAACACTTGTTAGGCCTACTACAAACAAACACACAGATACGCACACCCCCACACGTCTCGGAAAAGAATTCAAAATTTCAAAGCACTGACAATTTTATTTCATGCGCCTCGCGCAAACGGATCCGAACGGTCCAATATTTTTCATTTCTTATTTTCTTGGCATGCAGGAAAATTATCCTCTGAATATCATTTGTATGTTTCAATAGATGGCCAAAAGTGTTTCTAATGCATGCACACACAAGTAGCACGCTATGAAATTGCGCCGATTAGAATAAAATTACCACTCAAGTACGTTTATTTTCGAACAAACAAAGTCCCATCAATACTATGTATTCAGTACAAATGGCACTGGACGAATAACCCAACACAGTAGTCGAATTCCACATCATCTACACCTCATTTTGGTGGTCAAACTGCACATCATTCATCGGTCCTCCAGTTTCGGGCTTGATGCAAATGAAAGACAGTTACCTAGACTTGCGATTGTCGAAAACTTTTGCCTTGCTTCTCCTCAGACGCAACTGTTATGCTAAAATGAACCTTATCCGGTCGAATACCCCCACTTTTACCCTATTACATGTGTGACTTTTGTATTCCTGTCCCTTCTTCGCCGCGGTACGCGTGTACTGCCAACACGCAAAAAACGTACATTGTGGATGAGTGTTATTTTGGCGCGCAATTGCCACGTGAGGGCGCATTGGCACTTTATTGCTTATTACTCAGTTTAACGCAAAACGAGAAACCGTGTTGAATTAAGACTAATCAGACTTAAAGTTGAAGACATCTTCGTTGGCTTGGCGCAATATGTCACTGTGGGGGCGCTTCATACTGCATCGCATTCTTCGAGCTCTCTCCTAATCAGTTTACACGCACGATTTCGCGGGAAAACGGCCGATTCCTAAGACGCATATCTCGGCTACCGCTTGCTCAATTTATGCGATAAATGCTGTTTTAGAATTAACATAAAATAATCTGTAATGTGAGATGATATTTTCAATCAAAATCGAACTTTGACTTTTTTTTCCAAGTCCCTACATATGATACCTTTAAAATCCGTCCAGACACCGCAAAACGACAGTGAGTTGAAGTCAGAACTCGCTTCCGAATTCACCCGAGTCTCCCTCGGTGCGCGCTGCCGGCCATATTTGGAGATTCTCGTTTCGTCGCACTCCTTTCTGATTGGTTTCCAACTGTGTTTCTCATTATTATTCATGAGGAGACCTTGGAATCATGTTCTTTAGACACCACAGAATCCGATGACGTATTTCGCATTTCATTCGGTCGAGTGGTTCAGAAACTGTGCCCGGTTGAAGATTTCAAGTTAAGTTTTTTCACTTTTCTAAATAATTTCACCGGAAACGAACTATACCCCGAAAAAGAACAACTATCATAGATTATAAACAGATATAAATCTATTTATTTGAACGTGAATTACTCTGTTGGAATCGGCAAAGTTGTAAGGCCATCCCATGCCACAAACAGACGGCCATTTTGGCATTGCGGCGAACCTCGCCCCCATGTTTATCGATCAAGAAATCCTATACACGGGGCACGCTCGATGCGTCATTTGGACCTGGGGACGAGGTTTGCTCTATATATATATATATATATATACAGGCCACGTTGCTTTGTTTATTATTGATTTCTAAGGGATTTTAACACTGATCTGAGTATTTTATGAGTGGAATTATATTCCTGATGGGAAGTTATCATTACTGAACATTATCGTTTTAAAAATCGTTTTAAAAATAGTCCCATACCATACTACGTTAATCTTTTAAATTCTTAGTACTAGTACTTTTTTAGTAGGCCTAAGATTTTTTTTTTTTTGCCAGTGTAGGCTGCACAGTACATGTATGTTTTCGAGTGATTTTTTGCTGAATAATATTGTATAGATTCCCAACAATTGACATCTTCCAATTATTCTCAAAATATTTATTTATTGTAATTTGTATTTCAGTGTCCTGAAAATGGCAGGTAACAGTTCCCAAACCAAGGGGGTGGACTAGCCGTCTTCCGGATCCGTGGATGAATGGGATATATTTATGCTAATTAGATGCTAATTTGCATACTTACCCAAAATTTGATGGGCTCATCTTGTTCCTAATAGTCACATCAGGCATACTGCCAATTTTCATTGCAAAATTTTGCCAAATGGCAGAGTTATTGCCGGAAGAGTATTTTGCTCATTAAGGTAATTATGCTAATTAGGTGGTAATTTGCATATTTACCCGGAATTTGATGAGCTTGTCTTATTATCACATTGAGATCATGCTTGTTGCCAACTTTCATAGCAATATTTGGCCAAATGACAGAGTTATGGCAACAAAAGTATTTTGCTCATTATAGTAATTATGCTAATTAGTGGCTAACTAGTGCTAATTTGCATATTTACTCAAAATTTGATGAGCTCATCTCATAACCCACATTTACACCATGGTTGTTGCAAAATTTCATGAGAAAATGTTGATCAGTTAACCAAGTTATCTTGAAATCTGTGTCTTATTCAGTGAAGAAATGGCTTCACCAATAACCACTTGACCTTTGACCTTTCCATACACTATACAATAAATGGATTTCTACAAACATTGCCCGTTTTCATAACTTCAAAATTCAATATCTCCAGAACGGATACATATATTTTAATTCTGTAAACTGCTCTGTGATGCTTGCTTCAAGACCTTTCATATGAGACTAATATCAATGCAATGGTGTCATTATTTAAATTTGGTCTGATATGCCTACTGAAGGGGCCATCCATAAAGTACGTAAGGCCAATGAAATTAGATGACTAGTTTCTCGTCAGCGCCCGCATGTGATATTGACCCCGCACCAAAAAATTTCATTATTCCAAAAATGTCATTATTTTGCAAAAAAAATGGGCGAAATCCAACACAAACTACTCCCAAGCGAAGTTTCTGTTTCGGTTGCGCAGTCAGAGTTGTTCAGCTAGCTTAAGCTTCGCAAAATGTATCACAGAATGCAGTAAACCAACCGTACAGCTAGTTCCGCGAGCAGTGCTTCGGAAACCTCAGCCCTGTCTTCTAATATACACCAAATCTGTGGCAAATACTCACGCAAATGAAATTTGGCCCACGGCTCTGATATTTGCTCAATAGGTGCACTTGTGATAGAGAAGAAAATGTAGTCTTTTAATATGTATTGTATAATATTCCCTTTTTCCAATAGGAGTTCTTCCCCCTTGTGTACTTTGTCTATGGACCCTCTGTTTTCTCTTGGCTGTGTCCCATCTTTTTGTGTGTAACTTGTCCTTTATGTAGTGTGTCCCCTTTTATGTAAATTAGTTTTGAGAAGGTCACTGTCCTGTGACTGTTGGTCAGTGTACAGACTGGCAGCACAGAGACAAGACCTGTTCTCTCCTCGATCTGTGTGTTTTAACTATTTAAGCATTTCTTCCCTGCCAGAGAATTTCTACTTGTGTCTGTACCCCCTGCTGGTTTCCCTGATAGTGCCTCCAGTACTTTTTACTTTACACTGTGTTGGTTTTAAAGTGTTGGTTTTTATAGTTGCTTTTAGTTGCTCTCAAATTTAGTTGTTTATATAAGTTGGTTTCAAGTTTAAGATTTTAGTTTAGTTTAATTTTAGTTGATTATTTGGTCTGTTTCATTTTGGTGTCGTTATTCATTAAACCTTTCTTTAAAAACAGTTCGCGACTTGGTCCTTAGATCCCCGGTGTCATTTTATTCAGTTTTATTGAGTTGTGCCATTTTTCACGGTTACATTTTTTTACTTTTTGGTGGAGAATCCGGGTAGGACTTTCGTTTTCAACGTAGCCAACTGTTTTTATCGTTAGGTTTTATGGTCTTGTTTTTGGTCTCGTTTTTAGGTTTATGATTAATTGTAGGTCTTGTATATATATATCTTTGTCTCAAGGTTTTGTTTAGTCACGGTCAGTTAAAAAGTCAAGCCAACACAGTGTTTTAGTATTTAGTCTGGATGGTTCAGGATGGGGCCAGTAGGGATGACAACACTTCAGTTGTGCGGGTTTGACCCCGTACCCCAATCTGAAGAGATCGCGAATGATGGTTGTGGCAGCGACACTTCGGCAGACGGTGTACCACATTCTGCAGAGCAGCCCAATTGGTTGGAGGTGCTACGACACCAAGCCGTCATGCAGCAAGTTATTCTGCAGCAGTTTCATGAGCTTTCAAGTTTGAGAGCCATTGTCACAGACGTCTTGAGGGAGCAACTAACACAACAGCAACACATCAAGAGGCTGGAGTATGCCCTGATGCAGTCCAGATCCAGGTCGTGTCCGGAGTGTGACGTTACCGCTGCCCCAAGTGTCAGGAACATTAAGAAAACCCCAGACGTGCCGCCCGAAGATGCTGCACGTAGCTCCCGTGAAGAGGCAGAGGTTTCCAGTGGGCAGCATCGTACCAGACCAAGTCCAAGCAAGGAGCAGTCGAGTCTTCAGGATACACAGAGGGCCGATCCTGCCATCAGACGTGTACGAGAGCTGAGGCTGTCTCGTCAAAGTCGTCCAAGTCGGCAGCAGATGGCGCAGGAGTCCCGAACTGTGCAAAGATTGCTCAACGCATGGGAACATCTGGAGGTCAGAGGAGGACTCCTCCTTTACCGGAAGGGAACAGTTCGGCCCCGATATCTGGTGGTTCTGCCACATAGCCTTAGAGAGGGAATCCTACGCCGCCTACACAGCCGAATGGAGACAGAGAGCTACGCCAAGGTGTTGGGCATAGTGAAAGGCCAGTACTTCTGGCCAAGTCTCCATGATGAGACAATGGCGTACATGAGGCGGCACCGGAGGAAAGTTCAGCAGCAGGCAGACGCCGGATAGTCAGCTCTCCAGAAGAGTTTTGGGACTGCATCCTTTGGAGGCGGCCATGATAGGCGCGGTTTCAAGTCGCGATTCTTTGTGTTAAAAGCTTATTTGTGTATAAATTTTACTTGTTTTGTATTTTTGTAGTTTTATATTGCTGAGGACAGCAATGGATTTTAGCAGGGGTGAGTGTGATAGAGAAGAAAATGTAGTCTTTTAATATGTATTGTATAATATTCCCTTTTTCCAATAGGAGTTCTTCCCCCTTGTGTACTTTGTCTATGGACCCTCTGTTTTCTCTTGGCTGTGTCCCATCTTTTTGTGTGTAACTTGTCCTTTATGTAGTGTGTCCCCTTTTATGTAAATTAGTTTTGAGAAGGTCACTGTCCTGTGACTGTTGGTCAGTGTACAGACTGGCAGCACAGAGACAAGACCTGTTCTCTCCTCGATCTGTGTGTTTTAACTATTTAAGCATTTCTTCCCTGCCAGAGAATTTCTACTTGTGTCTGTACCCCCTGCTGGTTTCCCTGATAGTGCCTCCAGTACTTTTTACTTTACACTGTGTTGGTTTTAAAGTGTTGGTTTTTATAGTTGCTTTTAGTTGCTCTCAAATTTAGTTGTTTATATAAGTTGGTTTCAAGTTTAAGATTTTAGTTTAGTTTAATTTTAGTTGATTATTTGGTCTGTTTCATTTTGGTGTCGTTATTCATTAAACCTTTCTTTAAAAACAGTTCGCGACTTGGTCCTTAGATCCCCGGTGTCATTTTATTCAGTTTTATTGAGTTGTGCCATTTTTCACGGTTACACACTCACCCCAGTTTATAAATATTCCGAAGAGTACGCATCGATCCGATGTCTAGTTTCGGTGAAATCGTGGGGACAGTTTGAGACCTTCCTTGCCATGAAATTCCCACTCTTTGACCAAAAATCAAATATGCGCATGCGCGAGGGCGGAGAGGTCAACATAATAGCGCCATCTCGCGACGGCGTCGTCACGTACCAGCTGCACAGCGGCTGTTTCATGAGAGAGCACATCGACTCTATCGCGAGGTACATTCTACACGTACAGCGCGCGCTGCAGGCGATGCCATGCCGCCAAGCCAGACGTTTGATCATTTTTGACGAGTAAAAGAGGTACTGTAGTCCGTAGGTAGGTAAATGCCGACACACGTTTCGTTTTTTTTTTCATATACATTGAACACGGATTTGGGTGAATTTATATATTGGAATCAATAGGAAATTTATAAAACCCGGAGGTCGGAGGTGGTCGGAGGTACCCAGGTACCCGGAGGTAGATTGTTTTTGCTAACGTGTAGTTGGTGCGTTGACGGTGGCCCGGAGCTACGCAGTATTAAAATAACAAGCCGGAGGTAGGTTGTAGCATGTACTACACGGTCACAACAAATTGTACCTCCGGGTTACCTCCGACCTCCGGGTTTCAACGACACCCGTGTAGAACGTACCGCGCGATAGAGTCGATGTGCTCTCTCATGAAACAGCCGCTGTGCAGCTGGTACGTGACGACGCCGTCGCGAGATGGCGCTATTATGTTGACCTCTCCGCCCTCGCGCATGCGCATATTTGATTTTTGGCAAAGAGTGGGAATTTCATGGCAAGGAAGGTCTCAAACTGTCCCCACGATTTCACAGAAACTAGACATCGGATCGATGCGTACTCTTCGGAATGTTTATAAACTGGGGTGAGTGCACCTATTGAGCAAATATCAGAGCCGTGGGCCAAATTTCATTTGCGTGAGTTTGCCACAGATTTGGTGTATATTAGAAGACAGGGCTGAGGTTTCCGAAGCACTGCTTGCGGGGCTACCGTACAGCATATTAGCGCTTCCCCAGCACCCAGTATGGGCGGTGGGTACCAGCAAAAACCGTTCGTTGCAGGTCGAGTTCGGGCGGCCTGTTCTTAACTCGTTCTCGACGGATACGTGGTGTGTGATCCTGTTCCTAGTGCAGTGTTTTTGGGTCGCGTTCGTGCCATGCGTGCCAAGATCAGACCGCCCGAATTCGACATACGATAATTTGTGACCTCCTTTCCAGATCACGTTATATGCACGGCCTTTGTACACGGAACTCGGGTTGTATATTTTTGCCGTGGTCACGAGGTTGGTAGATCGATTGTTTTCTGGCGCGCATTCACATGCAGATTTGTGTGTCTTTTGCAGTTTTGTGTGGATTTTTCCCGCTGTGAATATGTTTTCCCTGGCGGTTTATCATGAAGACAGGTGTGTGGAAAATGGAAGATTGTGGACATCGGGGATGTGAGCAATTCATGAACTGAAGGCCGGTTTGATCGATGGCATTGACGAAGCAACGGAGTGGTTTCGCAATCGCAACTGTGCATTGGTTGACACTAGCAGGAACAGGGACAGCAGCGTCCATGGATTTTGGAACACGTGCATATCTACAGAAGGTTTTTGTGGGTGGGAACTGTACCGATCTTATGGAACGCACACCCTCTTTGGGGGCCGTAAAGGCCTGCCATATTAAAATGTATTGCTCTTTCAAAACTCCTTTGTCATTTCCCATGATTTTTGCCATCTCAAGTTCTTCCTTCAAACACAAGCTACGTGTATAACTCTCCATGGAACTGATACTGGCACTAACTTTCTGGGCGACTTTTAGAGCCTAAATCAGTTTCAAAATAGCAGTTAGTGTATGTATAACCATGGTAACGGGTTACATTTTTCATTGATAAGAAATAATGAATAATGAATAATGAAAAAAAACCCTCATCAAAATTTGAAAAGTGGTTGACGAGAAACTAGTAATCTAATTTCATTGGCCTAAGCACGGAATGCCGACTTTTTAGACTACGCTCCCCCGTACGCAAATTTCGTGACGTCACCCACATACTTTAACGTTGGGTGTAGGCATTGGCTCCAACCCTCCCTCTCCCCCTCCGTGCGTACGTAGTTTATGGATGGCCCCGAAAGCGGTACAGCTTATCAGTCAGTCCGCAGCGCACACGTTAATGAGGTCAAATCCTGAATTTTCTTTGCACGGCTTGTGTCGCGATCAAGCCCCGACAAAAAATAACGCTATATTTCGATAGGGGAGATAATGAGCTTAAACTAGTGTAAGATCGGGTTTTAGAAGGTAGGAAATTTTAATCATTTTTAAGAACGTATTGAAGCAACACTATGACGTCGCGTTCGCACACGGCGACGCGGCTCATTCGAACTAGGCCGGGCTGGCGCTGGCGCATGGCTATGGCCCGCATTCGTAATCGGGCTGTGAACACAGGTTCGGGCACGTGAAAAAGTCGCACGTGAAGGCAGGTCGAGGGGGTCGTGGGTCGAGGGGGTTTTAGAACAACCCACCTTGTACTGATACTGTATACCTATCGGTAAGAGTTGAGAAGCTGACCCTGTTGACTTATTAAGCATCGTTAAAAGGGTTAACATGTGCAGATTTGATGGGAAAAACCAATATTTTGGGTGAGGAAACACTTAGAAATTTTCCAGTCTGTTTGTACACGAGTTCTGAAGCCATAATAAACTGGTCAATTCTTTAAAGATGAGCACAAATTTTTTTTTTGTATTTGTGAATATACTCTACAATTCTTTAAAGATGCTCGTCATACTATAGGGACTGCTAACCCAATCTACCCCTAGAACTATGGGGGATAATGTATCCCCCATAGGTAATTTTTTTTTTTTCCAATATGGCGGCACCTGAACTTTAAGATCGGACAAAAACGTTTTCGGCTAGCGCAATAATCCACTGCCCAATCGCCACCAAACTCCGTCTGATAGTTCTTGAGACACTCACCTTGCGTGTGTCTACGGAATTTCGGTACCATTTATCCATTAAATTCTCCTAAAAAATGTTGGGAAATGAACGGGAACATGTGCGATGCGTCCACATGCGTGATCCAGGCATTCGGTAAAAGCCGGAGTTGCCGGAACTCCCGGAGTTGCCGGAACAGCTGGGACCAATAAAAAATCCAAGCAGTTCCGGCAACTCCGGCTTTTACCGAATGCCTGGATCACGCATGTGGACGCATCGCACATGTTCCCGTTCATTTCCCAACATTTTTTAGGAGAATTTAATGGACAAATGGTACCGAAATTCCGTAGACACACATTATCCCCCATATCCCACATACATTATCCCCCATAGTTCTAGGGGTAAACCCAATCCACATACACGCCCAGGATTCGAAACGGGTACGCCAGAGAAAAGGCGAGGAAAGAACCACTACGCCAACCGGACCGCCCTTAAGCAAATTAAATTAAAAATGATCAACGGGGGTTTTTACTGCAGGTTGTTTCTTTCTTATTTGTTTGTTTGAAAGAAGAAATACAAATAAAGCAAACTAACAAAACAGACAAAGTGAGAATTTTATCAATATAAATTTCTTTATTTAAATTTATAACAATTTAAAACAATGTAACGGTACAATCTGGACGATTCCAAGATTTTGGGTATCAGTCTATAAATAGTTTCATTATGTAATAATGTACGACTAACTAATTTTTTGACAAAATTAAAACCTCCCAGATATAGATGTATAAAAATCATACACCTCAAGTGACAGACAAAAAAAGGAACATAGTTAGTCACACGAATGTGGTCACGTGACATCTGACTGTCGCGTTCCTACATAATCATGATAATGCCGTATTCCACTCGTGCTCGCGGGATAACTAATATTATCTTCAAGTAAAATTGACGCACTAATAACACGCGCACTCTGCAAGTACTACATGTACTCCGCGCATATGCGTAGGGACACAGTTATCTTGGAATACCATGGTGCATTTACCGGTACGCAGAGTGCAATATGAGAATCGGAAGAGTATTATGAAACATTATCACACTGTTGGTTGCCATGGATCCACCAATCAAAACGACGGATTCAAGTTTGCTTGAAGATATACCTTATACAGGGTGTATCAGAAAAAGTAGACACTCATAAAATTGTAGATAAAATGAAAATTGTAGTATTTTTAGAAAATTGGTTCACAAATATTGAAATATCGGTAGACATAGGTTTCGAGTTTTCATTAACGTCGTCATCATGTTGGGAATTTCACACCTGGCTGAACAGGGGCTAGTTTTGTAAACAAAGCTAAAATTAACTTGCGCATAAAAATGGAAGATGCAAAACAGGATCAAGGAGCACGAGAGGTAAATTTGACATGTCCTTTTTTTCCTATCAGCTTATCAGAAAGTATATAGCTTTACAGAAAGTGTGTACCTTGAAGGGGCATCGGGGCCAACTCAGCAGGGCATGAGGCCATTGGCCTTGGTAGCCTTGGTTAATGTCTAGGCCTGGGATAGGGTATGCTGGCCAAGTTGGCCTCAGAAAGTGTATATCTTGAAGGGGCATCGAGGCCAACTCAGCAGGGCATGAGGCCAACTCAGCAGGGCATAAGGCCATTGGCTTTGGTAGCCTTGGTTAATGTCAAAGCCTGCGATTGAACCCTTTCGAACACGTGCGAATATGCCATTTTGGGAGTCAAATAATGCTGAGTCATTGTGGAAGCAATGTGCGTGCGCGTTGTGTGTGTCTCTTGTGGGCGTAACGCGGTTTAGTTCACCAATGGGAGCCTCATCATAGCGCGTTACGCGCGCTATGGACACACACAACGCGCACGCACATTGCTTCCACAACGACGCAGCATTGTTTTACTCCCAAAATGACGTCATTGGCACGAGCTCAATAGGGCATGATGGCCAAGTTGGCTTCAGAAAGTGTATCTTGAAGGGGCATCGGGGCCAACTCAGCAGGGCATGAGGCCATTGGCCTTGGTGACTTTGGTTAATGTCAAAGCCTGGATTGGTTGCATTTCTGTCACATTTGCTAATTTTTGTTCATTATGTATTCACAGATTGGAGATGGAGCCCACAGACTGTGGAGCTTCATATTACACACTACAAAAATGGACGTGTTGCCATGGATACTGAAAACACAGGAGAGGTGAGTTTTTGGCCATCATTCCAATTTTATTAGTGGAAATTCGCTATAATGAACACCAAAAAGAACATTCAGCTACAGTGAACATCGCTCATGGCTCCCAATCATTTGTTCGCGTCAAACGCCACCAAAACAAACACTTGTATGGTTCAGATACGATGCCCATTTATGGTGACTTTCCACTGTATTAAAACTTGTCTAGCTTCCGCTTATAGGCATGCATGGGTAGGGCTTCCTCAAAGATGATATAGCAGCAAAAGTGCAAGATAGCCCACCCATGCGAAATCAATTCAATAAAGTGAAGTATGTAAAGGCACCATTTTAGTAATAAGCAAACTAGACGTGCCTTGTGTCTGCTTAACATGCCTCTCGTAGTGTAATCTGTGTCGCGGCGAATAGTTACAGCGGCATCCACACTTGGGATGAGAGAAAAGTCGTAAGGGCTTTATCGGGATTCCATCCCGACACCTGTGACTCACTGGGCAGAAGCTCTACCATCTGAGCTATAAGGCACAGTGGTATACTCCCTCAGATTTTCCCCAAGACCTCTGACTCACCAGACAGACACTCCACCAGCTGCTGAGCTATAAGGCACAGTGGTATACTCCCTCAGGTTTTCCCCCAAGACCTATGACACACAGGCAGATGCTCTACCAGCTGAGCTATATAGCACAGTGGTATACTCCCTCAGGTTTCCCCCAAGACCTATGACACACCAGGCAGATGCTCTACCAGCTGAGCTATAAGGCACAGTGGTATACTCCGTCAGGTTTTCCCCCAAGACCTCTGACACACCAGGCAGATGCTCTACCAGCTGAGCTATAAGGCAAAGTGGTATACTCCCTCAGATTTTCCCCAAGACCTCTAACTCACCAGACAGACGCTCTACCAGCTGAGCTATAAGGCACAGTGGTATACTCCCTCATATTTTCCTTAAGACCTTTTACACACCAGGCAGATGCTCTACCAGCTGAGCTATAAGGCACAGTAGTACATGTATACACCCTCAGATTTTCCCCAAGACCTCTGACACACCAGGCAGATGCTCTACCAGCTGAGCTATAAGGCACAGTGGTATACTCCCTCAGATTTTCCCCAAGACCTCTGACTCACCAGACAGACACTCCACCAGCTGCTGAGCTATAAGGCACAGTGGTATACTCCCTCAGGTTTCCCCCAAGACCTATGACACACCAGGCAGATGCTCTACCAGCTGAGCTATATAGCACAGTGGTATACTCCCTCAGATTTTCCCCAAGACCTCTAACTCACCAGACAGACGCTCCACCAGCTGAGCTATAAGGCACAGTGGTATACTCCCTCAAATTTTCCCCAAGACCTCTAACTCACCAGACAGACGCTCTACCAGCTGAGCTATAAGGCACAGTGGTATACTCCCTCATATTTTCCTTAAGACCTTTTACACACCAGGCAGATGCTCTACCAGCTGAGCTATAAGGCACAGTGGTATACTCCCTCAGATTTTCCCCAAGACCTCTGACACACCGGGCAGATGCTCCACCAGCTGAGCTATAAGGCACAGTGGTATACTCCCTCAGGTTTTCCCCCAAGACCTCTGACACACCGGGCAGATGCTCCACCAGCTGAGCTATAAGGCACAGTGGTATACATGTACACCCCAGATTTTTCCCAAGACCTATGACACACCAGGCAGATGCTCTACCAGCTTAATTATAAGGCAAAGTGGTATACTCCCTCAGGTTTTCCCCAAGACCTCTGACTCACCAGACAGATGAGCTACAGGGCAGACGCTCTACCATCTGAGCTATAAGGCACAGTGGTATACTCCCTCAGGTTTTCCCCCAAGAACCCAATTGTTCTCTTATTGTTGCATAGGACCGCAACTGAGCAAAGTAACAAACACAATATTTGGTATGGTACCTAATCACCATTGAAATGAAACAACCAAACTATGGGATGAGAAAAAAATCAGCAACCGCGAGAGTCATGTCAAACGGACATGAGGCGCATCTACTGGTAGTTTGCTTACTAAAATGGCACCTTGAATTTCTACGGAGGTCAGCCCCTGGTAGAGTAGTCTATCTTGCAGCAGGCATTTAAATTTAATAGTTTGTGTAGTATTCAATTAGCCTTTTAGAAGTATGGCGGAACAAAAGGAGAGGGCGCAATTTCATTTGGGTATGAATTTTTTTATCAATTGTATTTCTTTCCAAAAACTTGATTTACATGTTGTAATTATAATACATAGACAGAATTATGAATAAAATTAATAAGTGTAAAGTGAAAAACAGTTATTTTGCATTTTAGTCGATTTTATACCCACTGCAAAGTGCGCCCTCCTATTGTGTCCGCCATACTTCAAAAAGGCTAATTGTTCGTATTCAAATTTATGCAAATAAATGCTTAATTTACATATTACTGCACCATTAATTAATACTGACATATTGATGTACTGTTCTTGCCTTAATCAAAATTATGCAAATCTGCTACTCATTTACATGTCACTGCAGCATGCTAAATTTACTATTTTGCCCTTGCTCATGTATGGTGTTCCCCTGAAGCGGAGTTCCAGTTTTGTTTTTTAGAAGTCACATCATGGCCATGGTTTCATCATGATGTTACCCAGAATGCCCCAATATTTTCTCATGTTTATTCATGCATGGTGTCCCTCTGAAACTGAGTTCCAGTTTTGTTTTTTGGAAGTCACATCATGGCCATGGTTTTATCATGATGCTACCCAGAATGCCCCAATATTTTCTCATGTTTATTCATGCATGGTGTCCCTCTGAAACTGAGTTCCAGTTTTGTTTTTTGGAAGTCACATCATGGCCATGGTTTTATCATGATGCTACCCAGAATGCCCCAATATTTTCTCATGTTTATTCAGAATGCATGGTGTATACCCCTGAAACTGAGTTCCAGTTTTATTTTTTAGAAGTCACATAGTGGCCATGGTTTCATCATGATGCTACCCAGAATGCCCCAATATTTTCTCATGTTTATTCAGAATGCATGGTGTATACCCCTGAAACTGAGTTCCAGTTTTATTTTTTAGAAGTCACATAGTGGCCATGGTTTCATCATGATGCTACCCAGAATGCCCCAATATTTTCTCATGTTTATTCAGAATGCATGGTGTATACCCCTGAAACTGAGTTCCAGTTTTATTTTTTAGAAGTCACATAGTGGCCATGGTTTCATCATGATGCTACCCAGAATGCCCCAATATTTTCTCATGTTTATTCAGAATGCATGGTGTATACCCCTGAAACTGAGTTCCAGTTTTATTTTTTAGAAGTCACATAGTGGCCATGGTTTCATCATGATGCTACCCAGAATGCCCCAATGCATTGAATGAAATGAGTTAATACTGACATCAGGTGTACTATCCTTATCAAAATTTTAATTTAAAAAATTGCTCATTTACATACCCAAATATGTTTGTTTCTACTACGGCATGTTACTCACAGTGGCTCAAGAGTCCAAAAACATTTACTTCCAGCCAAAAAGCTACAAGAGTTGAATACACCTTTCAAAGATTTTTGCAAACTTTGTTTTGTTGATCATCATGTCTCTGTTAGGGGCCGTCCATAAAGGAGGGGGGAGGGGGTTGTTGACATTGCGTACAGGGTGGCAGGGGGGAGGGTCCAAGCCAATGCGTATGTACGCAAACTGAAAATTTGCTTTTACTAAAACGAGAAAGGAATTGGACAAGTTGACAAACATATTAGACAGGCCACACATTTTTGTCACTCATCTCACATTTTTTTCACTCCTCAATTTAGGTTTTTCCCATTAAATCTGCAGTTTCTGATGCTTGATGTCATTTTATGTGTAAACAAAAATGCAAAAACAATCTCATTTATTTCAGATTTTGGAGGCGACATGCGAATCGTTAGTAGTACAATGTATATAGCACTATACATGTAGTACTGAACCATTTACCAATGCTTACTAATGCTGAGGTATATGGAATGCGTATGCATACAGGGGTGAAGAGGTTGGAGCCACTGCGTACGCCATGTGACAGGGGGGGAGGGAGGGTCTAAAAAGTTACTGTATTTCTAGCATTGTGTGCTATGATATCATTGGAAAGCCTGTTCATTTCTCTAACAGTTTGTCCCGTTCGTTATGAACATAATTTGTGGGATGAGCACCATCAAACAAATTTGTCAGTATGTTTTCCTCATTTCTGTTACTTAGAAAGTTGGTTTTTCTGTTGAACACTGTTAAGCCTAGCGTCCATCGACATTGCAACTGGAAGCAACTCGACCATTAGTTGCTGTCGATGTGTGCAGCAACTGGGAACATCCAGTTTTCAAAGCGCACACATCGACACGGCAAATTGGTAAAGCCTACAGTACATTGACCTTTCAACTGGAAGCAACTGTTGCTGTCGATGTGCGCGCACGTATTCAGACACACGCGTGCAACTGACAGCAACTAGTTGCAACTACGCGTGCATGTACATTGACGCAACTGACCGCAACTGGGTACAACTACAGTTGCCAGAAGGTAGAACATGAGCAACTCGCGGCAACTCCAGTTGCCAGTAGTTGCAAGTACGAGCACATCAACCTTTTTGAGCAACTGATCAGTTGCTCCCAGTTGCCGCGAGTTGCTTCCAGTTGCCGGAAACACCAGTTGCCACTAGTTGCTTCCAGTTGCAATGTGGATGTACGCTAGGCTTTAAAGACCCACCCACATTCACAACAGAGTAATTAAGTAAACTTTACATACTCATGCATTTCATTTGATTTCCTTTTAACAGGACCAATTTATGAAGCTCCCTTGTGTTGCTGCCCATGCTTGGCCTCACCTGGACTATTGGACTCCACATACATGTCTCTCTCTTGTTGGAATTCATTTGTCATCATGAGCAGCTTTTAGGTATTGTAATCATTAGCTTGTTACTACTTCTCTACATTAGGAATAGCTTGCTCTTTCCCAATATAATCTTACAGCACTTTTGCTCAGTGCTTCCCAAGAACTATCATTATGTTAACAATTTGTGCTTGGGTGGGATTCGAACCCACAACCTTCTGCATTCTGAAGCAGTTGCCTTAACTACTCAACCTCTCGGTGTGCTGGTGTCAAAGGGCCTGTTTGATTCTTGCAACATTTAGTATCAAAACTAATCCCTTGCCCTTTTCCGACAATTTATAAGAACAATTAAAAATATCAAAATGTGCTTGGGTGGGACTCGAACCCATATCCTCATTCTCCTACATTCTACTACAACAGTTGACTTGACCACTCGGTGTGCTGGTTCAAATCATGGAGCAGTTGGGACTGGAACCTAGAACAGTTGCCTCACTCATTCGACCACTGAGCGTACTGGTCCCAAAGAGCCAGTTGGTTTCACAACTAATCCCCTGCCCTTTTCTGATGCAATTTATCAGCACTTTATGCTCGGAGCTTTCCCAAGAACTGTTAAAACCTGTGCTTGGGTGGACTTGAACCCACAACCTTCTGAATTCTAGAGCAGTTGTTTTTAACCTTTCAATCAATCATTACGCAGGTGTCAAAGGGCCAATTTGAATCATGGAAGTTGGTATCACAACTAATCTAGAGTAGTTGCCTCAACCACTTGACCACTCAGTGCGCTGGTATCAAAGGGCCAGTCTGAATCATGGAGCAGTTGGTATCACAACTGCCCTTTCTTGGTCCTATTTATAAGAACTGCTAAAAACATCAAAATGTGGTTGGGTGGGACTTGAACCTAGAGCAGTTGTCTCAAATTATTCAACTACTCAGTGCATTGGTGCAAAAGGGTCTATTTGAATCGTGGAGCAGTTGGCATCACAACTAATCCCTTGCCCCTTTTTGACGATATTTATTTTTGCTATGTGCTCAGCGCTTTCCCAAGAACTATGTTAGAACCTTGTGCTTGGGTGGGACTCGAACCCACAGCCTTCTGCATTGTAGAGCAGTTGTCTTAACCACTCGCCCACTCAGTGAGCTGGTGTCGGACTGTCAGTTTGAATCATTAAAAACCAGTGCTTGGGTGGGACTCGAACCCACAGCCGAGCAGATCTTTTAAAAGCACTTTTGTAAGGCACATTTTTGTATTTTCTTTTTTAATTACTAAAACATCTTTGAGCAAATTCCGCTCAAACTCCATAACATTTTCGGGCCTGTTGTCTGTTTTGGCACCGTCATATTTAGTTGATGATAGCATTTCTGCGGTTGTAGCAGTGTGGATGAACTAGCTAAAATAAACCATCTTTTGTTTGGATCAATTCTGCTTTCATAAAATGCATTAAGTTCATTCATACCTCCACACATTTTCCACTTTAGTGTTAGATATTTGGTTTGAAGTCTTACATGTAGCTCTGATTTGTAAGTACCGTAACTTAGTTAACTTATATATTTTCTTTCCCTTTTAGTCTGTGACTACTGTTCATATGCACCACCAATCATGTTGAGATTTGCTGGGAGAAGAAATCTGGCCAGTGTTGACCTACAGTATCAGTAAGTCACAGTCCATTGTTCTGTTCATCTTTACTGCAAATCCATTTTGGGTCAATTTTATGACAATAAATTTTTTTTTTAAATCACAAGGGGTCAGTCCAGCAGTTATTTGCACAAATCGGCATAAAAATATATGACTTTTTAAAAAATGTCTCAGAAATTATCAGGAAAACAATTTTTGCCCGTTTCCAACCTGTTTTGGTACGTTTCAAAGTTAAATTCTGAATCTTTTTTGTCTTTGCTGAAAATCCATACTGATGTACCCCGGTAGGGTCGTCTCTACCATCCCAATCAACTCTGATTGTGAATGTAGCCTGCAGTTTATACAGTGAACACTCATTGGGGAAGATTCCACTACACATTCAAATATTTGCGGAAATGCCTCTCATCTTGCATTTTAATTGCTCTACACTTCACGTTAATTTCTCCAAAGCAGTTTATTTGTAAACTCCACCATGCATGAGGCAATCCATGATTTTAAACAAATCAGATGTGAATCTTTGTAAGCAACCTAACGTGTCTTCATTTTTCCAGCCAAATTGAAAAATTCATCAACTTTTAATTTTCTCTAAACTTGCAGCATTTTATAACGTAGTCGTTATGTTTTCTTAATTTGTGACAGGTGACAAAGACGTGTGTGCCAAGCGATGTCGACCAGGAGCTGAATATTTTCAAGATCTGTTTTGGCAGACCTCACTGCATCGTCTTCAGAGTGGCCAAGATTGACCCACGGTGAGCCCCAATATACTGGCATTTTCCACGGTAAGGGGGAATTTTGGCAACACATACCATATTTTCCAGAAAATACCTTTGTCTGGTCTCAAAATAAAAGAAATAAGTTTCAGTTGTTCTGAAGAGATAACTTGGACCCAAAAAGGGTTACAAATAGTGTGACAACATGCCTTTCTAAAAACCCTGTATACCAATTTCCAATATACACTCGTAACTGGGACGGCCTAAAATGTAACACAAGTGTCCATCCCGGTTACGAGCGTATATTGGAAATTTGATCACAGGGTTTTTAGAAAGGCATGTTGTCACACTATTTGTAACCCTTTTTGGGCCTAAGTTATCTCTTCAGAACAACTGAAACTTATTTCTTTTATTTTGAGACCAGACAAAGGTATTTTCTCAAAAATATGGTCTGTATTGCCAAAATGCCCTCTTTACTGTATAAAGTATCTCCAGTTTTCGAAAAATGACCATTGGGCCTTCAGGAGTTGCAGTTTACAGGCATGCAACTTTTCCTCATCTGCACCATCGAAAATTTAAAAAACACTGTACAAAGTCGGAGATTTGTTTGCATTTCCCTTGTAACACAGTTGCATGCCTGAGTTTACAGCATAGAAAAACATTATCTGATTCAACAAATATGGAAATGTTGTATTTGTGCCATCTGTAGATTTACTATACTGTTTAAAAACTTTTTACTTTTCCCCCGCAGACACAAGTTGAAGAAATCAGGATGATTGAACCTTCTGCCAGAGTTCCCAAAAAACCCAAAGCAACTTGCCAACAACAAGAAGCTCTGCTGTCCAAGCCTCTCTCCAAAAACAGTTTGTAAACATTGAATCAACTCAACTGAACCTTCCATCTATCAGTCAGTTCCTAAGCACAACTCTTCAATGTCTCAAAAAAATGACTTACAGCTTGTAAACAAACAAGCTGTCCTAAATTTGTTCAAGCCTCTCCAAAAATTGATTAACAGTTTGTAAACATTGAATCTTCTATCCATCCCTAAGCACACAACTCTTCAGTGTTTGTAAACAAACCAAAACTTGCTCAAATTATTCTCTCTCAAAAAAATGACTATCAGTTTGTAAACAAACCAAAACTTGCTCAAATTATTCTCTCTCAAAAAAATGACTAACAGTTTGTAAACATTGACTTGTACTTAATATTCTTGTCTTCATTTAGCAACAACCAATTGTATTTATTTTTCTTGTAGCATTGTTAAATGTACTTTAACAAATATAGTAATGTTTGTAAACAATCTTATTTAAATAGTGTTATATAGTTAAAGTAACTTCCAAAGTCAAAATAAAAGTCACTGACAACAAAAGTTTCATTTGTAAACAAGTCTCATTTTATTCTGTACTCCAATAAGTAAACCAAGTAATATATTCAAGTAAAATGTTCATTAACTTAATTTATGCAAGGTCCTAATTGCTATTGTCTTTACAGATAGTCCAGGGCACGGTGGTCCATAATTTAAATTTGAAAATCGAACAGGGGTTGCCCCCTGTCCGATTTTCTAACGTATTGAAGTGGAGGTTTCCCTCCTCTACCTGTTAAAGAAAAAATTAATAAAAATGGTGTACAAAGAAATACAATTAAAATGATTTATTAAACATTCACTGTAAAACAAGAAAATATAATTACTGCAATTTCAAGAAACAAATCAGTAAAACACAACATTTGTAACTTGGTAAATCACAATTAAGTTACATATTGTCAGTAACAACACCACGATAAACTGAAAATTGACTTTCTCAAGTTTTCTGTCTACATACCCAATTGACTAAAAATACCATCGTTCCAGATTACGACGTACCACGACATCAACGCGTATTCCGTCTGGAACCGAGGTTGTAGTCAAACGTCCAGAAGCAAAGGATGAGCATGCACAAACGAATGCCTTTGTTGGAGTTCATTTGAGTAGCCTGTGACTTGAATTAAGACCCAAGGACTTGTGGTGGACTTGACTACAACCCTGCTTGCAGCCTCATGAGCTCCCATTTTTGAAAAAGAAAATTACAAAAATTTATTTCAGATCAACACAATTTACAATGGATTTCATACCAAAACAAAATGATTTTTGAGTTAAATTTCTCATAACTTGCCTAAAACAATTTACCAGTCGTACAAAAAAAGTACCTTTTAGCTGGAAATCATGTGTAGAGCCATTCTCTTGTTACATGTGTAGCTTTTTGAACTGTATTATGTTCAATAAATTTCCTGTTGGTGAATACTGTTGCATTAATATAGCATGGAAGTCATCTACAGGGGTCACCTTATATAATAATACAGCATTTGTCTCAAATGTACTTGAAAATTTCTTTTTACAGGGAAAAAATGTCTGTTACCGTGTGTGACACACACGTAACATACATTTTCCCCCTGTAAAAAGGAACTTTCAGATAAATTTGAAACAAATGCTGTACATGTACTATTATAAGGTGCCCCCTGTAGATGACTACCATGCTAAACTCCTCAAAACAAGTTCGGAAAGTCAAGTTTGACTGACGATTTTTCTCTTGTTACTAAATCATTTCCCTAAATCATTTCCCTTTGTATCATTGGAAAGCCCTGTTATTCCTCTTTACAGTGATGTGTCATTTGTTATGATTAATCGATTGGGGGATGTGTAGTATAGCGGAATACAGGGGTGGGTGGAAAGTGAAATGTCACAAAATTCACTGCTATTGTCGTGCATTCCCCCCTTTTGCTTTGAGGATGGGAATGTGTCAATGCACTTTTTGACAATAGCAATGCATTTTGTGACATTACACCCGCCCCGTATTCAGCTGTACTGCACATCCCCCAATTGCTTAATCATAACAAATGACACATCGTAAAGAGGAATAACAGGGCTTTCCAATGATATATTCAAGGAAAATTATTTTGCAACAAGAGAGAAATCGACAGTCAAACTTGACTTTCCGGAAATGCTTCAAAATGTCACACACATAGGTTTATTTAAACATGTCCAGTTTACGTGATCACTAAATGGGTTGACAGGAAAATTTCCACATGTTTAGTTTTATTAGAATGTAAAATGTTACAGCAAAAAATTTGCAGATTTGATCAGGAAAAACCCCAAATTTACCCCCAAAAAATGTGACTTATTCTAAAATGAGTTGGATGTTGCACAGCCCGAGTCAAGTTTTTGCAAGTATAACTGGAAATCAGTGGCGGTTCTAGGCTTATGGACATTTCAAGCACTACCCAGATAGTGCCTGGATCCACTGCCGATTTCTAGTCATGATCACAAAAACTCAAAATTACATTTTCAAAAACAAAATTACATTTTTTGGCCAATCCTCCGGTTTTCTGATGATTGAGTACTGAATTCTTTCCTCATAAAACCAGGTTAATTTAGTTAAACTTTAAAAATGCACACAAACTTGTTTATGGTTTTTCAATGATTATCAATTTATAGGTAAGAATTAAGGGTTTTTTCACTATAAAAAAACCCAACTAAATTTAAGAATTTGCTTTTTTTTTAGCCATTCTCGTGTTTTGAGCACAAACTGCATGTTACACATTTCATTTTCTACAAAAAAGAAAAGGTCAATTCATGTGGCGTGGATTGCATTTGAAACAATAGAGAGGTTTCGCAAGGTGACGAATACGAACACGGATAACGGTAACCGTTCACGTTGATGCGCTCACTGAACTGGGTTTCGCACTGTGTGACTACGTGCATACATTCATCTGCTAAATATGCTCTGCGCTTGGCTTTGTTTGCAGCAGATTTTCCTCACTCTCACGTGGGAATGATTCACTAAATTCAATCGGTATTCATGGAAGATACATCACAAAGAAACAAAATGCATAAAACTTATTAATCCATCACGGAAAAAGCGAAAAATCTGCATAACCGGTATCCGTTTTTATGCTACGCGTATGGAGGCCGATAACCGTTGTTCACGCATATGAAAACATGTGTACTATATACGGTTACGCGTCACGAGACGCGCATAAAGTCATGACGTATCGGTATCCGTGACGGTGCGAAAACCTCCCTAATGATTAGTTCTAAACGTGGGTTCTCTCCACCCAGGAGTAAATGGGTACCTATAAGGACAGTGAATGTTGATATGTTTGCTGGAATACATGTATTATAATGGCAGACAGTTCATGTTGTAACATGCAGTTTGTACTCCAATTTTAAACCACTTCAGCAAGTAAATTCATTCCCTTCGCACATATGCAATAAGTATAGTTTGTTTAATCTACATGCCAAACATATTTGATTTTGTGCTGTACATTTACCAGCATGTCTGAATGAAAATTGTGGCCATGCACAACATGGAACCTTCCGACTTTTGACACAGATGAGTAGGTGAAGTCTGTACGATGTATGTATTCATGTAGCCTTTTCGCAAAATCAACTTGATGTGCACAGGTTTCAGGATGATATACGGATACAAATACGTTGCTATATTTTCTTCTTTATAATAGCATAGTGCAGGTAATTTGCAGAATGAGTTATAGGTATCGTGGCAGTTTGGGTCATTAACTTACAAACTTCAGGTGGAAACACCCGAAGGTTGTGGTTTTCAGACTACTTGAGGTACTTGTGCCCTTGAGCAAGGCACTTTACCCCAATTGCTCCATCCTGTGGATGGGATGTAAAGCCCTAGGTCCAGTATTGTGTAATGCATCTTAAAGATCCTAGAACATTCTTTCGGAAGAGAAGGGGAATTTTCCCAATGTCTCTGGCTTAGCCGCCACTTGCCGATCTATGTATCAATATTGAGGTGGTTCGCATTGAGATGTCATGAAATGTGCTACTAAAGGCCCAGTGGATCATTTGCAATGACCCCAAAAAGTAATCGACGAGTTTACAGGGGAAAAGTTCTGAAAGTAAAGATTGAATTAATAACAACTAACCAATGAAAGGTTTTCGATCAAAATGATATAATTTTACCAGAAAATAATCCGTAAAGATGAAATTATTTAGATCGTTTGCAAACGATTTACTTATTTTTGGTTCGCATCTACGCGGTCCAAAATGCATGGGCGCTGTGTACTCTGTGTGGGTGTTCCAACGCGATGCATTTTTGGATCGCGCGCACACGCAGTATGTGCGCCACAGAGTGCATGACGCAAGCCACATAGTACCCGATGAACTGAGATCGAATATTTGAAACACCCCGCCAAGACCAGGAAAATGCATATGGATTTTCATTGTTTTTTTAAACGTGGTACATTTGACAAAGCTGAAATTTCTTCGGATGAGTTTGTTGATGTCTTTCTTTTGATTTATAATGGTTTTATTCGCAGAATCGCTCAAAAACAGATCATCTACAGGGCCTTTAAAGGACACCAGAAATTTATCAGTAAATTTATTTGTGTACACTGATTTTGCTACTGATTTCTCAAGCAATGAAATTGCGAAAAGGCCAATAATTTAGTTATTTTCCTAACTTAATTAGTTTTAAAATTATCAAAAACTAATGGTTTCCGGAAAATGCAGGTATTGATTTTCATCATCTCTCAAGCCAAGTTTCTTTCATGTCACTGCAGGGCCACATATTCCAATTTTGTTTTAGTTTTACTTTTTGCCACAAGATTTAAATTTGGAGGTTAGTTCTTTCCTTCAAAATATACGTGGGGTTCATTACCATGCACGGACACCCAGGATTTGCCTTTTTATGATCAATAAACCAAGTAAAAACACAAAAAAATGTCTGGGCCAATTTTAATATGAAATTTAGATATCCAAACAGTCAAGTGTCATGTACTGAATACCTTGGTTAATTCAAAAGGTTGTAGATGTGCCTTTGGGCAAGTCATTTTACCATAAATTGCCTCTCCACACAGAACAATATAGGTACCTACTTTGACGGTGAATGTATAAAACTCCAGTACTATTATATATCATTAACATCAACCTAAGAATTGCATGCCCAGATATTCATGGTAAAATTTGCTCCAAGCTCAAACAATGCATCTTTAAAGTTACAATAGAGACTATATGATACTTACATTTAAACTGGACCCTTGGCTGGTGATCAAACCCTTATAAAAAAGTACCATGGTATAACCATGGTACATAACCATGGTAAATTGGCCCAAGTATTACCATGGTATTTCATTACCATGGTCAAGTACTATGAAAATACTTTGGTAGGACCATGGTAGGATCGTGATAAAACCGTGGTAGTACCGTGGTAGTACCGTGGTAGTACCGTGGTAGTACCGTGGTTCCACCACAGTAGTACCGTGGTAGTACCGTGGTTCCACCACAGTAGTACCGTGGTATTACCGTGGTACTGCCTCAGTAATATCGTGGTATTACCATGGTACTGCCACAGTAATATCGTGGTATTACTGTGGTACTACCACAATAGTACCATGGTATTACTACAGTAGTACTATGGTATACCGTAGTACTACCAAGTAGTATTATGGTAGTACCACAGTAGAACTGTAGTACTACTATGGTACTACCACAGTACTACTGTGGTATAGTACCATGGTATTACCATGGTAAAGAAATACCATGGTATTACTTGGGCCAATTTACCATGGTTTTAAAAGTACCATGGTTATACCATGGTACTTTTTTTATACATGTACCGCTGTACCATTCGTATCACCATGGAGAAAGTTTGGAAAGGTGATTCCAATAAAATGTGATTGGTAAAATGTGGTCATTCATTAATCTGCATGTACACTTCGACTTTCAATTGACATATATTCTTCAACCCAAATAAACAAAAGAACCCAAAAGAAACACATCTTGGCAAACATCTTTACAGTACAATTGCATATATATTATGCTGAAAACTCTGTACCGGGCATGAGCACACGTTAAAAAAACCAAATAAAAAAAACCTGCTTGGTATCGACTATGGGGTGGATGGTACCTTAGACTTAATTATGACCTTTTAAAAAAGCCTCACATAATCGTTGAATTCTGTGCAATCCCAGCTAGACTAAAAATAAAGCCTACATACATAAAATATGGCATCATCCACCTTTGTACATGATATAAAGCATTTTTCACATGACCCCGTGCAAATCCGTTTGTTTATTTTGGAAAGAATTCAGAAGTTGATCAGATTCCGACCTTGTGTGCAAAACATATGAGACAGGCTGAAAAGGTGTTTCTTTACAAAATCTTAAATTTTCCCACTTAAAAATTTAGGTTTTTCAAGATATCATTTAAAGAAAATTCTGATCAACTTTTCAACTCTTACCTTTATGCTTACAGGTATTAATAGCGAATTTTAAAAAGTTAACCATTAACTAATCCGTATTAAAGTTTTGAAAATAACAAGTACCGGTACTCAATGGACCTAAATCTCATAAATGTGTTCTTTGAAAACCTCATAAACTAGCTGGCAAGAAACAAATTGTCCTCAATAAATTGCATAAAATTGTGACATCAGAAGCATCATATAAACTGTATCAGTCGTCAAAAAGGTTAAAAGTCAGTGGATAACTCCTCCATCGAAGCATTGATTTTTAAACTGAACACCAGTCACCAAGAAGCTTAAGGCACCAAATGAACGGACCTCGACTGCATGATGCACAACATTTAAACTTATCCTGGTGAGACAAAGTCGCATGACCGGCCGTGCTTCTGTCGGATGAGTCCTTGATGAAGCGAAATTGTGTGGAACAGTCTTTCAGTGCTTCGGTGTCCCGGCCTATACTAGTGGCTAAGCCAAACCAGCAACAAACAGGTAGTTTCTTCTGGCTGTGCATCCCGTACGTTTGCTGATAAAAAAGTCGCCTCCAACTGAGATCTGTGTGTAAAAGGGCAAAAAGGAAAACCAATTCATGCAGTGTATAGGCGCGTGTACGTATTTTATTCCTTCATGGTATGTACACGTGCCTGTAACTGTGTTCAAAACTGCGAAACTGCGTGCTTTCATCAGGTCATAAACCTAGCCTAATTTTTATTTTTATTATATATAATAAGGCTCATCTAATAACTGCCAAAGCTTGAGTGCCTTTCGTGATAACTTTGTTTTCGCACAATCAAACTACATGTAGGCCTATACACATAATACTATTCTTCACTTTCCATATGGAACATCACGTAGCAAAGTATTTTACAGACGCCAAATAACTTGATTTATAAGAAGTGTGACAATATATACTAACCTTAATTATTAACTGAAGTTAAGAAAAGCTTCAATAACGCTCACTCCAAGTCATAAGCTAGTACTATTATGTCTCGCCCACTCCGATGATCGCTAAACCGAGTGCCAACATGTACATGCAGACAGACATTCACAGTTCAAATGAATTCATAGTGCGTGTGTAGCACTAATGGTTAATAAAACACTGACCTCTGGCCAAGAATGTGACCTTCAGGGCACATGGTTTAGAGTTGCACTGCAAGTGTTTATACTGTTGTGTGCAGTGTGCAAGTGATATTGCAAAGTTCAGTTTCCAGCATTATTCTTTGGTGCTTAAAAACAATAGGGGATGGCAGGTAAAGGGGATTCAAAATTAAATGTGGCTTGCAATTTACTTTTGGGTAAATGTCGAACAGAGAAATATACTATGCATATATAATGAATGGAAAACAAAAAAATTGATCCGGCCGGGTGCATATTTTATTTGCACATCCTGATGATCATGTCGATCTTTTGCTATTTCAATTATTTAACAATTCTTAATTTACTTTTATTTATTTTGGTGATAAAATTAGTACCCATACAAACACCATGGTTAAACCATTGTAAATCCATGGTGAACCTAAAAACTATACAATAAAACCATGACTCCAGTTTGAAACCATAGTAAAACTATGGTAAATCCATGGTAAATCCATGGTAAACCTAAAAACTACAATAAAACCACGACTCCAGTTTGAAACCATAGTAAAACTATGGTAAAACCATGGTTAATTTTAAGAACCATGGTAAAACCAAAGTAAAACCACATTTTCTAGCATTTTGCTTAAAACACTATGGTACAGCCATGGTTAACCATGGTAAAACCACGGTAGAACCATGGGTATAACATATGAATTGAATTACCATAGTTTTACTATTGATTTACCATGGTAACCACCATATAACCAAGGTTATTATAGTAAAACCATGGTACTTTTTTATAAGGGAAACCTGAGGAGAAAAGACAAAGTATTGCTGTTAATAAAATAAATAAAAGGTTCCCAAAACCCTAACCATGATCATTCAAAATGGCCTCATTTTGTTGAATTATTGTTTTGTGGTAATTTTAATTGTTCCTATGTGGATTAAATAAGAGAATTCTAGTTAAGAGTTGAGAAGTTAATCAGAATTGTTTTCCTTTAAAATAACTTATGTCGCGCTTACGCAATGTATTTTCAATGTATACGGGAAAAAATACCGGGAATTATTCCCAGTTGTCCGATGGGTTTAGTGCAGGAAAGCTTATAAATGTGATGTCCGACTTGTAAATTCTTTCCAAAATTCCACTATAAAATTCATGTTTCGGTAAAAGTTGAGAAGATGATCAGAATTTGTTTTGGTATGAATTCCGTTCACTGGTTGCCACTGAGACGCCGTGTGTTAAATCTATGGAACAGGGCAGTATTTTCAAGAAAATGTTTGAATGTTTGTTACTGCACAATTCACTTCCCTTTCAAATATTTTGATGGTTATTAAGTCATAAGGAGAATAAGTGGCAGCCAGTAAACAGAATTCTTTCCTATTTTACTTTTATTACCTGCATTATTTCATTCATACAGCTTATCTTCCACTAAAAAAGTGAAATTTTGTTGTGAAAATATTATTTTAGCCTGAATAAAAAAAAGGTATTTTTTTTCGTTTACAACAATGTAGGTTGAACAAAGATTTTAAGGAAATTACCTCTTGGAATCAACAGATAATCCAATTCTAAGATATACTTTCCAGTTTCCACATGCAATTTTGTCGCAAATGTTGCTTTTCTAAAGAAAAATGACATTTTCTTCTTCAAAAATTGCATTTAGTTGGTGCACAAGATGAACCATGTACGCTTGCATGCAGCGGCCTCTATTGTCGCGCTTACTCGCTGTGATTTTGTCTTATACTCTCTGCAGTACCGGTAGTTTTATTATTTATTTATCTCAGAAATGCAACATTTCCGACAAAAGTGCAAGTGGGAAGTATATCTTAAAATTTGATTATCTATTGATTCCAGGAGGTAATTTCCTTAACATCTTTGTTCAACCTAAACAAATAAAATAACAAAAAACCTTAATTTTGTTAATGAAGTCCATTAGACTTGTACAAAGAGTTGAAAGTGCAGGTATTAAAGTAAAATCTTTCAGGAATTTCTTCCAATTAAGTTTTAACAGATCCGCAATTTACCTTTTCCAAGAAGCCGCCGTCATACGGTAGTACACGACTCCATCCTGAAAGCGAAAACAACAATTATTATTATTATTATTATTTCTTTCTGGTATTCATACCAAGGATTCCTCAATAGTGCTCATTGCACTGTCACTCGTAAGCGTGAGGAAACCCATGAAGAATTAGAATTAGAAATGGCCAGAGACACCGGGGAATCCCCTTGCTCTTCACGAAAGAATGCTCTGGGATCTTTAGAGTGCGTTACCATTATCGAACACACTGGACCAACGGCTTTACATCCCTTCCGAAGGATGGAGCAAGTGTGGTTGAGTGCCTTGCCCAAGGGCACAGGTACCGCAGCCGGATTCGAACCCGCAACCCCAAGTTTTCACCCATCTGCCCATGATTGCGAGTCAATGGCCCTAACCACTCGGCCACGGTACCCCACAATCAGATTAGAAGGATGGTTACTTGATTAAGCCCCCAAATAAGCAAGGAATCATAACAAGTTCATTTCACTCAACCCTAGACAAGGTTACCTCGGCTCGAAATTGTCCATGTGGTAATCTTTTAGACAAGGTTACCTCGGCTCGAAATTGTTCATGTGGTAGCCTAATCTTTTAGAGATTACCACATGAAAAATTTCGAGCCGAGGTAACCTAGCTAAGCTTGTCTAACCCGAAGCAGGTCGTTTCGTACCCTGGTCGTTTCGTACCCAAGTCGTTTCGTACCCTGGTCGTTTCGTACCCAAGTCGTTTCGTACCCAGTCAATTATGATGCACAAAGGAGATTAAGCCAGTCATGCAAACCCGCTCCTGTTAGTCACCGACGCGCGGCATCATCATAGAGATGTACATATCAAGTTCCCAGGGATTAAGATTGCGTCCTACAGTACTGGCTGTCTGTTTCACTGTCAATCATTCGAATCATTCTGATGAAGTCTCGACCAATGCGGTGGCGCGCATTCACGCACAGTAGCTACCGAATGTGGGCCCTCTAGCGGCGAAAAATCCTTTGGGAAAACACATTTGGTTCCCGTTTTTATTAAGGTTGTTTTCCCTTTTTGAATTTTTAAAACTCATATTGAAAGAATATAACACTGGAATAACACAATAAACCAATAAGCCAGTTCGGAATCTCGCGCGCGCAATGAACGTCTATGGGATTGTGTCAAGGTCATTTGAGATAAACACAGGTCATTTGAGATAAACACAATGCATACCGCTTTGTTTATCTCAAACCAAAGTCGGGAGACGCATGCGCAGTCGAGACTCCGAACTGGCTTATTAAAAATCTATCGTATAGGGATCTACATAGTTTTGTTTTCATTTCAAAGGAACCCTTTGTCACGTGTGCAATGAATCCTGGGTGCGAAACGACCTGGGTACGAAACGACCTGGGTACGAAACGACTGGGTATACGAAACAACTTGGGTACGAAACGACCGACATTCGTCTAACCATAGACAGATAGAGCAAGGAACTGTTCCTTGCCGACTATGGTCTAACTCAACCCACGTATTTTAAATCCCGAACCCCACATAACTACTTTTCCCTTCTTCAAGTAGGTAAAAGACCCAGAAAAACTTTAATCTTTACCATTCCCACATAGCATGAAAACATAGGAATAGGATAACCGTTACAATCGTTTTACGTACCTAAAAATCCCACTAGCGTAGATTGTCGAGGACGTCCCGTACCATCACCAGCATCTTGACCGGCCGTCGGCAATTCGTCTGTTGCAAAATCTACCTGCTGCTTCCACGGTTCATTGCGTCCGGAATGCGCGGTGCATGGTTAGGTTACGTAACCGAAGAATGGAAACGCGGTCTGGACAGCATTTTTGGAATCGATTCCGATTCCAATCGATCGCAAATGCCAATTCTAGCTACCCGGAATCGGTTCCATATTAAAGTGGCACTGAGCGGTACTGAACATAGACTGGTTCCCGTCCACATATTCCACACAGGAGAATATAAGGACAGGTAAAGGGCGCTTCATCTTGATCTGTAATTGGTCGTCTTTGCGCGTGCGCATTGTGTTTTTTATATTTAAAAATTGGCTAAGCCCTTTGCTTTAGGCAATGTACTTTATTTACATAATTGGATATGTTCGACACGCACGGCCAAGTTACAAATGTCAATGCAAAATCTGCGCACTTACTAAAAAAATAAAAATAATAATAACCACGTGACGGGCAGAATTCTGCCCGTCATGGCCGCCCTTTACCGATCCCTATATTTTCGCAATAAGCGAACCAATCTATAGGGATCGGGAACCAATCTATACTGAACATTCATGATCTGATATCAGAACCATGCCGAGTACTAGCTCTTGCAAAACCCCATCTTCCTTTCGCAAGAGTCTTTGCTGCACACCGGAAACTCGGTAACTCGGTGTGCAGCGTGCAGCAAAGACCCTTGCGAAAGGAAGACGGCAAAACCCGTGTATTTTGGTTCCGGAATTTCTAAGAATCGGCATTCGGCAACCTATCACTGGGGATCGAATCTAGATAAAAGGAATCGATTCCTGGAAATTTGGAATAGTGACTCAGATTCTTGGAATCGAGTGGAATCGATTCTACTCGACTCCAGCGTGGAATCGATTCTACTCGACTCCAGCGTGGAATCGCCCAAGCAGACGCCCACATAGCATCTGAGAGTACACCTGTTCCTATTAATTGTTATTTAAACATCTTAGGAATGTATATGCAGCACGATGTGGCAGAGGGTATGCCCCCTACCATTGTTCCCCCATTGTGTCTCAAACATCCAAGGAATTCCTTTCATTTTTTAGGGGAGTTGGTGTGCAGAAGGGAGGGAGTGATTTATATATTAAAGTCAACTCGGTCTCGGTATCTAAACAAGTTGGGAGCGCCGTATGTAGGCACATGGGCGATAATCGGGCAGTGTAAACACTGCATGTTTTTCTCGAAATCGGCAACCAAATTCGGCCGACCAAATAAAACGGCCGACTTAAAAAACATCGGTCTGTGTAAACACGGCTCCAATGGCACCCTACTTGCAGCGTTTTTATGCTAAATGACTGGGTGAAGTCTAATTTAGAAGCAAAATGTTTGCCGCCCTCATGCGACTTTTCTTCGGATATTTCTTGAATTTTGCAGCGTTTGAGATCTAAAGTGAACGTCGGACCAGCAGCTTTCATGTCACATGGCTTAGCCTAGGGCCTAAGTCAAGTGTAGTGTTTTCTGGGAAAATCCTTAATTTATCTAACTCCTAAGTGTGTTTTCAAATCTATATCAAACCTGCACTTTCTACATTGACATTGTATTATGAATACTGATATTACTAGGCCTACTACCTGAATACTGTACTGGCGCGGCCTCGATCGTCTAAGCCTAAGGTAGAATTTTGTACCCTGAATTAACAGTTATTCAATTACTTACTGAGAAACCCTTAATTTTTCTCATTTGAATATCGAATGCAAATTGAATTTGAAAGATGATGTAACCAAAAACGTTCAACTAGAAAAATTTGACGTCGTGCGTGATTTTGTTGAGAAGATACGCCGAAGAAAGCGTCGGCCCGCGAAATTACGTGCGCGCGAATTTAGGTGCTTGCAGGAAATCTTACAAACTTAATTTAGAATGTAGTCTATTATTAACTTCTCCATTATTACCCAAATTCTTCTCTGTGTGCATTTCAATTTTTGTTAGATTTAGTTCAATATGCCTGCCGAGTTGTCTGCATATGAGCTGCAACGACTGAAAAACATCGAGGAAAATAAACGTGTGCTGCAGGAACTAGGGCTTTTCAAACCGGTAAACGGAAAGATTACTATATACCATGTAATACACGGACACCCACTGGGACCCAATACACTCATGACTAAACCTATTTTTCCTTAGTAAATTTATGACACTTTTCTGTCCTAATTTCATCACACTAACTTTTTTACATGATTTATATGTCATAACATGGAAATTCCTGGAGGTCCGTGTATGGTATAATTTACCTATTTGCATTTATTCTGCACTTAATTGAGACTATAGGACTCAAGATTCTGAGAAATCTGAGACTTGGACTCGAGATTTGAAGAACTCTGAATGCTGGATATATGGGCATCAAGAACTTGGACTCGCATAAATTTACTTAAATGCATACAAATTTCCCTTCTGCAGTTTCAGTTGGAACCTAAGAACATCAAAAAGCATCCTAAGCAAGTTTCACGTAAGCGGAAACGGTCATCGGAGAGCGCATTACCCAAGAAACAGCTAATACAGGAGAAACTTGAGAGTGAAGGTGGCAGTTCATACTCTGCTGCTGGTGTACGCCAATCACGTCGATTAATCGGCCTGGTAGGTTACAAGATTAAGGCTAGAGTATAGATCAGTTCAGGGTTTTCACCACACAATAAAATTAGCATAAATTGGTACAGCAGACCTTTGACATGTATAGATTGGTTCTTGCAACCTATCGCTTATTGCGGAATGCCATCTCTAGCGAGAACCAATCTATACATGTCAAAGGTCTGCTGTATGCTTGTGTGCTTGTGTGCGGGAAAACCCCGAACAGGTGTAGTAGCCAGCATGTACACTCGATTTTTCAGAGATATTGGGAGATTTCTTTCATTTTTTCCAGACTTAAATTTGGAAAGAATTATGTTAACTTGATCACCACTTATTTTCCTTATATACTTAATAACCACAAATACATGGATTTTAGGAGTGAAAACATTCAACAATTTCCTTGAAAATACTTTTTCTGCCCCAGCTGTTCCATATACTTAACACATAGCGTCTCAGTGGTGACCAGTGAATGGAATTCATACCGTCCCACCGGAATGACATGACAATAAACTTTATATATTGGGTACAATTTTAATATATTTCAAGAAACCTTGCTTTTTACAAGAATTTGTGTAATTTTTTGACAGAAACCACCAAGCCAAGATGAAGTGGATTCTGAACTTAGCAAAGTGGACCCCGATGTCGACTTCACACCCACAAAAACCACCAAAAGGGAGAACACATTCGGTGCTATTCCAGGTAAACATAACCAGGCTGGTCGCCACTGAGACGCCGCGTGTAAAGTCTATGGAACAGGGCAGAGACTATTTTCAAGGAAAGTGTTGAATGTTTTTCACTCCTAAAATCATTTCCCTTTAAAATATTAACACGTTTTGGTGGATATTTAGTCATTATAAGGAAAATAAGTGGTGACCAGTAAACATAATTCTTTCCAAAAATCAAACAAATTTACATATGGTAAACTTTGCCAAGTTGCGCCACCATGCAACAACAAGAGAAGAATTGGGTCTATAGGGAAACCTGGGGGAGTAATACCAACTGTGCCTTATAGCCCAGCTAGTACAACATCTGCCTAGTGAGTCGGAGGTCTCGGGTTCGAATCCCAATTAGGCCTTTACGATTTATCTCTCATCCTAAGTTTGGTTGTCCCAGAGTAAATAATTGTTTTCTTGTGCAGGTGTAGAAGTCGGGCGAGAATGGTTTATGAGAATTGACTGCTCTCGAGATGGTATTCATCGACCTACTGTAGCCGGTATCCATGGAAATGAAGATGAGGGGTGCTATTCTTTAGCCTTGTCAGGAGGCTATGAGGACGACCTTGACCTTGGTGAAAGTTTCACTTATACTGGCGAAGGTTAGAAGATAAAATGTGCAGCCCTTCTTGGCACCAGAGAGATCACCATGCACGGACACCCTCTGAGACCCCGGGCCCCCATGAGACCCCCCTTAGTAAATTCATGACACTTTCCCTCCTAATTTTGCGTTTTTATCATCAAACTACTATTTTTAAATGGTTTATAAATTATGTCATAACAAGGCAAATCCAGGGTGTCTGTGCATGGTAATGAACCCAAACATTGAGTTGAACGTACGTATCAAAGTTGTCCATGAATATATAAATTGAAGTGGTGTTTGTTTTGTACATAGGTGGCCGGAACCTAAAGGGCACCAAAGCCAACCCCAAGAACCTGCGTACAGCGCCCCAGTGTAAAGATCAGGCACTCGCCAGAGGTAATATGAAATCCAACACATGCCCTTGGGATCAGTTTACTTGCACAAGAGCCTAGTGGGTACACAGCCTTGCCCATAATGGGAGGGTGATGGGTTCAAGCCCCACTCGTGTCAACATGTTTGTGTCCGTGGGCAAGACACTCAATCACAATTGCCTTGTCAACCACAAATTACCGAAGGCAAGATTTTCAAACTAAAGCTCTTCAAAAATTACATGGAGTCATTGGTAAAAATGCCGGGGAAAACTACACTTGGCGGGTTTATAATTAACTGGTTCAGGTTCAATGGCAATTGGGTAATTCCCTAAATTAGGGGTCCAAAAGTGTGACATGCTTTTTAAGATTTCAAAGTGTTTTTAGTGATTGAAAGTGGTTTCCCAGTAGAAAATAATTATTTTTATTTCAACAAATGCCACTCAAATTTAATGTTTGTGTAGGTATGGCACCAAGATTAATGCAATCTCATTCTACAGCCAATTTTCATTGGCGTACGTAACCCGGGACACCAAACTACTATTCAATACCATGGAACAAATTATAAGCCTTTATGGTCTTTTGTTTTCAATATTTTTCAGGAAACAAATTATTGAGAAAAATGATGCTGCCCCCTATAATCACAGGCCAGTCCATTACTGGGAATTTGTGATCATGAGTGGTGATTTTTGAAGAAGACAGTGTCGTACGTAACTGGGACACCAAAAGTTTTGGACCCCTAATTTAGGGAATTACCCAATTGACCGCTGCATGAGAAAGTGTGGAAAAGTAACTAATTCTGTTTTAGCATTTAGGTTGTCCTTGTTCTCAAGTCCTTATCAAACCTTTTATCCTGTAGGAAACCTTGCCCTTACCAAAAATATTGAATTTGGACGTCCAGTGCGCGTGATCCGAGGCTACAAGTTGGACAGCCCTTATGCCCCCGACGAGGGGTACCGATATGATGGTAAGTCGGTAGGTCTTTGGGTCCAAGAAAGTGGGTTCCTAGATCTTGGAGGGGGAGGGGGTGGGGGTGGGGAGGTGTCCTCGGTCCACGGCATGTGTCCAGGGGGTCTGCAAAACTCCTGAAATTGCAAATTATAATTATTATATAGAGCACTCACATTTCATAATAATAACGGGTTTAATGGCACTTCATTTCACAGCCTGTAAACTGAAAAATGACATTCCATCAAGTAATTTTTTTGTTTGCATTGGCATGGACCACCCCTCCAGCTAGCTTATCTGGTCCAGATTAGCAAAACTTTCAAAGCCGGGAAATTCTCTTTTGCTTTGATGCAGGGCTGTACATGGTGGAAAAATTATGGTTTATGACTGGTTTATCTGGCTTCGGAGTCTACAAGTTTGCCTTGCGTCGTTGTAATGATCAAGCGCCACCTCCATGGGAAATTGTTGAACCCAACAGCCCTGGGAAGACGTATGACAGTGCATATAGCAGCCAATCGGAGCAAGAGTTAAGTCACCCAACTGCTAAACAGGTCAGGTCAAATCTCCCCCCACTTTTGGATTAAAAAAGCAGTCAGTTTAAGTGAATTTCCAGCACACAGAAGCTTTGATGGAGTCATGCATTACAGCATAAGGGGGCCATCCATAAAGTACGTACACACGGAGGGGTGGTAGGGAGGGGGGGTGGGGGTGGGGGTGGGGTTGGTTTGGGTTTAGAGCCAATGCGTACACCCAACGTTATAATTATATGGGTGACATCACAAATTTTGTGTACAGGGGGCGTCTAAAATTTTTGCATTTCGTGCGTACATACTTTATGGCCGGCCCCAAATGAAGCTGTTATGTAAATATTTTGATTGTCAACTTAATTACAAAAACAAAATTCAAATTGATTAAACTGGAAATTTGCATTTCTTTGGTTGCTCGGCATATAAGCAGTTCAAATGATTTATTTGTATTTCTGGAAATTTAGGTACACCTTTAAAACAATTAGGCAACAGTTTAATGAAGTATTGAACACCACAGAAATTGGTGCGAAGATGATTTAACATTTGTATCTGTCATGATCATGTGTATTCCCTCCACCAGGACCAGAGCGACTGTAAATCATCAAATATTTGTCCTGTGCCATTGTCACCTACAGAAGAGAACAATGCAGCTTTGTGAGTTACTTTACGTCCTATTAAGGTTGATCAGTATATCTTCAGGAAGTGTTCCAGATCAGCAGACGCGCGTGCATTTTCAAATTTGTGTATTTCTATAATGCGCGCGATTTGAACACAGACGTCCAAAAAGCACGTGGGTTAAACCTCAATATTGCCCTTCTACCAATTTTGTGTATTTTTAACTGCATTTTAAAAAAAATTGAATGTTGAGTCTTCCGATTTACTGGTGCACTTTATACTTTTAAAAATTCATGTATTTTAACATACTTACCATTTCATGAGATTTGTTTATAAACATGCTCGAATAAAAAAGTGATTTTTAACCAAACTGTTCGAAAATTCACGACTTCATTTTTTTTCCCCAAGAAATGCCGTCCTCATCGTTTCCATGGAGACATAAGGAAATTGTACTTTTACCCCTTCTATGAAATACAAAAAAATAAATTTTTTCCAATACTATTTATTACCTGGTCAGAAAAGACAGAATACATGGTTCATAATTACATGGATTCTATGTACAGATCAGATGTAGTAAGTGTGTATATATAAAGTTATAATGCAATTGGCTGCCAAAAGTTTAAAGCTTGACGTACATTGCAACTGGAAGCAACTCGCGGCAACTCAAAAAATGCGAGTTGCTCGTGTGTCTGAATACGTGCGCGCACATCGACACCAACTGCAAGTCAATGTACCCTAGGATTCGATGTGGGCGCTAATTGCACAACTGATCATTTTCTGTCTATCTACGCACACATCCACAGAAACTGATCTTGGGCCAATTTCATAAAGATGTTTAGCAAACAAATTGCTAAATCCAAAATTTGTTTACTTTATACAAATGGGTTAATGGTCAAAATTGTATGTCAACTTGTGTTTTTAGCAATAATAGCAGTACACCAGTCAATTGCAGTGCACATCACATAAGATTTTGACTGCTAACCCATTTTTTTTTGTTTTTGTTAAACAGCTTTATGAAATTTGCTCCAGTTGAGTTGCTTCCAGTTGCAATGTCGATGTACGTACGCATTACAGGACACTAGTTTTCCTTGAAATTTGCCGCACAATCACTCAACTGCAGCCGATTTGTACTTTCAACATGACGAATCTAAAACATGGTAATGAGCATTACCAAAAATGTAAGAACTAAGACGAGCTCAAGTTAAAATACAATATTCTGTCCATGAACAGCAAGTACAAGTGCCTTAATTGGCCAGAGGTGAATTTCTGGACCGGAAAAGAAGATGTGTAACAAACAGTTATCAACTGGTTTGAATTCCAATCCCGCCATGGTGTGCCCTTGAGCAAGACACTTTGCCACAAATTGCTTCTCTCCACCCAAATGGGTACTTGAGAGGGCAGTGAATGTTTGATTAGCCACTGAGTGCCTAATAGGCAGCTGCATTAAAATACGGGGAATATCAAAATTTAGCAATCACTTTGGTTATATATCGTGCTTTGATGGTACATAAATTAAGCCATCTTCAAAGTTCCATACAAAAAAATTTAGCTATAGAAAATACCTAAGCGTTTTGCTTTACAAATTAAATCAAAGCCAATGATACAATTAATTTACATAATTATACCAGTAACAAAAACCTCATTTAGACGGACGTACAAAAAACTGCCTTTCTTTCCCCGTTACATTTTGTCTTACCCGCTAAAGTACAAAAATGTTTAGGAATTTGGACATGTGCAGAGGAACCACTTTTTTCCCTTCTTTTAGAAAGTTGGACTGAACATTACACACCAAAGACATCGTAAAAAAGGCACCAAAAATACTTTTAGCATTACTGCTGAAACCATCAGGAATTATTCAGTTATGATATAAAATGTGAAATCTGTTAAAGGGTGTCGGTGCAAATCCACCTAAGTGCGGCGCACTTTTTAGCAATCTCTTCATTGAAAGATAGTCCTAATGCATAGTTCCGACCAATCACAACAGAGCTAGCAGACATCACCCACATAGGTCAAAGTGCACTGTCTCACAACATCACGCGATGTTCTGCCCCATACAATGTACAGTGTTGTATGTGATGTTCCGGGTGAATTTTTGGTTTCAAGGCCGGTCGTTTCGTTGTTCTAAGGTACAAAAGCACGTATGTCATGATATGACATCCCTGTATTACTGGGTGTGTTCTAAGAACTGTCGACCCTGAAACATGAATACCTTTGGGTTTTCTCCAATGAATCTGTGCTTTCCGTTGAAAGTGCGTTGTGTGTCGCCATAGAAACAATATCCAAGGGGCGGGGCAAACTTGGAACTATGCATTGTAACCGGGGTCTTTGCAAATTTGGGATAGACCACATCGAATAGCTGCCATCTTGTGGGGCAGTTTCTTTGTGGACCGATATAAACATTACAAGATGTCAGCTATTAGATACAGTCTATACCATTTTTGTGCTTCAACTCAAATACATAGTCCAGCCAAACCAAACACCAAGGAGGGGGGGGTACACTGTATTGATGAAAATAGATAAATGGATACGTTTACAATATTACATTATTTACAAGAAAACAAAAATTCTTAGTCATCGTCTTGGCACACTCACATTATTTTCTCTTTCCATAGAAAAAAAAATGTTTAGAAGTACATAAACAGTGGTTGTAATTCATCCAACATTTATGTTTTGATTTTTGACCGTCTTCCAAACAATACCTTTGTACATGGTCATAAATGGCTTGTCTTAGCTATCTGAAACTCTACAGAGTTTAAAAAGAAAAATATCCCTAAAATATAAGTGTCAAGAAAAGTGGCTAAAATACAACAGTGTAAAAATTCTCTCTGAAAGAGAAGATTTTGTGAAAGCACAAAATTTTTGAAACTTATTCGATGCTCCCCACAGATTTGTGTTTGGTTAATGGCACTCAAATCTCCCAATTTCTGTATGTCTTTATTAGGGATTAAAAAATGTTATAATTCTGTACAGTTTCTTCAGTTTAATAGCTTTCCTTGATACCAATTCATTCATTCAATCATTAAATTTACCTGCTCAAAATACATCCCTATTGTACATTTCTAGTATTCGCATCTGCTTAGTAAACTATTTCTTAATCACCTTTACCTCTAGTCCCCTTAAGATGCTTTGAAAGTCCGTAAAATACAAATTTGTCAAAAGTGATAAAAAACCTTTGGGCCGTTTTTGTTTTCTATTGGAATTTATAAAAGGTACCCGAATTGAATTACTCTGAATGATTAAAAAGAAGTTAAAATGAGCGAAAACTTTCATACAATCGTTGCTCAGATAAGAGAATTACAGTTCCTGTAAATTTCATTCGTTCAAAGATGTCCGCCCAGGACACAAATGGCACTCATTTTAAAATTTTTAAATCTTGAGTTTTGGCCCCAAATTTGTTTAAGGCTCCGTTTCCAAAACAATGTACAGGTTAAAAAAATACAGCCAATTAGAGTAGACTTGGACAATGCTAGCATACAAAAGTGCTATTAGTGCCCTCTACAAATAGTGGATTTCAAATTCTGTGACTGGAATATTCCATTTTCATCATGGGCGAGGCCGGTTCAATCTGTACAAGAGGGTTGAAGGAGAACAATCATTGGTTGATGGTAATAATCTCACACAGTAGCAAAGGAAACAGTTGGGAACACATTGCAGTGAGAATCTTTAAGGGGCGTGTTCAGAAAAATGGCCTTTATTTTAACCAACAATCATCTAAAATACCTTTCCAAAATACTATTCATGGAAGAAAAAACTAGGAAATTTGCAAAAAGCTTGTTCTAATTATGGAACCAGATAAATTAGTTTACAAAACATCGGTGGTTTTTGACGATATTTTTAAAAATATTCAGCATCGGGTAAACCCTAATTAATGATTAACAAGGTTTGACGGTTTGTAACTCACCTCCGTTTTCATCATCAATAAACTGAAGATCTGCTTCCAATGGGGAGCCTTTGACAGGAGGATTCTCGCCATTTTCAGCCAATTTATTACTGCCATCTTAAACAAGATTCAAGACATTGCATTACGTCATGTACAAATCCACAGACCAATTACATGTCACTTTTAGGTTACAAACAGACGGGTCTTTCTATAAATTAGGGGTCCAAAAGTGACATAAGGCGCGTTCCCATTGGACTTCTTTTTACGCGCCCTCGCGGGAACTTTCCGCGACTCCCTGTAAACATTCCTTCCTGTAAATCTCCCGTGCGTTCCTACTACCATATATTTTACACGACGCGAGCGGAAAATTTAGCTATTTGGCTGGCCATATGTGGTCAATTGAGGGCGTAGTTTACATAACCTTTGACCTAACAGGAGTTTCGTTTTCAGGAAACCCAATCAAATTTCGAACAACTTCTATTAAACTTGCCATTATATTTGCGAAGAAATGAGCATGAAAAAAACACGTGCGTACGTACGTACATGGCATGTACAGTACATAATAACGGAACAAGAATTTTCGCGCAATGTGTGGTGGGATTGCACAATGCAGGAAGTGACGTCATCCATTTGGCATTTTACACAGCGGTAGCGGTAGTTCTACAGGGCGGCGCTGTTCCCATTGGACTTTTCGAGGGCCCTGTAAAACTCCCGCGGCTGAGCGGAAAGTTTCCGCGGACTCTTTTACCCTGTAAGTTTTACATCGTGGTCGCGGTAACTTTACAGGGACGCTAATTCTCCGTGCGTCCCCATTGGACTAAATTTTGCTACTCTCCCGCACAACCACGGGAGATTTACCAAAAATAGTCCAATGGGAACACCACTATAGTGTCCCCCGTTACACCTGATATGTGTTATTATTTTGTATGAATTGTACTTTATGTACTCACTCTTTGAGATGGAAAGTATTTAAAGAATGTGTCCTGAATTTACAAAAACAAGATGTAAAATGTAACAGGGGGAACCAAAATTGGACCCCTTATTTATAGAAAGAGCCAGACATATCTTAGTATCAAAGTCTTGAGAATATTCGTGAACAAATCTTCAATGAAGTCAAGGGGGCCCGAAGGCATTTTTCAACCATGATGATGCATTTCAAGTCTTTTTGACCAGTTCCTTTCTGGGAAAAAGTAGCTGCTGGTGTAGAATCTGTACTTTGTCAATTCAAATTACATTATGAGTGGATGGTTCTCAAAATCACACTTGCATTATTAAGAAGTTTGTACTTTTTATTGAATCATTCATATTATGTTTGGGGTAATATCAACAGGTAAAGGTGTTGATTCGTTGGGACCGAGTTGACTTGGGACCGAGTTTACTCCAAAGCCAGGGTCCAATTTCATAGAGCTGCTTAACAGCCCATTTTCCGTTGACCAAGCATCAGGCTATTTCATAGACATCGTTAATGGTAAGCAACTTAAAACCTGCCTTAACGCAACAATAGTGGTTTCTAAGCGCGCGCATGTTTAACCACGCCGCAGCCATTAAATAGCGCTCAACTCGTCTGCTACAGTAAGCACACCTTTTCGCGCTAATGCTTAAGCATCTCTATGAAATCGGGCCCGGCTAACTATCAAAAATATTCAACTCCAGGGCCCAATTTCATAGAGCTGCTTACGCACTGAAAACGTGTGCCTATTGTAGCAGAAAAGTTGTGCTAACGTTAAGGCTATTTCACTGCCACGGCGTGCTTAAGCATCCGCGCGCTTGGAAACCGCCATTGTTGCGTCACTGTCTTAAGCAAGATTTGGCTCTGCGGTTAAGGCAGGTTTTGAGTTGCTTACCGTTAACAATGTCTATGAAATAGCCTTAGGCTATTGGGCTGTTAAACAGCTCTATGAAATTGGGCCCAGAAGTGTCACATGGAATGGATACTCACTGCTTAGTGCATTAATATGGAGACCATCTTCAGCATCTTTATGTTGAGTTAGCACCATCTGAGCTCGCAGAGCATCATCATCTAAAGATTTCATCCTGTTGGCAGAGAATTGATGTATAAAACGCACAATGAACGTACTGCCCTTGGTTCCAATACCACAAACTACAAAACACCACAACAACACCGCAAAATGCTTTTACAGCCAAACAAATTACAGTCTAAATGGGCGGAGCGAACACAATGAACATACTGCCCTTGGTTTTGATTTCACAAACTACAAAACACCACAGCAAAATGCTCTCACAGGCTTTGCAGGAAAATATAAATGAAAGGACAACTTTTCTGACACTTTCTAAATTATACCTATAATTGTATAAAGCAAACAATTTCAAATAGGTCGACAAGAAATCGTCCCATAGCGTTGGAATAGGCTTTGAGAGTTGAGCAGAAATTTATATTCGACCATTTCATGCAGTTGTTTTTTTCTACTGAAAGGGTGTAAAAATTATTAAAATTACAATTCTTGATCAACTTTTAATTGAACAGCTCCTTGTGAGTTATGGAGTTGAGCACACAGTGACAGATGGCCCCCATGCAAAGGGTATATAAACAGTGTTAAGTAGCCATCAACAACATTTGTGACAATCACTTGCTTGTACGGACAATTGCTCTGGAATTGTCTTTGACTGCATTACAGAGGAACTTTACTTCCCATACGAAGATGGCACCGCTGTGAGAAGCGCTAGCTAGCCGAGTACAATTATGAAAACCAGGGGCCAATTTCATGGCGCTGTTTAGCAGCCGATTTTGTGCTAACGGAAGCTCCGGCTAGCACAAAATGTTTGCTAGCTTCAGAGGCAAATTTGCTAAACACTAGTGACGCAACAATGGCCATTTTCAAGCACGCTAATGCTTCAGCACGCCGTGGCCGTGAAATAGCCTTAAAGTTAGCACAACTTTTCTGCTACAGTAAGCACACGTTTTCAGCTAGCGCTTCAGCAGCTCCCTGAAATTGGCCCCAGGGCTGGATTGCAATATCTGAGACACATAATTACCCTCAAGATACAAGTTATGGTACATAAATTCTTATTGCAAGACAAAACAACCTATGTTTTAGTTGACTTTTCTCAAAAGTTAAGACATTTTAACTTTCTTGTTTGCAATCCACCCCAGAGGATAAGCAAAGAAAGTTTCTAGCTAAACCACAGCGTTTTCTGTCAGCAAGCCAATAAACAAAAAAAGAACAGCCAAAACAGATTCCAAGACTAAACCCAAGATAAGAGGGAAGAAATTTTGCTTTGTTACTGGCACATTAAAGAGGATTATTATATATAAAATGAAGCTTTTGCAGACACCGTGCGTTTCTGATACTGTGCAGCACAGAGCCCCAATCCGATGCGCGTCATGCACCGAGTGAATGGATGTAGCGCGTGTGTGCTACCATACAGTAACAAAAAATACTGTACAACAATAAAAATAAAAAAAAGCACATAATGTATGCAGAACTTTGTAAACTTAAGTTTTCAACACCAAACAGACAAAAATCTCGCGGAAATCTTTCAAAACAAAGCTTCATTTCATATAACAATAATAATATTGGATGTATTTTCGGGTGATATGAGAATATACCGCACGAGTCATGAAAATACCAAACTCGCCTTCGGCTCGACCTGTATTTTAATGACTCGTGCGGTATATTCTCATATCACCCTCAAAGCCATCCAATATTATATAAATTTAGCTGCATTTCTATGAAAGAACCAGTTCACCAAAGAATTCTACAACTACAAGACAACTACAACATAATGGCGACTAATTGCAAGTGGCATGGACATGTTTTCTTTTTCAAAACTGGCAAAAGATGAAGAAACTTCACACTTAAAGGGACTGGAAACATGTTAGGAATAATTGATGAATTTACTTTTAAAAAAGGAGGTGGGGGCAAAGTTTGACTGGCTGCCCAACACGCCGCCTGCTTCTTATGATTGGTCAAATCAATTTGAAACTTGTCCAATTTGAAACTTGTCCAATTTGAACATGGCATTCTGTCAATTAGGAAAAGGAGGAGTTTGAAACTTGTCCAGGGTGGATGAGGGGGAGGGGGGCAGATTTTGACGCTACCTGGCTGCACGCCATGCCGCCCGCTTCTCAGCTTCTTTTGCCCGAATCTCGGCCGGAGATAGACTCTTTTCAAGCCCGTCCTCCTGGTTGGTGTTTGGGCTCATCTGGCCCTCAGCCTTTAATTTCTCATAGTATCTTCGCTCGGCTTTTGCCGTTCTAATTTCAGTGGGTAGACCGGTTATTGGACTAATGCTGGAAGGAGAACAGCATTTGTTTTATGCGGTTACAAGAAAGTCTGTTTTGTGAGGGGTCACACGCAGGACAGACAAGTGCATAACCTTTGAAATTTGAAAACTGACCAATAACACAAGATTTTGAAACTTCAGTCTGATTTTCTGTGTACAAGACAAATTGCTGTATCACCAGTCTACTAAAGTGTAAAGGGCATGGTATGGTTTGCAGATTTGAGTCTTTACATGGTAAAGGGGGCATTTTGGGCAAGACAGACCATATTTTTAAAAAAATGTCGTTTTAAGAAATAAGTTTGTTGTTCAGAAGAGATAACTTAGGCTCATAGTGCGACAATATGCCTTTATAAAAACCCTGTGTACAAATTTCGTAAACGGGACGGCCTAAAATGTAACAAGTGTCCGTCCCGGTTACGAGCGTATATTGGAAATTTGTACACTGGGTTTTTAGAAAGGCAAATTGTCGCACTATGGGCCTAAGTTATTTCTTTAGAACAACTTAAACTTATTTATTTTATTCTGAGACCAGACAAAGGTATTTTCTCGAAAATATGGTCTGTGTTGCCAAAATGCCCCCTTTACTGTGGAAAGACCCATTTACATCGTGGTCAAGTATGGATGTTTATTGGTGCAGATCAGTGAAGTAAATGTTGCCAAATCTACATGAAATGTGGTTGACCTTATACTGCAGTGCAAACAATATGGGACTCAAGCCTGCCATACACCTTGCGTTCCGACTCTGTTGCGATTGCGTTTCGACGGATACGTACACAAAATCGTGACCACATCGCAAAATCCGTACACCTTGTGATGCGACTGCACAATATGCGCTATCGTGAACGGATCACGGATGAACGCAAGGTGTACGGCCGATTTAAAAGACATGTTGCAAAAACAGGGCATCAAGGTGGCTGGGAGAAAACTGATATTTAACAGCAAACATCTCTCCCCAAGTTTATTTAAAATGTGACAAAGAGTTCATTTAAAACAGCTGGCTTCATTGTCTTCAGTTCGGACTTCTTCAGAAATGTTTGAAGCTCATTAGAAACATGTTTTCACTGTACAAAGATGATGTTAGATAAAGCTTCCATCTGAGGCTGAATGCATCATTTCAAAAACACCCAGAATTAGCAAACCCTTGTTAGGCCAAAAAAAGATGTTCTGTCTCTGGTCGGCACGTGTGTCTATTGCGCCATGAGCATCTTTTTTTTATGGTTACCGGCGCATTATAAATTTTCTTTATTATTATGAATTTTTCATTATTATTATTTGAAGCATGCGCGTCAATCTCTTTTTCTTTCTGCGGCAGCTAAAACAGCACATTCTATTGCCGCACCGCCTCACATTTTCTAGACTGATCGCCAATCTTCGCTCGTACCCAGCTCGCCCTTTACTATAGTTTACTACAGACCTTACTGTGTACGAATCTGTGTGCGATGGAGGGGACAAAAACATAACAATTCCGGAACTTTGGTCTGACCAGAGACACAATACTTCTTTTTTTGGCCTTAAGCCACCTTCAAGTTTTGTCCTTAAGACTCTGATTAGCAGAAAGCATCAACTACATGTTAGTAACCAATACCAAGGCCTCTGGGTCATTTCAATTCATGCATCTGGACCTAAAACATAGTTTATTCTCAAATAATCAACAAATGGCCGTTAATCATATTCTGCCCGGTTTCGGCTGTGTTTCAGATCCAGGTGCTTAAAGGAGCGTGTCCAGATCACATTTTTTCAGCCCCCATTTTTTCCCATGGGTGTTGAGATTTTGATATCATGTGTCATATTTTTCTCATTACCATTCTGAAATGTCACACTCTCAATCCCTATAGTTTTGAGGATATCGTCAAACGACCACAGATGTTTTGTAAACTAATTTATCCGCTCCATAACGCAGTGCAGTGATTACACCAACTTTTTGCTTCCACATCCAAATTGGAGATTGCAAATTTCCCGTTATCTTCCCATGGATAGTATTTTGGGGAGGTATTTTATATGATTGTTAGGTTAGAATGAAATCCATCTGAACAAGCTCCCGTAACTTGAGCAACATGAGTGCATTTAAGTAAGTAATAAGACATTCCCCATAATCCCTATCATACCTTGAACCAGTAACGTTGAATATATCCTCTGACGTGGTTGGTTTATTGGGAGTGGTTTCTATGGTGATACTACGTGAATAATTCATGAGCTCCTCATCACTCATTGACTGCATGCGTCTGTCTTCATCTTCTCTGATCTTCTGCAGATCTTGGTCGCTGACTAGGGTGACTTTCTTACCAGCTGTTAAAGAACAATCAGTTATGAGTCAAGTTAGTTATTAAGGGTTTGGGCCATACTTTAAAGACACAGGCTTGACAGCAATGCGTGCGCGCCAAATTTGTGTCACAAAATACGCAGCTCCATACAAAAGGCATGAAGCTGCGTATTTCGTGGCACGAATTTGACACGCGCGCATTGCTGACGAGCCTGTGCCTTTGAGTGGGGTGTTACGTCCGAGCGGTCTAGTGCGTCAAACTCAAGTTCCTGTGCCAGTACTAGAATGTGGGTTCGATTCCGGGCCGTGACGGGTTGTGGCACTTGTGCTCTTGAGCAAGGCACTTAATCACACTTGTTCCGTCCTTTGGAAGGGATGTAAAGCCATTGGTCCAGTGTGTTAGGTTTCGGCAATGCACTTTACAGATCCAGAGCATTATTTCGTGAAGAGCAAATTAGGGGAGGGATTCCCCGGTGTCTCTGGCCGTTTCTAATTCAACTTAGAAGTTGATAGTTATTCGAATATCTATATTAATTGATCCCGTTCCTGTAATTGGCGGTCCTTCCGCTGCTGGATGTGGTGAATAAATAAATAAAATAAAGTGACATCTTGGAGGGGTGGTTATCTCATTGAAGGATTTATCCCTCAACCAGTGAGGAACAACTGTAATACTATGACGTCAGAGGTCACACCGTCTATAACAGACAGACAAAAGCACAGACCAACTGACCTGACTTGGGAGTGGAATGGGCCTGCTCGTCAGCTGATTGCTCAAATCTCTTCCATTTATCTTTGAATGCCATTCGCTCAGGACCGGGTGGTTTAACCATTGGCTGTTGACAATCAAAACAAACACTATTTGTAAATCAACATACGAAATGCTCAGTCCTGCCAGGACAAAACAATATTGGGGGAAAAGCAGAATTTAACAAGAGGAGAAACTATTTTGTCTTAAATACTTTTAATAACTCAAACCTTTAGGTATTGTTTCTCTACTAAAATCAAATAAACTGATACATTAAAGACAAATATAAAAATTGCAAAACTGTACAACACATCAGCATAAAAAGGAACTCAACTGACTTAATAAAAACCATTACACAACAGGTAATTCAACAGGAAACGAAAGGTTAATAAGGGGGCGTTCAAGATGCTTACATGGTGTAACACAGGTTTACACCGGGGGAAGCCCCCAGAAGATGCAAAACAAACGACACAGAGTTTAACTTTGAACTTCTGGGAACACAGGTCGGGGCTTTATAAACGCCGTTATCGTTTGACTCATGATGAAAATTGAAGCCGACGCCACGCAGAAATAGTTGCTCTAAAGTACCGCAATAAACTTTGTCAATCTACCGATGAAGTAAACTGTATTTACAGCCCTATTCCCTCCTATTTTGTAATTTTCTTCGTACTCACGTCGCGATTACAAACTGTCCGCCAAGTGTTACTACCTGCGGTTATTAGGTGACGTCATTACACCGAGCGTTACACCAGAGACCCGCTCGCGAGCTCAGGCAGTGGTGTCAGTCACCGGGGCAGACTTGTGTATCATGAAATGGCTAAAAGAACGCTCCGGTGTAAGATGGTGTTACACGGTGTAAGCATCTCGAATGCCCCTAAAGTTGGTTACTTCCAGACATTCAGAGTACTGACTTTATGGGCTTGTAATGCTTCATGCTTTACACACTTGGCGTTCAGGCATCCTTGATGTAAGGACAACTTTTTAAAAAAATTATTGCAATTAATATCATTTTCGAAATACATGATTGGTGAAAAAAAAACCTGGTTTGACCAATCATGATTGAGAGGCATTACAATAAACCTTTCAGGAATTATGCTTCCAATAAGGATGCTTAAAGAACAAGTAATTAAAGCCGGTCGAACAACTTGAAAACATGAAGTATTACAAACCAGCAAATCCTCTGAAATGCACGTCTGAATTTCCCAAATTACAGGGATTAAGCTCAAACATCAATAAAAGGTCAACCTGAACACGTCGACATCCACTACACCAAATCAACATGATCAACAAATTCATAAACTGGACGAACAGCATAAGACATGCAAATGATTTTAATAGGCAAGTAACAATGACATCTACAGTCTCGAGATGTGTTCATCCACAAACATCCACAAATATGTTCCACTATTTCAGGCTTAGAGTCCTGTGAACTGACACAGTAAAATCTCAAGAAATACGACCCACTGAAAAGCAGATACAAACTTTCCAAAGAATTGCAGCAATTTCTCGAAGTACGGGCTTTTGACTTTTATCAGAGAACTGGATGGCAAATGGACGACATTTTGTGGTAAAACGTGCATTCCTACATGTACACTGTATGGCTTGTTCTTTGCATATTAAACAACCATGTATGATTTCCACATCTTTTATTTCTTGGGTAAGCTTCACCTTTAAGCTTCGTAGGAAACCAATTGGACACCAATCAATACAAAGATAAAAACAATATAAAGTAACGAGAAATATCAACAATAAAGAGGTAAAAATATAACACCAGTGGAAAGATCGAGTATTAGATACAACTCACTGACAAGAAGAATTCAAAACCAATAATGCAGCATGCAATTTTAAAAGCAAAGCCAACGAATAAGCACAAACAAACACCAACATCAACTAGTATCTAATTCCAAGACACACAGCACCTTGATCTCTGCATTAACCAGGGAGAGAATCTCAGATAGCATGCATTAAGATCAACCATCAACTAATCAACATCGAGTCAACGAATGAGCACAAACAAACACCAACATCAACTAAACTTTTCTTCCAAGACACACAGCAACTTGATCACTGCATTTACTGGGGAGAAAATCTCAAATACATGTAGCATGCATTAGGTTCAAACATCAACTAATCAACATCGAGTCAACGAATGAGCACAAACAAACACCAACATCAACTAAACTTTTCTTTCAAGACACACAGTACCTTAATCGCTGCATTAACTGGGGAGAGAATCTCAGATAGCATGCATTAAGATAAGACATCAAAATATCAACATCGAGTCAACAAATGAGCACAAACAAACACCAACATCAACTAAACTCTTCTTTCAAGACACACAGTACCTTAATCGCTGCATTAACTGGGGAGAGAATCTCAGATAGCATGCATTAAGATAAGACATCAAAATATCAACATCGAGTCAACGAATGAGCACAAACAAACATCAACTAAACTCTTCTTGCAAGACACACAGCAACTTGATCGCTGCATTAACTAAATACATGTAGCATGCATTAAGATGAGACATCAGCTAATCAACATCGAGACAACGAATGGACACAAACATGACTGCTTCAAAGACACACTTAACGACCTCATTTACCAGGGATAGAATCTCAGATAGCATGCATTAAGATGAGACATTAGCTAATCAACATCGAGACAACAAATGGGCACAAACACGACTGCTTCAAAGACATACTTAAAGACTTCATTTACCGGGGATACAATCTCAGATAGCATGCATTAGGATCAAACATCAACTTATCAACATCGAGTCAACGAATGAGCACAAACAAACAACTAAACTGTGTTTGCAAGTCACACAGCACCTTAATCGCTGCATTAACCGGGGAAAGAATCTCCGGAGACATAAGCGGACTCGGAGTTCCCGACGACCGACTTGACGTACTACCAGCTGATAAACGAGCCACCCTCAGCGCTTCTTTCCGCGCTTGTTTAGCTAGCTTCAGTTTCTCAATCTCCTCGCGATCTTCGTCGGTTAACGGCTTGCTAGGGGGCGCTGGTAGGTCCCTGTCATCCCATTTGGGAGGTTTAGGAGCCACGGGAGGGGGCATCTTTTTGATTGGCTGCTCCAGGATTTGGTTTGCATTAAGTAGGAAGACACAGAGAGGAGCCAAATGATTTGAATTCAGCAAAACCCTGAATTTGTTTACTGGACATATTAGAATGAACACAGACCTGAGATAAATTTCACAACAGTTAAGACGAGTTCAATGCATCCTAATTCCCATACTAACAAGGCCAATGACCAGATAAGGAATGTTTTCAGTGAACTTATGAAATAATTGTGGTTAGGGATGGTTGGTCGGTCTTAAACTGTTTAAGACCAGCCTGGGACCGATTTCACAAAAGTTAAGACGAGTACGTAAAGCAAGAGTCTGTTAAACCATTTTGTAAACATTAGTTGGGCTTAATAGAGATATATATACGGCTGGCAGTCACAGTACAAACTACAGCAATGCAACAGCCAAAAAAGAAGAAAAAAGCCAGACATTTTATAAAAGCGCTAAAGGGTTAACATATAGAGGGAAGAATTATGAATAGGAAAGAAGGGTGGACAATTGCTGCCACCAAATCATTACCTGAGGCGAAGTAGGAGGGCTAGATGCACTAGAAGAGCGGCTTGAGGAGAAGGAGACTACCTTGGACCTGCCAACATGGTCCTTTATGGGCCTGGGGGCAACAGGAGGGGCAGATTTCTTTTGCTGTGCCGGGAAAGAGGTTGTGGTAGATAAGCAAAGAAAGAAAAAAGAAAACAACAGACATGCAAGAAAGGGAGAATACATGCTGGGAAAATTATAGAGAAAAGTTTGGCTTTGGGAAAAAAAGCAACTAAAAAGCACTAACATGCAGGCTAGGTTTTGGCATAATGAAACTAGAAAGAGAGGCTGTCTGAATTAATTCAAATTATGATCAATTTTTTGGCAGAAATTAAATCATTATCTTATAAAACTGCACATCTTTTAGAAGAAAATAATATAAAAACAAAACTCCATCATGCAGTATACTTAGATTGGTTCCCGATCCCTATAGATTGGTTCGCTTATTGCAAAAATATAGGGAACGGTAAAGGGCAGCCATGACGGGCAGAATTCTGCCCGTCACGTGGTTATTATTATTATTATTTTTTTAGTAAGTGCGCAGATTGTGCATTGACATTTGTAACTTGGCCGTGCGTGTCGAACATATCCAATTATGTAAATAAAGTACATTGCCTAAAGCAAAGGGCTTGGCCAATTTTTAAATATAAAAAAACACAATGCGCATGTGCAAAGACGACCAATTACAGATCAAGATGAAGCACCCTTTACCTGTCCTTATATTCTCCTGTGTGGAATATGTGGACAGGAACCAGTCTAGCAGTATACTCTACAAATAAGCTACATGTAATTAACGAACTAAAATGAGGCAAATAATTTCTGCAAGTAAAGTTTTTTTGGACAACAGGATGTAATCTCTCACCCTGTCCTCTGAAGGTGTGGGGCTAACAGCCGAAGGGGAAGTAAGGGGTGGTGGAGAGACGAGACCATCATCCGTCTCAGGGCTGCCGTAATTATTGGGGATGGTTGGAATTGATTCCGTCAGTGGAGTCCAGTTCTGTTGAACCTAAAAAGTAGAGGGAAAAATTACCTCAAAATGGAACACTGAAAGTTATGAATAATGTTTAAATCTGTCAAACTGATATTTCAATTTTATTTTAAACTGGAAAATGAAATTGAGATCTATTCAACAATTTGTTAAAAATAAAAATGTTACAATATGTTTTCCAAAATGGCCAATTGCCAATTTGATAACCCAATTAAAAGTATAAATATGAGCAGTTAAACCACCTAAACTTGGCAGACAATTCTGGGCAAATTCTACATACATTCTTACTACTTGTAATATGCGCAAAAACATGCAGACATAACATGCAAATCATATGCAAACATGCAATTAGACAACTTGTTACATGATCACATGTAGCATACCGGCTGTTCCATTGCCACAGGGGGTGGAGGCTCTATATCCTCCAATGTTCTAAGTGTAGCTTTGTGCATTGGATTGTGCTGTTGTGTGGTGTTCTCTTCAGACATCAGTCTCTCGGTTTCTTCCTCCCTCTGTAATCTCATCACCTCCTGAAAACAAATCCAATGAAAGATGGTGAAGGAGACTGGAGACCAGACCCATCACATTGGTCGAGTTTGGGCGGTCTGTTCTTGACACGCGATTGATGTTCTTGGCCCGTACAACAGGAACATGACCACCTATCACACACCACCTATCCACAGAGAACTAGTTACTGGTGTTAAGAACAGACTGCCCAAACTTGACCATCATGCATGAGGTCAGGCAACGGACTCACAATGTATGATATATCACTGGTTGCAAGAACAGACTGCACGAACTTGACCATCATGCATGAGGTCAGGCAACGGACTCACAATGTATGATATATCACTGGTTGCAAGAACAGACTGCTCCAACTTGAACATCATGCATGAGGTCAGGCAACGGACTCACAATGTATGATATATCACTGGTTGCAAGAACAGACTGCACGAACTTGACCGTCATGCATGAGGTCAGGCAACGGACTCACAATGTATGATATATCACTGGTTGCAAGAACAGACTGCCCAAACTTGACCATCATGCATGAGGTCAGGCAACGGACTCACAATGTATGATATATCACTGGTTGCAAGAACAGACTGCCCAAACTTGACCATCATGCATGAGGTCAGGCAACGGACTCACAATGTATGATATATCACTGGTTGCAAGAACAGACTGCCCAAACTTGACCACCATGCATGAGGTCAGGCAACGGACTCACAATGTATGATATATCACTGGTTGCAAGAACAGACTGCCCAAACTTGACCACCATGCATGAGGTCAGGCAACGGACTCACAATGTATGATATATCACTGGTTGCAAGAACAGACTGCCCAAACTTGACCACCATGCATGAGGTCAGGCAACGGACTCACAATGTATGATATATCACTGGTTGCAAGAACAGACTGCCCAAACTTGACCATCATGCATGAGGTCAGGCAACGGACTCACAATGTATGATATATCACTGGTTGCAAGAACAGACTGCCCAAACTTGACCACCATGCATGAGGTCAGGCAACGGACTCACAATGTATGATATATCACTGGTTGCATGAACAGACTGCCCAAACTTGACCATCATGCATGAGGTCAGGCAACGGACTCACAATGTATGATATATCACTGGTTGCAAGAACAGACTGCTCCAACTTGACCATCATGCATGAGGTCAGGCAACGGACTCACAATGTATGATATATCACTGGTTGCATGAACAGACTGCCCAAACTTGACCATCATGCATGAGGTCAGGCAACGGACTCACAATGTATGATATATCACTGGTTGCAAGAACAGACTGCCCAAACTTGACCATCATGCATGAGGTCAGGCAACGGACTCACAATGTATGATATATCACTGGTTGCAAGAACAGACTGCACGAACTTGACCATCATGCATGAGGTCAGGCAACGGACTCACAATGTATGATATATCACTGGTTGCAAGAACAGACTGCACGAACTTGACCATCATGCATGAGGTCAGGCAACGGACTCACAATGTATGATATATCACTGGTTGCAAGAACAGACTGCCCAAACTTGACCATCATGCATGAGGTCGGGCAACGGACTCACAATGTATGATATATCACTGGTTGCAAGAACAGACTGCACGAACTTGACCATCATGCATGAGGTCAGGCAACGGACTCACAATGTACGATATATCACTGGTTGCAAGAACAGACTGCCCAAACTTGACCATCATGCATGAGGTCAGGCAACGGACTCACAATGTATGATATATCACTGGTTGCATGAACAGACTGCCCAAACTTGACCATCATGCATGAGGTCAGGCAACGGACTCACAATGTATGATATATCACTGGTTGCTATGGAAGAATGGCCGGCTTCATCTAGCTCTGGCTCAGGCTTGGTGCATCTCAGATATATTAACATGGCTAAAGAACCTTCTGGCTCATATACCGACTTAAACGTTCACTTCTGCTGAGTACATTTAGGGCCACCTACAGGAACTCAAGCAGGTTGTCTTTTAAATTAGAACTTACATAAAGGGAAAGGGGTAGGGTATAAACATTCGTTTTCAATTCGTTTTTAAAAAATTGATGATGAAGAACGTAACACCCGTTTCATAAAGGCGCACCAGAGTTGCGCCGAACTAATTGTATTATCCGATTAAAATTTGGTTTCAGACCGGCGTTCTTAATGCGAGCCGTGCGCACACTAAAGATCAACGTCTGAAACCAAGTCGCTCTTCAGTTGTTCTGACCGACTGGAACAGTCGATCTTTCGACTTCTGGCAAACCAAGTCGCTCCAAATTGTTTCATACGTCGAACTTAATTCAAATTTCTGGGATAATTTAGTTCGGCGCGACTCTGGTGCGCCAGTATGAAACGGGTGTTATAAGTGTTTCAGTTGTGCCAATTAGATGCTATTGAGCAGTAGAAGTTTACTCTGCCCTCGGATACAACTGACAAAAGACAGGGTATAGAATGAAAAATATGAAAAAAGAAGTGTGAAGAACTGCTTTTGGTGTGCGATCACTACGCCTTCAAATATAATCACTAGGAACACTGCAGTGGCACACAATGAAACACTGCAGTGGCACACAATGGAACACTGCAGTGGCGCACAATGGAACACTGCAGTGGCGCAAAATGGAACACTGCAGTGGCACACAATGGAACACTGCAGTGGCACACAATGAAACACTGCAGTGGCGCACAATGAAACACTGCAGTGGCGCACAATGGAACACTGCAGTGGCGCACAATGGAACACTGCAGTGGCGCACAATGGAACACTGCAGTGGCGCACAATGGAACACTGCAGTGGCACACAATGGAACACTGCAGTGGCACACAATGGAACACTGCAGTGGCGCACAATGGAACACTGCAGTGGCACACAATGGAACACTGCAGTGGCACACAATGGAACACTGCAGTGGCGCACAATGGAACACTGCAGTGGCGCACAATGGAACACTGCAGTGGCACACAATGGAACACTGCAGTGGCACACAATGTTCTTGTGTAAAAAAAAAAAATCAAAATTACCTTCTTTGTTATGTCCTTCAAAGATGAATGAAATGCAATGAAAGCGACAACAGAAAATGTAATTCCAGAAAGAAATGAAAATAAGCAGTAAATCAAAATCAGCAAATTAGGGTGAAAAGAAATGATTCTATTACATAATCCTTTACCAAAGTAAAACGCTACAAGGGAAAATCAGGGGCCAATTTCATAAAACATGTTAGCACTTGATTTTTGATTTACTAACGTGACGCCATCTTTTTTCTTTGCCATACTTGGCAAAATTCAAGACACATATTCCAACAAATGCACAACTTTCAGCTGTTGTTGAAATATCCCAGTCAGCGACAGGCAAGGGTCTTCTGTGGTAGTGATAATCATTTCAAAATGGAAACATTACTGATGACTTTACTTGACAATTTTGACGTCGACACAAGTAAAGCAGACGACGAACACGTTCGAACAAAACAGACGACAGCATTGCGCGCACTCTCTTCGCTCGCTTAGAACAACAAGCTTTATGAAATAGGCCCTTGCTTAAGCAAAATTTCGTGTTGCGCTTAATTCAAGATTTCTGATCAAGTGTTACATGTTTTATGAAATTGGCCCCTGGCTGTAACTAAACCATACAGGGGTGGACGAGGGGGGAAATGTCAGCCCTTGTAGTTAAAATTATGTTTAAAAGATGTATTAATCTTAATATCAATAATATACTTTCATATTTAATTATATTCATCCTAACGTTACCTAACAGTTTCAAAATCCTCCCAGATTTGAGGATAATCACCGTCGATTAAGACATGTCAATATTAACTCCAGAAGGGTTGCCAGTTAGAAAGAAAATCTTGGGGTAAGGGTTAAATAAAACCTTTGAAAATTGTGCCTAAAACTGCAGGTTAGCACAGCAAAGTCTTAAATTTATAGGTTAGGGTTAAATAAAACCAGAAAAATTGTGCCCAATACTACAGGTTTAACACAGCAAACTCTTGAAGCAATAGACAGATCCAGAAAACCCTGCCTGAATAAATGATTGTGTTTTAAGACAATCTGAAACAATTTGTAGTGTACCATGGACATTTCAGGATCAGTCTACTCGAATGGTGAGTTGAGGAGTGTTTTAAGACGAGGAATCTTACCAATTTGGCAAATTCTTCCCTCTCCCAGTCATCAGATTCTTGCTGGAATTGGTTCTCCTGTGATGATTAATAAAGATAACATGCAAGGGACAGTGACACATAGGGTGGCACAAGGGGTGGTGCATGGGGTAGAGGAGAGGGTGGGAAAAGGGGGCGAGGAATGTATAAACCAAGAAAGGAAGGATGTTTTAAAAAATGCAAAAAAATGTAAGAAACCAAAACAGAAAACAGCACAAAGAGACAAAATTACAGGAGAACAACAGCAAAAGATGAACAAATCACAAAGAGAATATTATGAAGAGAGAGAGGGGAAGAGAGATACATGTACAAGAACAAAACAAGAAGGGTGTAAGGAAATGCAAAAAAAACGAAACAAGGCAGCAGAAAAATGTAGGGGAACAATAAGCCAAGGATGAAAATATCACAAAGAAAATATTATGAAAAGAGACAAGTATGTACAAGAACAAAAGGGAGAAGATAGATAGTATTATGCAGAGAGATACATTTATAAGAACAAAGGAGCGACAGCAGTACAAATGACAAAGAAAGAAAGATTTACAGAGACGTGAGAAATCACACAGATTGCAACAAAAGATAGAAGTTACGGCAGGTGAACAAAACCACAAATTGTAACAACAAACGGCGAAACGAAAACCAGTCAAGATGAATTGAGAGACAAGAGGAGATAGAAATGACATTCAAAAGACACAATAACCAGCAACAACCAATTAACAATGGCCAACAATAGACAGAAAAAAAGGACATATGTAGACAGATGACAGAAAATAACCACTCGTAGATTGCATAAATGATGAAATAGGAGCAAAACATTTCAGTAGAAGACAAAGAATGGCAATAACAAAAATGAGGGAGGGGGCGAGGGAATTCAGTATGTTCCACAGAGCACAGAAATTTGAACAAAAATGCACACAAAAGAAATGATTTTGCGACAGAATACATACATATAGAAGGGGGTTGGGGTGGGCATGGTTAGATAATGGGCGTGGTTAGGAAATGGGCGTGGTCGGAGAGACACGGGAGTGGTCCATGCTGTTAGTAACATACCAAGATGCAATATTAAGAGTGCATACGAGTATAAAACCATTCAATTAAGATTGTGAATTAAGTACAAACTGTTAATGTGTGACATTATTTTGGATTTCGTCACTAGCCTTTTTAAAGTATCGCGGACACTTTTTGAATTCAAAGTTCGTATAGTCTGCTTTCTAGTGGGTTATAGTTCTTTTTCTTTGTCTAACAATCAAGTACAAGCTGCACTTGTTTAGTACAATTTCTCGTTTCCAGTATACTTCTCCTTTAGCGTTATATGCTCTTTCTATTTCTCAGTGTTTGTGAGTTTCATTCCTCAATTTTTATTTCCAAAATGCCACGATGCAAACCATCAATACAAGTTGGATTCACACTAACATATTCTTCACACGTTAACACTCGTAAATTTGACATGTGTCACCTGGGGGGAAAATGCGGCATGGAGGGAATTTAGTATAAACAAACGCATGGAAAATTGTATCTGCATGACAGACACCTTGTCACAGGAATAGGTGAAAACAGTCATTTGAAAAGAAAACAAAATCCAAAATTGACAACATATTAATAGACTGTATCGAATAGTCGCCAAAGAAACTGCCACACGAAATGGCGGCTATTCGATATGATCTATATCCTTAACTTATTGTAAGTAGTAAGTGTGTTAGAGCATGCAAAAACATCACTGTGAATCCATCCTTATAAATTGGAAACTAACCTCATTAAGTCGATTAAGTTCCTCCGTTGTCATATCGCGATCAATAGACGATATGCTCTCTTGACTTGTGCGTTTGTTGTTGTCAAGGTGTTGCAGGGGATTCCCAACAGCGCCAATATGTGCTTGCCAGAATGCAACCTCACTGTTATCGTAACCATCGCACACAAAGAGCTGGATGCGTTCACCGGCACTCCGTAATGCGCGCACGGCGTCAACGTGACGGGCACCGAGCATGCTCTGTCCATTCACCTGAGAAGACAAAAAAGTGAAACATGTTTTCCTAAATCACGCAAGCAATATCAAGTAATCGGGGGCATGCTTTCGTAACAACCGGATCTAACCACGTAACTATGGATCTAACCAATGGCTAGCTTTGATCGTCGGCAACCAACGCCATTCATTGGTTGAACGGTAATTATGTTTCAGGTCTTTACCGCAAAAACAAGCCCCAGGAAAAAAAGGAAAATGTCCAAATTCTATTGATGAGTAACCAATAAATGAAATCAGCTTAAAAGTTGCAAAACCCGAGGACAATTTCATGATGCTGCTACGTACTTAAAAGCCTTTTGCCATTAAATTGACTGTAGTAATTTAACTTTTTTAATTTGACAATTTGTTATCAGGAAATTAAACAATCTTACCTCCAATATTCTCATTCCAACGTGTACTCTCCCATCCCTGGAAGCTGCACCAATTTCATTAACCTACAAGAGACAAATCAACAGAAAATATCAACAATTACCCTCCTAAAGCCGCCTTTCCTTAGGTCCGTTTTCATCCGTCTTGCGTGCGTTGTGTTTGCGCTGCGCTCGTCCGTCTGTATCAGTCTATGGAGCAATTCAGACACAAATGCAACGCACGCACGAGACATATGAAAAACGGATCTAAGGAAAGGCGGCTTAATTCTCGACTCGTGAGTTTTGAACCTACATCTCCGTGGCTACCAACCTTTGGTATGAATATTCCCTCATCATTCTTGTCTAGAGGGTTGCCAGGGTGCCCTCTCGGATGCTGATACCCAGTTTATCTTGACCCTGTTCCCCCCAGCTACCCACCTTTGATATGAATATACCCTCATCATTCTTGTCTAGAGGGTTGCCAGGGTGCCCCTCGGATGCTGATACCCAGTTTATCTTTACCCTGTTCCCCCCCGGATACCCACCTTTGATATGAATATTCCCTCGTCATTCTTGTCTAGAGGGTTGCCAGGGTGCCCCTTGTTGCCCCCTCGGATGCTGATACCCAGTTTTTCTCCTGGAGTTTTGATAATCGTGATTTCCTGTCGAGATAAACAAAATGATGTCAAAGCATACTTATTTTTCTTAAAGGTAGTCTACAAATACATGTTTGGTAATTACCCTCCAAAAAATGTCTGAATTATTATCTAAAAGCGTACTTGTTATCAAGATGGTAATGGTAGTAATCACCCTATGAAAGTATTCTGTCTGAAGTGCCCCCATTCATGAGAAAAATTACAAAACTATTTGAATTTCCAAAGTTTTTGGAACCATTCATTTATGCACAGAAACCATGCTTGGATTCTTTCAGGTTTTCTGAAGTATTACTGCATCTATGAGGCTTAAATTTCTACAAGGCAGTTTTCTCGACATAGGCTTTCAATTACCAAATAAAATTACGTCATTTTTAACAGTTTGCCAATTACGTATACTAAATTTAATACAAAAATATCACTAATATAATGACCTGCAATCCCCCAGGTGGAGGATCGTGACTAACGCACAGCAGAATCTCATGAGCATTAGACAGGAGTGCAGTCACCGCGTCTTGATGCGTTGCATGTTTCATCTCAATCCCGTTAACCCTGATGATACGATCGCCAACACACAGATTGGTTCGGGCCGCCGAACCGTTGGGAACAATCTGGAAAGATCAGCAACAAAATGACTTGCTCATGAACACAATATTATACTGAAAATATAAAAAGAAACTCATCAAGACATTTTTCTATCTTCAGAATTTCTATTTGTCTATTTTGTGAAATGACCACTATTCAGCCTTTGGCTGTCATATCTCATAATATATGGAAATAAACCAGCTATAATAATAATAGTCTTTATTACCTTTGATATATTGTGCGAATACGCCATTTTGGAAGTCAAATAATGCTGTCATTGTGGAAGCGCTGTGTGTGTCTCTGGTGGGCATAACGCACTTTAATTCACCAATGGGAGCCTAAGCATTGCGCGTTACGCACGCTATGGACACACACCACGTGCACGCACATTGCTTCCACAATGACGCGGCATTATTTGACTCCCAAAATGACGTCATTGGAAAGAGGTCAATAGACAAGTCCGTCACAAGTCCAGTAAGAAGAATTAGAAGCAAAGGATGAATAGCACAAAATAATACCTTTGTTGGATTTCATTTCAATAGCTTGTGACTTGAATTAAGACACTTGTGGTGGACTTGTGAAGGCTTGAGGACTACAGCCCTGTTAGTTAATGTCTGGATTACCTTGGATATATAGACACCAGGTTGACTACCACCAAACGGATGACTGGAATGATCTATTCCTCCCACGATACTCAAACCCAGTGGGCCTCCTGTCCGGACCAATCGGATTTCCTCCTGGACTGGTTCAACGTGATTGGCTAAACCATCTGGTTGTCTGTCGTGCAACTCAGGAGGTAGGTGTTCTGGAAGACAGACAAAACGTCATAGTTTACAACTTAATGATGGAAACAAGGGGTACTGTGGCCGAGTGGTTGGACAAGCCCGAGGTTTGAGGCTTGCCCAATGTACTTGTGCCCTTGAGCAAGGTACTTAACCACATTTGCTCCATCCTTAAAATGTGACGTAAAGCCGCAGGTCCAGTGTGCTGTGTAATACACTTGAAAGATTCTGTAGCATTTGTTTGTAATTCGTTTCTGGCATTGGTCTTCGTTTTTGGCGTGTCTGCCAAAGGCACAGCCTATCTATGTATCTCATAGATAATGGGTGTAAAGCACCGTGATACCTCCTGTGAGAGCACTATACACGTATAAATGCCATAATTATTAGACATGGACTTCAAGACACTTGTATTTGTTACTATAACGTCCGTGATACCTCATGTGAGAGCACTATACATGTATAAATGCTGCAATTATTAGACATGGACTTCAAGACACTTGTATTTGTTACTATAACGTCCGTGATACCTCATGTGAGAGCACTATACATGTATAAATGCTGCAATTATTAGACATGGACTTCAAGACACTTGTATTTGTTACTATAACGTCCGTGATACATCATGTGAGAGCACTATACATGTATAAATGCTGCAATTATTAGACATGGACTTCAAGACACTTGTATTTGTTACTATAACGTCCGTGATACCTCATGTGAGAGCACTATACATGTATAAATGCTGCAATTATTAGACATGGACTTCAAGACACTTGTATTTGTTACTATAACGTCCGTGATACCTCATGTGAGAGCACTATACATGTATAAATGCCGCAATTATTATATCAAAACCAACAAAAGCCGCCCACATTTCATTTGTAACAAACATGAACAGGTACCAACTTACTGACAAGCGGTTCATGATGTTCAACTTCCATGGATTCACGGAATACAATCATGGAAATGATCTTAGTGCTAGTGAGTAGCGCCACCGCTTGGTCATGTCTGGCGTATTCCATGTCGACGCTGTTAATCTGTAACGTTTCAACAAAAAAGAATAACACTAAAAATGGGTTTCTCCTTCATACATGCAAGGCTTTCAAAGTAACTTTGTTGCCGAATATTCAGGGATTCGATGGGCTCTTCCCGCTTCGCTCGCCGCTACTTAAGGAATCCTTGTTAGTTTCTTTTCCTCTGCTTAGTGATATGCTTAAATCCAGCGGGTAATCGCACCCGACCCGAGGTCGAAACAACAACGTTTTTGTTTCTCTCTTCGTCCCGCTTACGAGGGCGGCCCAGCAGAGGCGTTCCCGCCCGGAACGCCGGTGTCCGTCTTTCTCTCTCTTACCGCCGGGAATCCCTCCCCTCTCGTCCCGCTCCGGCGGCAGATTTCTCTCTCATGCGCTCGCCCGCAGCAAGCATATGACTACTGACAGGATCAACCAGTTACCCTCTCGGGGCTGCGGCCTGTCCCCTCTCTTCGTCTCGCTTACGAGGGTGGCCCAGCGGACTCGTTACCGCCCCGGAACGCCGGTGTCCGTCTTTCTCTCTCTCTTACCGCCGGGGATCCCTCCCCTCCCCTCCCGCTCCCGCGGCAGATATCTCTCTCTTTCGCTCTCTCTCCCCTCTATTAAATTGTTCTCTCTCTCCACCGAAGCGGCCCGTCCTCAACGCAGCACCACCCTCCTGGGGCAAGAGACACCGGGAGTGTCCGGGGAATCGCCTGCGAGCCTGGCAGGCCCGCCGAACGAGTCGTCTGAACGCCTTAGGGTTTGGTTGCCGGGACCCGGCGGGAGGTTCGGGGCGGCGGAAACGAGCCACCGGCCCTCGCGCACCCGCCCTACTGCCGGGCCAGTCCGACCGCTCGGCCCCACCATGCGTGCTTTTTCGTTCCGTCTTCTTACTGGCCGTCTTCTTTTGCTCGCACCCGTCCAAGCCCTCTCTTCGCCAGGCATGGGCCCGGATAATGTTTGCCTTCCTCGGATGTTCCCCGGTCCTCGAATTTCATCGGCATCTGCTTGGGCCTTCTTTCTCTCGCTCGCACCCGTCCGAGCCCTCTCCATCCCCGGCTCCCGAAATTCATCGGCATCATTTTGCAACATTGCATGGTGACAAATTTAGGGGGAACACAGCCAAAATATAATTGTGCAAGAAAACCTTGTATGTTTCTGCGTGCGAAACATGTATCTGTCATTACAGAAATTTTAATATCAGAAAAGTTTCACTCAGGAAAGCAGAAATCAGCTGAAAAGCTCCATGCCTGCGCCAATGTACACACATATGGGCCTCAAATGTCTGGCTTTAATACTGCAGGGGCCAATATCACCATGTGAAAACGACCCCAGTTCTTTGTTCAATTCGTACAATGCTTGCAAACTGTCCCTCCTATTGGGAATCATCTTTTAATACCAAGTACTCACTTCAAGAACTTTATCTCCGAGTTGAAGCACACCGAGGCGGTCTGCGGCTCCTCCCTCCGTTATCCGAGAGATGAAGATACCCTGAGAACAGGAAAATTATCATATTAATACAAAATATTTATGACACAAAAAGTTAATTCACAAACAGGTTATAGTCTTAAACACATAAAACCTGATAGAACCAAAGGTACACTAAAACCTGACAGAACCAAAGGCACGCTAAAAAAGGCAAACACCATGTTTTGCATTGGCTGACATTCCGTCTGCCAATTGCCAATAAGTTCTTTGTTTGTGGTTTGCCGTACCCCTTATGGATTATCTGCTACCGCTACATGGGCGTAGGCTGGTTAGGGCCTGGGGGTTTGATTTTCATGAATGCAGAACTCCAACCCCTGGCATTTGAACAAGGGAGCGTAAGCATAAAGCCCGCACGCCCCCAAAGCTGAGATTGCCAAGTTGGGTGATCGGTCTGCGGTTGGGGCTGAAACACCAGTGGAGATTGCAAGATGGAACTCCTCCGCTGCTGGCAGGGGAGTTCCCCCGCACATCTCCAGCCTACGCCCCTACACTAGTAGATAATAGTTTGAGATAACATATCGATTTTCTGCCATCATTGATTGATACTCACACTGTCAGTTCCCTTGAAGGGAGTCGAACCTTTCCCTCCTGCAATGCTAAACCCCAGACCATTGGAATCTTTACACAACTTCACAGAGATTTTCTACAGTAAAGAACGTATTAATAAGCATGTTATCCAAATTAGTCAATCACATTTTACGTTAAAAATACCAATGGAGAAATCAACCATATCTGAATCACAGACATTAGAGCAACAGAGCCACACTTTCTGAGCCACCAACCCTCCCGGATTTTGCAACAGATTCCTATAACATGACTGATCTTGTGACTCCTAAATAAAAACCATCCTGGATTGTCATTGAACAACCTCAGAGATTTTTAGATGTGTCTAAAGTCAGGAGATCAACTTTTTTTTCAAGTGTCTTCCCCAAAATCCTAGAAGCTGGCAGCTTCATCTTCCTGTCGCAAGGCCGTTGCTACCACATCGAGTTGTTCACAACGAGCCTTGCTGAATCGAGTTGAGCTAGGCTGTATTAGACCCCCGGGCTACCACATCGAGTTGTTCACAACGAGCCTTGCTGAATCGAGTTGAGCTAGGCTGTATTAGACCCCGGGCTTTTCGACCAATGAGAGATACTGAACACTTTTGACCCGGCAGACATTACCTTTTAATAAAGCCGTTTCGACCAATCATCTTGCGCGTTTCAGTAAGGCTCGTTTCAACAAGGCTGAAACGTTCACAATTCCTATTGGGGAGATCTTTTATGTACATGTATATTATTTTATCGTGCACTTATGTACCCAGTATAGATGTTCATTACTGAAAGAAGACTTACTATATTTCGCTAAAAGCTAAACGCAGTTTATCTGAATAAAGATACGTATTTATTTAAAAATTAGACCCCCTGGTAAAATGGATGCTACCACTACACGGAGTGAGGTGCGTGTGAATTACCGTGATTGGCTCTTTCCCTAGCTATGATGCAATTTTGAATCATGAATGAATATTGTCGCGCAAACATGTTCCACTACGTGCACGTGCGATGAACGAACTAAAACATATACGCGGCGCGTGATTGGTCAGTTGCGATCACCGTCACTTGCTAATTAATATTCATACAAGTCCCGAATACACCCTAGCTCATCTCGTTTCAGCAAGGCTCGATGTTAACACTCGATGTGGTAGCAACGGCCTTGCGACAGGAAGATGGGCAGCTCCGACTTAGCATCAATGTTGAGAATACCAATTGACTTGTCTCTTGCAAGCAGAAACAAGAAAGACCAATGGGCATCTTCCACTAACCTTTCTGATCAGATATAAAACTAGAGCAAGCAGTTTGTTTCACTAAGATGAGAAATGAAGCAAAAAAAAGTTAACTCTGCCAATGTCTAGCATGCCTGACACCTAAACTGTATTTGAATGGCACATTGATGTTTCTTCCCTATCAAATCGTGGTAGTCTGATAAAACTGATGAAATGAGCCAGAAATGGTTAGTGAGCAAATGAGCAGCATGAAATGTAAGGCTCTTTATAAACAAAACGGTCTAGCAAAAAAGAAAATGCACAAACAAAAGGCACACGATGCGGATCATTAAAATGCGTTTAAAAAGCTGAAGACCTTTGACGATTTCTGTGAGGTTGATCAATAAAGTGTAAGGATTTATTGTTTCTTTACAGAGAAATGGTTCTTTAGAGAGAAATAACCAAATGAAACGCCTCCTTAACCTTCTCCTTAAAGGCCCAGTGGATCATTTGCAATGACCCCAAAAAGAAATTGACGAGTTTAAAGGGGAAACGTTCTGAAAGTAAAGATTGAATTAATAGCAACTACCCAATGAAAGGTTTCCGCTCAAAATGATATTATTTTACCAGAAAATAATCCGTCAAGATGAAATTATTTAAATTGTTTGCAAACAATTTACTTATTTTTGATTCGCATCTACGCGGTCCAAAATGCATAGGCGCTGTGTACGTGTGCGTGTTCCAACGCGATGCATTTTTATGGATCGCGCGCACACGCAGTATGATGTGCACCACAGAGTGCATGACGCAAGCCACATAGTACCCGATCAACAGTGAGAACGAATATTTCAAACACCCCGCCAAGACCAGGAAAAAACATATGGATTTTCATGGTTTTTTTAAACGTGGTACATTTGACATAGCTGAAATTTCTTCGGATGAGTTTGTTGATGTCTTTCTTTTGATTTATAATGGTTTTATTCGCAGAATCGCTCAAAAACAGATCATATACAGGGCCTTTAAGTTGCTATCTTCAAAGCTTGCAATGATTTAAAAGGCTGGTTTTTTTTTAATCTACCGCATTTTTGACTGCATGAAAATTGCTTTGACAGACACAAGCAACTACGCAATGGACAAGTTCTGAGATGGTTTAAATCGACACACTAACACGACTAACCTCCTGCACTAGACGGACTTTTGGCTCGGGTGCAAACTTGACACCCGGCCGGTCGGGGGGCTTTCCCTGTTCGCTATCGTCAGTGTTTGTCGACAGCTGTATGTCCATCAAGAAACAAAGTCAAAGGGAAGGGGGAAGCGATGATGGAATGATTGTTAGTTATGATATTACAGCTCAAATTTAGTCATCCTTCAACAAAAATTCCAACACAAAATTGCAGAGCTGAAAAAAAATGTAAACTTCAAGATAGCCAGCTTAGTACAGCAACAAAGATTTGGCAAAGTATTAACATCTTTTGAGTTGAATTCTTAGTGCAAAATCTTGTAAAGCCAAAATACACGGAGAGCTGACAATCTGACAATCTGACTGTACAATTTGTGGCTAGTCTTTTCCAAACACATTAAATTATACTTTTTCAACCAAACCGTCCTAGACTCATGCAGGGCTGGAAATTCACGGAGGCCACAGAGGCCATTGCCTCTGTTGCCCCTGCTCTTGGCCTTGGTGTCCTTTTGCAATCCTCCCATAGACTTTTTCATTTTCCAATGGAAGTGCCCATTTTAAACTCCAAAAGACGACTCCAAAAACTCAATTGGCAGTGCCCTTTCAGTGACAAATTTCCTGCCCTGCTCATGCAGTGCACACGATTTTATATAAAGACAATCAGAGCACAGTTTGTACTGTATTAAGCAGTTGTTCTACAGGTTACACGCAGCAGCTCCCTATTGGAACAAAATAAGTACAATATGATTACAATTAACAACTGAGGGTGCAATTCAAGTGATACCGTATCTAGAGCGGATTGCAATATAAACGTCCCAAGAGTTAAGGCATTTATACTTTCCCTATTGCATGCAAACTATCCCAATCTACATTTCAGCAAAACTACAAGAAGCAGAGAAGTAAGGGTGGCTACAGGGTGCTTACAATATGACAGGGACAATCACAAACCTAATCAAAATCAGATTGTGTGAAAAAGTGCAATTGTAAATTGAAGCTAATGCCGTGTCATTGTGTGAATATGAGGTGTGTTGCATGTGTGCATAATAGAAACTGGTGCTACATTTTATTCATAAATACCTTAGACAGTTTACGCATTCCTATTGGCTGAGAGCACGTCACGTGGACAGTCTAAAACTAGCGATGACGACCAGTGATAATGCCCGGCCGGCTGGCCCACGTTTGTGCCCAAGTCAGCGCCATGAGCATCTTTTTTGATGGATACCGGCGCATTATAAATTTTCATTATTATTATTATTATACGGAACACGCACATGCACAAAGAAACTGCACGCGCCCGAAAGCAAATTGTACATTTAGTAAGAATGAAATTGAATGGAGTGGCAATACGTTTTCCCTTATAACAATTATTATTTATTATTTTATCTGCATACACGCCACAATATCTCTAACTTACTGTGAGGAGTGTCAATTGTTAATGTTTAGTAATCTGTTTTCTTACAAATTTTGAGTAGTATATTAAACCAAATTTGCAACAAATAGCAGCACAGTTGGTTTTCAATACAAAACACAAAGACCAGTAACAACAACTCACATGACATTAGTACAATTGTGTACGAATTCATCTAGCCTCTTGAAATTACACACGAGTGATCATTTCGTCCACCTAGCGTCTTCTATTACCTCGTGTCTAAGTTCAAGCCACTGCCAGTGAATTCGGACGCTTCCTAATTTTGCATTATTAAGAATTAGTATCACCCATGTCAGGACATGCATCAATAAACAGTTAGAAATAAAGCTTAGTCTTACGACTGTTGAGTGATCAACAAAAACAAATAACCGAGATCAGAAATTTAGTTTTAAACTCAAGACAACTAGTGTGGAATTTGTGAAGCCCAAACAATTATTGGCTAATATAATAAAAAGCCTTCTTTTGATCCTAAATAGCTTTGTCATTTGCCAACTGATTTAAAGCGAAATTTCAGATAATTTAAACAAGGCCTGATAAATGTTACGAAGTGACTTGCATCAGCTTTGTCCGAGAGGGTGAGATTTAAAAGCCTTGAAGGCACAGACTCGTAAGCAATGCGCGCGCGCCAAATTCGTGCCATGAAATACGCAGCTCCATGCCTTTTCTATGGAGCTGTGTAATTCGTGGCACGAATTTGGCATGCGCGCATTACTGACAAGCCTGTGCCTTTAAAAAAAAAAAATCAGGCCTTATTTACATGATCTGAATCTTGGTTTAATTCCGTTTGCAAATGACAGTTATTCAGGATTAATTGTAGACTTTTATGTTTTACACATTTTTAAAAACAAATCCAGCTATATTCTGGTCAATGTGCGTACGTAACTTTTTACAAAACTTACCGGCAGATTAACCTCAGCATGTGATTGCTCATTGTCTTGATTTGTCATGGTAACGTCCGGTTTGACGTCTGTTTCCCTTAAGATGACAATATTGATGTGATCCGTGCTGTTTCTGAGTGCTTCCACAGCTTCTAAATGGTCCGCATCGACCAAATTGACGCTATTCACCTGTAGACATTCACATTGGGAACTCAAAGACATTAAGATTGCTATTCTGTGGCCGAGTTGTAGCCGAGTCCATCACAAGTCCACCTCAAGTCACTGGGTCTTAATTCCAGTCACAAGCTATTCAACTCCAACAAAGGCATTCTTTTGTGCATGTTCATCCTTTGCTTCTTGTTACTGGACTTTGCTTCTTGTCACTGACTTGTGATTTTATCGGCTCTGGACTTGTTATAGACTAGTGATGAACTCGACCTCAACCCCGTTATGTGGGATATTTAAATTTGGTTTCTCATAAGAATCTACATACAGCGGTAACCTTTCATGTCACAACTCTCTCTAATAAAGAGACTCTACTTACCGAGAGAACTTTGTCACCAACGAGGAGTCCCTGCTGGAATGCCATACCACCCTCCACAATTTTGGATATAAATATACCCTGTTGGTCAAAAGCAAGTTGGCATATTTGTTAATATTTTGTGAATAAAAAAAATATGAAAACAATTCTTCAAGTCTTTTAAGGTCAAAGATGTGATTTAAATTAATTTTTTTCTGGTCTCTAAGTCTCGAGTTGAAAGTTGCTTTCGGACTTTTTAATAAGGGAATACAGGTATGGTTGACTGGTCTTAAATTGTACCAGCCAGGGGACCAGCCAGGGGACCAGCCAGGGGACCAGCCAGGGGACCAGCCAGGGGACCAGCCATGGAACTGCATGGTGAAAATTGCCCAAGCTGGAGGCAAGGGTTATTGGGCCGATTTCACAAAGCGCTAAGACGCAACTTAGGAAGGGTCACTCTTCTTATCTTGGGACGTTGGTATGGAAATTAGGAAGAAATAACTCATCTGAACTTTTTGTGAAATCGACCCCTGGTCTTAATGGCTAGTTGATAATTTGTACTAACTGGCGAGACCTGTTACTTGATTTAAATACATGACCAGCAGCCGATTTCACGAAACTTTACGCAATTGCGCAAGTAATGGCGTTTCATGAAATAGGCTGCAGGGGCTGATTTCACAAAGAGCTAAGATGCATCTTAGGAAGGGTCACTGCATTGAACTCATCTTAACTTTTTTTAAATCGATCCCAGGCTGGTCTTAAACAGTTTAAGACCGGCCAACCATTTCATAAGTTAACTGAAAACATTCCTTACCTGGTCATTGCCCTTGTACGGTGTCGACCCTTGACCTCCTGCTATGCTAATCCCTAGACCTGTTCCTTCTCTTGAGAAAGAGATTTCCAGCTAAAGATAAACAAAAGACTACAAAATTAGCAACAAATGCTGGCCAAACTGTGGGATTTATGAATGAATGATGGGTGCTCTGTGAGCTTTGAAATTGGCATCTACAGTTCTATTTCAGAACAGATATGAAAACAAAATTGTTAATCTCTAAAGACAATTATCAGAAACAGACAATGAGAAATGACATGCCACAATCCAATGTGACAATGGAAATTGAAAAGAAAAGGGAAAAGAATCCCCCAAAATGGATAGATCACCGTTATCATCAGAGGATCTTGTTCAAATGACAGACACAGACACCATGTCTATAGCAAGATGTTTTAGGTTAACCAAAGGATGATTTTTGTTTCATATTTCTGACACATTTTGAGGAGTCATCACTTTTTGCCGAGTTGTGTTTGTTGTACAAGCCCCATCTATGTAGTCTCTTGACACACAGTGCCCCGTCGTAGCCACACTTCCTCACCCGTTCATAATTGGGCTGCTCTATCTTTGCCTGCTCAACCGCAGTCCGCGCCAACACCTGATTCAGAAGCGCCGTGGTCATTTCGTCCGGTTCGTCACTCAGATTCACTCGTTTATTCTTCAGGTAGTGCGGGGTATCACGCCGGTGTAATTTCACATCTGTTTGTTCCGGCTGGTCTTCGACATCGCTGGAGAACCCAACGTGTCTCTCAGAGTCATTCTGCGGAGGAGGAGGAGGTCCATTTCAGTTTACGGCTTTCGGCTTCACAAATCGTTACGACTATGACGATTGGAGCTGCTTATAGTTGGCTGTTAAGAAACTTATCTTTGGTCTGCTCTGAATTTGTCTAGTATCTTGGAAATGTTCGTTTCTGTCTAATAAGTTTAATGTATACTTGAATGACCACATTTCATTTTCTTAACATTCTTGAATGAGTGCAACTTTCTCCCTAGCTTCTCAAAAAGTCACTGCATGTTTTCTTGAAGTTTTGATTTCAACTGTTTGAGTCCTTTGTTTTTGTTTTATTCTGATTTAAGTCAAGGAAGTTTAAGACTTTGTGGTTGTTAGTTTGTTTCACTTCTGATATTAAAATTCTTCAGTATAAAGCAAGACAGTTTGTAACAGTGTCCCATCTTTAGCTGTGATGGCATTGATTGATTAGCATGAACAAAGTCAGCATTAAAGAAACCATTGGTGTCTGCTAAGCGTCTGTCAGAGGAACAGAAACTCCCCAGCTGGGATGTTAACCATGAACCAATGAACTTCAACAACAGGTGTTCTATCCATTTTATACCAAGGAAAGACAGAAGTATCCCAGCATGCAAAACCCATGCAATATACAAACACCAATCATTTCTCTAATGTTGGCTACTGCGTTTTGGGAACTACTAAAAGGAGAGTAAGGAGCCGTCCAGAGTTGTCAATATGTTCACGGTTCTACAAAGCGTAGAAGGAGGGAGTCGAGGGCCGCGTATGACTTTACATGCACTGTAAAATGTTGACATTTCGTGGTAGTGACAACAAAATGTTCATAAGTAGTATGTCAAGGGGGAGTAAGGGGGGTCTGGAAATATACCACGCTCTGTAGAACTGTGAAAATGTTTGGAACTTTGGATAGCCCCAACAGAACATGGAATTGGTGCTTGTTTTCATATAATTGAGTCAATTAATCAACTGTGAATGGCCTAAAATGGACAACAATCATTCCAGGTCTTGGCAATAACCAAGGCCACCGAATCCTCATGCCCAAACGGCCATCATAAAAATAAAGACAAGGTTTCTAATATAAATGCAACCGAAAAAAAATACACTACTCACTTCGAGCAACACGCGCCCGTGTTTGGAACATGTTACAGCGTGTGCGTGCACATACTTGATAGTGTTTAATACGCATTTCTTCCTACGAAGATGGCGTCTGTGAACGTGATCAATAAGGCGCACCCCAACTTTTCATTTTTTGCCATGGTGTAAAAAGTGCACCTTATACACAGTTTTGACGTTAACTTTTGCAAAGAGAAAAGCAGGATAAAACAGATGAAGCCAAGAGATGTAAAGTTGAAATCTTACCTCTGATATTTCTCCCGATCGTCTATCGATGGGTGACGGGCTTTGCCCCGGCTGGACCGGTGACGCCATGAGCAATGGATCATTCATATTATCACCTTGCTCATTAACTATCGGTGCAGATGGTACTGCTGCATGTTGCATGGTATCTGTTGTAGGGACGATGACAGTACCACTAGCTCCAGCTAGTAAGGGGTCCGTTTCAATCGGTGATCTCAGGTTGGCCGAGTGGCGTTTCTCTGACTCTTCATCTGTGTCAACTTGGCTTTCGTCCTCGTCCGTGGAGCGCTTTAAACAAGAAAGTAAACTTTGACAGTTATTCCGACTAATATTTTGCATTGAATACATGAATCACTATAGCAGGGCTACCAACCCTCCTGGATTTTCCAACAGATTTCCTGGAAAATGACTGATCTCGTGACTCCCGACATAGAAGAAAACCCTCCTGGATTGTCAATTAACAATCTCAGATTTATAGATGTATCTGTAGTCAGGAGATCAACCTTCTTTCTATGTCTTCTTCAAAATCCAGGAAAGTTAGTAGCTCTGCTACAGACCAATCTGATAACTAGGGTTTCCTTATCTATACGTCCGCCATAGCTGAGGGCTTCCAGTGGATGGACTGTATGTTGTGTGTCACTGCTAAAACATACACAATCTTACAAAGACTATCAACTTGTTCTTAAAGCGACAACAAAATGTAACGGCACAAAACGTACAGTTCACTCAATGGAAGCCCCAAGTTAATGGCTGAAACACAGGACGGGAGACCCTAATGGTTTTATATTGATTGCTTTCCGGTGACGTCACCCCTTCCATCCACCATTTTTCATGACCCACGTGGCTCGAGTAATAACCGGCAAAAAGAGCAACAAAAGCGCATTGGTTGCACTTACCTCTGTTGCTTGACCTTGCTTTATGTTGTTGCGCCATGGCTGTTGTGTCGAGAAAGATAAAAACGCATTTCTTCAGGCTAAAAATCGCGATCAACTAAAAGCACTTTCGTTTTTACAAGCCGAGTGCATGCTCAATAATTTGAACGTATCACAACGCCCGCGTGCGGCATCTTCGAATGAAAATACGCTGGCGAGTATTTTTTACGCGTGTTCATGTGCGTCTATTGGCGCGCGCGTATACGCGCGTGACTGTTGAACACCACACATTCCCGGATGTTCTACGTCATCGGGAGCAATCAATTGTCACTGTGTAACTGTAATGATTAAGAGACAACTTACATTGTGCTTGCTCTTATGATGACCTTGATGAGCAAACTTGGGATGTCTTGCTTTGAGCTCTCGGGGGTGTGGAGTGTCATGACGAACAAAGGCAGACTGCCACAAAACAAGAAAACAGTTAGTCAGTTGTGAATTTTTTGTTTTTAAGTAAAAAGATTTATGATTTTCCTTTGTTATGCACATTTGAACAGTTTTATGAAATTTGCACAATAAATATGCACTAATTTACAAGGACGTCCCCATGTGAACAAAATAAACCAGGCTAAATAGGACAGCAACTTTGCACAATTTCTTGAATGCATATGTGACCCTCTCTGCAAAAAGGTACAATAAGTCGCACAGGTTAGGTCGATTTTTGCGACCCCAAGAAGAAATTTGTGGCAGATCCATGCTCAGTAAAATACAAAAACAATTAAAATTCCTGGCAGTGCCCAGAAACCGTCTGGAATGTCCGTGTTCCGCCTGGAATTTCCATTTTGTTTTTTGTATTTTAATGAGCATGGATCTGCCGCAGATTTCTTTTAATGGTCGCGAAAGCTCAACCTAGCCTGCGCTACTTATTCTACCTTATTGCAGAGCGGGTCACATATATAGTTTTCATTGTTTTCTCAGAATGTAAAAGAGATATTAGGCCGAATTTTACACATGTTGGTTTTATCATACACATACTCGATCTTACGTGGAGATAATGTCGTTTGTAACCGTTTTGCAATCTGGAAAGAATTCCGTACTCGAACGTAAATCTAATGAAAAAAAACAAATTTTACGCGGAAAAATATGAAGATTTTACTCGAAAAAACTTTTAATTCTTTTGAGTTGACTCATAGGTTTTTATTTATTCATTTATTTAAAAAAAAAAATTATATACCATATCCAACAGCGGAGGGACCGCCAATTACAGGAATGGGAGCAAGTGTGGTTGAGTGCCTTGCTCAAGGGCACAGGTGCCACAACCCGTCACGGCCAGGAAACGAACCTACATTCTAGTACTAGCACAGGAACTTAAGTTCGACGTACTAGACCGCTCGGCCATAACAGCAGGGCTTATGTGACATCCGACTTGTAAATATTTTCCTCCAATCTTGTTATCAACTATATTTTCTCCGACTATGTTTCATTCCTTACCTCCCTTTCATGTTCATCAAAGTTCACTTCTTCAGTGAATTTGATGGCTCTTTCCTTCTCCTGTTTCTCTCCCCAGCTGACGCGTTTTTCGTCCTCTTGTGTTGCTACACTGCCTGTTAACAGGTTCTCTGCAAGATAAGCACATTCAACAAACTCTGTAATGCAACTTTACCAAAAGGATTATGGTGTGAAAGGAAGCATACTGTTGGGTTTGACCTTAGTGGTCACCTGCTCAACAAATGCGAGTCAAAACAGTGGCAAACCTTTCTCTTTGTTGTCACCAGGAGCCAATTTCATGTAGCTGTTTAGCAGCCGATTTTGTGCTAACGGAGGCTCCAGCTATTTCATGGAGACCGTAACCTTAAGCACTGGCAAACGTTTGCTAGCTTCAGAGGCAAATTTGCTAAACACTCGTGACGCAACAATGCCCGTTTCCAAGCACGCGCATGCTTAAGCACGCCGCGGCCGTGAAATAGCCTTAAAGTTAGCACACCTTTTATGCTACAATAAGCACACGTTTTCAGCTAGCGCTTAAGCAGCGCCATGAAATTGGCCGCAGGCGAGTTAAAAATTATATAAGGTTATTTCATTAAAGCATGTCTGCTGAAATAAGTTTTTCCATCATTATGGGGGCCTCATTTCAATGCAGCCTCCCTGGTTGCCACACCCACTACTAAATGTGACTTAATTTCACCATTCTAAATCAATCTAATGGATAACGTGACTTCAGTATCATTTCTTCTATCACCAAAACAAACACTGACCAACGACAGCAAATCTCAATAACTTACCCATGCTCTCAGAAGGTCCTCGTTGTGGCAGCAGGAAACACGTCAATACTTTGAGTTGTTGAGGCCCGACCTCGTCTGTTTGGAAGTTGAGTAGCGGCTGAGACTGTTGGGAAAAAACACAATAAGTCAATTGATGCAGCTTTATCACTGCCAACCGATGCGCTCATTTTGTTTGGAATCAAAACGCGCACTGCTGTTGGTGGACACAAACAACGTGTGAATCTGTTCGTAGTGCAGACACAATGGCTACAGAGTGGAATCCATATATAATGTGCAGTTTATGCACTACAAGGCACTGCAGTTATGGCGGATATGGGAAACACGATTCAATTGTCCATCTATGTGAATGGACCACTCTCATAGAAAGCCATCTTCATAAGAAAAATACAACTGCGTATACATCAGGTACGGTGTCCGATCACCATTGAAATTAAACAACCAAACTTGGGATGAAAGAAAACTTTGCCCAGTTGCGCCACCATGCAACACCGAGAGAAGAATTGGCTCTATAGACTAATCCGACGAAAGAAAACTGCGGTGTATCTCCAAGGTATTTACATGACGTCACAATAGAAATACACCGCAGTAACAATGGAATAACCATAAATGTTGCTCGGATTACACTATAGGGAAACCTGAGGGAGTATACCAACTGTGCCTTATAGCTTAGCTGGTAGAGCATCTGCCATCGGTTCGAATCCCGATAAGGCCCCTACGATTTTTCTCTCATCCCAAGTTTGGCCATCAGGTATATGCACTTGTGTTCCAAACACAAGTGCATGTAGTTTAATATTTGTTCGAAAGACAGCGCAGCCAATGCGCGTCACAAAATTAGCCTCAAAATCCTGATGCACATGGCAAGCTATGACAAGTGATGTCATTTGAGCACACAGACAACAATGAAGCAAGGTGTTTTATGAAGCCTTTTGCTTACCTGGTTCTCCGACAGCCATAGTGCCTTTAGGTTACAGTTAGCAAGCTGAATTGGCAGCCAATCCAACCTGTTACCAGACACATCCAGAACATGGAGCTCGGTCAATAGACCAATCTCTGGTGGGAGGCGAGTCAGGCGATTGTCTCGCAAGGATATCACTCCGAGACGTAGACACTGGCCAATCTGAAAGGAGTAAAATAAGAATGTTCCTGAATCGTGGACAAACTTGGATTATAAATTGCAGGCTTTGACATTAACTGGCCTCATGCCAGTTGGCCTTCAGACAAGCTAATGATTAAAATGAACGTAACCAAAGCGAGGCTTGCCGAAATAAAATTGTTTGGCTCTGTGTTGAAAATGTTCATTGTGTGCATCACAATGACATGCGCGGAGTGCAATCAAGAAAACGCGCAACGCGGACAGTGATTCTCTCAAAACAACAACAGAAGACTGCACGCGCTATCACGCTGACACGCACACGCACTGATCATGCCTGACACGTACACGTACTATGCAGTGGGAAACAAGACAAAGATGGACGCACCGTGATAAAGGTCTGTTGCCTCATCATCTCAAGCAATATGTGGGGAGCTGTTGGGGGGAACGCCACAATCTGATAGGGTTGTGCACCTTGGCCAGGTAGTCACCTAGTTAAAATAAAGTGGTTCTGGTGATTCCCCGATGACAGTGCAAGGAGTACCCTACGGGGTAGACCTGCGAGCATACCTCTGGGATGAGATGAAGCAGTCTGTTACGGTCAACATTGAGGTTGTTCAGTTTGGACAAGTTCCCGATCGTTGGAGGAAGTTCCTGAATGATGTTCTCTGTCAGAATCAGCTCGGTCAGGCTTTCACAACTAAGGGCAGAAACAAAGTATGAAACTGTCAAACCAAACAAGCAAAAAGGTCCCAAGACCACTAGCCAAAAACAGTAAACTCCCTTGCATGGCCTGCTTGACTCTAGCAGTCACAGAAATGCGACCATAAACCATGAAAAGAATTTACCCGGGTAAAGATTGAGAGAACAGCCACTTGCATTTGCAAAAGGAAAGGATGGGGCGTGCGCGGTTTCCGCACTTTGCTGCGGGCGCTCATCTCCCAACTCCTTGGCTTTTGAGCCTGCATTTTTTGTATAGGCTACCCGGCGATAGAGCCGACTACTGCTCGGGTCTGCAGTTTCCTTCCCCAGTGCAAGCACCAGGTACCCATTTTACCCCTAAGTGGAGAGAAGCATTGCGTGACAAAGTATCTTGCTCAAGGATAAACGCACCATGCCTTTGCAAGATTACCACTAAATGCTGATTTTAAGTACTAAAATGATAAAATAAGCATTCTAGTTTTTTAAAATATTTTATTTTATTTTATTTTATTTGTTCTTTTCTTTGCTAAAACTGTCCAGATGCATACTTACCCTCCAATAGATGCAGGTAGAGACACAACTCTGTTTTGGTCTAATTTGAGAATACTCAGAAACTTCAATTTACCTGACAAAAAAAGGGAAACAAATTTTTAAAATGAGCTCAACGTTCGGGTAAAAACACTCGGTAGGTGAAAATGTTTTCTTTAAGATCCGGAGGATACAGGAAGCGTCTAGTTTCCTGTCTCTCCCTATGTTAGTCATATCACAATCTTAGACAGACTGAAATACACTACTCACAATAAGTTAGGGATATTGGTGTGTTGTGTTTTGGGATTCCTTCAAATGAATGTTTTCACCTACCTACACTGTGACATGCTATACAATTGTCTAATCATGAACAAAATCATTCAAGCGGAACGCATACCCTCAATAAAATATCTGGGTACACCCTACAATATCCCTAACTTATTGCGAGTAGAGTATTACTGCCATATTAGCAACATTAAGTGTTGTCCAACACAGTCAGTCTACTCATAAATGTGAAGTCAGTTTGTCGTGTCTCAGCTGCAGCAAATGCGCAATGTTTTAAAACCCTTTTGGCGACCAACACAAATGATCTAACAAATGAGTAGACTGGTTCCCGTCCAAATATTCCACATTGGAGAACATAAGGACAGGTCTTTGCTTCATCTTGATCTGTGATTGGTCGTCTTTGCACATGCGCATTGTGCATTTTATATTTAAAAATTGGCGAAGCCCTTTGCTTCAGGCAATGTACTTTATTTACATTTGGATATGTTCGACACGCACGGCCGGGTTACAAATGTCAATGCGAAATATACGCACTTGCTAAAAAAATAATAACCACGGGCAGATTTCTGCTCATCATGGCCGCCCTTTACCGATCTTTATATCTTCACAATAAGCGATAGGATAGGGAACCAATGAGCCACAACCATTCATTCTTACCAATTCCTTCAGGCAGTTTCTCAAGGCAGTTTTGTGACAGTGTGAGGTCCGTTAGACTCTGTAGACCACTGATTTCATCTGGGAGACTCTCAAGACTGTTCTCTGACATGTCCAACACTGTCAGTCGGCTCAGGTTGCCAATCTCCTACGAATTAAACATGATAAGAAATTTAGGAGCAAGTTCGGGTGGGCGACTAGACTTAACCATAGTCGATATGGGCAGTGCGGGCGACTATAGTTAACTAGACTAACCTACCCCCGGGGCTTGGTTCCTCTAGTCAGACTAGCTAGTCAAACCACGCAGCATTCGGGTGACATATAGCAAGTTCGGGCGGGCGGGCGAATATAGTTAACTAGACTAACCATATTCGAACTAGATGTCACTCGAACGCTGCGTGGTTTGACTAGCTACATGTAGTCTGACTAGAGGAACCAAGCCCCGGGGGTAGGTTAGTCTAGTTAACTATAGTCGCCCACCCGAACTTGCTCATGAATGCCAGCTAGTTACCGGTACATGGGTCACAAAAACAAAATGGCAGCAACCGATTTCACGAACAATTGCGTAGCTTGCACAACTTTTGAAAATGGCATAAGCCCCATGGGCTTCCGTGTAATTATCACAGAAATGTTGCTCAGCTTACGCAATAAAAAGTTGCGGAAGCAGGCTTACGCAGTGCAGTGCGTAAGGATTTGAAAAATCGGCTGCAGGTCAATCTAGCCAGATGATTATCTTGCAACATTACGGTACCACACATGAGCCAGAAAGGCCAACAACCACAAATTACATGTACATGTATGTATGCATAATTGGAATGCAACTGTGATGGAAAACTTAACTTTGTGTTTTTAGGTAATGACTCTGAATTATCTGTTCTGATTTCTTTTTTTTTCTTGGAAATGGTGATAAATCCTATCACCATCTCCAAACCAGCTGGGGTCGATCAGCTGAGGTCAATCAGCTGGGGTCAATCAGAAATATTGCACATGTAACAGCTTAATTGCAGAGCTAATCAATTAGGACTCAATTTGCTCACCGGTGGTAGTGTAGACAGTGCATTACAGTCCAGCCACAGCTCCATCAGGTTAGGCAGCGCCCCCAGGGTCTCTGGTAACTCCTCGAGTTCATTACTGCCGAGGTCTAGCAGTTCCAGCCGTACCAAGAAGGACAGGGATTCTGGAAGGGTCTTCAGGAGGTTCTCTCGCAGTTCCAGGGTCAGTAGATTGGACAGGCTGGAAAGTGTGTGGAAAGGAGACAATCAGGTTAAGATGTCAATCCAAAATGCATACATGTACATGTAGTTAGGCCAAGATTATCTAGATGTAGAAGGGCCATTCGACTTGCTTACTGTCTTGCTTACCGTCTTGCTTACATCATTAGTGACATCATTCAGACACCACATTAAATGTGCTTAAAATACTTGATTCTGTGTAACTAATCAAGTTAAATTTTCTGTTTAATTTTTCTGTTGTCCAATTGAACAGTTTTAAAAATTGCACCAGACTGGTTTTATCTTGCAGTAGTTTAAAGGTGCGACATTTTACAATAACTACACTAAAATGGCGAAGCTGTCACGACTCGCTGCTACATGTACATATACGAATCAAAATTTCCCTTATTATGAGGCAAAAACTAACATTTTACCGCAGACAGACAGACAGACAGACGGAGAGCAGTCAGTATTACATACATGTAGGCTCGCATTTGCTTCCCAACTCCCTCCCCCCATACTTTATTTTAGCAAGTGAATGAGTTCCATGTTAACCTACTGAGTAAACTGTGATAGACTTTATATAACCAGCATACTTATGTTACTTCCATGATCCAGCAGTACAGACCATCTCGGGCTCTGCGTTCTGCAGATCAGTACCTCCTGTCCGTTCCAAGAACTAAAACAAAAGGTTTTGGAAAGAGGTCCTTTAGACAGGTGGCTCCTGATCTGTGGAACGCACTGCCTTTGGGTGTGAGGTTGGCAGGATCAGTCAGTGTCTTCAAGAAAGTTTTGAAAACTCATCTTTTTACTAAATGTTTTAACTAGTACATGTAGTTTGTTTTAATGTATTTTTAGTTTTGATGTACGTTTTTATCCTAATTTTAATGTAAAGCGCCTTAGAGCTTTTTTGGATTCTGGCGCTATATAAGTAATGTATAATAATAATATAATAATAATAATACTAGACTGTATCAGTACATGTACTATTTGACAGTCTCCCCTAACATTGATCAATCACCCACATGAATGTCACACAATGACATATTGATTGCATCAAGCTATGCATTCTCTGGACTTAAATCATCTTCCTAAACACACAAAGTGGGCAATTATTTACTTCCTGAAGTCATCAACATGTACTGTGCATGTGTTCTCTCTGTCTGGTTTCCACAAATGTCAGGGTCGTTTGCTTGTGTGATGAGTCTAACTCATACAGAAATTTATAATTAAGTATTGGTGCCCTGCAGTTTGATGCCATAATTTACACATGAGTAGATATGGAACGGTGATTTATGCACAATAGCTACAGGCATAAATAATTTACTAAATGAATAATATAAAGAGAAATAACACATTTTTATTCAACATACCGGTACCGTACACATGTAGTCTTAAAAGATATAAGACCTAAAGGTCTTAGGATTTTCTTTTTTAACTGCTCTTTTAGTAAAAAAAACAAAAAAAGACAAAAAAGAAAGTAAAAACTAAAACAAATCACCCCCCTACAAAAATAAACTCACAACTGACGACACTCAATAACTGTCCATTCTGTATGGCATAACAACGAATGTTTGTCACTAGCAAACATTTACAAATCTGTTTTGAACAAAAACTGATTAATGATAATCTTGAAACAGGGAGTACTGGAATTGTTTATTTGTACTAATGTATTACTTTGGTCTCCCCATGGTGCATATCAACAGAACCAGACTGCAGCCCAGACAAAGACAGACATGTCACAACATGGACTGCATAACATTCAACAATTGTGCCTGGGAAACCAATTTATGTACAAACCAAAACGCACACATTCTACAGGCATTGCAATATTTACTCTGCCAAAAGAGAAACTTGACATGTTTGTATACCCAGCAGGATATGACAGAGGGACTTCCCCTCCCCCTACTGCCCTATACCCCAACAACCTCTTCTTTTTTTTAACGCACAAACTCCCCTAAAATCTGAAAGCAAACTTCCTTTAGAAAAAGCAGAAATCCATTATAAATTGGAGATGCCGCACCCGTTATCACTATGCATTATCAAGCATTACCATTCATTCAACTCCTTTTTCTTCTACAGAACCATAAACAACTGACCCAAATTGACCTCAAGTCCACATTTACTTTTTCCAGCAGTAAAAGGTGTCCATAATAACAAACTATCAACCTTCCCTAACCTTTCCCTTTTAGGATTCAAGGCGCCTGGGTGCTCAACTGTAAGAAGCTAGGATCAATGGTAAAGTTATTGTGAGCAGTGACATTTCCCTGCGACATTGGATACAGACATCTAGAGTCACAGCTCTAAAAGGGTTCAGACGACAAACACATAACCCTGTCTTTATTTTTTCTTTTAAGCATCTTTTAGGATTGAAGAGAAAAATAAAAATGAGGGAAAAAGTGACTGAATATCACACATGTTCCCTTATAATGATGTAAAATTATTCAAATAAAGCCATCTTTCCATAGGTCTGTTTTTCATCGCTCGTCCATCTGTATCGTCTATGGAGCAATTCAGACGCAAACGGATGAAACACACAAGACAGATAAAAAACACTTTTAAAACGATTTTAAAACGTAAACCTACATGTATAGCCAACAAAATTCAAGACACAAGTACACGTACACATGTACACATGTGCATGTACCCATATGGGACGTGATTGACTCGTGTGTTATTTCCATCAGGTAATTTTAACACAGCCATAATGCCTTTTGGGTTCCAGGCATCGGAAAGGTCAGACGCTCTGCCTAAAAGGGGTTTGAGGCTTGGAAAAATATCACCTTGCACTGTCTATATATGTGTAATCTCATTAATGCTGAATCAAGACTGATCGAGACACGTGCAGGTGCTAGATACAGGTGTGCAATGAGTCGTGACTCATGCAGATGCATGCATCGTTGCTTTCACTGCCTAATGTACGGTACATTGGCAGACCAGACGTGGGTTGACAGACCCCTTGCAAAGTTGCAATATCATTATTGGGAGGTTTTCCACCTAAATTTATTTCTGTGTGTTGGTTCTGTTGGTGTGACAGGATACAATAAAAATCTTATGTGCAACGTGTAATGTATGGCCACAGTAAAGGTTTAAGAGTTATAAACATCATTCTCTGCCCAGTATTCAGACAAAATAGTGGCATCCAAAGTACAAGGAATCGCTGCAATTGCCGTTCTTTATGAAGTTCGTATCCATTTTTCAGTGGGTCACATTCCTTGTTCTTTGCATAACAATGGAGTAAGCTCCACTTGTTCAGCATGTTGTCTTTTGTTTCTTGGGTATATTTCTCATTTCATCATTTCTTTCTAAAAAGCTACACTAAATTCTTCTCCAAGTCATTTCGCACGCCATGCTGCAGTGACAAAGTTGGTTAAAGTGTCTGCATTACCAGAATGTTGCTGGTTCGAATCCCACTTGGTATCTGTAGGCAAGTACCAATGGAATTGAATCAAACAAAACATCTGTTACTTACTTGCCAATATCAGAGGGCAGGTTTTCCAAAGTGACGTCGTTCAATGTTAGGTGAGCAAGATTGTGAAGTTGGGTAAAACCTGTTGGTAACCTGCAAACAAATAAAAGATTCAAGGAAAATTATCAAATAAAAAAACCACACAAATTTGTAACCAAACATGGGATTAGAGAAAAATCATGTAGTCCTTATTGGGATTGGACCCCAAGACCTCTGACACGCCAGGTAGATGCTCTACCAGCTGAGCTATGAGGTACAGTGCTATACTTCCTCAGGTTTTCCCCAAGACCTCTGAAACACCAGGCAGATGCTCTACCAGCTGAGCTATGAGGCACAGTGGTATACTCCCTCAGGTTTTCCCCAAGACCTGCGACACACCAGGCAGATGCTCTACCAGCTAAGCTACATGTATGAGGTACAGTGGTATACTTCCTCAGGTTTTCCCCAAGACCTCCGACACACCAGGCAGATGCTCTACCAGCTGAGCTATGAGGCACAGTGGTATACTCCCTCGGGCTCACCCCTAAGAACTCAATTACACGTAAGAAAATTAGCAAATGTGTTCATAAATTAGGAATTGTTCTTCCAGTCGTCAAAATTTCGAAATGAGATGTACATTGTACTACAGAGCTTCATTAATTAAAGGGGCAGCTTGGGTTGTGAATGAAGTGTTTCCTTTATACCCTGAAGCTTCAACAATTCAATATTCTAGCATTGGAGCTGAACCTCATCTGAAGGTGCACGCTAATACACGTTTACAGGCCCAAAACCAACACACTTTACTTGTACCTGAGGCAAGTGTTAAAGATCAATAACATGACCTACTTACTAATAACCTGCATTCATTCTACATGTATTTTATACATTTATATTTTGTCGAGAATGATGACTGACCAAATTCATACCAGGTTGTAACTTTAACATTTGTGGAACTAAATGCATGCTGCATGTTGTTGAAATGTTGTTGAATTTACATTTAACATTTCATGTAAACAAGCCTTCCTCTCCTCCCAAAAGAGGAAAAGGGACATTCTATACAAAGACAAGTGTCTGCAAAAGTCTGCAAGAGGAATTGAGAAATTTATGTGTATTAGCATAAATTAACCTATTTCCTTTTGACGATAACATAAATTAACCTTTCTCCTTACAAGTTCAACATTAATATACACTGTGCATACGCAAGTGTTTGTGTAAAAGTCAAATATATTCTGACCTTGATGTACCGTACATGTACAGCATGTTCAAGTACAATATCTGCATTTGTTGGCAGTGTTTAGTTGACCAGCGAATAATATATTCTAATGTGTTTCGCATGCGTTCTGTATCATTACTCAACATGGCAGAGAGAGAGCATTAAGTGTGCGTTATCAAATTACTAAGTCAAATTCCAGGACAACGACACATCGTTATCTTTTTAAAAACTTCTTTTTTTATGGAATTTCACAGCACAAATAGAATTGTCTCTACAGGATTTTAGAGATATCTTTGAGATCTTCAACTGAAAATTGCAAGATGCCAGGCGAGCCAAAAGAATTACATTAAATTCTATGCCGTCTGTCCAGTAATGCATTACTATGGTAACTTAATCTTTGCCATCGGCGAAGTCGTAATGTATTCAAACAGTGCCTCTGTGCTGTATGTATAAGCAATTCAAGGATACACATTCTGGTTTATGTGCCTACAACACGATCAAGCTTCAAAATTTGGTTCCCAATAACATCTGTCTCGTCATAAACAAGTCACATGCATGTATGTACTGGTAAACACCAATTTCTCATAAATGTCTTTATTAAATAAATACTGATTTATAGGCTGTCTGTTTCTACTACAGACAGAATAATGGTTATTTGGAGTGCTATGCGCCTGGCAGCTGGAATAACATTTTCCACAAAAAGCATTGTTCTATACATGTACAAAAACCTTCTAAAAGCAGGCTTTAATTTTCCATTGTTCACATAGGCAAATAACTGTTTAATGTAATGTAATGATGGACACTTGTATAGCGCACATGTCTACCCTAGGGTACTCCTGGCGCTGTTGCATTGGACATTTTGGGGAAAAACTTACCGAGACGATGTGTACTATTGCCATTTTAAGTCCAATGCGGACAGGCTAGGACGTTTTCCTCTCAGTAACTTTTCCCGAGTCCAGCGGTTACTTTCCCTGGCCAACTGCTGCCCAGGAAAATTGACCAGGGACCTTTTACCGAGACGATAAGTCCAGTGTGGACACAGCAATTCGGTTTGAGTGCTCTGGAAGCGTACGTCCGGGCCGTGAATGTCAAACTGTGACGGGACACTGCGCATGCTCTTCCACGGTCTCGGTAAAATTTTCCCGTTTCAAAAAGTCCAAATACAGACTGCAGTAAAATTTAGCAATTTTTCATTTTACCATCGTCGTGGTAAAACCTCCTAAAAAACAAGTCCAATGCGGACACGGCTTTAGGCTGTTTTTAATGGATAGATAATGGTACTGAAGTGTTTCTAAAACAGTAATCAGTAGCAACACGCTCAGACTAGATAATATTAATACAGCACACTCGACCATTTAATGTACCATCGGGCATGACAGATGGCACACGCAATGCTAATAAGTGGCTTTTACTCATTGTTAATTACTACAGATATATCTAGTGATTATCACTGGCCATCAGGTGTACTCGTGCTTAGTGTACCGATACTCGTACAGGTTGAGTGCTCATCCCAAAGGTTAAGAGGCGGCCTGTTTGTACAAAGAATGAGGAGAGTGTGGACTTGTGGCTCAAGCAATGCAATGAAGTTGAAGAGCGAATGGTATTAAACTCGGCAGTAAGACTGACCTAATTACACAAGGTAGACCATTATAATGGCTTTGAAATCACATTTTTAATTTGCAAATTTTATGTACCGACATACATGTACTCATGTACCAATTTGCATATTCATACATGTACTTGGATAAGGATTATGTAACAACATACACATATACATGTACATATTCGTGTACCAATTTGCATACATGTACTGTACACATGTATTTGAATGAGGATTATGTAATTTGCATATTCATACATGCACTGTACTTGATTAAATGGTTATGTAACAACATACATATTTATGTACCAATTTGCATATTTTCATACTGTACCTGGATAAGGGGTTGCCACTGAAGTCAACTGCAGTCAGAGCCTTGCAGTATTTGATATTGTCTGGAATTTCCATGATATCTGCATGAATAAGACAGATAAAAGAAATAATGAATATTCATTTAATAACAACCTTTTGGTGGAACTAAGACCTTTCCACAGATATTTGTCTTTTTCTGAAATACATGTATTAAGTTGTTTTGCAATATTATGAATTTAAAAAAGGGTAGACTGTTTTTAGAACGCTCTGCATACCGACTGTATGTGCAAGGACCTAGTAAAAACATTGTCACCTAACGGTATCTGCAAACCTGCTCATGACGATGCTTATTATTACCGACACGTTAGCCCAGGGACATGAAATAACTCACTTACACAAATCCAATGACAGGAGAAAAATATCGGCCTACAAACGCTGACTGCAGAATCCGCACATACACGATTGCAGCTGGTGTTATATAAATCCTAACAACTTCTACCCTAAGGTGCAAGGTTTTTATATCTCATATATTAATATAGTTTGGGTCCTAATTTTCTTTGAAAGTTATGTGACAGAATGTAATTTTGTAAGAAGCGTGCTGGATTTCATGAAGATGAGGGTCGGCATAACGGTATGGGGGTATGTACATGTATGTACATGTATGTAACATGATGAGGACTTTCAAATGTCACAGCACCAGTGACATTCATATAAGTAGTTTACATAACAAACATTGCAAGATACATGTCCATGTGCCTGCGGTCACACATTTTATGGACACGTTTATAAAAACAAATTTATATTTTTAGTATAAATTAGAGTTGAGACAAACAAAGTCTCAAAATCTGAATACTGGCCTATTCAGACTCCTCCTTTTAATCATTCCTCCTTTTAAGATCGCATCATGTGCACAATGTATGTCACTTATCAGATGTAAGCAATTACTTGACACATGCGCACATTCAACATGTCTTACAATGATATTATAAAATTAAAAGCCTTTAAACAGGCATCTTGGCCATTTAATATAAGAAGGTGTAAATATCTGAACTGTGTGTTGTACCTTTAGGTTACAAGTCTGACTTCATGCCAATGCTATGCGATACAATAAGTGTCCCACCCTGCCTAATAATAGATCTCATTGGGAGCCATTTTGAGAAGCCATTTCCTGTGGGTCATTGAAACCACAGGAGGAGACATCCCCATGATGTCATCAAGTCACCGTACATCATTGGAAATATCCGCTACACTACAACATGGATCTACGGTGTACCCGCTGTGCACATGTAGTTTCCTTATCACGGATTCTGGCTTTAGTCTGAGGCATTTGGGCAACATACCGTACAAACAAATAATAGAAGAGCTGAATGTGTGTACAATTACCGGTAGTGTGAACAACTTGTCATTAGGCCATGACAGAATACAGCAAACTCTCGGTAGAGCACTTTTCAAGGAACTGACAAGTGAGCGCAATGCATACACGTACATGTAAACATTTGAATAAATGCCAGGACTTAGAAACGGACCTTTATATCATAAAGACCTTTATATCAGAGGGTGTTATGATGAGAGTTTACATTACAGGCCCATATTTGTCATGATACTTGATAATACTCCTACCAGGTACTTAGATTAACAAGCTCATTAATTAATCAACCACCTACATGTATGGTACATGTATGGTACATGTATGTAACATTCCCAACCTGTATACGAAACATGTGCCCTTCTGGATCACTGCAAGTATCTACATGTAGGTCAGCCAGCTGGACTTCCAACACCGTTATTGGATTTTTATCATTATAAGTATTTGCCTTTTATATCAACCCTGGACCAATGGGTTATGAGCTGTGTACATGTACAGGTTCACTGACCTTTAATATGCACAGATAACAGGTTGATCTGCACCTACAAATCAACCTCGAAATTAAACCATGACTTTAATTACAATGTAAATTGTTGGAAAAATATTTTCCCTCTGTGAAGTTTTAACACAGGCCAACCATGGAGCTATAGCTCCATGGGTCAACCATATTGTGGCTCTACAACTACATTTACATTTTTTAAATTGCACAATCTAAAGTGTATAATTTGAAGACGCAAAGCTTTTTTACGGTACATTAATTTATCATTTTTGGTGGCAGAAGCCTTAAAATCTTAGAAGATACAGTATCAATACAGTCCTTCAACCACCACAAATTAACCTACTGGGACAAACATCGACATTGTTCACAGCGAGGAGCCTAAAGGAATGTTCCCATAGGACTTTCTTTTCCCGCTGCTTTGCGGAAAGTTACCGCGACCTTCAGTAACATTCAGTAATCTTCCCATGCGTTCCCATTTGCAATTGCTTTCAGTGCCCATGCAGAAAGCTACCGCGACCTTGCAGTAAACTTTTGCCATGCAGGCCCATAGTTTACTGCAGGGCCATGTTCATTTTACAGGGCGAAACTGTTCCCATTGGACTTTTCGAGGGCCCTGTAAAACTCCCGTGGCTGAGTGGAAAGTTTCAGTGGCCTCTCTCGTCCTGTAAGTTTTACATCGTGGTCTCGGTAGCTTTACAGGAACGCTAATTCTCCGTGCGTCCCCTCTGGACTTAATTTTGTTACTCTCCCGTACAACCACGGGAGATTTACCAAAAAAATTCCAATGGGAACACCACTTTAGATGAACTGTGAACTTTGATCCTAAACCCAGTGAGTTTGGTTTGTCCAAATTTGACATTTTCACTACTCCGACATGTACAATACCAATACGTTGACACAATACCAATACGTTGACATGTACAATACCAATACATATATAGCAAACACAGCTTTTTGTTTCCTTGGCCCAAGCATTTTCCAATGTGGTCTGACCAGTTTTCATCTCCCAAGTTACCAAGGTAACCATTCTAAATCCAATCAGAATGTTCCCTTTGGAGTTATTGTGCCACCTTCACACAACTGGAACACTCCTACAAATTGCCCTAATTGCTTCAACCTTGACCCCAAAGCTCTTGAGGATCAAAACTGAAACTTGCAGAAGTGTTGGCATAGTGCACTGGGTGTAGTTCAATATCAGCAAACTGCTGGGAATGAGAAGAATGTATAATATCCTCTTGGTTGTATAACTTACAATGGTTAAATAGTAGGCACATGTATGGTAGCAATATGTGTGGGGGAAACAGTTTTATACAGAGTTTATATGTGGACACGAAACAAATTACAGTGTATTGAGTTTAAGTTTGTTTCATTTCAATGGTGATCAGACAATGCATGCCAAATATTTTCTTGTTACAGTCTACTGTGAAACATTATATATAACTTTATACAAAATTACATGGCTTTTCAAAATGACAAACAACTGCAGGTGACAAACAACTCCAATGTATGAACTATTCTGACATGTCACGGCCATACAAATCAACCACACATTGAATCAGAGCTTCTTTAACCACAGGCAATGCTGAAAACATTGTTGTCCTACAATCTTTCTTTCCCAACAAATATTTCAAGTTTATTCAAGCGTGAAGGCTTAGTCAAGTACTGCAAAGCTTACTGCTGAATGCACTGTTCCCCAAAAGACTTCCTTTCAATAACAGTACCGGTACATACGTACATGTACAAGGTGCAGTGGATGGGAAACTTAATAACTAAAACTATTGTAATTTTTAGCCAAGTGTAGACTTTCCATCAAAGTAACCATACATCAGAAATTATAACTGTATCCATGAAAATTAGTAAAAGAAAAGCTACCCATACCGGTAGGCCTACAACATAGTGGGGTGTTATGGCCGAGTGGTCTAGTGCGTCAAACTTAAGTTCCTGTGCTAGTACTAGAATGTAGGTTCGATTCCTGGCCGTGACGCACCTGTGCCCTTGAGCAAGGCACCCAACCACACTTGCTCCCATTCCTGTAATTGGCGGTCCCTCCGCTGTTGGATGTGGTATATAAAGAAATTAAAAATTTAAACATTTAAAAAAATAGAGCAACTATGCCTACAACTACTGGTAATCCCCCAAATTTCTACTCAAATGTTTCCTCTTTAACTATGGATTGGCAGTCATTTGCATCACAAATACCGTACTTTGGTCAGTCTTGGCCAACTTGGATTGTTTTGTTGTTTACATAGTACATGTACCAGTAGTTTGCTAATTTTGTGGCAAATCCCTTGTATGTATGTGTTGTTTCAGGCCGAATAAATAACATGTACTGCTGTAAACAATCTGCTGTGAAGTAGTGTACATGTATTCCTTCATTTTAATTCAATTATTTCTCATTGTACCGTTCTACCACATGTACCGGTACACATGTACATGTATACTGCTAGTTAGGCATTACGAACTAGGATCAGAAACCATGGTAGACTGCTTCTATAGGCTATTGTTGATTTGAGGGTACAGGAGTCAAGATAAAAATGTCCAAAGGCATGCAATAGGATTGTGTGCCATTGTAATGCAAATTGAATATTGTGTATTTAGGCACAGTCCAATACAGTGTATTTACACAAAGTACTGGTATGTGCACTTTGTTTTGCTTTTCCCCTGTCACAGCACTCCCAGTCTCAAAGACCTTTATGTAGTCTTGAATGTGTGAAGCATCATTTTCTATATTGGACAATCCTTTCATATTCTGCATCATTTTTAGAGGTCACTTTGCAGATTACCTTGTAACAAAAAACTTGTATTAATGGGAATAAAAACTAGGGATGGGACGTTTACCCGGTTAACCGTTTAACCGAAAGAATAAGAGGAAAAACCAGTTTTGCCGAACGTTTAAACGAAACCCAATTTTAAAGAATTTACAATAGTTTTCAGAAGGTTATTTGTAATTACTTCATTAAATTTAAATAAATTTATATGGGGGTCGTAGTAAAATTTGGACTAGATAAAGGTTCAACGATTATTTTGGGGGCCGAGGGGTATTGTGTGCATTGTAAATGCATCTATAAACACCAGCAACAATCTTTGGTGTCGGTCGAATGGTTAACCGGTTAACCAACACTTGAAAGAATTGCAAACCGGTGTCTGAACTAACCGTAAATTCCCATCGTTAATGAAAATGCAAAGGCTTGTGACCTAAAACAAATTTCATGTTATAAGCAGAATGTTGTATTAACAGAGTTCTTATCAGGATTTCTTGTTATAAGCAGAATGTTGTATTAACAGTGCCCTTATTATCAAAGTTCAACGGTTGTCCTACAATTATTCAAAGCTAGCTTCTTGGCTTCTTTATGCTGCGTGCATGTGCATTAGAAGACCAATCTCCATTCTAATTGTATCAGTCCTACATGTACGTGCATATGAATGTGGGCGAGTTATAAGCCATGGAGTGCACTTTCAAAGGAGGGCAAGCTCGGACAGATCTGACAATAACCTTTTCTTTGTCATATTTCAAAAGGCATTCTAACTGGCCAAAGGTAAGGTAATTGCTGGTTAAGGTCAAATTATTATTAAGGGCAAAAGGTTTACTACATGTACCGTACGTCCACAAAAGCAATGAACACTTTGCGGTGCATTCTGCAGTTTTTCCATTTCTCTGTGTTTTTTAATGGAAGTTCCCCTTCAGTAGCAGAATTCTAGGTCAACCAGTGATATGTACATATTTGTGTACAGTTGGCCTGCGAGTCATTATTAACAGTCACACTTCCGGAGTTCAAGAACATGTGCTATAAATACACACATTGTCACTACAGGATGTGGGTTTATTCAGACAACATATCCAATGTTAAATTTGATGACGTTTATACAATAATGGGGTAATAGAAGCTGTTGGTTGCATTACAGCAGAACACATCAAGAGGAAATTAATTGATTTCTGTGAAGTTGCACGTTGCTGTTTGTCTATATTTCACACGCCTGGTCTAATGGAGTGTCGAAGTGTGACGTAGGTTGCCATGGTAATTGGCTCCAAACATCATGGCTGCCAGATAAAACACCATAGCCAAAGCACGGTGATTTTTAGTGTAGAGCCATTGCCTAGGCAATAGGGTGCATATAGACCTTATGCGTAGCGGCCATGATAGAGGGCAGTCACATTGTCACAGTGCGTCATGCACGAGTAGGCACATTGTGGATCTATTGTCACATCATTTAAATATGAAAACCTGCCCTCTATCATGGCCCCTAAGCATAAGGTCTATTCACTTCGGTAGTCTATTGAACCAGAGAAACCATTACTAAAGAGGTTGGTTGAGCTATATTCATGATGGACCGGTTAAAAGAACCAAAATAGCCTTGCAATCAATAATTCCGTGGTTAATGCAACCTGTATCTTAACCTTAGACCTTTCACACTAGAAAGCACCCACTCTATTAAATACGATGCTGCTTTTACCAGCCTACGCTAGTTTTTACTATATAGTTTACTGTACAAATCATTAACATTCCAAAGAAAAAGCATCGTTTAAACAAAGTTCCAAAGTATGGCCCAGTTTTGCAACGTCAGGAATGATAACACTGACTAGCACTACACTAAAGAACAGTAATGAATACAGTCCATTGTTATGTACATTTGTATGCACATACCGGTACCACATAATTTCGTCATGTTTTGAATGCTTTGAATTTGAGAATGAGACATAATCCAAACAAGACCAAAGAATGAAATTCCTGAAGGAAATGCTTCCGACAATCTAACTGCCAAAAGAAAACTGCCTGGGCTAACTGCCATTTCATACATGTAGTCCACTAAGCAGCATCTACAAATTTGGGCAGGCAGTCAGACATAACAGGAAAGATGCTCATTTAATACTTGTGAATGTCTCAGATGTTCAGCCAAGTGCGGAAGATGAATAGGATGTATAGTAATTTGTGGGGAGTAAAACAAATGATTAAGTACTAGTCTTGCAGTCAAGACCTTTCTGAACATAATTTAATGAATTTTTTGATAACAGTTTGTTTCAAGTTTTTACTGCGGCAGTAAATAGGCACACTAATTCTGTTGGTCAGCGCAACGTCACTTCCGGTAGGGCTGGAGTGAAAACAACAGTGTGCCCATGGTGACAAGGGAAGGAACAAAGCCATTGTCTATGCAACATGTATAGCTTTCAAGCATGAATGAATTTGTTTTCACTCCAGTCACGGTGCTTTGCCCGTATGCAAAGGCATGACACCGGGTCACAAAAATACCAGGATGTGCGACCGACAGAAATGTAATACTACATGTAGGGTAAAGATGTGGTATTCTATCACATTTATAAGGTTAATTCAGAGGCTTATAAATTACATGAAAGCAGATGTGACCCAAAACTATTTTATAAACACATGCAGAAGTACTAGCAAAGACTAGACCGAAAAACTTATGGGTGAGGTGCAGCCTTGGTCACCAAGATGACGTTTTGATGTTAAAATTGATAAGGGGGTTGCATTATGTGTTAAGGGTGTTGCATTATGTGTTAAGGGTGTTGCATTATGTGTTAAGGGATTCTGTGTGTTAAACAACCTTTACAACAAATTTTGCATGTATCCAAAGAAATAAATCATTTTGGTAGCACGACTTACCATTGCGACTGATATCAAGTTCCGTAAGGTTCATAAAATTTCCAACTTCAGCAGGAAGCCTTTCCAGTTCATTGTCACTGAGTCCCAGCTTGCGCAGACTATGTAACCGGAAAAATTGCTGAAATAGCAACAATGTAAATCAACTGTCAAACTAACAGTCATATTAATATCAATAACAAACTTTGTTAGCACCGTCGGCACGTAAATGTCGGCATAGTCACCAGGTCTGGGAGGTCGCCACCCTATTCATCAGCTATTGTTCATCAATAAGGTGGCGATGACATGGACCTGGGCCAGTGGCTACTGCCAAACATTTACGACGTTACAGAAAACTACGATATCATACAGAAAGTCAAATTGGTACCGGTAGGTCAAATTGTTTTAAAGCAATGAACACCCAGCCTTGGGGGTGGATATGTGCGCATTACAAATCCTATTATAAGAACGCTGAATGCCGCAATAGGGCGACATTTCGGCAAGACTCTCACCGGAGACCACCGAAATTTCGGCAAGAGTCATTCAAAATTACACCTTATTTTTTTACCCAAAGCTTCCGGAGATGGTCGCAGACCGAAGAGAAACAACTCCAGTTCCCATAAAAATGGTTCTCGACCTAAAAAAAAATGGTTTTTGACCTAAAAAAATTAATTTTAAACTCAAAAATATTAGGGCGACACCAAAATGTCGCCCTATTGAGCAGGTCGCCCTAATATACCTTTTTTACACACGATTTGTCGCCCTAACCTACAATTCATAGTTTTTATTATTATTATTATTATTATTATTGTTAATCATCTAAAACAGAATACATTTCTCATTAGTATTACTGAAAACTCATTTGACAATTTGTATTGTCATGCGTTATGTTCAAGAGTGAGATTTCCACATCCGGACACTACATGTACCGGTAGGCTTGCCCTAAATAATAACAAAAAGAGAGGTACAAGTTGTCTCGGGTTTGAGTTGTCCCGGGTGCGTGTTGTCCCGGGCTTGAGTTGTCTTGGGTACGAGTTGTCTCAGCAGGTAAAAACATTCGTTTTAAACTTCAAAACTTCTGCTCCAAAAACACCAGTCATGCCAGTGCCCTTTCAACGACGAATTTCCTGCCCTGCAATATTTCAAAAGAAGTGCACATTAATATTGGACTCGTTGCTCACCCTAGGAAGGTCTCTAATCTGGTTTGCATCCAGTAACAATTCCTCAAGAGTCCGGGAATAGCGGTACACATCATCAGGAACGGCCGACAAGTTGGAATGTCGCCGGTCGACGTAATCGACGTGCCTGTTGCAGGCGCGAAAAAGTGGAATGCAGCGGAACATGTTGGTTTAATTCCGCGTCTACGCAGAATAAATGTACAGATCCAAAGTTCTGGTAAGCATGGGCTTCAGTGTCGATCGAAATGAAAAGAGAAAAAGAAGAGAAATCACAGCTATGCCTATGCCTATGATTACACGGACTGGAATGTTCAAGCCGACTCGAGTTCTAATCCGAAACAAGATGTCCGCCCGTATGACGTCACGTAAAGAAAGTTGACAAGCAACGGACTCGTATTGGGTTAGTAAAGATTTCGACGGTTACCAGACTCATACTGAAAATTTTATAGAGGGCGCACTTTAAAAACCACATCGGTCAGCTGCGCCGCTAGTCTCGTACCCGTACTCCGACCTGCTGCAGCAAAATTCCTGTGATAATTACACGCAAGTCTATGAGGCTTATGCCGTTTTTAAAAGTTGCGCAAGCTACGCACTTTTTCGTGAAATCGACCGCGGGTCTGGGTATGAGACTACTGCGCCGCTTTCGTTTGGAAAAAGATTACGTACGTCATCTTTTGTTAGTTGCCTAGGCAATGGCTCTACACTAAAAATCACTTAACCGTGTCCCTGTGCTTTTGCAATATGATTTTTTTTTTCCTTTTTCCGACGGCCATGATGTTTAGAGCCAATTACAAAGGCAACACGTCACACTTCGGCTGCTGTCTATCGCCGCGTTGAACTTTCTGACTTTAATCCGGCCCCGCTTACTTAATCCATTTCGAGTCGCTAATTTTTGTATTATGCAATCAAAAGGCAATTAATAATTGATCCTAGTCGATTCATTGGGTTCTGAAGTTCAATTCCAAAGTTTTAATGTGATAAATTAGTCAAGTGCATTAAAGCAATGGACCTTTATCACGGTGCGGCCATCTTCCCCTTTCTTCTATTAAAGTGATTGTAACCAAAGCGAGGCTTGCCGAAAAAAAATAGTTGGCTCCGTTTTTTAAATGTTCATTGTGTGTATCACAATAGCACAGATAGAGCGCGCATCGTGGACAGTTCTCAACGGTAGATTTAGACGCGTACTATGGGGAACAAGACAAAGATGGACGCACCGTGATAAAGGTCGGCCACCTTACTTCAGACAGGGGAGACAATATGCTTTGCCTAGACTTCTCCCCAGTCCATACGATGGCTGATTCGAACCCTGTCCCGATGCGTTGTCACTATAGACAACAGCACTAGCGTCCATTAAATGCAGCCTCTGCACGGCGGCCATGACAGGGGGCAGTCGTCACCGTGCGTCATGCATAAGTAGGTGGTTTGTGGTTCTATTGTTACAGCATAAGAAAACCTGCCCCCTGTCTCATGGCCGCCGGTGCTGCATAAGCTGCTCTATTGATCTAATTGCGTTCCTTTTTAATTCATTAGCTAATTGGGCTAGGGTGTGGCATTTGACGATGAATAATGTAAAGAGCACAATATATAACCAATGACGCCACGATTTATTGATATGTGGGCGCAGTTCTATAGGATTCTGTATTTACTCGAATAATTGGTAGCCTATATGATAGTCCTATGTCACTCTTGCATAATCATCTGGCCCTCAAGTATTAATTTATCACGCAAGTTATTGTTTGTTTTTTTATGTTGATAAATTCTGTCTAAATGTTTGTTCCCGTTACAGTCAAACGGCACGGTTTCCCTAAATTGATGTACTTACAAACTGAATAAAAATTTCGGCGAAATAACCTACATGTACGTACATGTATTACACAATCACCTGCAGCTGGTCTCTACTTTTCGTGTTAATATCGCGTACATCGCAAAGTACCAGCTAAGCTTTACATGCCAAGTTGCTGACGTATACATGTCACGTGGGAACGAGGCGGCGCACTTGACTGGTTTCCAGTCCACATAGTCCACAACGAACACGAATATGAGGACTGGTAGTGGATAATTGGAAAACAACGCTGATTGGCTGAACGTTTTACGGGCGGATGAATAATAAGCATAACTCAGCATGAGGCGAAAAGTTGTTTATTTTAAATCGGTCCTAATAGTACACGTAAATGGGTAACGCGCCAACGTGTTTTCGTTTTACGATTTCGCTTTATTCACGACCCCCGACGTCTGGGGTGGGAATCATACATGTAAGTATAAATTGTGTACTTTGTGTGGGTTCGTGATAAAACCCCGCGATGACGTCATTTAGGCAAGTTTTTAGATAAAAATGGCTTCCAGTATGGGTCCTCTTGTAGATTATGTGGACTAGAAACCAGTCTATTTGCGCGCGGTACCGAGGCTCGTCTTGGCGCATGTGCAACACGCACCCGTACCCGCCGCGCCATTGTCCAGAGGAAAAGCTTTCACGATCGTGTCAAGATAGACACATTTTTGCGGACAATTTGGCGACTTTCTGCGGATTTTGAAGTGACATTGTGACTTTTATCCCGTTCTGGGACATCTAGATTGCCATTATTTGGCCATTGTAAGGTTTAACCGGGATATTTTCAGGACTAAATCGGGCGATGTCTGCTGGGATCGACCAGGTCAGTTTGGGATTTTCTGCTCTTCTTGCTTTATTCCTGCATCCATTTATACACAATACATGGCGCGCATTTGTCGTCAACACGACCTTGAAAAATACGTGCTGCACTGCTGGTTCCTGTTTGTCACATGTACTTCCGTAATCAAGTTGCTGTTACGAAAGTCGTCTTTCAGTATTTAACATTAAACATGTCTCTTTCTTTTCTTCTTTTTCTAAATACGAATCATCGACATATCTCATCGTCATGTCCATGATGGATTTTCTTGTGTCTTCACAGAAGCCAAAAACTCAGAGAGCTCTTGCTCAAGGTGAGATTAATTAGCATTCATTAATTAGAATAATTAGCATGTCTTTGTCACTACTTAATTCTACTTTCCGATTTTGTACCTACCAAACATCTGTTCATTAACAATATTCAAGAACGGAGGCAAAAATAAGATAAGGATCCATTATTTATTGTGTTATTTTTGGTATGAATTCCGTTCACTGGTCGCCACTGAGACGCTGTGTGTTAAGTATTTTCAAGGAAAATGGTCAGTATTTTTCACTCCTAAAATCACTTCGATTAAAATTTGAACACATTTTGGTGGTTAGGTAAGTCGTCATATTAGGAGAATAAGTGGCGACCAGTAAACGGAATTCTTTCCTTATTTTTCAAAGATTTATGTACCATACACGAACACTGTTTTGTTTTGTTTTGATCAATAAATCATGTAAAAATGTTAGTTTGGTGATAAAAACACGAAATTAAGAGGGAAAAATGTCACAATTTTCTGCCAAACCTACGGTAGGCCTATATTTTATAATCCATTTTTCTCATATTTCATTCTGCAGTTCAAAATGGTCCAGTGAACCCCAAAGACGGTGCTGCTGATGAGGACTTTGAACGCTACATGCATACAAATCAAGCCAACCAGGTGTGTGACTTGTTCCAAGTCAACTCACTTCACACTATGAGCAACTAACAATGGAAATTTGGCACACACCATTGTTAATAACAATGGTTTGTGCCCAATTTCCATTGTTAGTTGCTCATAGTGTCGGGCCTTAATAAAAGTTGCCCAGCATTGCTTGGACGCAAGAATTGAAGATATCTTGGTCCCAAGACAGAAGATTCTCATGTTGATTTGGCCACACATCTCGGGCCCATCTCATCTAGAGTTGACGAAATATAGGCTGCATCTGAATTACTGGCTGTTGCTATACTGTTGTTAAGGACTGCTATTGTCCGCCCGTAGCAGCAGCATAGCCATAGTCCCAACCAAACCCAAAGCGGTAATTCGTATGCACTTGACCCTGATTTCAACCCGACCCACATCTCGACTCAACCCTAGTGCTGTTACATACATGTAGTTGGCATAGTTGTATTCGGTTCAGTTCAGCAAAAGTTCAAACATTCTGACATTGGTTTAGTTTAGTTGGTGTTTGGCAAGTTATTTGGCGTTCACCAAATAACTTATCAACCTTTTCTTTACAGTTTGTTTTCTGTGTCTCTACATAAAAAAATCTTGAGATACTCAATTTGTAATGAAAAAAATTGATTTGTTTTCTTTCTACCTTTCCTTTCACACTGACCATTTTGATATCTACCCACTGCTTTAGGGGTACACGGCTCCCAATATGGCACCTGCACAGGACTATATGCCAAGTTATTACCCGTCGTATTCCTTCCAATACTCCATGCCTGGAAGCGAGACCACTTGGTCAACTGGAGGGGACTTCAACAACTTCAATTATGGTTACGACAGCAGTTATACCACGGAGAATTACTACAACCAGCCAGGTACCACGCCACCCTACCTGAATCAGGGATTGAACTTCTTTCCAGGAAATGCCGACTTTATGACAGGATCTTGGGGTAGTAACTCGGCCCCAGGACCTCAAGGACAGCAGGTGACATCTCGTAGCCAGCAAGCGGTGCAGGGAAGCTCATACTATGACTATACCCGATACCCCAATGCCTCTCAGCAACCGGTTGCCCCCGGTGGTCAACGGGGCTACCAGGGTATTAACGGACTGGACGGGCATGATGGGAAGGCTCATGGTATGAAGGCAGTAGAACAGGGAATGTCCGGACTGAATATTGGAGCGGCCGGCGATAAAACGACTGTGATTGGTGGGGTGATCGCGCAGAACACTCACGGCATTCGATCTGATCAGGACATGGTACGTGGACAGCAGGCTACGACATCTATTGCTCAGCAGGTTGCTCAACCGCCTGCCTCGGCATCTGTAGCCGCGCCCAAACCCCAGTCATGGGCGGCCATTGCTAGCAAGCCGGCTAAGCCTCAGCCCAAACTGAAAACCAAGACGGGATCCCACGCGCCGGTACCAACCCAGCTCCCACCCATGAAACAAACCATGACCATTGGAACTTGGAACGGTAATGATAAGCAAGGAGCTAAGCCGGCTACGACTTCAGCTGCCGCGGCTGTTCAGCCTCCGATTCAGCAGCCATCTCATCCTCAAGGCCAACCCCAAGGACAAGGTGATTTGAGCTGTAAGCTCCAGGACCATGTTCAGGGTGACCCTAGGGGCCAATCAGGCCAGCAGCAGCAGCAGCAGCAGCAGCAGCAGCAGCAGCAGCAGCAAGCAAATCGTGCACTGCAGCAACCCCAGAGGAACCCAGGAGTCACCCCACCCAACCCCCAACAGATACAGCAACGTTGGAATTCTGGCAATACCCAAGGAACTGCCAACAGCTACTCGACTCGCTCTAGTAGCGGTGGGGCAAGCAACACCAGCAGCACTGGTACCTCTGGACTGAGTACAATCACAGTCAACCAAGCCGTTGGTCAAGCAACTGCCCAGCAGAGTGCCCAGCCCAGCCCTGTCCTTGATAAGCTGCGCTCGGCAAACACCTACAACCCAAGCAAGTTCACTCTCGACATCACAAACTCGCGCATGTTCATCATCAAGAGTTACTCGGAAGACGACATCCACCGCTCCATCAAGTATGGTATCTGGTGCAGCACTGAGCACGGCAACAAGCGTCTGGATAGTGCATTCCGTGAACGTGCTAGCAAGGGACCCATCTACTTGCTGTACAGCGTTAATGGCAGTGGTCACTTCTGCGGCGTTGCTGAGATGATGTCGGTTGTAGACTACAATGTTAATACGGGTGTCTGGATGCAAGACAAGTGGAAGGGTCGCTTTGACGTGCGTTGGATTTACGTCAAGGACGTCCCCAACAGCCAACTGCGTCATATTCGACTAGAGAATAATGACAACAAGCCAGTGACAAACTCGCGAGATACCCAGGAAGTATCATTGGATAAAGGACGTCAAGTGGTCAAGATCATCCATTCATATCGCCATACTACATCCATTTTTGATGACTTTGGGCATTATGAGAAACGTCAGGAAGAAGACACTGCTCGCAAGGTAAAGTCAAACTGAACATACTTGAAGTCTATGGCATTTGTTTTTCAGTATTTCCATAAACGTGAGAGCATATATAGAGAAAACCACTTTGGAGCATGCTGTAAAACTGAACACATCTGAGGAAAAAACAGCGACTTTTGAACATGTTGTAATTCACTGCTCACAAAAAAAACCTCAAACAAAAATATATTGGCTTAGATATTTCTTAATGTTTTCTGCAGTGATTGATACAATACGGCATATCTGATGAGTTTATCACTCATCAGATATGCCGCTTTATATCATATTTGATATTCATATTTTTACAGAAGCAGTTTCATTCACAAAATTCAGAAACATTAAAACCTTGTGAAAATTGTCACTTACACAGTAGCTTAGCGTCTGGCTAAGTACAACCTTGCACAGCAGCTTAGCGTCTGGCTAAGTACAACTAATGGGGGATAAAGAGCTTGCAAAACAAAACTATTATTACTACATGTATACCTCATAAATATTCATGAGGCAGCTGCGGTATTTCATTCGTCCATTTCAGCAACTCAGCAGTGTGATAGTTTTTACTATCGTACAGATACTATCACACACTTGAATCAGAGTCTAGATTTGACCAAGTACAGCGTGATTTTTCAATGTTGCATGTACCAACGATGCATGCGATAATTATGTGCATACCCATGGAGATTAGTGGTGAGCACAGTTATACCAGTCTATTACAACATAAATCAAAACGACGTCTGACTTGCGCCTTGGGAGATAGTCCCAATCATCCAACACCTCGGGGTCATTAGTATACAAATATTGACTGCAATGAGGGGCATGGTTAAGATTATAGGCCTAAGGTGATCTCGAAGCCATGACTATGCCCCGAGGCGGTAGCCGAGGGGCATAGTCATGGCTTCGAGATCACCGAGGGCCTATAATCTTAACCATGACCCGAATAAACAGCAGTCAATATTTGTTTTATATACCAAATGTGTAGATTTTTGTCATCTGGTTGGTTAAAAGTAACGAGACATCATATACAGTCATGACAGTGGTCCTTCGCGTTTCGATTTCGGAAGCTGGTCTACGGCGGAAAAGTTGTATATTTACAGTAAACATTGTAGCATAATCACCTGGCACTTTAGTAGCACATTTCACCTGACACAGTTTTCACTGTAGGCCACTTCTCTTACTTTCTTAAGGACTTCATCATCTACGACAGACGACAAAATGACGTCGAGATTCCGCCATTACCGTCCTGATGAATGTTTACGTGAAGCGCACAGCTGCATAGTTGGTGCACAGCTATAGCTATGCTAACACATGTAATGCGCGCGTCCGGAACCCGCTAAATGACTATGCCCAGCTGCATAGTTGGTGCACAACTAGCTATATGCTAACACATGTAATGCGCGCGTCCGGAACCCGCTAAATGACTATGCCCGGGGCATGGCAAAGACTATTGACCAGTTGGCATACGCGCCGGGTCTAGCCGATTCAATGCCCCCACTTTTAACCAATCAGATGACTGGAATCTACGCATGAGGTATATAATTTTCATTATTTCCCATCAAACCATGTTGTATTTGTATACTATTACATTGTTATGCAATTATTGTTGTTTTTGTTTTCTTTGAAGCCATCTGGTAGGGACCGCAGGAACCAGTATAGGAACTAGACTCCGTTCTGCATGGTGCCGTCGCTTTCTTGAGTCATGGAGTTTGTCATCTTGAGGATTATATAATAACGGCATCAACATGAAGATGATCCATTGTTCCCTATCTACTACTGCAGCCCTGGGCATTGGTGTTCATGACAAAGTGTTTTTCATCTTGTGAAATTAGGATGATCGAAGATAAAGTCTGTATGTTTGACGTACTTGTATATGTACATGTACCTAACTGGGGAAATAAAACTTGGCAAAAACTTCAAGAACACTCCACGTATTAGTGTGTGTAAAGGATAAAACTAAAACTTGGGAAACAAAACACTCGCTGAACTACAATGAATAACAAGTAAAAACCAAGTGAACCTTAATTAACTTCAAGTAGTGACGAACGTACATGTACGAGTGATCGTCGTAGCCCAGTGTTGCTGGATAGCCGTGATGTGTTTTACATATTTTACTCTCATTGGATGTCTCGGATGGATGTTTAAAACTTAAGAAACTACTAGTGTATCTTTAATTGTGCTTAGTGCTTCTTTGCTTTTACGCTTCATTGATGAACTCTGTGTAAACGTTCAACATGCAGGAGGAAAATTATTAACCCATCGTGATGCATTGGAGTCAACCAAGACTCTGTCGTGAACGGAAAACTGAAAAGGCTCGTTTGTCATCCGCTGGAGTCATTTGGAACTGCTGTTTTGTGTTGAGAGTTCGGACCAACAAAGCAATTAGAAACACAGCTGCTGAATGTAGCTATAAACCTGAACATTGTGATGCTGAAAAGCAGATTCTCAAATGAAACACAAGTTAAGTGCAAGTAATGATGTCGTTATCTTGCACATTGATACTTAAAACCACAGTATGCAAACTGTTATCTTTAAAAAAAGACACCAAAAACTGAAAATGCTTTGACTGAGTTTTTAAAAAGTGGACAGTGAGAGCTGCTACTCATATGAAGTGAGGTGCTTCATTGCACTTCCAACTTATGAACATTTTGATGTACATTTATTCAACAATGGGTGTTCATACTCCAAAAGTCGTCTCTTCAGTGCATGCGCTCTCACCTACGTACGTACACCTTGCATTTGATGGAACTTCAAGTTGGAAGAAATCACCAAATCGTGGTATTATGTTCTGCATGGAATCCCCTGGAGATCTTTTGCATTACAAAGTTGCTGCTTGGATGTCTGCAATACAAGGCCAAGAGAGTTGGCCGAAAACATCAGCTTGTATGTATGTCAACGGTGATCAAAACGAAACTGTCTGCTCATGGTTCATGTTACCTTTAAAAATTATGTTGATTTAAAATTGATAATTTTCTTGTTTGCCAAAGGTATAATTTCCTTTCAATGAGATATTGCTCCACAATCCACCAAAGGTTGTGGACTAAATTGTACATTTTATGAAACTTTGTCCTGCAAAGTTTCTGAAAAGTACCTTTTTGCTCAATAACTTCCCTTTCATGGGAATGTTTTTAAACCAATAACTCATTTAAAGGTTAATAACTTAGGCAAACAGAGTCTGAGAATTATTTATTAATTGTTTTTTTTAAAGTGAAATTACCTGGGAGTACAGGCATGCCTTTAAATATTATTTGCATCTGGTCTAAAAGAAAATCACAGGTGTTGCAAAGGTAGTTTTAGTTGCCTCATGGCCTTCATTAATCCTATCGTCTTTTTTTGCCTTGAGAAGTGCTCTTTGCAAGTGGGTCTTTCCACAGTAAAGGGGGCATTTTGGCAACACAGACCATATTTTTTTGGAAATACCTTTGTCTGTTCTCAAAATGAAAGAAATAAGTTTAGATTGTTCTGAAGAGATAACTTGGGCCCAAAAAGGGTTACAAATAGTGTGACAACATGCCTTTCTAAAAACTATGTATACACATTTTTACTACGCTCGTAACCAGGCGGACACTTGTTACATTTTAGGCCGTCCCGGTTACGAGTTTATATTGTAAATTTGTACACATTTCTTTTTTAGAAAGGCATGTTGTCACACTATTTGTAACCCTTTTTGGGCCTAAGTTATCTCTTCAGAACAACTGAAACTTATTTCTTTTATTTTGAGACCAGACAAAGGTATTTCCTAAAAAATATGGTCTGTTGCCAAAATGCCCCCTTTACTGTGGAACGAATCAAATGCAACGAAATTCTATACCTTTTAAGTACACACAGTAACATGTGAGTCAGCTGCATCCGATTTTATAAGTTTAAAGGCAAACAAAATCCATGCATTGCCAGAATCTGTTTTCAAATACAAGTCCATGTTTAGTCTAACATCAATAATAGGGCAGCGTTAACCCCAACACTCCTGAATCCTCCAAAATCAATACAATTTTACATACACCCAAAGAATGTTGTCTAATTTTTTTGTTCATTTTTAGAATTCTTGAAAAAAGATTACTGTTACCGGTATAACGAGGCAATCTGGAAAGTCATAAATGCGTCTTGCATGTATTAACAAGGTTTGGCTGTACTGCCCTACCCTAAGATGGCTCCTCATCACACAGGTTGATTAGGTTTGGCTGTACTGCCCTACCCTAAGATGGCTCCTCATCACACAGGTTGATTAGGTTTGGCTGTACTGCCCTACCCTAAGATGGCTCCTCATCACACAGGTTGATTTAGCACGATGCATTATTTTAAAAATTCCACAAAGTGATATCGCAATTGTTTGGTCTTCATTCATATTTTTTCAATCTTATTTTGTTAAATAGTTCTATGAAATTGGACCCCCTGAGCAAGACTTCCCTTATTATGTACATGTATAGAGTACAGTATTTCTTTTTATGCAGAAGCTTTGTTTTTATTCAGAAATGAAGACTTTCATCACACAGGATAAACGCCATACTGAGCTTTGACGCTTGGTATCTGTTGTAGGGCTGGGCCAAATATTTGGGTATTCAAATATTCAATAGATAATGAATTATTCAAATGATTCAAGGAATATACAAATATTGCAGCTGATAAACAGATGCAAATTGAGTTCTGCATGTGGTAAGTGAAAGAAACAGGTATGCTGAAGAATTAATTCCTTTCTTGTTTTATTTTCTGCATCGCAATTTGTAGTACATGTATATGTTGTTTGAATCTATACACGTCACAAAATATGTGACCTAGACCCCATTCTCACTAGATAAATTGCTTCGTTCGATGAAGATTAGTTAATGATCATTAGTTAACGAAGCGTGCGTTCACATCTCACTTTATGAAGATCGAACGAAGATCGAATGAAGAGTGGTACCATTCTCATTAGGCGACCGCTAACAAAGATCGACTGAAGCTGCACGACGTCCCAATCTCGTTATGTGTTAACTCGCTTCGTTGACTGAGAAGAACGTTCACATTACAAATTTGCTTCGTCTAAAGCGGGCCTTCCACTGTGCGATTTTTGCTACGAAATTCCTACAAATTGGTACGATTACCAGAGACTGTCCATAGACTCTACACACAATCGTACCCAATCGTAGGCCCGCTTAATAAAGCGATTCTAATCTTCTTCGAATGAATAGGCGTGCATTCACATCAGGAAATCTCTTCGTTGAATCAACATCAAATCTTTGTCGAACAAGCGATTTCTCTGTTGAGAATGGGGTCCAAATCGGTCAGAATAAATGTTCAATGCCATTTGAATATTTGACCAGAATATTCCAATAGTAAATTATTGGAAATGGAACAGCTTACTGTTGAACAGACAGTTTCTTTGATAGTTTTCCTTCAAGTACATGTACCAGTATTCCTTTATTTTTGACATTGTACTGATGGCACTTAGTAAGCTCTTGTGATGGAAGTCTTCTGTTGTACCCATACCCCTTGTCATTTTAAATGTGGTAAAAATCATGGGTAGTTTCTATTTGTTCTACTTTTTGAAGGTGGTTCTCATTAGGTATTTAAAGAAATTGTGGAGTACAGTAAAAACTAAGTCAGAGTTCATGAGAATAAGCTCAAATTTTGTGTTAACTTAAGAATACTCGGCAGATCAAGCAGGTGCATGTTACCATTTTATGTTTATGGATCGCGTTTGTTGTGAATTCTTCATTTTAAAAATGCCAAATCGGATTCTATTCTGAATTGTCAACTTTATCATAGACTTGCACAACTTGGGACAGAGTTAACAATTTACTCATAAATCATTAGTTAGTAAAGTATAGATCATTGCTTGTTCATTATTTCAAACTCCAATGCACTTGTAATAAACTTTAATAACGGTATACCCATTATAATTTTCTTTGCTTTTTATTAGAATACCTATCATAAAAGTTTGCGATTACGTCAGTCATACATTGATTGAAGGTTAAGGTCATTTAGATGAATGCCTATTTTCATGTGAAACACGATGAGTTCTCTTGATTTTCAGAATTGAGCTAAACAGCTTACATGATTGAGTGGTATAAAACCAAGCATACTGTCGTGATGTTCTGTTAGTTGAATAGTGAATGATTAAAATAACCATTAATGATAACGAGCAATATGGGTGAACATATTCTGGATATTTTGTTCAGGACAAGTAGCCTTATCCGACTGCCAAAGTGAATACACTGTGTACGTCATCTTTTGTTAGTTGTCTAGACAACCAAACATCACTGAACCGTGCCTTTTTTCCCGACGGCTATGATGTTTAGCCAATTACCATAGCAACACGTCACACTTCGGCTATCTATACGACTTGCCAAGATTAACCGAAAGTAGTAACAACGACTGTTTAATGCCAGAATAGAAAGATGTGACGTAAGTTGGATATAGCGCCACCAACGTTATAAAGTCTGATACCACGTGATACCAGCCGTACGCACCAGTCACACGTGGTCATGAATGAGAGGTGGTCGAAACAACTAAAGCAGGCCTCCCACTGCGATTTTTGACACGAAATTCCAAAAATTGGGTACGATTGTGTATAGAGTATATAGACAGCATCAAGTAATCTCACCAAATCGTACCTAATCGCTTGAAATTCGTGGAACAATTCGCACAGTGGGAGGCCCGCTTACGGGAGATTGTGTAATGTATTTAACTTGTATTCATGTTGCTAATACATGTACACATGTAATTACGTTTGTACAAAAACATTGAGATTAGAATAGCCACAACGGTATGTCAAAAACTGCAGCCTCATGTAAAATGAAAGATCTGGAAAGATTCCGACCGGTGCCATATGCCTTTGAGTAAAAAAGCGTTTCATCTATGAACGAGGTACGTCGCCGAATGCACAACGAAACCTTTCAGGATTGAACGGGAAAATGTCGTTTCTCCTCCATGCCGTAAGTAATCTTTGTGTCTTGACGTCTACTTGTAATTTGAGGTGCTATAACTTGTAAAATTACATAGAGACTGTTTCGAATATCCGCCATTTCGTGTGGCACCTTTTGTTACTTTTGACAATACAATGTAGGCCTATGTGCAACCGGACCATGCACGTCCTCAATTAAGGAACGAAGAAACTGCCCCACGAAATGGCGGCTATTCGATACGGTCTATACCCAGGTTGACGTCCTATATTTCGTAGTGCGTGATTGTAAAGAAAACTCCAGTCTAAGCTATTTTTAAAAAATCGTTTTGAGGGTGGAATCGTTTTTTCTTCGAGTGGTTACCGTTGGCAGATATGTCGTCCTTGGGCCATGCATTAAATTTCCACAGTATCAATGGTATATAAAGGCGGCAACCAGTGTATAATGGTCCCCAAATAGCTATCGTGAAACTACGGTTTGCTCTTCATTCGTGTCATCAGTGGCGCCGGTGTCCGTTCCGCCATTTTCAACGAATGTTTCCTCGATGTTGACAGATCGAAGTAGCATCACCATCAGCTTCGTGGGGATCAAACTGCGTAGAGGAAGCAGTCAAAACGCTAATGGATAAATTGCAAAACCTTTTACAAACGTTATAGGCTTTAAAGTGGTTGTTTCAAATAAATGTTGGGACATTGCAAATCTTGTACATGTATTCGGGTTTTTAAGTTTTGGGATGAGTGTCTTCAGACAACGTGGTTAAATTTCGCGGTATTTTAACTTACTTTTTGACAATGGTGTATACATAGGCACCACGTGGCACGCAAACTACGGGTTTCTCGGTAAGGACACCCTCTACGATTTGCTCTGCTGCGTCGCTTGGCTGATAGAGTACAGCATCCCTGCAAAAATCAATCGATAAGAGGGTTTTTGCAACAATTACCAGTTGAAATAAGTTTTAAATAGATTCATGATTGAAGGAAACAATTACCCAGTATTGACTCTTCCAAGAATCATATTGGTAGCGAGGCCTGATGGGCACGCCAGCGTCATTTTGATGTCGGAGTTTTCAAATGCCAAATCTAGTTGTAATGACTCGTGGATTCCAATCACGGCATATTTGCTGCCCATGTAAGCTCCGGCTCCCCTGTATGGCGTGTATGCCATGATGCTGGCAATGGTGACGACGTGGCCGCTGTTTCGGGCTTTCATGGCAGGTACGAAGGCTTTGTGGAGCTATGAGGAGATTTTGTGGAGATTTTTAGGAAATTACCTCCTGGAATCAACAGATCATCAAATTCTAAGATATACTTCGCACTTGCACTTCTGTCGCAAATGTTGCATTTCTGAGATAAATAAATAATAAAATTACTGCATAAAGTAATGCAAAAAATGACGCGGTGAGTGGTCTGTGCGTAAGCGCGACAACAGAGGGCGCTGCACGCGCGCGTGAAGGGTCATTTTGAAGGAGAAAATGTGATTTTTCTACAGAAAAGCAACATTTGCGACAAAAGTGCAAGTGGGAAGTTTATCTTAAAATTACATTATCTTTTTATTCTAGGAGGTAATTTCCTCAAAATCTTTGTTCAATGTATACGAAAAAAATACCGAAAAAGAACCCAAATATTTGCTTCTTTAAAGCGATTGTAACAATTTACACAACATGGTTTGATTTTGGGATTTGTATTTCCTTTGATCAAACAATGTCAATGATCTTTGCACCAAACGAGCCGTAAAATGCACTTTATCGGAAATACCGTCACGAATCCGGCCGGACACCTTGCGTTCTGACTCCGTTGCGATTGCACAGACACGCCAAATTTCGAGCATGCTCGAAATTCTGCGATTGCGTTGCGACGGACACGTACACAAAATCGTGACCACATCGCCATCGGAACGCATCGCAAAACCCGTACACCTTGTGATGCGCTATCGTTATCGGATCACGACCGGACGAAACGCTAGGTGTACGGCCGGCTCTGAGCATCTCGACGCCGGCTCTGAGCACCTCGACAGAATCTTGGACGTCGCTGGTGCGATTTGTCCGTTTTAGAACACCAACATTTAAAAAGCTAGTTAAGACGATTAATTTACCCAGAAATGTGAGGTTGCGTTAACACTGAGCGTTTTCTGGATGACGTCATCTGGACACTCGAGTGGTGGTTTGTAGTGCATTATACCGGCATTGTTGACCAGTATAGTGACGTCACCGACCTCATGCCGTACTCTGTCAGCTGTAGTGTACACGTTATCAGGTTTGCTGATGTCAACCGTGTAGGCGTGGACCACGCCCCCAAACTCTCGTATGATACGTGTAGTCTCCTCGTTCCCGACCTCATTGATATCCCAGATCACCACAATGGCGTTCAACTTGGCGAATCTTATGGCGAGGTGACGGCCCAATCCGTTCCCTCCGCCCGTCACAAGGACAATCTCACCCGTCACGTCTTTCCGTCGCCGAAGTTTATCGGGAACGAAAAGATCCACGCACGTCTTGAAGAAAGACTCGACAAGATACCAAATGGTGTAAAGCAGAAGGGCTATACCTTTAGTGGCAGCCATTGCAGACAGTGGCAATTTTTAGTTCCAGGACCTTTTTGTGCAGGCCTGTATATATGTAAGAATTGATCTTTTAGTCGTCGACCTTTGATTTGGTAACTTTGTTTAGTTAAATATTTAATTGATATAGTATCCATGACATGACCCCTTATTAGACTGGTTCCCGGACCACGTTCGTGTGGAATATGAGGTCCGGGAACCAGTCTTAGGACCTGTGTATACTTGCATATAAAGCCCAAAAGATATTACTATCAGTTTTATCTTCACGAAAATTAATTGGATTTAAAATGATAACATCTCACCTGGACGGTATCGCGGCTTGTTTGGGGCAACCTTCGTACGTTGATTTAAAGCCGAACTTGCTTGGCTATTTCCATAAAACAGCACTCGGAGAGAGGGGATCATAGATGGGATCCGGGTTTAAAACGGAAGAATAAGAGGGTGCAGCGTTATTTCTTTTTTTTTTAAATGAAAAAACTATAATTATACTCGTCTCAATTTTTAATTAAATATAGTATTTTTTATTTGTTCTGATATTTTGAAGGTAATCGCATATAGGTATTTAAAGGCAGTATACATGATTGGTATCTCGCGCTCGAAAATCAGGAATGTTCACAGATTTACGCCTAACTTACACAATATAAGCATGCATGATGGCCGTAGAAAACTTCCCCTGAAATGCTATAGTGTCTAAGGTGCTATAGTCTTTGAGAAATGAGTAAAACAATTAGTTTTCGTCTCATGAGACGAACATTCAATTCGCCCCAAAACCATTTCGCCCAAGTGCCATTTCGCCCAAAACCACTTCACTTTTTTGACTGTTTTCTCAAAAGTTAGACGAAGTACGGGGCTGGTTTTTGCTCAGGTTGGTTTTAATTATGCATATCTTTAATCACACAGGGAGATAAAACTATTTGTAACAGTTTACCAATTAAAACTATCTCAAAAGAAACTGTCGCTTGTGGAGTAGGCCTACAGTGAAATATAATTTCAAAGTTCATGAGAATAAGCTCACATTTTGTGTTAACCTAAGCATACTCGGCAGATCAAGCAGGTGCATGTTACAATTTTATGTTTATGGATCGCGTTTGTTGTGAATTATTTATTTTTAAAATGTCAACAATCGGGTTCTTTTCTAAATTGGTCAACCTTATCATAGACTTGCACAACTTGGGACAGAGTTCATAGTGTCCTCATAAATCATTATTCAGTAAAGTATAGATTATTATATGGCCTGTTTATTCTTTCAAACACCAATGTCGACTGTGAGCAGATTTTGATTCTATCCCCAAACTGCAGCCTCATGTAATATCAAAGATATCAAAGGATTCCGACCTGTGCCGTACGTAGAATGATTGGAAAACGTTTCATCTATGAACGAGGTACGTCGCCGAATGCACAACGAAACCTCTCAGAAGGATTGAACGGGAAATATCGTTTCTCCTCCATGCCGTAAGTAATCTTTGTATCTGAATCTGAAACCTTGATGTTTGCTTGTAATTTTAGGTGATATAACTTGTAAAATGGTGTACCTATAGCCTAGGTTGACGTCCTATAGCTAGTAGTGCGTGATTGTAGAGAAAACTCCAGTTTAAGCTATTTTTTAAAAATAAATTTGCGAGTGAAATCGTATTTTTCTTCGAGTGGTTATTATTTGCAGATATGTCCATGCATTTCCACAGTCCCAATGGTATATAAAGGCGGCAAATGGTCCCCAAATAGCTATATCGGGAAGCTACTGTTTTGCTATTCATTCGTGTCATCAGTGGCGCCGGTGTCCGTTCCGCCATTTTCAATGAATGTTTTCTCGAGGTTGACAGATCGAAGTAGCATCACCATCAGCTTCGTAGGGATCAAACTGCGTAGAGGAAGCAGTAAAAACGCTAATGGATAAATTGCGAAACTTTTTACAAACGTTAGGCTTTAAAGTGGTTGTTTCAAATAAATGTTGGGACATTGCAAATCTTGTACATGTATTCGGGTTTTAAGTTTTGAAATGAGTGTCTTCAGACAACGTGGTTAAATTTAGCATAATTTCGCGGTATTTTAACTTACTTTTTGACAATGGTGTAAACATAGGCACCACGTGGCACGCAAACTACGGGTTTCTCGGTAAGGACGCCCTCTACGATTTGCTCTGCTGCGTCGCTGGGCTGATATAGTACAGCATCCCTGCAAAAATCAATGTATCGATAAGAGGGTTTTTTGCAACAATTACCAGTTAAAATAAGTTTTAAACAGATTTATAATTGAGGGAAACAATTACCCAGTATTGACTCTTCCAAGAATCATATTGGTAGCGAGGCCTGATGGGCACACCAGCGTCATTTTGATGTCGGAGTTTTCAAAAGCCAAATCTAGCTGTAATGACTCGTGGATTCCAATCACGGCATATTTGCTGCTCATGTAAGCTCCAAAGCCCCTGAATGCCATGTATGCCATGATGCTGCTTATGGTGATAATATGGCCGCTGTTTCGCGCTTTCATAGTAGGTACGAAGGCTTTGTGAAGCTATGAGGAGAAAACAGAACAGAAATGTTTACTTCTTGAGAGCAATTGTAACAAAATACAGGATATACACAATAAGGTTGGTTTTGCGATTTGTATTTCATTTTATGAAAATGTCAATGATATTTGCACCGAACGAGCTGTAGGGATAATAGGCATATACACCTTATCGTGAACATCGTTCATGTATGCTTGTTTGTCATTGTAAGCATACTTGCTCGCTTGCTCTGATACAACTTACGCACAATAATCACATCAAAATGTTCACTGATAAACTGACGTTAATTCTGTGCGTACAGCATATCGACGGAATTTTGACCGTCTGTAGTGCGTATTCGTTTAGCTGGTGCGATGTGTCCATTTTAGAACACCATAGGCCTATACTATATTGCCGATGGTTTCGTAGTTTATACGAAATTTCAAAGTTAAGACGATTATTTTACCCAGAAATGTGAGATTGCGTTAACACTGAGCGTTTTCTGGATGACGTCATCTGGACACTCGAGTGGTGGTTTGTAGTGCATTATACCGGCATTGTTGACCAGTATAGTGACGTCACCGACCTCATGCCGTACTCTGTCAGCTGTAGTGTACACGTTATCAGGTTTGCTGATGTCAACCGTGTAGGCGTGGACCACGCCCCCAAACTCTCGTATGATACGTGCAGTCTCCTCGTTCCCGACCTCATTGATATCCCAGATCACCACAATGGCGTTCAACTTGGCGAATCTTATGGCGAGGTGACGGCCCAATCCGTTCCCTCCGCCCGTCACAAGGACAATCTCACCCGTCACGTCTTTCCGTCGCCGGAGTGAATCGGGAACGAAAAGATCCACACACGTCTTGAAGAAAGACTCGACAAGATACAAAATGGTGTATAGAAGAAGGGCTATACCTTTAGTGGCAGCCATTGCAGACGGTGGCAATTTTACTGATTTCAGTTCCAGGACTGCTTTTTGTGCATGCAGGGTTATGTATGAGTTGATCGTTTTGTCGTCGACCTAGCCTTTGGCTTTGATTTGTTCACTTCAATGCGTTAAATATCGACACGTACAGGTCTGTATGTAGCTAGATTGGTTCCCGATCCCATCGCTTATTACCTATGTGGAATGTGGACGGGAACCAGTCTACTAGCTGTAGATGACCCTTATTAGACTGGTACGGTTACCGGACCACATGCGTGTTCGTGTGGAATACGAGGTCCGGAAACCAGTCTTAAGCATATCCCACTGTGCGATATCAAACAATTTGGTACGATTGTATGTACAGTCTATAGACAGTCTTTGGTAATCTCACAAAATCGTACCTTCGGTCGAAATTCGTGGCAGAATTAAGTCGCACAGTGAGAGGCCCGCTTTACTTCCATAAGCCCGAAAGACTATCATTTTTATCTTATAGCGAATATGAAATGGATTTAAAATCTCTCTTTAAAGACGGTTTCGCGGTTGGTTTTGGGCCGGCAACCTTCGTACGTTTATTTACAAGCCGAACTTGGCTCCATAACAGCACTCGGAGAGAGGCGATGGGATCAGGGTTTAACTCGTACATAAGAATATATAAAAAGAATTAAACCAACACAAACAGACGAATTTTACTGGTATTGCTCAATTTCTTGCGAAAAGGCAGAATACACTCAAAATCTATCAATTCTACACATTTCAAACGCTTACAGACCTAGAGGTACATTGTATATTTTTTATTAGCTTGCTTTTAAACTATTTCATTGTTGCTTTCAAACCAAACAGCAAACATACATTCTTATTATGTTTCAAACACAAAAACGTACATTTTTCCGTGTCGCTGATTTTACGAAATGTCTATTAAATGCATGAAAAATATAATTATTTTGCAGGCGTTCTGAAGTTTAACTGGTTTATTTCCACGCAAAGACATGCAATTTCCAAACAACTGCCTCATTAAGTCTGCGTCTACGAAAATGCGTTAGATTTCTATGCGGTTTGCGACCATGCACCGAGTAGGAGACTTTTGGGACGCTTGGTGGCAGCAAATAACCTGGTCCTTTTCATTGTTTACGTCATACTGAGCATGCGTACTTAAGCTCAAGCGTGACGTGACGTAAAACAACCGAGTTGTTTGCTGCCACCAAGTGTGTCAAATGTCTCGCTTTACTTGGGTTAATACAGTTCAACCCAACAGAAGGTAAACATAAGTTGCATGCAACTTCATGTATACCTAAAGTTTTAGATATTTCTACATTGTTACAGGCTTGAAGCTTCATCTTCTCCATCGTCCTCTATCTCAGTGTCGTCATCTGTGACGTCATCGGTGTCAATAAGGGGGTCCTCAATCTTTCGGAACCTCAGCATCCTTACAAGAAACTTTACAGGGATCAAGCTGTAAGAGACGGAATGTCACGATTATTTCAATGCTTTGTTTTAGCAATTGTTTTGTCTTGTATTATCATGTTTGAAAGCCTACTCACTTTTTAAGAATGGTGTAGATGAAAACTCGCTTGGGAACGCACACCACACGCTTGTTAAGAAGGACGCCCTCTACGATGACAATGGCTGCTTCTTCTGGCGAGGTGATGGCTGCAGTGCTGTGTGCAAAGAATTGGGAGCAAGTTTAGGGAAGGTGGACAAACGGTTCAGTGATTTAATGTAGAACCACCCAGGTGAGTTAGTGACGCATCTATTGTGGTCCTTATACCACCCTCGAAGGAACTCGCATGCCATAGCCGCAATTTTACCCCAACACTCCTTGATCCTCCAAAATTAATACGATTTTATATACACCTTAGGAAGTTATTAATTACGTCTGGGAAAAGTTAATCCGAGATTTATTTAGAGGCTTATTATATACCCGTAATTAATGCGGCCCAGAATCATGTTGGTAGCAATGAGAGAGGGACAGACGAGTGTCATATTAATGCCATTTTTGTTTTCAAACGTCAGGTCGACCTGAATGGCATCATGGATGCCAACAGCTGCACACACGCTAGATGTGTAAGCTCCCATGTGCCTGATGGGGAAGTAGGCTGCTGTACCGGCAATGGTCACGATGTGGCCGTGGTTTGCCATCTTCATGGCTGGTAGGAAGGTCTTGAGGAGCTGTTAGATGAAACCAACCAACGCGAGATGTTAGGAGGTGTCACAGGTAGGATATGTGTAACAGGGGCACTTATGACTTAAATTAATTTAGTTTGTTTTGATCTAGTAGTTCCACCCCCGTGTATATTTGGTTCTAGTGTTTTATTTGATCTGTGACTCATGTGTCTGGTCCATGCAGTAAGTCTGGTATTGACAGGGTAATAGGTAGTGGCACCCCTGTGCTAGATAAACAGTCACTGCCTAGGACAAAGGACCTTGTGGTCAGACCATGTGGTCCCAGCTTCAGTATGCAGACTGGCAGAAAAGAGTACACACTTACCTCAGCTTGACTCTTCATTTTCGCTAAATTCCTGCCCTGAAAGTTAGGTCTGTCGCTTGGTTCGGTGAGTTAAAGTTTGATTTCTTTTGTCTTTATAATTAGGGAACTAAATTGGTACATTTTAGAGACTTTTTGACTACTTTGATTGACTTTTGTTAGTTTTCCTTGAGAAAGAAAATATGTTTGTTTGTTATTGAAACATTTGAAGTTGATTTTGCTTGTATAGTGATTGAATGTAGTGGAGTAGACGTGCTCATTTACATTTATCTTGCCATTTAATCATCTTTGATTTTTATGAACATGTTTACGAGTCCAGTGATTTAGAGGTTCAGAAGTTACATGTATTTTTTGATGATTTGGTTACTCTGGATTCTTAGATGCTTGAACAAATTGTTTTTACGAAATTGTGTGCGACTTTTAGATTAGAAAACTGGTTTGGCCTATTGCTTAAACTAGTGTACGTATATCCTTTGGTAAATTTAAGTGTAGTGTTTAAAGATACATGTAGATTGTAAGTTTAGTACATGTACTCGTGATGTTAACCACATGTCAGTTGATGAGGCCCTAGACTTTGCCTAGTCCACTGAGTATGTGGGTAACAGAATGTGGTACCTGTGCTGTTGTAGATACATGTAGGTTTGGTGAAAAGCCACAGAGAGACTCGTAACTCTCTATGGTCAGCCTGGGTGGCTAGCTGCATTCCTTGACCCACAGAGTGACCTTGAAGGGCTGTAGGACACTGTACATTGGTATGGCTCATTATATATTCACGAAAAAGTTAGTGGTTTTGCCATGCACTGGCACAGCAGAGGATTAAGGTATGCTGTGGTTTCAATGGCCCAACTGTTTATAGCTAGATGTGCATTATCTTTATTTTGCTGCCACGTGAACCCAGTTACATGTATTGGAGTACTTATTTTTTGCATTTTTCTTCTCTTTGGTTTTTGCAGGTTGTTTAAGCTGTTGTTGTTATCTGTGACCTGCTTTGATGCTGTGTTGGTTTTCATAAATTTAGATTCTGATTTTTTTAGTTGATTTTTGTTTTGATACATTTCATTCTTTTGTTATTTTTTTTATATTTAGCCAAAAGTTATTTTTTTCCAGTTCCATTGCATAAATCTTCTCATTTAATATTTTTTTTAAACATTTTCGAACCTGGTTATCTGACCTAAATTGACCGATTTCGATTTGTGCTATTGTTTTATTTTTAAGTGTAATCCTTAAGACTGCGGGTTAAGTTTTAAGTTTTGGAGTGACAAATAAATATTTTTTTGTTGTAATTTGTTCGGAACTAAAATCCCTGTCTGTATCTCCTAAATATTATCTCCTCGCGCCTTTTCACTAAAGATCCCTGGTACAGACTTTTAATTAGTGAGCATCCCCACGACTAAATTATTTTTCTTTTAAATTTTGTAAGCGGACCAATTTTCTGGGCTACATTTTTTTACTTTTGGTGGAAGATCCGGGTAGTGGAGTCTGTTTTTTTTTTTAAAAGAAAATAACTTAGCTAGGAGTTTTATTTTGGAAATAAGGATAGGACTTAATTAGGAAAACCAACACAGTGTTATTAGTAGGAAACGGCTGGACGACAATGGCGCAGACACCGAACCAGCTTCATTTCAACACTATGGCTGGTGTCCCTCCGCAACTGACACCTCAGACATACACCAGTACACCTGGGATCGGTCAATCGCCCCATTTCCATCACCAACAACATCATCCAGTCCCACCCTGTCTGCCCATGGAGTCGTCTCCTCTAAACCTAGCGGGTTTTGACCCAGTCAATGTCTCAAAGCACCCACCACCACAACAACATCCGACCAACCCCAGGATGTTTGCCACCCATCAAGCGAAGACTGTGTCAATGTTTACAGGGAGGGAGCGTAACGGTCCACGCATCCAGGACTGGATTAGAGACATGAAATACTTGCTGAACGCAAAGGAGACGCCAGGGCCTCTACAATTTCACGAGGTCGTACGCTATACCGGTGGAAGGGCACGAGATGTGTTGCTGAACTTAGAGAGTCGCGCAACAGGCAGCCTGAATGCTGATGCTGCCTTCACAGAGCTGCTAGAGGAATATGGAGAGGAGAAGTGTGGCCTGTCCCCTGAGGCCAAGTTTTATGCCCGCACGCAACGATCGACAGAGTCCCCAACCGAGTATGCAATAAGTCTGGAAGCCACTCTACGTGAGGTCGAAGAAGCAAGACGGCGCTGTGGTCTTGCCACAGATGAACGGAGAGACCACATGCTTACAACCCAGTTTATGTACGGTCTCCGAGACTTGCACTACAAGAGGAGGTTGGCGCCAATGCAGCCACGGTTCATGACCTACAAGGACCTCAGGAAGGAACTCCACATTATTGAAGAAGAGGAAAGACAATCTCAAGACGTCCAGAGAAAGAACCCCTTGTACGCAATGAGCCAGACTGCCAGTGCACCCCCTCAGCCAGGAACAGGAGAAAAGAAGACCTCTCCCCCGCAGCAAAATGAAACCACCACAATTAAAGATCTTATGGCCAAGCAAATGGAGGAAATGAAGGCGATGCACCGTGGCCAGATGGAGACCCTTGAGCGAGTTCTCCATGAACAACACCAGCATGGGGAGCGCCTTGCACGACTGGAGGGTGTCGTGTTTCAACCGCGACCCCAACCGATGCGTCAGCCTCAACCTGGAAAGCCACAGTACACGGGTTGTTTCAACTGTGGAGATCGACGACACATGGCCAGGAATTGCCCCCAACAGCGAGAGGTACAGAATCACCTAATGTCGACACAACCCACTCCTTCAAATCCGTTAAACGGGCAGAACCTGCAGATGTAGGGCTATCAGCGGGTTCTAGTAGGAAATGCCCATCCACAATACGAAGAGCGGATGACCCCCAAGTACATGAAACCTTGCCGCGTGAGGATGCAGAAAGGACAACAGAGTTACCTGAAGCTGGTCCAGTCAACAGAGCTGAGATTGGACTCTCTGGAGTGCGGTGTTACGCGCTACTAGATACGGGCTCTCAGGTGACAACAGTGACCGATAAATTTGTCCAGCAGCATCCTGATCTTAGGAAGCAGCCACCCCGTCCCTCTGAGGTATGCATCTCTGGAGCTGGAGGACAGGCCGTTCCACACTTGGGTGTCATCACAGTAAATCTCAACGTCCTGGAAAAGAGTATTCAGCGAGTTCCCGTCTTTGTGGTCCCGGATACACCATTTCGTCGAGACACACCAGTCCTTATAGGCACGAATGTCATTCGTGCAGGACGAGACGAAATGAGACGTTCCCACGGCCAGAAATTTATGGCCGAGACGGAGAAGCTGTCCCCACATTGGTTCCAGGCGTTTCAATTCGTAAATGAGGATGGGGCCGACATTGCGAAGGAAAATGGTGACATTGGGTTTTGTCGCTATGCAGGAAGGCGCCCGTTGGATATTCCCCCTGGGAAAGAGGTAGCAGTGACAGCATGGTTACCAAAGGCAGTTCATTCCAGAGGCATTACAGCCATGGTCGACAGCGACCCCACAAAGAGATTAGCTGTTGGTCGAACACTGGTACAAGTACAAGGGCGGAAAATACCTGTTCACTTGTGTAACATGTCAGATCGTCCAGTGACCCTAAGACGAAACTCCAGAATTGCTACCCTGTCGTGCATCACGGTAGTTGGCCCTCTCGACGTGCAAAACGGAGGAGATGTCATCACCATGGAGCAGGCCGCAGTCCACTTAGGTACGTCCGACATACCAGAGGTTGACCTGGAAGGGGTAGACCTGACTGCGTCACAGAGAAAGGCTGTGAACCACCTCCTATCCCAGAATGAAGATATCTTCTCCAAAGGTCACCTTGATGTGGGTTCGACCAACACAATAGAACACGAGATTCCCCTCAGTGATCCGACCCCATTTAGGCTTCCTTACCGAAGAATTCCCCCTTCCCAGTACCAGTCAGTAAGGAACCATATTGAAGAGCTGAAGCAGGCGGGGATAATCAAACCGAGCCAGAGTCCATTTGCTTCACCGATTGTGATTGTCGAGAAGAAGGATGGGACGATACGCTTGTGCGTCGACTACCGGAAGCTGAATGCGAGGACAGTCCGCGATGCGTTCCCCCTCCCAAGGATCGACGAGGCTCTTGATGCTCTGGGGAAGGCAAAGTACTTTTCTTGTCTAGACCTCACATCAGGCTATCACCAGGTGAGAATGGCATCCAAGGACCAGCAAAAGACGACATTCACCTCCCCTATGGGACTCTACGAATTTACGCGGATGCCTTTTGGTCTGGTCAACGCCCCAGCCACCTTTCAGAGATTGATGTCAACCGTTTTTAGCGACATGACGTTTGACAGCCTTCTTATCTACCTCGATGACATAATTGTCTTCAGTAGCACAGTAGAGGAACATATTGAGCGCCTGGGAAAAGTCTTCACTCGCCTACGAGAACACGGTCTAAAACTAAAGCCCTCGAAATGCCAGCTGTTCAAGACAGAAGTGCACTACCTGGGCCATGTGGTGTCTGCTGAGGGGATATCGACTAATCCAGAAAAGGTATCTGCAGTGGAAAGTTGGCCTGTGCCCAAAAGCAAGCGAGATGTAAGAAGCTTCCTTGGAATAACGGGATACTACCGCAGGTTTATCCACCAGTATGCCAAAATAGCTGCTCCACTGTTCGCACTGACAGGTGGAAAGCGCGGCAGCAAGGATCCACCTTTTACCTGGACGACAGATTGTCAAGCAGCGTTCGACACTTTGAAGTCAAAGCTGACCTCTGCACCTATCCTTGGGTATGCCGACTATAGTCTGCCATTTATACTTCAGACCGATGCCTCCAGTGACGGCTTGGGAGCTGTCTTGGCCCAGGTGCAAGATGGGAAAGAACGAGTCCTTGGGTATGCGAGTCGCACTCTTTCTTCTGCGGAGGTGAACTATCCAGTTCACAAACTGGAGTTCAAGGCTCTCCACTGGGCGGTAACCACTAAATTCAAGGACTACCTGTACGGCAACGAAGTGACTGCAGTAACAGACAACAATCCACTGACATATGTCCTAAAGAAAGCCAAATTGGATGCACACAGTCATCGTTGGGTGAGTGACCTTGCACAGTACCACCTCGACATTTTGTATAAGCCAGGACGACTCAATACTAATGCTGACGCTCTTTCGAGGATTCCAAGGGAAAGGGTATTGCAGATCCTGAACACAACCGAAGAGGCAAGGGCCGAGGTAACAGCACAGTCGCAGGTGGCTCAGCAGACAGTGTCCCAAGAAAAGGACAAAGTGGCTCAGAATGGTGAACCCTCCACTACCGCACAGGATGACCCAGCGGAGTCTCTTGAAGTGCCCGGAGGGCCCACAAGTGATGGCCAGGAAGGAGTGACACCTGTGGGGACGCCGATCGAGCCAAGCCTTGATATAGCATCAGCACAACATGATGACTTAGCTATCAGCCGGGTGACTACCTTCAAGCGGACTGGACAAACTCGGCCAAGCAGACGACGAATGAAAGCAGAATCGGGAGAAACTCGTCGGCTGCTGCGGTACTGGGATCACCTCTGCGTGAAGGATGGCTTGTTGCTATACAGCCGGAAGACAGACCAAGGAGAGAAGTTGCTCCCTGTTTTGCCCAGAACGCAGAGACGTCAGGTTTTGAGCCTCCTTCATGATGAAATGGGTCACCTGGGTTTCGAGAAGACGGCACATCTAGTACAGGACCGATACTTCTGGCCAGGCCTTCACTCCGAGACAAAAGCGTACGTCAGCAAGTGTAAACGATGTGCTTTGAGAAAGCTTCCGGACACACGACGGCATGCCAAACTCCACAGTATACAGACAACCCGACCGTTGGAGCTAGTATGTTTGGATTTTCTGTCACTCGAGAGGTCAAAAGGTGGGTTTGAGCATGTCTTGGTAGTAACGGACCATTACACAAGGTATGCTCAAGCGTATGCAACAAGGGATGAAACGGCAACAACCGTAGCTCGTGTTCTGTGGGAGAAGTTCTGCAGAAATTATGGCATTCCAGAGCGCATCCACTCTGACCAGGGAAGGTGTTTTGAATCGGCCGTGATACAGGAACTGTGCCGTCTCCTTGGTATCCAGAAAAGCAAGACGACGCCTTACCATCCGCAGGGGAACGGGATAACGGAGAGATTCAACCGTACTCTTTTGTCCATGTTGGGGACCCTCGAGCCTCATCAAAAGATCAACTGGGCGATGTACCTGCAAACGATGACGTACGCATACAACAGCTCAAAACATGAGACGACAGGCTATCCCCCTTTCTATTTGATGTTTATGAGGGAGCCGAGGCTACCAGTAGACGCAATAACCCCACACAGGCAACAGAAGGGAGGAGTCCGCCCCCAGTCATCCTACGTCCAACAATTGGAGAAACATCTTCACGTTGCAAGAGAAAATGTCCAGAATGCTACACAGAAGGCCCAGCAGAAACAGAGTTCCACATACAACCAGAAGGTACAGGAAGACACGCTACAGCCTGGCGATCACGTCCTTGTCGCCAACAAGTCAGCACGAGGTAAGGGCAAGCTCAGGAACAAGTGGGAAGAGATACCCTACACTGTTTTACGGAAGCTGGGTGACCTACCTGTGTATGTCGTGCAGCAGTGTAGCTCCGCAAAGACGAGGACCTTGCATCGGAATCTACTGACTATCTGCCCATTTGACGTTGACGACATGTCACTAGCTGATCTACTTCCGCCAGCACCGCAGTCTGAAGATGCTGATGTTGACCTGCAGCCGTTCTTTCCCCCACCCCCGCTGAAGTTTCAAGAGACCAGTGAAGTGCCTCAACTTCATTCTCTATCACCTGAAGAATTTCGTAATCCAGAGCCCTGGACAGCACTTTCGGGTGACAGCCCCATGGCCTCTGGGATGTCGGAGCTTTCCAGCGACAGCTCAGATGACGAGTCACAAGCATCCACCGACAGTTCGCCAAACTCGGGAAGAAGTTCACCGGTGGTGGCCCACCAACGTCCAAGGAGACAAGTCCGCCCACCAAGACGATTTGGAGACTGGCAGTAAACGTTCCTAACTATACATGTATAGCTAAGTGACACGCTTATTTTGTTTTAAAGATTTGATATTTGTTACACCATTGCTAGGGATAGCAATGATTTGAGGTGGCAAGAGTGTAACAGGGGCACTTATGACTTAAATTAATTTAGTTTGTTTTGATCTAGTAGTTCCACCCCCGTGTATATTTGGTTCTAGTGTTTTATTTGATCTGTGACTCATGTGTCTGGTCCATGCAGTAAGTCTGGTATTGACAGGGTAATAGGTAGTGGCACCCCTGTGCTAGATAAACAGTCACTGCCTAGGACAAAGGACCTTGTGGTCAGACCATGTGGTCCCAGCTTCAGTATGCAGACTGGCAGAAAAGAGTACACACTTACCTCAGCTTGACTCTTCATTTTCGCTAAATTCCTGCCCTGAAAGTTAGGTCTGTCGCTTGGTTCGGTGAGTTAAAGTTTGATTTCTTTTGTCTTTATAATTAGGGAACTAAATTGGTACATTTTAGAGACTTTTTGACTACTTTGATTGACTTTTGTTAGTTTTCCTTGAGAAAGAAAATATGTTTGTTTGTTATTGAAACATTTGAAGTTGATTTTGCTTGTATAGTGATTGAATGTAGTGGAGTAGACGTGCTCATTTACATTTATCTTGCCATTTAATCATCTTTGATTTTTATGAACATGTTTACGAGTCCAGTGATTTAGAGGTTCAGAAGTTACATGTATTTTTTGATGATTTGGTTACTCTGGATTCTTAGATGCTTGAACAAATTGTTTTTACGAAATTGTGTGCGACTTTTAGATTAGAAAACTGGTTTGGCCTATTGCTTAAACTAGTGTACGTATATCCTTTGGTAAATTTAAGTGTAGTGTTTAAAGATACATGTAGATTGTAAGTTTAGTACATGTACTCGTGATGTTAACCACATGTCAGTTGATGAGGCCCTAGACTTTGCCTAGTCCACTGAGTATGTGGGTAACAGAATGTGGTACCTGTGCTGTTGTAGATACATGTAGGTTTGGTGAAAAGCCACAGAGAGACTCGTAACTCTCTATGGTCAGCCTGGGTGGCTAGCTGCATTCCTTGACCCACAGAGTGACCTTGAAGGGCTGTAGGACACTGTACATTGGTATGGCTCATTATATATTCACGAAAAAGTTAGTGGTTTTGCCATGCACTGGCACAGCAGAGGATTAAGGTATGCTGTGGTTTCAATGGCCCAACTGTTTATAGCTAGATGTGCATTATCTTTATTTTGCTGCCACGTGAACCCAGTTACATGTATTGGAGTACTTATTTTTTGCATTTTTCTTCTCTTTGGTTTTTGCAGGTTGTTTAAGCTGTTGTTGTTATCTGTGACCTGCTTTGATGCTGTGTTGGTTTTCATAAATTTAGATTCTGATTTTTTTAGTTGATTTTTGTTTTGATACATTTCATTCTTTTGTTATTTTTTTTATATTTAGCCAAAAGTTATTTTTTTCCAGTTCCATTGCATAAATCTTCTCATTTAATATTTTTTTTAAACATTTTCGAACCTGGTTATCTGACCTAAATTGACCGATTTCGATTTGTGCTATTGTTTTATTTTTAAGTGTAATCCTTAAGACTGCGGGTTAAGTTTTAAGTTTTGGAGTGACAAATAAATATTTTTTTGTTGTAATTTGTTCGGAACTAAAATCCCTGTCTGTATCTCCTAAATATTATCTCCTCGCGCCTTTTCACTAAAGATCCCTGGTACAGACTTTTAATTAGTGAGCATCCCCACGACTAAATTATTTTTCTTTTAAATTTTGTAAGCGGACCAATTTTCTGGGCTACATATGCATGCAGCAAAGAGCAACCTCATCTCAAGAGTCAAGGCCCGTCTACACGAGCCAACATTTGGGGGCCCAACAAGAACCAATATGAAGTTGGAACTTGTTGGGCATCACCTATATGCGATCGGCCACATGACTCATTTTGATCCAAACTAGTCAGCATCCAACATCGTACGTCAGACAAATGTTGGTCCTTGTTGGCAAGCAAAATTTATGTTGGTTCGTGTAGACTGGCCTTCAACAATATATTGCGATCAACTTGGTAGGCCTACATGTATTTATATCGTCTTCGCAAACACCTTCCACCGTTCCACGATGATGCAAGGTTCTTGAGGTACCACACCAAGTCGGAACTAAAATTACATTACTATAACTCACTTTGACAAGCCCTAATCCAATCAATGACGAGAAAGACACGTGACACCATAAAACAGAAGACGTGAAGTGCTAAAACACACCCACTCGATCGAGTGCCCCGAGTTTCAGAAATGTTTTTTTAAGGGACATTCTGGAAAAATCCTTTTTGGCCGTCTTACCCAAAAGTGAGAGACTGCATTGACGCCCACCATTTTCTGAATGAGTCGATCCGAGCATTGAAGTACGGGCTTGTAGTGCGCAATGCCGGCGTTATTAACTAGCATGGTAACATCACCAACTTCACTGCGTACTCTATCTGCCGCAGCGTACACCTGTTCCGGTTTGCTGACGTCAACGGTGTAGGCGCGCACGTCTCCAAAGCGCGCATCGCGCGCGTCCAGGTGCTCCCGGATCAAACGCACGGTTTCTTCGTTGCCATGTTGGTTGATATCCCAAGTCACCACTGTAGCTCCGTGTTTAGCCAACTCCAGAGCGATTAAGCGGCCCAGTCCCGCACCCCCGCCCGTCACCAGGGCGATCTCGCCCCGTACGTCTTTACGTCGACGAGCTGACGACGGTACGAATAGATCGATGCAAGTCTTGAAGAAAGACTCGGTGAAATACCAGATCGCCTGAAGAAAAACCAACAACGCCTCGAGACTCGAGCCAGACATGTTGTCAGTTGTTACGGTAGTGTATCCACGAAGGCAGAGTGAATTAAAGTCGGATTTAAAATAACCTGTGTTTGACTGAGGTCAAATCCTTTTGAAAATGACGGTTTAAAGTTCACCTTGTTCAAACAATCCGATGTATATACCCAGCCGCAAAGGTTAATAAATGTCGCCACGTTTTATTCATTTGTTCAAAACTGTATCTGCATGTTGCCTTCCTCCGTGAACTCAACAAAGCAGGTTCTGGAGGAATATGTAAACTTGGAATTTAGTATGCCGCGGATGATCACGTGAAACTTCAGTTACCATCGCCATGTTATTTGGTACTTTCTATCAAAAAACGGTATGCGTCAATTTGCACAAACCGACTCATGTAAATGCATGTACATGTACATCCACTTCCAATTCGAGTCATCTTTTAACCCATGCAACTTAGTCTAAGATACCTACAAGAATTTCTTTGGCTTAAAACCTATTTGATTTGTTGAACTTTTCTGCTCAATTTGCAACATACAAGTTGTTGCACAGACGTATAGGATCACTTACAGTGATGCATAATCGCCTTAATATAGTTCATAACTAACTAGAAGATAACATATTCAATGGATGATACTCGAAATACCTCAATCACCTTGCTACATATACAAAGAAAAGTCCATTATATACCAAAGTGAGGCAGTTGAACTGCAATTAATTGACACATTGTCTTCAAAAAATGTGTCTTATTTCAAAGCTAATCATTTGTATTCAAAGAAAATTAATGGTAATTGCTTTGAATTAACTGGTCGGGTGATAAAGAATGTACTATTTATAGGGTAAGGGAAGTAGGCAATATGACATTATAGGTCATATTTCCCCTCTAAAACAAAACTGAAGTATATTATTGTTTTAACCTTTCTGTTCTTGTGTTTTGTTGTTTTACCATTTTATGTCTGGTGTAACAAATTTAATAGTATATTTGAAATTCTATTTGTTTTATTTATTTTAATTATTTTTCCCAGGGCCCCATGGAAGACCACAAGTTTATGCGAATGGGTCTCCCAGGTAAAACAAAGATAATAATAATAAGTACTGATTTGATCTTAAAGGTCTAAACTGCAACTCATTCGTTTTTGCCTCTGCCAACAAATGACGACATACTCTCATCAAAACCCATCAGACGGAAAATATGTAGGGTCGCCTTCTCGGGTATCCAGCTGGAGAAAAAGAATGAAAAATCCTTAATAAACACAAAAAAAATGCAGTGATTTAAATTGCATATACAATCCCTAATAAATCAAACTTGACGCAAGCGTAAACTATAGTCTGAGAGATCCCCTGACTTGTTGACTTACTACTTGATCAAAACACCAAGGAATGTATTTCTTGGAAGCACACACATGAACTCCTCAAGGAGAACAGCATCGATGATGTTCTTGATAACGTAAGATGGCTTGAGTAAAGGAAGACTCATCAAGGGGTCTCTGTTGGAAATCAGAGGAAATCACAAGTTAAAAGTAACAAGCCAATGGCATGTCGCATCTACACTGACACGAGTCACATTATGATGGTGTCCTACAGGCTACATACATGTGATAAAGTCACAAATCCCGTCACAATTTACATTATAAACAACATCACAAGGAGGAAACATCACATGCATAAATTACACTTACACCGTTTTCAATTTTTTATGTGCACTTTTTATTTAAAAAAAGAAAAATGAAAAATGCCACATGTACCAACTTTGAGATGGCACTTCCCGAATGTGATAACTATGCCTGACTATGCTGCAACTATCAAGACTATGCTGCAACTATTCCAACAGAACATCTTACTTTATTTTCACTCCACTGAACATTCCTGTATCAATGAAATATGGGCAGACGACAGTAGTCTTAACTCCAGACTTTCCAGTGAATGCCAGTTCATAGTGCAATGCTTCATGCAGACCAACAGCAGCAAACTTGCTTGAGGAGTAGTCTACCAGGTTTCTCATTCCAAAGAGACCAGCCAAACTGGCTATGTTTACAATGTGACCTTTGTTGTTTGCAATCATGGATGGTAGAAAGGCTTTCAGGGTCTGATGAATGGATCAGGCAAAATCATCATTCAATGGATATCAAAATCTAAAATGATTTGAAGACCGAGTCAATTTTCTGCAAGTGTTAATATTAGTACAGATGTTTGCTTAGCACAAAATTAACTTGCTTTAAATTGCAAAGATGAGTTGCCAGCCGAAGTTTTATGTGGTTTGTATTGACTGGTACTCTGCTACTCTTGCTAAACACATGTTGACATACAGTATGGATGGTGACACATTTTTACAAAGCAAATAAATTTGTGTGCTAGAAATTGTTGTGTGAAATTAGTCCATGATTACATTACAAGCGCTAGTGCCAAAGGTTTTGTAATTAACAGCGTTATACTTACCCAAAAGTGGGCATTAATATTGACATCCATTGTCTTCCTGATCATGTGATCAGGACACTCCAGAAATGGTTTGCCCGTGACAATGCCTGCATTGTTCACAAGGATTGTTACCTGTTTAAAAAGACAAAAGTATTGAAATTGGGTCAATTCCTCAGTTGGTCATTCAAAAAACAGAGTAAAAACTTTGCCAATGTACTTTTTGGAGATTATATTTCTTTTTCTTCTTGAATAGAGCTGTTGCACCAGCGGCCATGACAGGGGGCAGGTTTTTATATTTCAATGTGACAATAGAGCCACAAAGTGCTTACTCATGCATGATGCACAGTGACAATGTGGCTGCCCCATGTCATGGCCGCCCCATGTCATGGCCGCCCCCTGTCATGGCCGCCTTGCAAAGGGTCTATACTTTTGGTTTTCCATAAAATTTTTCTTTCATCCCATGTTTAGTTCTGTCAATTTTTTGTACAATTTGTTTGCCTTTTCATACGCTATTAAAGCTTACAATAAGATGATCCTATGGTGTTACATATGCCATTCATGCTTCCTTGACAAGAACAATTTGCAACTTGCAAAGAAATAACTTCATAAAAAAAAGGCAACATTTTCTTCACTTTGAACCTGTGTACTTACATTGCCAACTTCTCTTTTGACTTTCAAGGCCTCTTCATAGACTCTGTCACTGTTGCTAATATCGACAGTGTATTCAGACGCTTTGCCTCCATTTTCCCGTATTTGATCAGCAGTTTCTTCGTTTCCAGCTTGGTTTATATCCCACAGAACCATAACTGCACCCAACTGAGCAAACTGTTGGGCCATCAGTCGTCCAATGCCACTTCCTATGGGTGACATTTTTGCAAAAATCTAACATTAATTTTTGGAAGTATCCATTTGCTTTTTTGGAGGATAAGACTAAAAGAGGGTTAAAACATGCCAATTGGTACTACCATGGCTACTAGACTTTTGAGACAACCCGTACCTTCGCCAACTCGTACCCTTGCCAACTTGCATTTCAGTCCCTTATAGAAATGCCCCATGTGATTCCCATGGGATTCCCATGGTGTCCCATGGGTAACCCATGGGACACCATGGGAAACCCATTGGGTTATCAAAAACACCACGTAAGTTAAAGGGATCCCCATGGGATAATCCATGGGAATTTGATGGACTGCATGGGAATACCATGGGAATTTGATGGGCGGCATGGGAATACCATGGGAATTTGATAGACGGCATGGGAACACCATGGGAATTTTCTTAACAGCATGGGAACACCAAGAGAATTGGACAGACAGCATGGGAACACCATGGGGATTTTCTGAACAGCATGGGAATTATTTCAACTGCATGGGGACACCATGGGAATTATCTGAACAGTAAGGGAACACCATGGGAATTATTTAAACTGCATGGGAACACCATGGGAATCATCTGAACAGTATGGGAACACCATGGGAATTATTTAAACTGCATGGGAACACCATGGGAATTTTCTGAACAGCATTGGAACGCCATGGGAATTTCTTAAACTACATGGGAACACCATGGGGATTGTGTAGACAGCATTCCCTACTGAAAACGACCTATTCAAACCAATTTATTTTTGAATTGGAATGTACTGAATTGGTTTCAATTGGTCTGTTATTTCTCCTGTCAATGTTTTCCTCCATTTGGTATTTCCAATTGGTACTCAAATGGTTTCAATTGGTCTGTCATTCCTTCTGCCAATTGTTTTCGTCCAATTGGAATTTCCAATTGTACTGAATTGGTTTAAATTGGTCTGTTATTCCGGCCTCCTGTCAATTTAAAAAAAAAAATGACAGCACCTACAGATATGACAAAATGTAGCAACCAGTCAAAATTATTTGCCTTTTCAAGCCAAACCTATTATTTAATCATTATTATTATGGCAACATTCTTATATGCCTGTATTTTATCGAAGTATATTAACTGTTTACTAGACAGGGAACCAGTCTAGTAGGACAGAAAACCAGTTTATTCTCTCCTGTTTCAGTTTCACGAGCTCGCCCGCGAAGCATAACGGTTATATCTGCATGAACGGGACATTTTCAACACGCGAGTAAATTTTCCCTCTGAATTATTTACCAACTTTTGAGGCGAATTTACTTGTTCCATGCCTAACACGAACGTCCTGTGATTTCCTTGTGAAATTGTAACTTTGTAAGTACCACTTCAAAGAGCTGATGATTGTATCAAAAGAGTGAAATTTTGACCGTTTTGAACCCGAGACGAGCTTTCCTCGAGAACTCCCCCACGTGTTTTGATGCTCGCCTCGTGCACGAAACCGTTGTATGCTACATGTACAAATCCTGCACAACATCCTGCCGGGTACGGGTACGTCGTTGTTGTTTTTCGCCGAGGCCACTGTAGGCACAAGTCTTGCATGCAGTGCATTCAATGGGAAATGGACTTTGTACGTGTAGGCCTACAGCAACATCGAAAAAGTGATTTTTGCCATCTTTTTGCACCGACGTTTTGAGAGTTTTGCAAGTGTTTTGAACCACCACTGCACACGGGCAATCATCACCGATCCTGCCCGCAAGTATCAACAGTTTCTTGTGTTGGATAACTTTTGACAACTACGCTCTGGTGACAGTGTTTTGGGGCTACAATTTTTCCCAGTCGCGAGCCTTTTGGCTTCACCGTTGCATGTATGCAGCAGGTTTTTGCTCGCCGAGAAAAGATTACTCCTACGCTTATATTAACGGTTAAGTCACGAAACTTTCAACCAAGAAACTTTCAAGAAACTGACTGTTTAAAGACAACATATGTCAGTCTAACTTTTGTGAGAAAGCACTTACAGTGATTTATGCAACTGCTCGCTGTACTTTTGATATATTTTGATTATCTGACTGCTTACAACTGTACAACAAAGCCTTTAGACTTAACCTGTTTTATATCAGATACGTGTCTCATCGTTTGATTTCTTGAACATGGTTCACAAAAAGTAAAATGTAGGGGATCTTTTTCTGACAATATATATCTGTCTTTTCTCTTGACCATTTAAACAACAAAAGCAACGTGCACACATAATAAAAGACCTGTTTAGGGTTTTCCGCACACAGCGGACTTAGCATATTATTAAAGATTAGTACTCGGTGTTAATAGCAACGGTAACAAACACCACATGAGTTTATTTTTGTGCGATTGTCACGAATTAGCTACGATTGGTTACGATTGGGTACGATTGTGTGTAGAGTCTATAGGCAGTCTCCGATAATCGTACCAATTCGTAGGAAATTCGTGGCAAAAATCGCAAGAGGTATTTTTTGTGATAAATTAACAACTGAAGTGAAGGTGGTTTTTAAAAATGTCTGTGCACACATTTTTTTCTTTGTTACCATTCGCTTAACACAAAAACCATGCAAGCATGGATGCATCTACATGTACGGTACATAAGGCTGAAATTGCTGCGGATTTGCAAACATTCTCCTTTAGATACATGTACACTATGTTGTGTGTTGTCTATATTAAAGGAATCCACAAACGAGTTTCATTCTGCAAATTTCTAAGGACATCAAACACAGTTGCATATTTTTTTCCTATTGTGTACCAATTTAGACCCAAACCAATCACAAAAAGAGAACTTGTATTTAGCATGTTTTGATATTGCAGTACTTTTCGTATTATTATTGAAAATCATTTAAATAAATTGTACATTTTGAACTTAAGTTTTCCTGTTATTGAAATTATCTTCCTGACAGGTTTCTGTTGAACAAGAATTAAACTACAGTATGGGAAAATGCGGTGCATGGGACAAAGCCCATGGGGTGCATGGGACAATATAAAGCATTGTGAGCATGGGAAATTTCCCAAACGAATTCTGAAACCCATGGGGAAAACCCCCATGGGGAAAACCCCCATGGGGAAAAAGCCCATGGGGAAAAAACCCATGGGAAAAAAACCCATGGGAAAAAAAACCCATGGGGGGAAAAACCCATGGGTAAAAACCCATGGGTAAAAACCCCATGGGAAAAAAACCCATGGGAAATACCCCATGGGAAAAATCCCATGCTACATGGTGGCCAATTCACCATGGTGTCCCATGGGATATTTTCCCATGGGAATTCCATGGGACATTTCTGTAAGGGGTTGAGCCAACTCAGGCCTTTTTTAGCATCGTTGTAAATATAGCATGCAAACGTACGAGTCGGTTGCATGTGAGTTGGTGCATACATGTATGAATTGACCAACAATATAGGCATATATTCAAACGTGCGTTCATTTGGCTTACACGGATCGACAAAACTTCATTCCCATGGTTTCCTTGAATGATCATCCCTTGCGCAATCAATCATCCCCAGGTCAGGGCTGACTCGAGTAAGCTAATCGACCGCACTGCAGCGTTCGTACCTGCACCAGTTACCAACACGATTTCGCCTGCGACACTCTTCCGTTTGCGTAAAAACCGAGGGACGCACGCCATGACTGCTCCCTCTAAAATGTACCACAAGAGAAGGATCAGGTTGTACATTGCGTGCAAGATTTCGTTTGCTAGAGACATTTTTTTCACTAAAACATGTTAAAACACGACAACTTTGCCGAAAGAAAAACAATCTGCGCAATTCTAGTCTTGCCCAGACTGCCCAACGGTATTAAGAGTGTTTTAGCAGTATCATGCACGGTGGTACCATACTAATAAACTTGAACAAGTCTCGCGACAAGTCGTGGTTTTGATGAACAAGTAGTCTAAGCTTGGTGGCGCTATCACCGGTTGCTGTAAATATCCGTTTTCCCATAGAGTTTATTTTATTTAAAACAAAAAAAAGCCATAGACGGTGGATTATATTTGTGTTTGTATTAGAACAGGTAGGGAAGCCCATTAAGGATGTTTGTAGTTATTTTTTCACCACAAAAAAAGTGTTTTTTCCCCCCTACTACGTCCCGCCCAAAAAACGCATGCATTCCAGTGACGTCACTGATGCGACAAACTTCCCAGGATGCATTGCGATTCAAGATGTCGTACACAACGAGCGGGATGAGTCACTAATGGGGTCTTGTTAATCAGTCGTCATCCCGGTAAGAACCCCACAAATTGCCTTGAATCAGACAAATATTCAGCTTGAGTAGTTGATGCTTCAAGACTATCATGCTCAGCGAAATTAGCGGGATTCTTAGGGATTTATTTGGGGTCGCAACCGGTGGGTCGTTGGTGACGTATTCCAGTCTTTCATGCGTTTTGTTTGTGCGTTAGCACACGTCCATTGTTTTGCATGTAAACCAGGCCTGCATAGGTTTTCTCTTCGGTTAACTGTATTTTTGTTATTAAAAAGAAAATGACGTATTGAAACCTAACTAAGACTTTAAAATGTGGTTAGCTAAGTGATGCAAATGTTAAAATGTGTAAAAAGAATACACCCTTTTATTTCAGGGTTTTCCGCGCACATGCATGTCAAAGGTCATGTGTACCAAATGCAGTGCTCAGTGCTACGTCAAAGGTCACGTGTACAAATTCCAGCTCTACGTAGCACTGGAGCTAGTACACATGACCTTTGACATGTGTGTGGGGAAAACCCCGAAGAGGTCCATTCTGTTCACTGCATGCCCTGGTCGCCACTTTTATTGAAGCATGTGATTCACTTCACATTGTGAAATGAAGTGAATTTACAAGCGCAGCATGAAAAGTGACAGTGGAGTGACAATCGTTCTCAATTTCCTTGAGAATTCTATCGGACGTTTAAAAATAAACGGCGTCTAAATTAAATTCTTTTACAATGTCCACGGCAATCAAGGAACTGTTTTGAAATTGAACAGAAAATTGCACTTGACTCAATAAACCCTTTCAGTTTCACAGTTATCGACGCCATCTTGTTCACGGGGCAGTTCGAACACGCATTGCTGTGTGCGTGCGCGGATCGTAGCTAATGCACAGTGACCTAACAATGCATTCGTATACGATCCGCGCACGCACACAGCAACGCTTGTTTGAACTGCCCCGTGAACAACATGGCGTCGATAACCGTGAAAGGGTTTATTGGTACTACCATGGCTACAATACTTATTTATATTTTTCTTTTGCAGTTCATGGAATGCGTGATCCTCGTCCAGAAACGAGCGGAGTTGACCCCATGAGCTCCAGTGTAGAAATGAACGACAATGCATGGGATGCCCAGCAGAACTCGGCCGGCCATCGACAGCTGCAGCAGCAGCACCACCACCACCAGGGAGGCCCGGTAGCACCCCAACGGGCCAGAGATGATGCTGCTGTGGGGTATTTCTACCAGCGTCCAGGCAGTGATATTGCTGATGGTAGTGGCCAGCCTGGTAATAAGCAACGCTGGGCGGTGGGTGATGAGGGCGTCATTGACCAGGTAAGGCATCTCAAAAGGAATTGTATAAGCCTTTTCAGGGTTTTCCGCGCACAATGCATGTCAAAGGTTGGGTGTACCAACTCCATAGATTGGTTCCCGATTCTATACTTTCGCTAGATGGCGTTTTGCAATAGAATCGGGAACCAATCTATTGGTACACCTGACCTTTGACAAGCATTGTGTGCGGAAAACCCTGAAAAAGCTTGAGGAGTTGATAATGGCTTCAGACCTTGTGTGAAAAACATGAGACTGGCTGAACAATTTGTTCTCTATTAATTGAATTTTTTGCACTCCTAAATTTGTGTTTCTCCGCTAAAGTTTTAGTTGTTCTGAAGAGATAACTTGGGCCAAAAATGGGTTACAAATAGTGTGACAACATGCCTTTCTACAAACCCTGTGTACAAATTTCCAATATACGATCGTAACCGGGACGGCCTAAAATGTAAGGTTTTTAGAAAGGCATGCTGTCACACTATTTGTAACCCTTTTTGGGCCTAAGTTATCCCTTCAGAATAACTTAAACTTATTTCTTTTATTTTGAAACCAGACAAAAGTATTTCCTCGAAAATATGGTCTGTGTTGCCAAAATGCCCCCTCTACCGTGGAAGGACCCAAATGTGGGTTTTTGGTTTTCATCTACTCTAAGGTCTCTTCAGAATAATGACAAAGTGATCAAAGCATTTCATGTTTGCATTTTCTGTGCATCTAAACCTCCTTAATGTTCACCACTTTGCATTGTAAATCTTCATAAAACCTACAGATCCAGGCATTGTGTTGGTCTTGTAATGATGTTGAGACTAAATTTGCATGTCAGGCTGATCACATGATGATACATGTCGCTCAGTAAAATCTGAACTTGACCACACATGCCTATTACGCCCCAACTACCCCAACAGTGCCAACTTATAATTGTTTAGGCTTTCTAAACAAGAAGTTAAAGCTGGCGTAGCTTAAAGGGCCTGTGACATGCTAAACAACTTTTTGTCTAATCCTTGCTTCATATGATAGATTACTTGTTCAGCAAGACATGCTATTGTTTGTTTGGATGTAAAATTAATAAAAGATAGCTTTTTTCAACTTTGAAGATTTCATTGCAATAAGCCACAAACAGAGGGCGCTGTTTGTAGTGCATCACGTAAGGAAGACAGAAGGGCAAAGTTAAGAAAAAACAGACTTCAAGTTGGACTTGTGGCAAATTGCTGCAGTTTCTACCCCCAGTTTCGTCAAGGCTTACAACAGGAAACATGTACAGTAGAACAAATTCAAACATTCATGGATTACAAAAGTTCCAGGACGTTTGAGAAAAAAAGTGGAATCTTTTGTGCACAGTTGAATGTGATTTTCCTGTGCTTGCCTCTTATGACATCATGACCTTGGTCATGAATATGCGTATTTGCATTAGCATAAAAACTAAAAACCGTTGTTTTAACCCCCAAAACAAGCTCCAAATAGGATTTTTATGAATGTAACCGAATATATTAGTTTTTTATCATAGATTTCATTGATAAAAATCCCAAATAAGAGGCCCTTTAAGTACATCTCCCAATCGAAATCGGTGAATACTTATTTCTTCTTAAAATGCATGCTAATGTGTTCACTCTGTTTTATCGTCCTGTTGGATTCCTTAGTCATGTGTCGTATCTCCAGTAGTCAACCATGAAGAAGGAAGCACGTCCAAATAACATTTTTGCACAACATTTCTGCTCGCAACCTAAACCTACAAAAAACTATGTCGCTTGCCAAATTTGTCAATCGAACGTGGAAAACGTTAGACAGGTTCCCGTACCCCATATCAGTGCAGGTCAACTCGTCTTGAACCAACTCGACCGTTGTGCCAACTTCACCATTTTGCCAATTCGACCGTTGTGCATTGCATTCTGTATGCACAGTGGTCGAGTTGGGTCGAGTCCCATTGGTAAACGATCAAGTTGATTCCACTTTGAAGTCGAATTGGTCACGATGAACGAATAGTCAGAATTTTTACGTCTGGGAACCAGACTAGGGCAGCGTGGCACATTTAACCCTTTGCGAAGGTTAGACGCTGCCCTAGTTTGGTTCCCAGACGTAAAGATTCCGACTACATGTATTTGTTCGTCGCGACCAACTTGACTTCAAAGTGAAGTCAACTCGACCGTTTAACAACTAGACTCAACCACTGTGCATATTCAATGCACAACGGTCGAGTTGGTAAAATGGTCAAGTTGGCACAACGGTCGAGTTGGTTCAAGACAAGTTGACCTGCTCCCATATGAGGTACGGGAACCTGTCTAAAGTATTCCACGCTCAAGTGACAAATTTGGTGCGCGACATAGTTTTTTTGCAGTTTAAAGGCACAGGCTCGTCAGCAATGTGCGCCCGCCAAATTTGTGCCACGAAATACGCAGCTCAATAGCAAAGGCATGGAGCTGCGTATTTCTTGGCACGAATTTGGCGTGTGCGCATTGCCGACGAACCTGTGCCTTTAAGGTCGCGAGTAGAAATGTTGTGCGAAAATGTCATTTGGACGTGCTTCCTTCTTCATGATTGACTACTGGAAATACGACACATGACTAAGGAATCCAGCTGGGCTGCTTTCGAGCGCGGCACCAGGTGCTCCATGGTGCTCCATGGTTCTCGCCCGAAAGCGTGTGTAAGCATGTGTGTGACGTAACGTTTCCACCACCTGGGAGCACCAGGGACGAGCGCTCGAAAGCAGCCCAGATCGATAAGAGAAAATTGGCATTCGCTGATTTCAGTTGGGATATGTACAGACATGTAAGCTAGAGCTGGCCCAAATAGTTGTATGGGCGCAAACATTTTGTCTGAAAACTGCATAATGAATATATTTGTTACACACGAACATTATTCTGGTCACACTAATGCCCATGATACTTTTGGGGGACAGTTTCCCCCGAAAGTATAATGGGGCAACCTGAAATTATTGCCATATGAAATAAATTTAAATTAAGTAACGTAAATGTCGGTATAGTCACCAGGTCCGTGACATCGTCACCCTATTGATGAACAATGGCTGATGAATAGGGTGGCGACCTGGCGACCATATCAACATTTATGTTACATGTATTTTATGCCAAAATAGAAACGCGAAATGAGTGGGCCTATGTTTCCATGCATTACTCTCACCTTACCTTTGAAAATAAATATACTCAGTATAGTACAACCCCTATCTTTTGTGTATTCGTTCGTACGTAGTACCGCTAGCTACATGCTGCATTCATAAATGCACTTGGTGATTGTGGACAAAGGATTCTCTGTAATCAATCACTTCAAACAAAATATCAGAGTTGATTTATTAGGTTTCTTTAATAGACTTAGGTACCTGGCTTTGGTATTTTATCAATAGATGTAGCTGACCCCTTTAGATGGAGGTGCTTAGGCTTTGAGAGGATTGAATGAATTCACTAGAATGCCATCTTTTCTACATGTGGATTTTAGATCAATTGAACTTTCACTTGTTTTTATTAATACTCCATTGATCCTCTTGGTTACAGTCATAAAAACTAACTTTAAAACCCATTTTGGAGGTGTAATTTATTTTTTATGCTAATTTCTATATTCATGAACAAAGTTGTGATTTTACATTAGGCACAAACATCCCTCAGTCAGAATAAAATGGTCAGTGAAAACTACAGCAGTTTGCCACAATTCCAGTTTAAATTGAAATTTTTTTTCTTCTTTTCAGTAGTGGCATTTCGTTACATGTACATGTACGGTACTGTATAAAATCAGTCTACGGGCCCAAATCAGTGGCTTTTAGGCCTTTTCACATTATGAAAAATCTCCAACACCTGTTAACTTTTCACAAATCAACACGGCACTGACCCGTGTAGAGCGCTTGACCCGTGTTGAAACTAACCCACCTCGGGAGGTGGGTTGAGAGCTCTCGACCCGTGTAAAGAAGTTCAACACGTGTTGAAAACCAGTCTGAATGCCTCTAGGTTAAATTTAGATCCATGTAGATTTGGGAGCACGGCAGCATCACACTGTAGCAATGCAATGTGGGGGATTTTCTGATTTGACCTGTGTTGATGGCCGGCCGTGTGTCGCATGAAACAATCGCCTGATACACGTGTAGAAAAATGCCGGTGTTGCGTTTAGTAGTGTGAAAACATTTTTAAATGCAGACACGGGTCGGACGTTCATTGTGTTAAAAGGCCTGTAGTAACATTCAAAATTTTCTAGACTTGTTGCATCATTTTATTTTGCAATAGGAACACATGTATCCAAGCATTCATTATTTGTAAATGTCCAAGGGTTGCATCCCCCAAAGATTAGCCAGGAGTCAGAGTTGTTGTTCCAGTGTAGTTGCTAAGGTCATTTGATACATGTATGGTTGGCCTAGCAGGATGAGTCAGAAGATATCAGAGGAGACATTATAAATAAAGTGGTGATGGATACGGTCTACACAAACATGCTTTCATTCCCAGTAGTGTGATACTGTACAAAATGTATGTACCGTAGATGCTTAGGAACAGGAATAACCATTCATTTGTATGTTCATCTAAAGGACGCATGAAATAGGATTTTTCTATTACATAATACACAAATAACAAATGTTTACGAGTGCAATGGGAGTTGGGGGGGGAATACATTGTGGTGAAAGATGAAATGTTCCATTCAACGAGGCGAAGCCGAATTGAATGGAACATATTCCATCTTTCACCGAATGAAAATATTCCTTCCATTGAACGAATTGAAACATTCATTGTTTGTTTTATATAACGCCCAAGTAGTTTTTTTTACAAATTATTCAGGCTTACCGTTTGTTGTGTCGTGCAATGAAATAAAACGTATGGAACAAAATTGCTTGGCAAATGGATCAAAACTGCATGGTTAGTGACGTAGCATTAAATGGATTAAATATTGAACGACATGTGATCTGCTATCGTCCAATCGGATGACAAGGATCAACTTTGGCGTTATATACAACAATATAGTAGAGGATGTGTTTTAAACTGTCAGTTTACTGAGTTTGTTTAATATGTCATTTGCAACAATTCTAACAAGTTTCAGCCAAAAATGGATCAGTAGGGTACTGTTACTGTTTGAAATGTAATGTTCTTTCTTTGTTTTTCAACTGTGGGCTCCCTCCACGACTAGTGATAAATAGCGCCCTCATCTGTCAAGTAGAGAAAAGGTCATTTTTCTCTGAAATAAAAACAAATTTGAGCAGCTTGATCCTTTGTTTTGTGTATAAAAACTTAGCTTTTCTTTATATAATACCAAATGTTTCTTTGTGTTTTGTTTGTGACATTCGACACAGATTCAACATACAAAGTGAAACTTGCCTTTGGGAAAGTACCAATATTTACCATTTTGAAGCCATCAAGTCTTTTGTTTGTGAAAGTGAAACATTTCACATACATGTACGTTACAAACACTTATCATAATGTACATGTAGGCTACATTTAGCCTTTAAAAGTGTAAATAATGACCTTTTCAAGTATTGTAAAAATTAAAACTTTACACAATCTCAGTTGTGCACATGTCATAGTAGTTATACATTTATCACTATGAGCAACTAACAATGGAAATTGGGCACAAACCATTGTTAATAACAATGGTTTGTGCCCAATTTCCATGCTCATAGTTATTGTTATATTAACAATGGTTTGTGCCCAATTTCCATTGTTAGTTGCTCATAGTGTATGTACATGTAGGTCTACACCATGAAACATTTCTCTTTGATTGTGTGGTTCTGTGGGCCGACTTATTACATGTAGATCTTAGAGGATAATTTCCCAAATGAGGACGCAGTACTTCCCCCCCCCCCCCCCCCCCCCCGACCACTTAAAGTTAATTACTGTGACTTACAGTTAATCACTTCAAATAACCCAGGTGCTGGTATTATGGTCAGCATAGTTAGTGACAATATTTGCACAGCCTGCCTAGCCACCATTACTAATTTGCCAAGTGCATGTTCTCTACAAGCAGGGTGAGCTGCTCTGCCAAAATTTGGGATGATCATCTACAATTTTATAGTGTACATTCGTTGCATTTTTATCTGACTTAAGAAACTTGATGTCTCAAATATGATATGAGTTCTCCACCCCCTCCCTCCCCATCATGGCCAACTTGAAAGCCTCGATGTACATGTACACGTGTAAACAAAGATTCGGATTAATTGGTCTAAAGATGAAGTAAAGGGGGACACTGTCCCGTTTTCATGGAATGATCCTTAATGTTTTGGTAGTCCGTTCTACTCTGTATATTTGTGGGCGGAACCAGACCGCGCTAATGACCTACTCGCGTAAGTGATGACGGACGTCATATGCAAATTTGGCCTTGCAGTGTTGCTACCATATCTATCGCGTGGTGCCCATTCTATGGGCTGTATGCAGTGCATGTTTACTGTACGAACATTCAAACGTGTGCACTCATTATGGTTTAAAATCCGAATGAATAAATCATCAGCGCATCTGATCTCGATCGTTGATTGGCTCCCCAAACTTTTCGGGGGAATATTGGCTGAAAACAAAGAAAGTTAAGCAGCCACAGAACAAATATCCAAAAATATGGTCAAATGTAAGAATCGATACCAGCATTGAAATAATCGCACAGCAGAATCGGCGCGCTACGAGAACAAACCAACGACGAAGGTCTTGGGGCCAAGACTATTGTTTTGGCAGCACTTGATGTTGATTTTTCTTTCGGAGGTTTTGCGTTTGGTTGTCTTTTGATTATAGTCAAACAAAAGTTAAAGCTTAACTGGTGCTAGCATTTTGAGTTACATGTAGTGGTATGCTATATTCTGCTAACTTGATGGGAATACAGTATTACTGTACATGTACCTCAAAACAAATCAATTCCAGATGGCTGTTTTGGGCTGTCACAGTACTTAGTAGCCCTTGGTGCTATTTTTAGCACACATCACTTGATTGACAACAGCCATTCATAGGAGAGTGCCAAATATGGGCATATGTCTGAAACAGACAATGAACAGTTTTACATGCAGGTTCGTTACATGCAGGCCTTACTGTTGTGACCAGGCCTCTGGGGTCAGAGGTCAAGTTCATAGTCAGGTATAGATGCTCCTAAAACACAAACGTAAATTTAATTGTCTCATGTTTAATGTTTTCTTTATTATGTAAACCAAACTGTTTAGGTCCTTGGACTTCTTCTTTGGTGGTGTTTAAATAAACCTGTATTGAATTGAATTGAATGATTTCAGCAGCGGTCATCATGAAGAGGTCTAAGAACCCAGGTTCAGCAACAAAGTTATCCTCGTCATGAAAGTCACAGATTTGAATTGTTGGTTTTCACCTGTTCTAAGATCTCTTCAGATTAATGACCAAGTGATCAAACCATTTCATGTTGACGTTCACATTTTATGTGCATCCCAAACCGCCCTACTGTGACTTTTCAATCTCCTAGTGCAAAGCCTGAATAAGTAAAAAATCTATATTTATTTTTTTGTAAATTATTCATTTAAAAAGTTGAATTCAATTTTGCAAACAAGTAAATCTAATATGCGTACATGTACATGTACAGTACATCTATTTCCTCAATAACTTAGTGTAATGTACATGCTGCTATGATAATTTTCACAGAGGCAAAGGGGAACATTTGTGCAAAAAACAATTATGCAGGTGTTTTGTGTGCTTGCCTGAACAATGTGCAGTAAAAAAAATACTCGCGAAAAGATGAGGGCTGAAAAAGACAAAATAGTGCATTTGGCTTTTTTAAATTGAAACATTTGGCATTTTACCGGTATGTTGTCATTCAACTTTATATGCCCTCAGCAGCACCAATTCAAAACATGTAGGAATTTTTATTGATATTTAACAGTGATGATTTTGATAAGTCTAGAGCATTGCATATTTAGGGGGGAGGGGGGAGTAGTGTAGGGGTGTGGGGACCACCTAATTAATGGCCCTAAGCACCCAATTGTACCCCCACCTTTGTAAGACTGACCCCTTCAGGATATTACATTGGGTCTGCTATTGTTGTAGCTTGTTCTTTGACTAGAGATAATATCTTAATCTTGCACCCACATCAGCCCTATTGCTGTTTAAGGAACTGGAAGGGGGCGACAGGATAGTCAAATGACATGGTAGGCTATTGAGAGTGATTGGATACATGTATCTTTGTTACAACGTGCAGCCCTGAGTGAGTCATAAGCTATGGTAGAATCCAAAAGCTAAACAACTGCCCAGGCCACATAGTCAGCATGCAAGGCTCCTAGTCAGTGATGTACAGTGTCTGCGCGGCAGCTTGGTGTACACGTGCATACCGTACATAATGATGGTCTTTGACCCTTTGGGGGAGTTTTCAGTCTTTCAATCTCCATTATTCAACCATGCCTCGGACAAACCTACACAGTTTCTGTTGTTGCTACTGCTGATGGTAGTCACTTGAATCTGTGACTGCTGTAGGATTTCTTTATTGACAAACTATGGATATATTTTCATGACACATTCATCAACTTTGCCTACATGTGGATGATATTTAATCATTTTACACACGGAATTGAAGGAGTCGGGTCGCACAATGCAGGCAAGATTTTATATATTTTTTTTTTTTAATTGCCATATTTCGGCGCCCCTTATGAGGTACCTCTTTAGAAGATCATATAAGGCTTCTTTTTTTATGTGGGTTTTGAGTAGAGTTTCATCAAAACAAAACATGTAAACAGGTGAATCTGTAAAAAGATTCACAATACATTGTTAGCAGATATTGGCATTTTTTTAACATGGGATATGTTTTTCAAATAAGATTTAATTTGAAAAACAATAATGGCTGTAGATAAAAAGAAAATATTTATTTATTCATTTAACCAAATCTAACAGCGAATAAATCCCCATTTACAGGAAAGGTACAAATATGGGGGAAAAAAAAATCAGGATTTTAATTAAGTAGGGTATGTACATGTACATGTACATGTACATTAAAAAGGAAATTTGAATGATGTACAAGAAAACAAATTTCGTATAGTAGCAAACTAAAACGTAAATTGTGTCCGCAAGCTTTTGAAATGTTTGTTGGTGCAACTCTTTTAGAAATTGCTATCTAAATAATCTTGCTGTATTTACTAATGTGTTGCATCAGTCTTAAAAATAGTTCAGAGTGTGAGGCCACTAATTTCACGCTGTTTAAACATTGTATGATGGCAATAACAGGGTAAGAACCTGGAATACATGTAAGTATTGGACAAGTTCTGGGTAATACTTGAAGGTTTGTTCCTTTCTCTTTGGTAATATATGAATTAAGGATGGGAATTTACCATTAATTCAGAAACCGGTTTGCAATTCTATCAAGTGTCAGTTAACCGTTCGGCCGACACCAAAGCTACATGTAGTTGCTGGTGTTTATAGATGCATGTGCAATTTTCAAAAATATCTCCAGGCCCGCAAAATAATCGTTGAACCTTTATCTGGTCAAAATGTTACTACGACCCTAATAATATATAAGTTTATTTCAATTTCATGAGGTCATTTCAAATAACCCTCTGAAAACTTCTTTAAAATTGGTTTTCGTTTAAACATTCCGCAAAACTGGTTTTTCCATTTTTGTTGGTTAACCCTCAATTTCAGTGTCCTTGGGGAATCCCATCCTTAATATGAATCAAATTTCAGAACAGTATACAGATTATTGCCACTAACAGATTTTACTGTACGGTTAGCTATCCTTTGTGCCAACATGTACATTGCTGCATCAGCATACATGTATGATCAGTCGCTTTTGAAATGCAATATGTACTATAAATGTATGCACTATGCCCTTTGGTTTTGTTCGTAAACCCATACATGAAAATAAAGCTCAACTCCGAAAGCTAATTGTGCAGCCTTTTGTTAACATTAGGAGATAGCTACTGTACAATACAGTGCAGTTTACACCAGATAGCATGCTGTGCTGTGCACACTCTACATGTGTAGGTCATAGTCTTTGTTGTGCCCCATTCAATCCCCACACAATGCATTTTTTAGTTCAGACCAGACTGTGCAATGAACTGTGTACTTGGCTAGGGCACAATGTGGAGTCTGTATTTACATGCTACCTTTCTATGCACAATGATCAGTTAGCCTTGTAAAAATGCACTTCTGATTCTGGAAATAGACGTTTAAAAAATAACCAACCTGTATCGATGGAGACAAGCATATTGGTTGGATTTTAACCATTATAATATAATTATCATACAAACGCAACACGAGCTGTGCGGAGAGTGCAAAATGATAACCTGTTGATTATACGTACATTTAGGCCTTGTACATTTTGTAGCTTTGTACATTTTGTAGCTTTGTACATTTTGTAGCTTTGTGCATTAGATGGGCGGAAATGTCTGTTGATGTTTAGAGGTAGTGTGGATTTGGAGAAATGTTTAGATTTATCTCCATTAATAGTCAAAGCCTTGTTTAAACAAAGTTCATGAGTTTTGTCAGCAAAAGAAGCAATCATTAAAAGCAAAATGATAAAATCGGATCAGTTTCATGTTCTTTTCACGAACTTTTTTCACAATTTGTTGATTTTGTATTGTGAAGTTACTTAATTAATTTCCATTGTACCTACTTGTATCTTATCAATGGATGCGGGTCCCAATAGATCCAGTAAAACTGTTGGGATGCACCCCTGATAATAAACTAGTAAGTGAATCAAATCGAGAAATTTTAAAGGTTTTTTTTTTTCCACGCTGATAGACAACAAACGGATCAACATGTACATGTTTACTGTAGGAAGACTTAACCCACAATGTTCCTGCTTTGTTTTTATTTGCTCTATAGGTGCGGTCCGGCGACATGGGAAAGATGAACAACATGTTCCAGGCTCTGCAAATGGACAACAGCGGCAGAGAGGTGAGTCATTGTTACGATAATGGTGATTTTTAGATTACTATATATGTTGACCGAGATGTTATGACATCATGTTCAGATACTTACTGCATTCTCTGTACGTACCAGCAATGGACAAGAGAGACAACTTGAGGCATACACAAAGCCTCGATGATGTCATCATGCCTCAGTCCTTGAGGCATACACAAAGCCTCGATGACGTCATCATGCCTCAGTCATGATTCTTATGTCTCAGTCCACATAAGACCCTAATTGATATTCAGTCCACATAGTCAACATGACTATCTAAACGTCTAGACACGACAGACATTTGACTCGCCTGTCGGACAAAAATCTGACAGTATGGACTGCGCATCAAACACCATCAGACACTTGTCAGACACGATCAAACTGCATCAAACACCATCAGACACTTGTCGGACCCGATCAAACTGTGCATCAAACACCATCAGACACTTGTCAGACACGATCAAACTGCATCAAACACCATCAGACACTTGTCAGACCCGATCAAACTGTGCATCAAACACCATCAGACACTTGTCAGACACGATCAAACTGCATCAAACACCATCAGACACTTGTCAGACACGATCAAACTGTGCATCAAACACCATCAGACACTTGTCAGACACGATCAAACTGTGCATCAAACACCATCAGACACTTGTCAGACACGATCAAACTTATCTGTCAAAAGATTAAACGTGCACAGTCAGACAAAAGTCTGGCCACGTGACTGAACAAAATCATCAGACTTGTCTTTAATTTTAAACAATTGTCTGTCATGTCTGTCGGACAAAAAAACTCAGTGTAGACAGGCCATAATAATGGCAGAAATTTATACCAAGCACTTGTCTCTTTGCAAAATAATGATTACGCTGGTTTAAGCTGCCAATGTACGTAACACCTTGTTGACAATGTACATCTTGTGCTGCGTGCCTTTTAATAATTTAAGGGGAAACACTGAACCCCTGCTCTCCCATCTGGGCCTTCTACACAGTGTTTGTATCACCCCGATGCCACACTGCATACTACCCATCCTGGCATTGTATTTATAATGCAATGCATATGCCATTCTAACCCCCAGGTCCTTTGTTGCACCCAGTATTCTTGTCAAACCTGCCAGGCAATCCACCTCATACATGTAATTAAGAAATTGTCATACCTCTTCTTGTCCCTTGGGTCTTCCTGCACCTGGGTCATTCTGTTAGTATTTCAAAAGGTTCAATCCTAGAGGGTTTAATTTGATGCAGCATGAGGACAAAGGATCTATCGGAGTGAAGCGTTTTTAGACAAAGAAGGAAAAACATGGATGATTTCTGTGGTGTTTAAGAGGGAATTAGATAGTGACTCAACATGTGTCATTGCTGGCTGACATAGGATCAACTTTGATAATTTCTTGGAATGTTTCTGGATATGAATAAAATGTATACATTCGAACCTCGTTTAACATTTGGCTAATATTTTCAAAAATAAATGCATATTTTGCCAAGACAAAATATTTTTACCGGGTAAACATTGAATGCTGTGTTGCTTTGCCAAATGACGTGATTGCTGCGGTCAAGATGAAAAATTTTCCCTCCTCGTCACTTGTGTACCGCGTGATTCACGATGCGTCAGTTTAATGATGCGTGTTCATTTTTCATTAGTGTACACTCCTGCCCACACTGTTAGCACTCTGTTTCTAAATGGCCAATGTACAAGGAGCTATATGTCCCTCCGTTGTCTGCCCTGGCTAATCATCTGCCCTGGCTAATCATCTGCCCTCTCCCCATTGGCCCTAACCCCCCTTGCTACTGTACATCGTCTCATCGCTGATAGTACTCGTTCATTCACTGAGCCAGGGGCTTTGTGTTTCACACATTGTGATTTCCATTTGCTTGATGGGGGCATGAGGAGACCTCACGATGATTCAGACAAACTACTATTAGTCACGCTGTTTATATTTAACCGAGAGTCCATCCTTTTGTGCGTAGCGTAGTCGGGCATTAGTTGTTGCAAAGGATTTAGCTACTCTTGAATAAATTCATTTTGCACATGAATACCATGAAGGTAAGCAAGTTTTGTTTTAGCTTTCTGAGTTTTCTCAATGAAAGAGAAGCTTAATTGCTTTGGACACTCATTTGTCCTTCATAAGGTGTTCATTAATGAAATTATTGTCAACTGCTATAAAATGTAGGTGTCAACTGACTCTTACATGTACATGTACCGTACATGTATATTTTCATTTGGAAATGGTGTTTCTTCGCCAGGTTTGAGAGGTGTGTGTGCAGGTCCTGTTACTTTTGCCAAATATTTTGTGGTTTCTACCGTATATCTGACCTGCTGGTTTCTCAAAATGGGCCAAGATAGTGCTCTGTGTACTGGTTCTGGGTCACTAGTCTCATGGAAATCCGAAACGTCAATCAGTTGACTGTATTGTTTATTTGAATACTGGTCTTGACATACCGGTACCGATGTAAATGGATCCTCTAGATATGAATATGATAACCTTGTGTGCAGTTTCTGCATTCTTTGAATTTATCTGCCGCAATTTTTGATGTTTTCCCCAATTTTGGCTTCCTCGTTTCTCTGAAATTATTGCTTTGATGAATTGTCATCAGACAATCTAAACCGAGACGAAATCACACTTTTCTCTAAAACTACTAAAGACCTTTAATTTTAGTAAATGATTGCTTATTTTGTGTACTTTTTGTCCATTATGGTCAATCCATTATGGTCAATTGTTACTCTGACCTTTCTCTTGTTTTTAGTACTTATTACAAATCATGCATAACTATAATTTTTTCTTTTCTTATAAATTGTTTATCTTGATAATAATAATAATTTATTGTTTTAAGACCACCACCTACAGTCTCAACAGTCTGTATAATGCATAATAACATTACGGAGAACAAATCTCCAAAAAAGTCCATTTAATACCACTTTTTACTATGTATATTTTATATTTCCTACTTTTATCGAGCATGAAATAAAACTACCAGCAGAAATGCACAAATGCTGTAAAACAATTTTTCAATAATGGAACAAAGGTTGTGGAACTTATTACGCTTGCATGCATCTAATCCATCGTTTGTTCAACACAGCGGTAAATCCTGTATGGGATACATGTACATAATGGCCATGCATTGCGCATGACTTGAAGGATACTAGCCGTGCTAAATATTGCAGAGAATATAACTTGCGATGTGATATGCGACTGACTGGATCGGAATAGGCTTCTGCTTTATTTTCAAAATAAATAAATTTGTCGAAATACAAAAATTGGCTCTAAATCAGGAAGTTTTCCATATTTATCTATTTGCTGATTTTTAAAACTGCCTCTCACATTTCTCCATCTTTCTGGAATGAATTAAGTTCTCCATAAGGCAAAACAATCCTTTCTCAAATGAATGTGTATTAATGTTTGTTGTTCTTTCCGTCTGTGTTTTTTCCTTGTAGTTTGATGTTTCCGCCAAGAGGTTATGGGACAGTGAGGAAGGCAAGAATGACATGTTTCTCAACCAGTGGCCAGGACCTGGCGGCCCGACTTGGGGTGTCCCTACATCAGGTAATTATAGGGATTTTCACACTAATGGCATGTTCGTGTTTGTGAATGCCCGCGTTCCCAATTCCGACAGTGGATAAGAGGGACGATGTGATACATGTATGCAAAGCCTCAAAATGATGTCATGTCGCAGTTCACTTAGTGGACGTGACTTTTTAAAACTTTAATAATAGCGAGTTCTTCAAGGGATTTTTAAGTAGATGGATTTATACTGAATGAAACTACCTTACTGTATGTCATTGTAAATGCTGACAACAGGTTCTCTCCCATTGACATCTTGATCAAAGGTCATCTGAGGTTAAAGGACACTTCTGCTATTTTGGGTCACATGTCCAGGGATCAATTTCACAAAAGGTTAAGACAAGTTCAATGCGTCCTAATTCCCATACCAACATCCCAAAAGAGTGACTCTTCTTAAGATGGTCTTAGCGCTTTGTGAAATTTGCCCTGGTCATTTATTTAGATCAAGTAACCGGTCTCGCCAATTGTCAACTAACCACTAAGACCTGAGATTGAATTTACAAAAGTTAAGACGAGTTCAATGCATCCTAATTCCCATACCAGCCTCCCAAGATAAGAGTTACCCTAAGACACATTTAGTTATGGCTCATATATGCAAGTGACTCTCAACAACATTGGAAGACATAGACAGGATCGTTTAGATGCACCATTTGTCCTCCTTAGATCACGCTGTATCTCAGCCAATCATGGTCCAACGACGTCTCTCTCCAGCTACCTTCCAGGGCCAAGAGAATGCCGTATTATCACCACGATCAGACACCGGTGGTCTTGGTTTGAGCATGGCTGAATACGTCTTAGCAACGTCACCTCAAGGCAAAGCTGATATGGAAGGAAAACTTAATCATCGCCTCAAACCGGGATTCGTAAGTTTGGATGTTAAGATGTTTACTCTGTGTAAAGCGGTCCTCCCACTGTGCGAATTTTGCCACAAATTTCCTACGAATTGGTACGATTACCAGACACTGTCTATAGACTCTACACCTATCACACCAAATCGTACCCAATCAGAGGAAATTCGTGGCCAAAATCGCACAGTGGGAGGCCCGCTTAAGAGTCCATAACTAAATATGAAGTGAACATGATTGTTATTGAATTACATGTTGCACACGCAAACTAGGCACATGTGTTCTGATACATGGTTGGTTGTCACGAGTTAACATCTTGGACATTGCATGGTACTCCCCATGCTCAATGGCACGCGACACAATTTTGATAGAAATTTATTGTAGTGTTTTCTAAAACAAATAAGTTTAACATTTTTGCAATAGAAAAAAGTAATTTCGGTGATAGATTAAATGTTCTTTGCCTTGTGGAATAGAACATTCAAGTCATGGACACTTTGTATATTATCATGAGGTATGTTGCCCCTTTAATTTTACACTTTTCAACGTCATTCTGTTACATCTATATACAGCCTGGGCCTGGGCCAGCTGGTGATGCCGACCCAACGGGTAAAAACGGCACCAAGAAAAGCAAAACGCCGTCTCCGTTTGAAGGAGAAGGAGAAGACAAGAAAGGAGTCGAGAACAACGGTTTACCACACAAAGAGGAAGATGGACCTTACATGTGAGTATGGCATCGCTTTGGTTTCGGTCAGGGTCTAGAATCTAGTGGCATGTCAAATGCAAAGACGCATGCCAGTAAATGAGTAACAACGGTTTACCACACAAAGAGGAAGATGGACCTTACATGTGAGTATGGCATCGCTTTGGTTTTGCTCAGGGTCTAGAATCTAGTGGCATGTCAAATGCAAAGACGCATGCCAGTAAATGAGTAACAACGGTTTACCACACAAAGAGGAAGATGGAGCTTACATGTGAGTATGGCATCGCTTTGGTTTCGCTCAGGGTCGGGAAGGTAGTGGCATGTCAAATGCAAAGACGCATGCCAGTAAATGAGTAACAACGGTTTACCACACAAAGAGGAAGATGGAGCTTACATGTGAGTATGGCATCGCTTTGGTTTCGGTCAGGGTCGGGAAGGTAGTGGCATGTCAAATGCAAAGACGCATGCCAGTAAATGAGTAACAACGGTTTACCACACAAAGAGGAAGATGGAGCTTACATGTGAGTATGGCATCGCTTTGGTTTCGCTCAGGGTCGGGAAGGTAGTGGCATGTCAAATGCAAAGACGCATGCCAGTAAATGAGTAACAACGGTTTACCACACAAAGAGGAAGATGGAGCTTACATGTGAGTATGGCATCGCTTTGGTTTCGGTCAGGGTCGGGAAGGTAGTGGCATGTCAAATGCAAAGACGCATGCCAGTAAATGAGTAACAACGGTTTACCACACAAAGAGGAAGATGGAGCTTACATGTGAGTATGGCATCGCTTTGGTTTCGCTCAGGGTCTCCCCGACCCAAACTAAATCATCTTCCCTCAAGAGATCCCATCTCACCATTTCTTATGTTTTTATTTTTATTTCCCAGACGAAACCCAGGTAGCCGTAACTCTTCACCCACAGAGAACGAAGATCCACGCTTACAACAATCTCATCAGAACCCCAACATGGTGCCTGAGCAGTCACATCACCACCATCAACAGCAGCAGCAGCAGCAGCAGCAACACCACCCTAATAGAGCCATGTACCAGCAGCACAGCCGACAGCAGGCTGCAGCTCATCATGGATTGACACAGCAGGAAGTGACATATATTGAGCAGCAGCAGCAGCAGCAGCAGCAACAGCAAGCAGTGAGTGTTCAATTTATGAATTCACCATGCAAGGTTTTCTGGTCATTCACACATCATTACCCATGGGAGTCTTTGATAGTCACATCAACTATGTAGACCGCGTCCTGATGACGTCGACGTTGAGGCTATGCGCATGCTTCTAGTCATCTCTCTCGTCCACTGCCACGATCGAGAACGCAGCAACTGTGGTTTTGGCATTCTCGATTGTAGCAGTAGACGAGAGAGACGGCTTGCGCTAAGCCTCAACATCGACGTAATTATCTGTAATATTGTATGTTTGTCTGTCTGTCAGGTGGCGAGTCAGCTTGAAATTGACACAGGTCAGATGGATTCAGGTAGTAACATGGGAGACCAGCTACAGTTTGACTACGCCGCTCAGCAGATGGTGCCTAGTATGGACAGTCCCAGCTATGTAGATTACTCACAAGGACAGGTAAAATTACAATGTCTTATTTCTAAAACTCTAACATCACTAAGACGTAGATTTATTTGTCTTGCAATGAAAGTTTGTTTCTTAACTGCTGTCCTAAGACACACAAATTATGGCACCTAATAAGTATCAATGTTCCTACTCAATTCCTTGAGAAAAACCACTGAAAGATTTCACGGTTTTCCAAAAAGCTTGCAATTATCAGATATTTCTTTCAGGTAGAATTGTCCTTTTTTGCACTAAAAATTACTGTACAAACTGAAAGTTGGCCTGAAGTTCGAAATTTACTAGTTCAAACTAAGCCCCAGGCTAGTTGCAAATGTTTTCTCAGTTATTCTGTATGTTTTTAGAAACTGCATCAGTTAAATAATACCTTGTACAAACCATCGCCAGTCCGTGTGGATGTTATTTGAATCTTTGATTTGTTTGCTTCCGATAGCCCGGTTCTGTGCAGATGTTCCAGCAGCGACAGGCAACACCACAAGCAATCACGGTGCAGCAGTTGACACCGCAGCAACAGCAGCAATATGCCATTGCTGCTGCCGCACAACAGCAGCAACTGGGTAATCACCTGAAATTGTTTGTGCCCATGCATACAATGTGTGTGTGTAATCTGCTTCTGAATCCCCCTCCCCCCACCCGCCGCCCCGCTCCACCACCCTAACCCCTGCCTTCCCAGTTCTTAAACACTACAAGGCTTATTGCTTCAATATCTGCTCATTCCTTTCCCTACCCTTTTTCTTAAATTTAATATCCAAGAAATGTTTGGCACCCAGTAGATAATTTTACGAATGTCTCTCATGTTGGTTATTTCTTTATTTGCAGCAGGTTTAGCACAGACAGCTTTTGCCCCCAATCCCTACATCATAGCCGGTGGACCAAACGGTCAAGATCCTTACTCCATTGCGATCCCAGGTAAGTACATTGTTCCTGACTCTTCATTGTACGAGTTTAGCACAGACAGCTTTTGCCCCCAATCCCTACATCATAGCTGGGGGACCAAACGGCCAAGATCCTTACTCCATTGCGATCCCAGGTAAGTACATTGTTTCTGACTCTTCATTCTACGAGTTTAGCGCAGGTTTAGCGCAGACAGCTTTTGCCCCCAATCCCTACATCATAGCTGGGGGACCAAACGGTCAAGATCCTTACTCCATTGCGATCCCAGGTAAGTACATTGTTTCTGACTCTTCATTCTACGAGTTTAGCGCAGGTTTAGCGCAGACAGCTTTTGCTCCCAATCCCTACATTATAGCTGGGGGACCAAACGGTCAAGATCCTTACTCCATTGCGATCCCAGGTAAGTACATTGTTTCTGACTCTTCATTCTACGAGTTTAGCGCAGGTTTAGCGCAGACAGCTTTTGCCCCCAATCCCTACATCATAGCTGGGGGACCAAACGGTCAAGATCCTTACTCCATTGCGATCCCAGGTAAGTACATTGTTTCTGACTCTTCATTCTACGAGTTTAGCGCAGGTTTAGCGCAGACAGCTTTTGCCCCCAATCCCTACATTATAGCTGGGGGACCAAACGGTCAAGATCCGTATTCCATTGCGATCCCAGGTAAGTACATTGTTTCTGACTCTTCATTGTACGAGTTTAGCGCAGACAGCTTTTGCTCCCAATCCCTACATCATAGCCGGGGGACCAAACGGCCAAGATCCTTACTCCATTGCGATCCCAGGTGAGTACATTGTTTCTGACTCTTCATTGTACGAGTTTAGCACAGGTTTAGCGCAGACAGCTTTTGCTCCCAATCCCTACATCATAGCTGGGGGACCAAACGGCCAAGATCCTTACTCCATTGCGATCCCAGGTGAGTACATTGTTTCTGACTCTTCATTGTACGAGTTTAGCGCAGACAGCTTTTGCTCCCAATCCCTACATCATAGCTGGGGGACCAAACGGTCAAGATCCGTATTCCATTGCAATCCCAAGTGGGTTCATTGCCCCTCACTTCACCTCGTCCGCATTGAGTTTCTAATCCAAACCTAATTGGTATTATTTCCAAACTTTGTTCTTTGAATTTGTCCCAGAAGTGGCGATAAACTTACAGCAAGTCTGGTTTTCCCAAACAAGAAATATCCTAAACTAGATAGCGGCCATATTTGCAATTCGAGTGTATGGCCATACGTGTACCGTGCACTACGCTCATCAAGCCACAGTGTGAGAGGCAAACACTAATGCTGTCTTTTTGGCAAATTTCATGACTGACGTAAAACTAGCATTGAGTGTCGAGTACAAAAATTTTGTCCCAAAAACTCCAAAGTTTACCTCAAAAAATACATCCAGATGCCACAATTTGTGTATTTTGTAGGTGGTGCAGCCGTCGTCCAGCCCCAGTATGCGTACGGCGTAGCGCCATGGAGTGTCTATCCTGTAGGCATCATACAGCAACAGCAGCAGCAAGGCCAACAACAGCAGCAGCAGCAACAGCAGCAGCAAGGGCAGCAACAACAGCAGGTTTGACATCATTTGTACCACCCTCAACTCCCCTAGACAATTGTGTATTGTAAGGACACGTAGTGTCTAGCATTGCAGTCGGAGCGTGACCAGTTTCTAAAATAACTGGATTTCGTTTTAAACGAACTCATATATTACCTGCCCAAAAACTATCCAACATCAGGTTTAGCATGCTGTCATTTGTACCACTCTCAACTCCATAGACAATAGACCTTTATCACGGTGCGGCCATCTTCCCTTTTCCCCTATTAAAATGAACGTAACGAAAGCGAGGCTTGCTGAAATAAAATAGTTTGGCCCTGTGTTGAAAATGTTCATTGTGTGCATCACACTAATAAAATGAAAAATGGCGACTTGCTCTAATGTCCCACCCCTCCCCCCAATCTTGTTTAAGCAAAGATTTGTTTTGTTAAGTTGTCAAACAACAATTTGCCAATTTGTCATTTCTTTGTGCTTTGCAGGTCAGAGGTCAAAATGGACGTCCCATGACACCCCAACAGCAGCAACAGCAACAGCAGCAGCAAGCACAAGGGGACCAAGCTGGTAACCAAGCCACCAGCAACCAAGCTGCTGCAATAGCTCAGGCACAAGCTGCACAGGCCTTGCAAGGTACCAGTCACTTCAGACATATTCTGTTCAAGTTAAACAACTATTAATAAAATAATTCTCTCATTTTCTTCTCTAAATTCAGAGTACTGATTATGTACCTTTATTATTACGATTGTGATTTTGAAATCGACACAAAATCCCTTTTTTTTTTCCTTTAGTCATCATCAAATTATGGTCTCCGACAAGTTTATTTCAAATCAGTACATGTAACTTTAAAGAGTGCCCGCAGGCGGTGAAAATGTTGTATGCTTTCTGTTAAACGTTTGACCAGTAAAGAACACTGGTGATTTTCAAATCAAAATTGTCAACCTACATGGCAAAGTAAGCATATTTGTAAGCCTTCCATTTTGAATATTTCATTTCAGCTGGTTACCAAGTGCTAGCCCCTGCTTACTATGACCAAACTGGTGCCCTGATCATCAACCCTCGGCCTGGCACTGTGGGTGCTCCCATGCGTCTTGTGTCTCCAGCTCCTGTCATTGTTAGCTCACCGCAACAAGGTAAACATTACTTCAGGTATCATCCAAGGGTCTGCAAGGCTTCAAATACCCACTGGACCGAGTCCAGTTTGTTTAATTACCAGTCTCCCTCTGCTCGACTGTCTAAGTCAAACTGCCTTCGAGTCTCAAGTCATTTGAGGTTTGAGTCTCAAGTCAAGTCCTATTTAAATGTGACAATACAGTTGAACACTGATAATACAAGGTCCTTTGGACTATGTAAACTACCTTGTTATAACAGTAATCTTGTATTATCAGTCTTGAAAACAAAGACTTGGGACTTCAACTTTCCTTGTTTTAAGCATTACTTTGTACTAACAGTGCTCTTATGATCAGTGTTCGACTGTATATCCACAGTGCCTCATGCATGACATTGTGATTGACCCCCAAGATGGCTGCTATTGCAAATACTGTATTTGTCTGTATATTTGCAGCTTCAGTAATGAACGGCCTTCCAGCCAACGGGTTCCGACTGATGGGAAGCCAACAAGGCGGGCAGCAGCAGGGTCCCGCTGCTCTGTCGATGTACGGTAGCAATGCTATGGCGTCAAACGCACCACAGAACAACGCAGGGAATTTGGGATCGTATACACCAACAAGCTCTGTCTTCAGTAATGGAAGCATTGGGGCTGTAGGTTCATCTGTTGGTCCAATCGGAACCAGTAAGTAGCCTTATGTTTATTCTTGATCGAGGGACCAATAGGAACCAGTGAGAAGCCTCATGTTTATTCATGATCTAGGGACAATGGGAACCAGTGAGTAGCCTTATGTTTATTCATGATCCAGAGACCAATAGGAACCAGTGAGTAGCCTCATGTTTATTCATGATCTTGGGACCAATAAGAACCAGTGAGTAGCCTCATGTTTATTCATGATCTTGGGACCAATAAGAACCAGTGAGTAGCCTCATGTTTATTCATGATCCAGAGACCAATAGGAACCAGTGAGAAGCCTTGTTGCAACGAATCATGTGATCCAAAAATACCACAAATCTGTGGGATATAACAGTTTTAGCCAATAATCTATGACCACCAGTGAATGTACTGACACCATTATCTTAATTATTTTGGAAATGGCATTTATTGCATTTTGCAATGAAACTCTTCATTTGTTATTGATATTTCCTCATAGGTTTGGGATCATCTGGCCCTGATTCTCCTACAGCTCGACGTGACTCACTAACTGGCAGTGACTACAAACGTCAAGGTTTATCCATGAGTCAATTCTATGGTAGTTCACCTCAGCTTGGACCAATCGGAATGCCTTCGGCTGCTGGCTCTCTCACTCCGCCGCCATCCCAGAGTGGACTGGGCGGACTTGGATTAGGTAATAGACATCTCTTTCACTTGATTTACATGTTGTTAGTGTTACAGAAATGGATTCTGTTTTAACTTAAGAATCATATGAAATACCTCCCAAAATACTATATATATGGGGAAAAACAGGGAATTTGCAATCTCCAATTTAGATGTGAAAATTTATTTATTTATTCACCACATCCAACAGCGGAAGGACCGCCAATTACAGGAATGGGATCAATAACCATAGATATTCGAATAACTATCAACTTCTAAGTTGAATTAGAAACGGCCGGAGACACCGGGGAATCCCTCCCCTTGCTCTTCACGAAAGAATGCTCTGGGATCTTTAAAGTGCGTTACCGAAACCTAACACACTGGACCAACGGCTTTACATCCCTTCCGAAGGATGGAACAAGTGTGATTAAGTGCCTTGCTCAAGAGCACAGGTGCCACAACGTCACGGCCAGGAATCGAACCCACATTCTAGTACTGGCACAGGAACTTGAGTTCGACGCACTAGACCGCTCGGCCATAACACCCCACATGAAATGGAAATGTTTGTGTAATTATTGCACTTCCTTATGGAACCAGATAAATAAGTTTACAAAACTTTCTTTGATTGACAATCTCATCCCTGCGTTATCTGGACATGCTTTAAGGCAGTTTTAATTGTTTGTTTTCAGATAATCTATTGACCGCTCCAAGTTCATGGGATCGGACATTGCAGAAACGAGACTGGGGAGCAGGCAGAGCTGTCAATCCAGCTGCACCATTTGGTGAGAATTCATATCCAGTCCTGTCAGATCAATAGTCAATAGAGTATGATGCTGCCTTTTGGCTCATACAACTATAGGCATAACAATTAGTGCATTATTGAAGAATTTCAAATGGTCATCGAAAATGAAGGTCTCACTGCTTTCTTTTGTAATAAAATTCACAAATGAATGCGTCACGTAATACAATGGCTCGGCATTTAAAGGCCCTATGTATCATTTGCAAGATAAAACTTTTTACAGATTCGTGGAATAAGAGTGTAACATATCTAAGGAAGAATGTTGGTAAACAAGCCTCAAGAGATTTTAGCTTACATAAATGCATCAATGCTTCAGAAAACCTTGGAAATCTATAAATGGATTTTGTGTACAAGTGAAGAGTAAAAAAGTCCCGTGCACGGGACTTTTTAGAAACTCACCTTCGGTTGTCAATTTCCAGCATGAAATACCGTTTTGGACGGATATAAATTCATGTAGTGTTTGGTACCATTGCTATCAACACTTTGAGTGAGGTTTTTCTTGTCAACTCATAAAAAACAAAATTGGGTCATTGCAGATGATACAATGCGCCTTTAAACAAGCTGACGGTGCTGATTTGAAATTTGTCAATGACTGTTTATATTTCTGCGCCAGGGTCAGAGGTCAAATTTCGCAGCGGCGCCACCGCTTCGTCCACCGGATGGTCCAACACTCTCTTCCCACCACGCAGTTTGCGTAGCTCTGCCTACATGGAGAAGAGCGCCCCCGGACGCAGTCGTCTGTTGGAAGACTTCCGTAACAATCGTTTCCCCAATCTCCAGCTACGCGACCTTTCTGGACATATTGTGGAGTTCTCACAGGACCAACATGGATCGCGATTCATTCAGCAGAAACTGGAGAGGGCGACATCTTCAGAGAGGCAGATGGTGAGAATAGACCCTTTGCAATGCCGACCATGTTAGGGAGCAGGTTTTCTTATTTAATAATAATAGGCAGATTCACGATCTTTAAAACGGTTTCAGTTGATTTCAGAATAAATAGGTCTGATAGAGCTAACAATTTGAAACAAATTAAGGGGTCCCTCACTTTCATACGATTAGCGGTTCAAAAGTTATGTGCAATTTAGTGTTCGTAAAAAATGCCCATTTTGATATGCAAACAAAAAGTTCAAAAAGTTAAGTAGCATGTTCTAATAATATGGGGAAAAATCACCCCTATGGGGTAAAATGGAATGACCCTGCTGCAGAACTCCAGCATGGGTTGTTGGTGATTCCATTTAAAAAAATGGTAGCCCTTGTCACCAAAGATTCATTCTAGCATATTTATTTGTAAAAATGTTCAATGAAAATTAAAAATTCCCTGTGGCTGTAACACACTTTGCCATCTTTCTCCCACCATACCCTCAATTTGAAGTCTGGTATAGGATTAAATTCGCTCTTTAGTCCTATGTATCTTAAAAAGCTTAGTGGGGCACATTACTCATTTTTCTCTGGCAGGTCACAAAACTCGGCCGTCATACTTCGAGTAGAATATAGATTTGTTAATGTGTTTACTTTTGTTGACAGGTTTTCAGTGAGATTCTGGGAGCAGCCTACAGTCTCATGACCGACGTCTTCGGTAATTACGTCATCCAGAAGTTCTTTGAGTTTGGTACGACTGATCAAAAGCAGGCCTTAGCTCAGCGAATCCGAGGTCACGTGTTGCCGCTAGCGCTTCAAATGTATGGGTGTCGTGTTATACAAAAGGCTCTGGAGTCGATTCCGCCGGAGTTACAGGTTGGTCGAAATTACTACGAATTGTCGCTAGATAGAGTTCATAAATGATGTTAAGAGAAACATTAAGGCATTGCACATCCAATACAGGTTACGTGTTGCCGCTAGCACTTCAAATGTATGGCTGTCGTGTTATACAAAAGGCACTGGAGTCTGTTCTGCCTGAGTTACAGGTGGGTCCTTTGGCCTGTCATGGGTGGAATTTTTTATTCTTTCTGGTACTGGAACCAAAGATTTCCTAAAAAGTGCCAAGGGCATTGCAGCTCGTGAGCTTGAAGAAAACCTGCAAAAAGAAGACGATGAAGAAATGCTCAGTTTTGGAGGTGGGAGGAAAACCCCTCCCATATTTAGGGGAAACCCACGGAATTAAGCAAGGACTTGAAACCCACATACAGACCCAAAGGGGATTCGAACCAGGGCCACAGAGGTGGAAGGCGAGGAAAGTACCGCTACGCCAACCTGATTCATAAATCAGGTTTATTCTAAGCAGGTTGGAAACATATTCCATTCTGACCAATACAAATCTGTGTTTTAGACCTAATTATTTCCATCAAGGCATTTTAAAGCCAGTAACTATGACACGTACTGCTCATTTTTGTTCTGTTCATGTCGCCCCTTGAGAGTTTTTCATGTTGGTAGGTAAAAATTACATAAAATGCGGCTATTATGACCTGCACTAACCTTTTGACCTGTGACCTCTCCCCAGCTGGAAGTTGTGCAAGAACTGGACGGTCACGTGCTGAAATGCGTCAAAGACCAAAACGGCAATCACGTGGTTCAGAAGTGCATTGAATGCGTCGATCCCGTGGGCCTGCAGTTTATCGTAGAAGCGTTCCGCTCGCAGGTCTACTCGCTGTCAACGCATCCGTACGGTTGTCGCGTCATCCAGCGCATTCTAGAACACTGCACCGTCGACCAGACGAAACCATTACTGGATGAACTGCATGAACACACGGAGCCGTTGGTACAGGATCAGTATGGAAACTACGTCATACAGGTACAGCAATTGTTGTAGCAATCCCTAGCCTTTTACTGTAAAAACACAGTCGTTGGTCCGAGATTTTTGCTATGTCAAACTTTCTTTAATTATGGTTTGTTTTGCCCTGCACGACGTAACTTGATTAGCACCGTGTACTCGGTGCTTTCCCGAGACACTATGAAAAACCTTCATAGTGTCTCGGGTGGGACTCGTACCCTCGACCTCCTGCAAACAAGGCAGACATCTTAAACACTCGACCACCGAGCTGGTCGGTGTTGTGCCATCGGTTTAAATCATTTAGCAGCAGGTACCGATTTGGCTTGCGTCGCAGAGAATGAATATTAGGGTTTGTTTTGGTCCTACCTGACGTAACTTTATTTTTGTAAAATTTGTATTCCGTTCCGTCATTCTGAATGTAACAATTTGCTCACTTTGTGACTTTAAAACAAGATGGTTTTTATCTGTCTTTTCAAACAGCACGTGTTGGAACACGGACGACCGGAGGACAAGAGCAAGATTGTTTCTGAATTGAGAGGCAAGGTTCTGCTGCTTAGCCAGCACAAGTTTGCCAGGTAATGGCCATAAAACACCCCTGTTAAACCCCTTGCAAACAGTTTCACTGAGCTATGAGGTCAACATTGACACGGCTGGGTGGTACAGGGGTGCCAAGACTCCTGCACTTAGTGGAAGATTTTGTTTGACGGTACTAACCCAAGGTTTTCTTTACGGTGTCTTGTCTTAAGAAAGCATTGATCAATACCATTGCGTTGCGATTTGCATGACACTATGTTGTAGGGTGTGGTTCAATCTTGGAATTGTTTTTAAAATGACTGTTCTCCCCATTCCCGTGACAAGATGTCTGTCATGCCGACAACTAATCATATACAGAATCATTCAAGCGGAACGCATACCCTCAGTAAAATAGTCTGCGTACATCCCACAATATCCCCAACTAATTGTGAGAACTGTACTATGAAGCAACAACGTCTAAAATTGAAGCCACCGTCTGCCATTGTACCCAACCAAATACCGTGCCTTGCCTAGACTGGTCATACTGTCTTCACTAGTCTACATCATGGTCTACATGTGTTAAGTGGAATGCAAGCGATTGCATGGACTGGGGAGCAGTCTAGGCCAACCATTGTTCGTAGGGTACAATGGCGGCCGGCGCGTGGCTTCAATTCTCGTATAGCCAACTCCTATTGCATACTTCATCCAGTGTATATATATCGATGGTACTATCAATAGTAGATGTTAGTTCTGCAAGGAATCCTACTCCGCAAGACGAACCTTGCAATATCTCTGACCGGTTGCATGCTTATGTTGTTTTTTGACACAGCAATGTGGTTGAGAAGTGTGTGACGCATTCATCTCGCCCAGAGAGGGCGCTGCTTATTGATGAGGTCTGCTCGTACAATGATGGGTGAGTGACATCGGAAATGTTCAATACATGTAGAAAGCTTCCAGGAAATTTAGAATTAAAAACAAATGATTAAGTCACACATTGATAGATTCACTCTATTTTCAAAGTGTAGGTAATGTGAGAAATGTTTAATGGAAAGCTTCAAAAAAATTAACATTAAGAAATAATCTTCATTTAAAGTAACATTTCTCTATTTTTAAAGATAGTTTTATGTTCAATAGGAAGCATTAGTAGATCCAGGCGCATTAAAAATGAGCACACAACAGAAATTACTGGCGATACCATGCAAAATTTCCTTTGTGTTTTTGTATTTTCATGAGTCTCGGCCCAGGCTGTGCAAAAAGAAACTCGTTTTCAACAGAGCGCGTCACATATCTGTTGCTATTTACTTGTCTTGTTACTTGAATTATCTTGAAATTGCCAAATGATTTGAGAAAGATGAAGAATTATCTTTCTGATTCGCAGAAACAACAGTGCCTTGTACACAATGATGAAAGACCAGTATGCCAACTACGTCGTTCAGAAGATGATCGACGTAGCCGAGCCAAACCAACGGAAGATCCTGATGCACAAGATTCGACCTCACGTCGGCACTCTGCGCAAGTTCACCTACGGTAAGCACATCCTGGCTAAACTGGAGAAATTCTTCATGAAGAGCAGCAACGATCTTGGTCCCATTGGAGGGCCTCCCAATGGGAGCCTGTCTGTATGAGTCAGTTGATGGGCCTTCCAGACCAGTTAAAGAGCCTTCTAGACTTAGTTGAGCCTTTCAGAATCTGCTTATGGTCCTGCCTTCTCTGGTAAGTCCATGTAGTTTTCAGATGTATGAACAAGAAATGCAGGTTTTATTGACTGAGTCTGGTTTAAAAATAGGCTCACGTCTGGTAATTGTTAGACATATTTGACGTAAGTATGATTGCATGTCTTTATCATTGTTCATTTACTGTTTTATGAGATTTTTCGGAGGAGGGTAAAAATCAAAGCAGGTTGAAAGATTCTTAAATTGTTTGTAGTTTTCCTGTAATTAGTCTACTTGTGAGAGCTCTAGAATGGAGTCGTGTGGCAGAAACTGTTTTAGATGAACAAAGCTTGTTGGTTGTGGGTCAAAAGAGGCGACAGAATTGGAAAGAGGACGAAGACAAGAAAATTTGAAGAAGGCTTTTCTTTTTTATCTTTTTAGTTGTAACATTAAATTGCGAAGCTTTTTTTTGTTTCCAGTGGCAAGATCCGAGTCCATTTAAATTTGTAAGAAACCCTTCAGTTGTTTGATATTTTTTGGGGTCATTTAGGAGGTATTTACTTTCAAACTTTTACGTTTTATTTCATTTTAATTGCAATTTTTGTCATTGCTATTCATTTAACTTGTAAGTACAATTGATACATAAACAGAAAAAGTACCGGCTTTTTTAATTTTTTTTTCCGGATTAAATGTTTTTTTGTGGAGTGTTTGAATATTACAGAATATGCTGAGAAATAATTATGCTTGCTTTGTATGGGCACCTCTTTGTAGAAAAATGTAGACTTTCAGAAAATGTATAGTATATGCGGTGTTTTCTGTAGATAGAGAAGAAAACTTAGAACCATATGCATGGGACGGATTAGTCATATAAAGAGGAATTGCAGTGTTTGGAATTTTTCCAGCGAAACTTGTTTGGCACAATACTGATTTGACATGTGCAAAAAAACTTGCACACTGTCTGTAATTTGGGTGTAACATGAAGTTTGGTAGGACATAATAAGCCTCTATCAAAGCCACAGGAAAAAAGGCTTGGCTGTGTTTTAAAAACAGGATCACAAACTTCAGAAACGGACAGTGGCTTTTTGTTGAATAGTTGACAAGATATTTTGGTTTGTGACTTTTGAAAAGTGAAAATGGATAAACAAGGAATGTGTCCTTGCCGTGTCATATGGTTCTAAGAACAAAAACTCATCTCGCTATTAAACTTGACAAAAAATAGGAAAATATGGTTGTATATGTATTGAGGACAAGTTGCATATAATTAACTGTAGTATGTGTAGTGTACATTAGAATAGGATTTGAGGAATCAAGCAACATTTCTTTGTATTTTCTACCTTCCCCGATACCCACTTTTTATATAAACAAGAAAAATACTATTACCTTTCTTTAAAAAGGTGATAAACACGAGGCAAACTTTCACAAAATATTGACTTTGGGGAATCATTTTGAACCAGATTAATCAATTTATTTCTGAGAGAAAGTTTGGGGCAGGGATTTCAGGAATAGATTTGTTTATCATTTTGTTTTGCCTTCCCCCTTCCTTAAACATCTTGCTACATGTATAAAGGATGTGACAACCTCGCTAGTTACATGTAGTTGGTCTCTTAGTCGATGTTAAGCCAGCTATCTCGGTAAAAACAGTCTTCCAGTTTGTGCCTTGGTACGGACAGTCAATTTTGTCGGTTAATTTTTTCTCTAATCGTTTCCCCTTTCTCAGTTGAAAACATTTTAAAGTCTGATTGTGAAAACTTCATTTCAAAGTTTCAGCAAAAAGATCTGATACTTGGACTTTGTTTATTCTGGCTTGAACATCTGTCAAAATATATTAGTTAGGATTGAAGCATAAATTTCATTGGTCGATTTGACTGGTCAGTTTGACGGACCGACACGATTGGTTGATGACCGCATATATTTGCTAAGAACAATTGAAAATGAGATAGTGATTTATCACTAGTTCTGAAGAAACAAAGGATAAAACTGCATTGGATCTGCTTATTCTGAGCAAACTGAGAGAAACTTTGGTATTGAAGCATCTTGGCACAGGAGCCACTGAAAACCAGCGAATTGGGTCTTCCCGAAGGAAGCACTAAATTCATGCATGTTTTCTGAGGTCGAGTTGTCAAGATGAAGACGGACCAAGTTTGAGAAAAGTATTAAAAACTGGAGTTTGTCATTAAATGTTGACATGTTATATTGAAGTATGTCTGCAGTCAAAAGATTGCATCAAACTAAAAGTTACTTGTTTGATTAGGAAATTTGCCAGTGCAAAATCCATTGTCAGATCTAATTTCTTTGGCATTTTTTTCCTTCAGTTTTTACACAATTTTAGGTTTGTATTTTAATTGTACATTTGTGTATCATTTGATTTTTCTTTTTGTAAAGAATCTTATGTCCCATACATGTATGCCAATTTGGCTTGTACAACTTTGCATGTGTTTGAATTTTATTTTGTTTTTCTAAAAGGTGTTGGAAAGTTGTGTATACAAAATTTGCTAAAACCTCTCAAATATTAGTCAATTTTGAAGGTGGAAATTCTTGATAAAAATACTCTCAACTGACACAAAAGGCACAAAATGGTAATAGTTTGAAAAAGACTTGTGGCAAAAAGCTTACTGTTAGGGAAATAAAAATCAATCTTTTCTTCTAACGGGATAATGGTAATATTGAAATTAATATTGAAATTAATATTGAAATTAAGAGTAGAAAGTTGATTCATTGGTCACTGCAATACACCCCTTTCACCAGCAGCCATGTTTATCTCCAGTTTTCTTATTTGAATAATGTTACAATAGATCCACAAAGTACTTACTCATGACACACTGCATGACCATGTGATTGGACCCCAAGATGGCCGACATGCAAAGTCTATAGTGATATCAAGATCTTTGGAAGAACTTGATACTGATATAGAATATTTCCACATCAGCCATCTTAGAGGACAAATGCATTGTTGGTGTTTGTTACGCATGAGTAGGTGTTCTCTGGATCGATTGCCACAGTATTTAAATATCCTGGTCCAATATGGCCGCCTGTGTAAAGGGTCTATTACAGGTTTTGTTGATCCGATAATTCCGCTATCGGAATAAAAAAATCGGCCAGAACTACAACATCCAAAAACATAAATTAGTTGCGTTGTTATTCCTAAAAATTAGCATACATAGCCATTCGGTCAAAAATATCAAAACGTTGACGATTTTTTTTTTTTTTTTCAGCCCAAACTGTTTTATTTAATTTTTTTGAACGGTCGTTCATGTTGTCTACACTGTCCTCGTTAAAGCAAGGCATATTCTGGGTCCATTGGTGCTAACCACTTGTTTATAAAAAAAAAATCGTTTTCCACGTTAGTTGTTGTCCACGGTAGCCGTGGATACCACTGTACATTACGTCGGCCATTTTTTGTATTGGTTCGGCCTTGTAAATTAATGTATCAAACAATTGGATAAATGGGGAACAGACGGGTGCACAAACACCTGCAAGACAGACGGGTGCACAAACACCTGCAAGACTGGTGTTCTCACAGGTGTGACTTCAAAATACATCTGACAATACTCAATATTGCACTTGATCCGGCCTATGCAAGTGTTTTGTCAATAGTTAATCCAATATTTACTTAGATTTCATGGCATCCTGCTCTAGCCAAACCAAAAACTTAAACTCAAGTGCAGAGCTGCCAACCCTTCCTGATTTTGGAACATATTTCCTGGAAAAAATGGCTGATTTTGTAACTCCTGACAAATTAAAAACCCTCATGGGTTGTCGGTTAACAACCTCAGAGATTTTGAAATGCATCTAAAGTCGGAGGCTCGACCTATTTTCCGGGTGTCTTCTCAAATAAGAAAGGGTTGGCAGCTCTGCGAGTGTTTCCAATTGATACAAGTTTTGTTAATTAAGGTAACTCATGAATTCTGGAGATGCTTTATTTTTTAATACCCTTAATAAAATGTGATACTATGTGCAGGCGTTAAATTGGCCAAAATAATACCACTTATTTTGGTTGGTGACCCAAAGCTATGCAGATTTGTGCCGAGTAATGCTTTGACATTTGCCCTTCTATTGATCACGTTCAAATGACGTCACTTCCTACAAATCGCCACGTGCATCAGAATTTTGAGCGTATTTTTTTGTGACTTGCATCGGTTGCGCCGTATTTCGAATAAATTTCGAGCAAAAATGTTTGGAACATGTTACAGCGTGTGCGTGCGCGTACTTGATGGCGTTTAATATGCAGTAGCATTTTTTCCTACGAAGATGGCGTCTGTGAACGTGATCAATTGTGAATAGTTGGAGCTTCTAAAACATGGAGTTCCATTAATTTTCAAGGAAATCCATCCGCATTATAACTGGTTCTCTTAACTGAATTTGGATCCAATAACAGCACAGAAATGTTTCTTTATAAACTTCACTTTATTACTCTGCAGCTGTATCGGCCCAAATGACACAAATAAATGGAAGAAAGAAAAGGTGTACAGTACAAAATCAGGTGTTTTAATATGCACCAGCAATTGTACAAAATGTTCCATAAATTTTGGACAATTTTTTTGAAATATGACAATTATCAAACAAATACATGTACAGTTTTTGCCAAGTGTGTCTAGTTTTTTGCAAACTAATTTAGATGAACGTTGCCTCCAATTTTGGCACTGCAGTCTTTTTTGATACAAACACAAAATGTATTATTTTTCCTCTTCAAATGTGCTGCCCATTGTACGGGAATTGTGAATAGCGGTTTTGCCATTTTTATCGTGCTTTTCTGATTAGTGCTTAAGATGTATTGTATTATAATACCACATTGTCATGTAGGTTCACATTTACATATGGGCTTGGTGTATATGGAATATTTTCAGGCAGACATTTTGCTACGGGATTTTTTTGGTACAAATCCTTCATTGTTAATATCTTTTTGATCAAAATTTCTTTCTTTATAATATCTATATGTATTTTTCTCTTTGGGTATATCTTTTTGGTTGCATGTAATTTTTTGGGTAGTCCAATTTCGTTATAAATATGGAATACAAAATCGAGGATTTATTTTATTTGTGCATACTAAGGACATACCCTCAAAAATCCATTGGTTTGTAATATGTTTTCTCCAGTAAGTATATATACAGTGTAGATTATTATTGATACTGTAATTGAACATAGTGACACCATTCTGAACGATATCTGCCAATGACCTGTATAAAAAAACAAGTATAATGTACAAAAAGGTGTAAATTCCCAAGTTAATATGAAACAATAATGTATAAAAAAAACTACATTCTGGAAATAGTTTATTGATATGTTAATAGACAAAATGGGAGCAATCCTATCACTGAATAGTAATATTGACTGTTTGTTTATTGTGGGGTAAATATGAACCTTATATTGCATGTATCCTAACTATGCAACTCCTATTCCTAAATAGACCAAATCATCTCAATACTTATTGTATTTGTCCAAGTAGCCTTTTGTGAGTAACTTCTCAACTCTGTCTGGTCTTTGTGCTCAATTTGGACCTCTATGCACTGAAATTGGCTAACTTCTGAAATTGGCTGTAGTCATGACTCTTTTGAAATGCGTTCACACTTGGGACGACCGAGTCAAGACTCATGTGGGATCAGATCTGATCCTTAATACCACTGTGGGTAGTGAAACATCACTTTAAGCCCCAATTAACCGACGTAAGTTGTCATTTTCAAAGCGCTTATTTACATTTTTTACCACAAATCGACGGCAGTCAATAGTTACTATTCAGTGATTGAACGACCTCCCAATCCTGTATCAAAGAGGTCTTGTAAATTTGTAGTTTATTGGAATTTTTTTGGTTTTTTTGGCAGAAACATTGCATCAAGATCAAGCATGTTTCTGTCCTCCCCTATCTCCAGAATAGTTCGTCCCGATGTCCATGTATTCAAATGTGTCAAAGCTGACTCAAACGGTCGTTATTCTTTCCTGGAACAATTCTTTGTCAATATGGTGCATTCAATGACGGCTGTTTGAGAAAGCGTTTATAGAGCGATTTCACAGCTGTCACGGGTCACTAAACATTGCCCCCCGTTTGTCCTCCAGATCGGAAGAGAACAGTAGAGCACGTGCTTGTCTGCTAGCAGCCACGTGCATTTTCCCACGTGGCTCTATTGTTTTCTTCCCATCTGGAGGACAAACACGGAAGGGTCGTGACCTTTTGACCCCATGTGAAAGCGCCCTATTACAAATTCCAAATATTAATACTTGTTACGACCTTATAAATAGGGAAAAAATTTGCATCTGAAACGCGTGGATACAGTGCCTTGAGCTATATGAATTATTCTTTGTAATGAAATTGGTTTGCATTTGTGACCAATCCACAGCAATGTACATGGTGTAACAAATTAAGAATAAAATCAAAGCGCATTTTGCGAAATGTTTTGGTAAGAAAATGTATTTTTTTCTCTTTTTGGATAATCAGTTTTCTAAGTCTGTTGCAGGACTTCGCCAATGGTGGTTGGAAGACACTTTGTTGGTCGACTAAAATACTATAAAATGAAAGTTAATGGTTAAACCAGAAAAATCGCCCCAAAATTCCGAAGGGAAAGTGATTTTAAATTGATTTAATTTCAGTCATTTATTTGTACCATTTGGCGGTGGTTGAAGTATGCTTGCTGCGTTTGTACAGTTTCAAATACCCTGCCTTTGGTCCTGTGAAATTGGTATTCAATTTTTCTGTGATACTTGGATAATTTTCATGATGAATATGGGAGGACTTTTCAGTGCCGTGTACACATAATCTACACTTGATTACCAAATTCCCAATGTTTAAGAAACGGTAAATCGTGTACCTTTGCCAATATAAAGTGTTACCACTTTCTGTAATCATATAAAGCCTTTGCACGGGCAGCCATGACAGGTAGCAGTCACATTGTCACTGTGCATCATGCAAGATTAGGCACTGTGTAGATCTATTGTCACAACATTTAAATAAGAAAACCTGCTCCCTCTCATGGCTTCCGGTGCAAAGGGCCTATTGGCCATTGTACACAGGAACCAAATATGAAATTTATCCAAGTATTGTACAAACATACGGCATGATTATCATTTTGATGTCTTGTTTTGCTGTCCTCAATTTTTTGGACACAAAATTGCAAACTACGATAATTTTTTGTGCAGCGATAATGATGTACTTTAATGTAAATTCACGTTATCACCGAATAGATTTAATAAACTTGACATTTGTAATCAAAAGTTTGAACATAGTATGTAAGAAAAAAGGTGAATAAATTGTAAATGTCCAGTCCTTGGCGGTCATATAAATAGGCCAATGTGCCAATGTTGAATAACTTCCCCCGTATGTACATGTGCCGTAATCTTATAATTTATTTCCTGTTTTATATTTTTGTCATTTGGTTCGGCGGTTTCTTTGTGGGGGAATCATTTCTAGCGGTTGTAGATTTGTATAATTACAGCTTTATCTCCTGGTATTAAGATTTGTATCTAAGCATCCACTTGTCGGACAAATGTATAAACTCAGAACATTTTTTTTTTGGAGCTGTTTTCTTGACAAAAAAACTTAAAAGGTCTTAAAATCTGGTTACTTGGTTTATTGTATTCAAATGCAAACATGTCAAAGATTGAAGAGTAGATGAAGAATGAAGACGTATGAGGTTGGTGGCTTGGGTTAGTGACAGTAACGTAGTATTTGTTATGGACGCGTAATGCTGTGCAGCGCGTCCACGTGATTGAGCGGAGGGGCCTCTAGGACCCGCCAGACATGAGAATTGTTTTTAATTTGAAAGCTGTTTCAATTTGCCTAGTATTTCGCGCTAAATATTGTACGTCTAGCATCGCTTTATTGTTAACAGAAGGCAACCCAATACAAAGTAGATTGGACTTATTTACTCAAATAAACTTCCCGCTTTTTGCTAATGTGATTTCTGTCTAGAGTCCAATTTCTTACATTTTTTTAATTTTAGTGATTTAGTACATGTATTGAAGCAATGTGCGTGCGCGTTGTGCGCGTCCATAGCGCGCGTAACGTGCTATACTGAGGCTCCCATTTGTGAATTAAACCGCGTTGCGCCCACCAAATAAACACACACAGCGCGCATGCACATCGCTTCCACAATGACTCGGCATAATTTGACTCCCAAAATGGCGTAATCGCACATGTTCGAAAGGGGTCAATACACAGATGTATTATTTTGTATTTTGTACCATTTGTAGCACAGCAAGATCTGATTTGTGTGCATTGTTTATCTCAGAGCCATCATCTGACTAATTTGTGCATTGTGCCATCTTTTTCTCCTTGTGAAACTGGTGAAATTCTGCAATCGTGCGAGTCGCAAAACATACTTTTCACGTGGATATCAACTTAAGGAGACACCGAGATGTCTACACCATCGCCTAATGAAGACTTGCTGCTTTGCATTCAAAACGTCACGGTCCCCTCGCTGGCCACATCGTGAGATAGCAGGTGAGTATTTGTTTATTCATACTTTTAATATTTTTATTTCATCTGTTAGTGGTTACAGTAGGATTAAGACTTTATAAGTGGCAGCCAACTTAGGGGCTACTTTGTCATTTAAATGTATCTACAAAGAAATAAAATATGCACAAAAAGTATATATTTCATCAATAATGAATACATTGATGTGCACTGCACATTTTAACGTGTTTATAAAACTTAATTTCGCAGGAGATTTAAGTGCATTACACAACACACTGGACCAACAGCTTTACATCCCTTCCGAAGCACACCCCTAGACTTGTGATCAGGGTGTCCGCGGGTCTTAAAAAGTCTTAAATTCATTTTCTAAATTCAAGGCCTTAAAAAGTATTAGAAAGCATTAAAAAGTATTAAATTGTTAGCTAGATTTTGGGCCTGTGGTGGCCGAGTATGGAATTCTTTCCTGTTTTGGGGGTTTAATTGGTCTTAACAAGTTTTAAATTTGACTTGCTGAAACCCGCGGACACCCTGTGTGATGAACTCGACCACAAAGTGTCGAACCCGCAACACCAAGTTTTCACTCAAGTGTATGTACACATGTAAATGATCCAAACCACTTGCAAACTGTATGTTTGCTGATGTTTTTTCTGTGTGCCTACATTCAATTTGGCAAACGGAAGCAAACTTCTGGAACCATCATGTGATCACGATTGGCTGGCTCTAATCACATGACCTGAAACTGGTTCCTGATTGGTTCAGACATATAACATAATACTGTAGCAGCATGTCCAAACACAGTTGGGTGAAGTTTGCTGTTGTTTGCTAATGTTTTATGTGCCGTCCACATCTGCAAACTTTTCTGAAAAACATGACAAAACTTGAAGTTTGGTCATGTTTTATGTGATTCAGAAATGTTTGACATGATTGCATTTAAAAAGCAGCTGCTGTACATTATACACGATATGTCATATTTTACAATGAATAAAAGCAAATAGCAGTAACCTTTGTAATGACACGAGGGAGTTATTCTTGTATGTACTATCACTATGAACATCTAACAATGGAAATTGGGCACACACCATTGTTACTAACAATGGGGTGACAATGAACATGTACATGTTTTTGCTCATAGTGTATATTGTAGTCATCTGCAATATCCTATAGAATTTGTATAATCAATGCATAATTATACTTTGAATGTTCTGGCGAGCATTGCATTTAAAACAGTGCTCATGGAACCTGGTAAAATTATTGAAGCAGTCATTCTTCCCTCTTAGCATATTAAAGTTAAACGTTGTAAACATCTAAAACGTCATTGCTAATTTGTATGTACATATATAGAAGTATAAATTTGTACATTATAGTGAAGTCCCCATACGTGTTTTTATAATGTTTTTCTTTTTTTACATATTTACAGCCACATCACACAGTTTATCTATTTTAGATAGTGGAAAATATACAGTACCAAAATACCCCTAGTTATATACATTATTTGATCCATTCGTTATGCACATCTATGATTCTTTCAGACAATAGTTTTGATCAGCAGAAAAGAATCTTACTAAATATAATATAAATCTTTAAAGTAAATAAACGTTTATTAAGCCCTTTAAAAATAAAGGTTATCATCTTATAACAAAAGTAACATACATTTTCCAACATTCAGAATTATATGATTCGTAGCTTATTCTGAGTAGTGAATTTAAGATTGAGGAATATTTATCACCAAAATACCCAAGTAATGCATTATTTAACGTGCTTCCATATCTGTGGCTCTTTCAGACGATGCTTGTGATCAGATCAGCTGCAGGATAGTCTTGGCCCAAGACTACTCTAGTCGATATTGGTTTGTGTACGCGTTGGCCATATAGTGCGCCCTCTTGCAGCACTAACGGACCAGTCTTTGCTCACTAGAGTAGTCTTAGGAATTTCTCCCGGAAGGTTTAACTTTTTCTTTGTTTTTGCCTAGGCTTTCCTAGGGAACCAATCAGCGAGTGACCCAAATACAGCAGAGCGTGGGAATGCAGCGAGCGACCCAAATACAGCGCATCGACCGCAGAGCGTGACCCAAATACACCGCGTGCACGCGCTTCGAATGGTTTGAAAAATATAAGGCGACTTACAAGAATCATCGAACATGACCGTTTTATCGTTGCTAATATTTTCGGTGGCATAAGTTTCTTGGCAAATGTTTGCGAATATATTTACAAACATGTTTGCAAAGGCGTATGACATCGCAAAATACATTTGTTTATGAAGATAATTGCGACATTGCAAATATTTGCAAAGATATCTGTGATATGCCATGTCCATTGTGTGCCATCATAAAACCCTCTGCAGCTATTTACATAAAACGGTACCGCCCTCCAATGCTGAACTTCCGGGAGAAATTCCCAAGACTACTCTAGTGAGCAAAGACTGGTCCGTTAGTGCTGCAAGAGGGCGCACTATATGGCCAACGCGTACACAAACCAATATCGACTAGAGTAGTCTTGGGCCAAGACTAGCTGCAGGAATGTACACAAGTATGTTTGACTAGTTTAAGGCAGTGACGAGAGATAATTCACCTGCTGTTAAGGGGCCGTCCAAAGTTGTCAACATTTTCACGGAACTACAAAGCGTAGGAAGGGGGAGGAGGAGAGTCCAGGAATGCATAGGACTTTACATGCACTGTAAAATGTTGACATTTCACGGTACTGACCAAAAATGTTGACAAGTACATGTACATTGTAGTATTTCGGGGGAGGGAGGGAAGTCTTGAAAAATACTACGCTCTGTAGAATGACTTTAGACGGCCCCTGATATCAAATCGATCTCATTTTTTTCCCTCATTGTGAAACCTTTTCACAACACTCTGCCATTAGTTAAAGCGTCCGGCCTCACGTAACACCCAAAATCTTGTGTGGTTTCGCCAAATGTTTGGCCCATTGTTTTGACGCCACTGGGAGGACCAGTATATGTGAAGATGTTGTCTTCAGCAAACACTGGACCCGGTGTTATGACGAATGTCCCATCAGCACATTCATTAATCTCGCAGACGGGAGGATCTGGGCTTGGTGGCAGGAACCGAGCATGCTCATTTGGTTCCACAGCTTTGAAGAAATGACCAATTGGGTCGGGGGGCGGAGGGGCAGAGGGTGGAGGTGCCGGGGGCCGAGGCAATGTCATCGGGTTATCTGTGATATGAGTTATTTCATTGTTGTGAGATTTCTCTGTCAGGTACGTACTGTATCCATCTGCAAACTGCCCGACTTGGGGCGTCACTGGTGGCGATTCTTTGGAATTGTTTGGAATCGATCGCTTTTTGCATCTCCTAAAAACCAGAAAGGCACATATATTCAGTAGAATGATTATTGCCATCACTATTATACCAAGGACAAGAGAGTCAATCTGGTCAGGGTCATCTCCACTGTACCCGGCCTTCAGAATATTGTCAGTGCTGCTGGTAATAATGGTGCTGGGGATAACCGTTGTGAATGGGCATTCAAAAGGTTTCTGGATGTCTGCAAGAGCCTCGCTGGAGTATTCCTCAGGAGCTTCACAAACTGGTCGATCTTGACCTTGACTCATGTACCAAACTCTCAGCGGCTCATTCACACAGCCACAGTACAGCGGATTCCCCTGCACAGTTATGCTGAATTCTGGTTCATCCAACTTGCTCGAGAGAAAACTGTTCAACGGAATCTCAACATTATTCTCAGCAAGACCAAGAAACACAAGGCTTGGCAAGTCTGCGATGGGTGCCACCAATGTTATGCGGTTGGATTCAAGTCTCAGTTCTTCCAAACTCGTCAGACCTCGGAATGCATCATCATCGATCATCCAAATGATGTTGTCGCTCAGGTCTAAAATCTCCAATGCACCGAGCCCATCAAATGTCTCGCTACGAATCGTATGGATGATATTTCCCTTCAAGAGAAGACTCGTCAATTTCGCCATACCATCAAAGGAACCAGGTTGAATTGACTCAATTCGGTTGCCATCCAGGGACAGGAGTTTCACCCTGGTCAGAATTCCAAAGACTCCGGTCGTAACCTTAAAAATCTGGTTCTCAGAAAGGACAAGTCGCTTACTGATTCCCGTCAAACCGGCAAAGACGCCTGGAATGAGCTCGGTCAGGTTATTGCCTTGAAGCTGCAGGCCTTGCAAGCTCTGAAGACCCCGAAATGCCCCCGGGGCGATGGACGTTATCTTATTCTTACTCAGCAGGAGATAAGAAAGCTCCGTTAACACCTCAAGATCACCTCGACCAAGCTCACTGATGTTGTTATTCTGAAGGTCGAGCACGCGAGCATGACGGCACTCCGGCACATTCGGGACTCTCTCTAAGCCAAAATTGACGCAAGAAACATCTCCTGAGGAGTTGGCCACGCCCCGACACTCCCTGAGACATCCTTGATAAGCGTGCTGAGAATCCTCCTCACTCACCAATGCTGTCACTGAATCTAACATCCAAACTAGAATCAACGTGGTAAGGACGTACCTCAGGTGAACAAATGCCATGATATAAGGATTGCTGAACACTTCTATAGATACTTCTGTCAACTTGAGGCTAATTAGATGTTTTCAGATTTTCTGTTGAAGAGCTGTTGGTATGATTCAAAAAGAAAAGTTTGTGTGACTTTCGTGTACGTGTCGACATCGTGAATAAAGTATTATGACGCACCGTGATGTCAGGATGGCATCTTTATTTTTTGGCAGATGTTTTTCCAGAACAACTCGTATTCTTGGATTTAAAAAAAATATGCATTATTGTTTCAATTTATAGGGCTGGGTAACAACTAAAGTAACAACGACTGATCCTTTCTGCTTTATGAAATTTCACTGGAAATTCTTATAAACTGCAATGTATAGTGCGTTTACATCTCAGGGCTTTTTCATCATTGCATTTTTGACATACCGGTTCATGTATTCCCCTTGGACTAAAAACTTTATTTTGATAAAAAACATTGAATAAAAAGTAACTTTTTAAACTTTAGAAAGAGAAAAGTAAATAAAAACAATAAATCGGTTTTTCCCCATACTGCCATAGTTTACAATTGACATGTAAAACATCCAAACAACCAACAATGCAACGTTTGCGCTCATGAATATGCAAATTCGTATTATTATATTCAAATACATTCAAATTTCAAAAATTCAAATTTCATTGATAAAAGTGTCACTCCGCGCAATCTAATGTTGAATGAGTGTTTGTTTGTGTGCAGGGCCAGGGAAACACTGCATATGCTTTGTCAACATCCCCGGGTCAACATCCCAGCTCAGCAGAAACTAGACTGGTTCCCGTCTACATATTCCACATTCTATTGTATATGTGGACTGGAAACCAGTCTAAGCAGAAACTGTCCCTGCAAAACGGTTTGAACATTGGTCTTTCCCTGGGTGCTGCGTGGGCAGAGCAAGGCAAGCGAGGCATTTCATTGGCTGAAACCGCGCGTTAGGAACGATCCTCATACACCTCCCCCAAACAGAGTTATGGTAAAATGGTGGAAGCTGTATGTACCAACCGTAATATAAAAATAAATTTGTCCGTCGTTATACTACTCGTTTCGGGTACCGGTTGTGTACTCATAAATAAAAAAAAACCGCGGAAGCAAGCTTGCACAATGCTAGTATTAACTATTAATATTATGTTGCATCGGTTTTGTAAAATATTATGTATGGAAGATGAACAGAGGATTTTGTTCAGAAGAACAAAATATTTCAAACTGCATGTCGAGTAGTTTATTTGCTAAATTCGCTGCGAGATGCGAAACATATGCTTACCTGCCGAAGACTGCATTTGCATTGAACCAATCAAAGGTTTGGGTTGCGTAGGCATTAAACCAACGTTCCAAGTTTAATCCGGCGCACTTTTTGTCGTTTGAGACGGAAACGGAGGCTGTTACGGCGCTTACACGGCAAGCATTTGAGCGTTCACTGCATATTCGCAGAGGCCTACTGCTAATCGCGTCGGTGAACAAAGGTTATGGCCTATACACATTAGGTCTATGCCAGGTGCATTACAAGGCGGGGACTTTCCGATTTCTCCCCGCGGGGTTTTCCAAACCAGTAACATACAATAACTGACTGACGTACATGCTTATCAAAACAGTGATATTCATTTTGTTGGCAAATCGAAAGGTATCGATTTGTCTGCTAACCTTATTCAACTACCAAAAATACGCACCGTTTTTGTGCATATATGGTCAAATTTCTGCACATATATGTCATGTTTTCAAAAGAAAGAATTAAGCCCTGTTCAATAGGCCTACCTGAATGTAACAAACAGTTTTACGTGTGAAGACAATGTTTACACTAATTGCACGAGGGAGTTTAGAAACGGGTGATTTGTATGTTGTTTGTGCATGTATAATGGCAAGATTGATATTATTAATTGTATGCAAATTACGCAAAATGTAATAAACATTCGCCGATATATGAGAGGGGGGTGGATGAGTGATGAATGGATATAGGACACTTTATGTACATAAACATGCATATAACGTTTGAACTTTGAAGTGTTATCGAAAATTTTGTATAAACACAGGAACATCGGGAAGTCAAAAATAATTTTCCTTGAGCTGTTTACTTCAACCATGCAATACACGGATCAAAGAGCATGCTGACAATTGAGTTCAAATAAAAGTATTTTGGTCCAACAATGTGATTGGGAATTTTTACATATTTCCAGGTTGACATAATGATCCTGCTGCGAAGAATTTTCATCAAAATAAATGTGAACAATTCTGAAGCCTGGTATAGCCGCATGTTGAACTTGTATAAGCGTTCGCTGTTTTAGTATCCAAACAACTACTTCATATGGTAAAACAGTTGCTGCTACGAAAGGCATGATCAAAGTGTAGGGCTTATTTTGCACTTTCTGCTTAACACTTTAAGGTCTATATTAATGCATTGGGGTCCCAAAGCAGCACCTTATGCATCCAGTGAACATAAGGGTGCAAAAAAAGTTATAAGTTGGCGCGCGTACGGGTGTTGCATTGCTTTTCGAGTTTTCTTTCGTCAAAATAACAAACTCTCTGCATGTTGCAAATTTCGAAATGCGAGATCAAGGCTTCCTGTCTAGATTTCGTGTTAGATTTACAAAATTGCAAGGATGTTTAAAAATCATCACAAAAAACCCACAATTTATTTTTCCACAGGTACGCTCGACGGATGCACGCTACAACGCTAAAGTAGCGACATTCTCCCATCAACTTTTGTTCAATGTGACTCTTGTTTACTAAAGGCAAGTCTCGTCCGCAATGTGCGCGAGCCAAATTTATGCAAATCTGTCGCGCAACTGGTTTATTTTCAACATGTCGTTGGCTCAAAGCCAAGGTCAGAGCTAGAATTGTGCATAGTTGCAGTGCCTACGTGATGTTTTTAACATTTTATTTCCTGGTACGGATAGTACGCAACAGCAGATATGGCTCCAGAAAGACCATGCTTTGCCTAGACTGCTCCTGCCGGGTCCATATGATAATTGCATACATGCTTGCATTCCGCTTAAAGCGGGCCTCCCATTGTGCGATTTTTGCCACGAATTCCTACGAATTGGTACGATTATCGGAGACTGCCTATAGACTCTGCACACAATCGTACCCAATCGTAACCAATCGTAGCTAATCGTACCTAATTCGTGGCCAAAATCGCACAGTGGGAGGCCCGCTATTAACACGTGTATTCTAGTGAAATTTGTATAACAATGCTTTCTGGATTGTGATGGTGGATGGTTGCTTCATCAGTTCTGGGAGTTGCTTAAAGGAGCGTGACCAGATCACATTTTTGACACTCCCCCCTCCCCCCTCTCCCCCCTCCCCCTCTCCCCTCCCCCTCTCCCCTCCCCCATTTTTTCTGTGGGTGTTGTGATTTTGATACCATATAATGTGTCAAATTGTTCTCATTACCATTTTGAAATTTCTTACTTTCAATCCGTACTAGGGATAACGTTAAAAATCCACCAAAGTTTAGTAAACTAATATCCGATTCCACCATGATTCCATAAAGCAGTGCATGCAGTGAACACACTAATGGTTCTGCTTCCACGTCAAAATTGGGTATTGTAAATTTCGTCCCATGCCTTTTGGATAGTATTTTAGGGAGATATTTTACATGATTGTTAGGTTAGAACGAAGTCCATTTTTGTTTGAAAAATCTCCATCCATTGTATTTAGCTAGCCAGTGTTGTTTGTGGCCAGACCAATAGGGGGCGCTGTCCACGCGTATAGTACAGTTGAGTCGTCACGTCTCGACGAACTGGATTTCCTCTTTCAGCAGATTAACAAAAGTCAAGTAAAATGCAGGTATGTTATGGGATACCGTTTAAATAAACATGATCAATGATTTTACTGAATTGTGAAATGTTCGAATATTAAAAAAACGGTCTTTGATTTAAGTTTGACCATGGAGGAAGAAACACATTTGACCAGTGACTTTGAGGAGTGCCGGCCCGGCATGCCCGGCCCGCGCCGTACGTGTGGCATGCGGACATCATACATCATCATGATCATGCATGAGGACAACGCATTCCTCGGCCGGCGAAATGCGTGGCGTAGGCCCTAGAATTAACTCGATAACGTAGGCTACATGTAGATGCGAAATGAATGTCCTTATTTGAGAATAAGGTATTCGGGAAAGGAAATTTTAGTTCACATGGGTGAAGTTCTTTTGTACAAAATGTTATGATTATGAGACTGGCTGGATTTTTTGGCTGAAAGTGTTTTCTAAGATTTTAGTAAAATTGTCCACATGTTTGGGATTTTCTATCAAAATCTGCACTTGCTAGTTGCCGATGCTTGCTAATGATAGGCCTACAGCTATATGTACTGTGATTTTAAAGAAAATATTATGATCAACTACGTGATTCTTCATACTTCAAGGCAAATATAATGTATTGATGTCTCATAGGAAAACAAATACAAACATTAAAGGAGCGTGACCAGATCCCATGGGTTTTGAATTTGAGATTTTGATGACATGCCATATTTTTCCACACCATTCTGAAATTTCACGCTGTCAAACCGTATTTCCAGGGATATTATCCAAAATCAACCGGAGTTTAGGCTCCATAAAAAATATTGCTTGATTCTCATCAGCGGCCGGGTCAAATTTGCGGCGCCGGATCGATTTTTTTAATATTTTGTATACAAATTATAAAACCTCCGGATGCCATATATGCCTGCAGAAATGTCAAATTTATATTTTATAATGTTATCCCAACTTTGAAAAACAGTGAGGACTATATTCTCCGAATGATGATGGTGATGTTGGTGGATTCTTTTTCAAACATCATCTGCTATTCCGTAATTCCCCGGTGGCCATGCATGGCCCGAGGTACGCAGCAGTTCCGAGGTACATATAGGCCTACGTAGGATTTGCCAGCGGGATCGTGGTTCCGTTTCAGTCGCGCTGGGCCGGCCGAATTGCGAATCACCCGTGACAAGTAATTTTCTCTTTCGGGGAAGTAAAACTTCAGAACTGCCCGAGGTAACTTTACAGGTATATTTTCCCTTTTAAAAAGTGCTGTTTTTCACGGCCTACAATGGCAGTCGGAAAATTTACCTGAGATTTTTGTGCCTTTTCAAAAGATAATATGTTTTATTTCGTCGCACATTTTCACCGGCGCGGTGCATGCAGTCTGCAGACCCAGTACCTCTAGCGCCAAGGCGCCGCACAGTGCATGTCATAAACAACGTGTATGTCATGTCGAGCATACATGTAAATAAAAATCACACAGAGCACTGCGTTTGCCATATGTGCCAACCTAACACACATCAACAACATGTGAATAGCATAACGCCAACTACACGTTGCACACACAATGATCTGTTTATCGTATGACGTAGTAAGAATTTATAAGGGAGTTTACGAAAAGGGGCTAGAGGCTCAGGCTATGTATGCTCCTTGCTCTATGGTTTGGCTACGACAGGATTTTATCAAAAAGTTATTTGTCACTGCTAAATTTGACTTTTTAGGATGTGTTATTGCTTTCTGAAGGCCAATAAAGGCCCTGCTGGGGAAAATTAGCGACATTCGTGTATGGAACTCTTACCCATAATTACATGTTCATCTCTGAATGTTTGGGTCCACATGACTCTCAAAATATAAAATATAAAATGGCCTGGTCATCGGAATTGATCGGATTGTGCTGCGAGAATCTGCTTTAATACCCAAAAAATATATATAAATTATAAAATATAAATTGCCCTGGTCGTACAAATTTTTACCCATGTTCTGATGAGAATCAAGCAATATTTTTTATGGAGCCTTAGTGAACTAGTTTATCCGGTTACATAAAGCAGTGCAGTGATAACACCAACCTTTTTTGCTTCAACATTGAAATTGAAGATTGCAAATTTACTGTTTTCTTCCCATGAATAGTGTTTTGGGGAGATATTTTGGTACTTTTTTCGTATACATTGAACAAAGATTTTGAGGAAATTACCTCCTGGAATCAACAGATCATCAAATTCTAAGAAGTAAGATATTTCCCACTTGCACTTCTGTCGCAAATGTTGCATTTCTGAGATAAACAAATGATTAATATTACTGCATTAAGTAATGCACAAAATGACGCAGCGAGTGGTCTGTGCGTAAGCGCGACAACAGAGGGTGCTGCGAGCACGTGCAAATAGTTATCTTGTGCACTAACTGAAAGCAATTTTTGAAGAAGAAAATGTGATTTTTCTACAGAAAAGCAACATTTGTGACAAAAGTGCAAGTGGGAAGTATATATCTTAAAATTACATTAGCTGTTGATTCCAGTAGATAATTTCCTTTAAATCTTTGTTCAATGTATATGGAAAAAATACCGATATTTGATATGATTGTTAGGTTAGAACAAAATATTTTTTTGTTGAAAAATCTGGTCAAGCTCCTTTAACATCTTGCTGCAGCATTCTTAAAATTCTGTCGGTCGCACATCCTGGCACTCTTGTAACCCGGTGTCATGTGCCTTTGTATACAGTAGTACCTTGACTAGAGTGAAAACAAATTCGTTCTTTCTTAGATGTATACGTGTACATGTTGTGTAGACAACGGCTTTGTTCCTTCGCACACCAATGTTTTAACTTCAGCCCTACCGGATGAGATGTGGCACCGACTAACAGAATAAGATAGCAGGTCGCCTTACATGTAGCAAGTTTTGACTTTTGAGTAGTACTAGGCCTATTCCATGAACTAGGGCCAGTATGAATTCCGTTTACTGGTCGACACTGTTTGTTTAAGTCTATGGAATGGGGCAGAAAAAGTTTAAGTATTTTCAAGGAAATTGTTGAATGTTTTTCACTCCTAAATTCACTTCCCTTTCAAATATTAACACATTTATTGAGTCATTATAAGGAGAATAAGTGGCAACCAGTAAACATAATTCTTTCCCTAGGGCCTATTCAAAGCTATTTTACAGTTGAACATCAATAATAAGAGAATAGTAAGGAAAATTTGTTCATTGTTTTTTTTTTCTGATAATACAAAGTCTGATAATACCAATGTATTCTGCAAAGTACCTAATTACATTGTTCTGTAACTGATTGTCTTTGAAGGACCCTAACGAGGATACGCAATGGAACGACATTCTGAGGGCAAAGGGGATCATTCCTCCCAAGGAAGAACTAGAGGTTAATGAAGATGACATCGTGGGATTAATGGAACAAACGGTCCAGGAGAAAACACAAGGTTTGTTTAAGGAGAACCCCAAACTTCCTGCTCCCCATTTTCATAAAGTCAATGCTTGTATTATTCTGTAAAATTTGTTTTGTTTTTCTTTAGGAAAAGCATTGGAGGAGATGTCATTAGATGAATTGGATGAATTAGAAGATGATGAAGATGAAGAAGTGCTCTTAAGATACCGGTAAGGAAAACCTGAGGAGAATTTGAGAAATCTGGAGGGGTATAGACCTTTATCACGGTGCGGCCATCTTCCCTTTTCCTCTATTAAAATGAACGTAACCAAAGCGAGGCTGGCCGAAATAAAATAGTTTGGCCCGTGTTGAAAATGTTTATTGTGTGCATCACAATGACATGCGCGTGGTGCGATCAAGAAAACACACAGCGTGGACATTGATTCTCTCAGAACAACAACGAAAGACTGCACGCGCTATCGCGCAGACACGCACACACACTGATCATGATTTTCAGTTTATCGTTTCACTCAAAATTTCCTCCATATTGCTTTTTCTCAAAGCGACGTGCGACGCACGTGCGAAAAGTGAATCTACCCTAAATAAACGCGAAAATTGTTCGAAGTGACGATGCAATTGAACAGCTCAGCGTTATCACACAATGCATAGCTCATGCATTGGGCGCGTCCCAGCTATGTCGGATAATCGGATATACAGAGAAGGCGTCTTTAGTTACCAGAATGATCTGTACCACTGTACCTTATAGCTCAGAGAGTCAGAGGTTTTGGGTTCAAATTTTGATGAGGCCCGTACAATGTTTATTTTGTTTACCCCATGTTTAGTTTTTATTTTTTAGGGAAATGTTTTCTTGTTTCAATAAGAGATATGTTAAAATGTGTAAATTGTGTCTCTTTTAGGCAACAGAGGATAGCTGAAATCAAGAGGTTACAAGCCAAGCAAAGATACGGTGAAGTGAAGGAAATATCAGCGCAGGATTATGTACAAGAAGTTAACAAAGCTGGGGAGGGTGCGTGGGTGGTGCTACATCTATACAAACAGGGGTAAGTAGCTCACCCCACATGCACCTGCTGGGGAGGGGAGGGGGCAGTTAACAAAGCTGGGGAGGGGGTGTGGGTGGTCCTACATCTATACAAACAGGGTAAGTAGCTCACCCCACATGCACCTGCTGGGGAGGGGAGGGGGCAGTTAACAAAGCTGGGAAGGGTGTGTGGGTGGTGCTACATCTATACAAACAGGGGTAAGTAATGCACCTGCTGGGGAGGGGGCAGTTAACAAAGCTGGGGAGGGTGTGTGGGTGGTGCTACATCTATACAAACAGGGTAAGTAGCTCACCCCACATGCACCTGCTGGGGAGGGGAGGGGGCAGTTAACAAAGCTGGGGAGGGGGTGTGGGTGGTGCTACATCTATACAAGCAGGGGTAAGTAGCTCACCCCACATGCACCTGCTGGGGAGGGGAGGGGGCAGTTAACAAAGCTGGGGAGGGGGTGTGGGTGGTGCTACATCTATACAAGCAGGGGTAAGTAGCTCACCCCACATGCACCTGCTGGGGAGGGGAGGGGGCAGTTAACAAAGCTGGGAAGGGTGTGTGGGTGGTGCTACATCTATACAAACAGGGGTAAGTAATGCACCTGCTGGGGAGGGGAGGGGGCAGTTAACAAAGCTGGGGAGGGTGTGTGGGTGGTGCTACATCTATACAAACAGGGTAAGTAGCTCACCCCACATGCACCTGCTGGGGAGGGGAGGGGGCAGTTAACAAAGCTGGGGAGGGGGTGTGGGTGGTGCTACATCTATACAAGCAGGGGTAAGTAGCTCACCCCACATGCACCTGCTGGGGAGGGGAGGGGGCAGTTAACAAAGCTGGGGAGGGGGTGTGGGTGGTGCTACATCTATACAAGCAGGGGTAAGTAATGCACCTGCTAGGGAGGGGAGGGGGCAGTTAACAAAGCTGGGAAGGGTGTGTGGGTGGTGCTACATCTATACAAACGGGGGTAAGTAGCTCACCCCACATGCACCTGCTAGGGAGGGGAGAGGCAGTTAACAAAGCTGCGGAGGGTGTGTGGGTAGTGCCTCATCTATACAAACAGGGGTAAGTAGCTCATCCCACATGCACCTGTTGGGTGAAGAGAGGCAACTTACGGCAAAGTGCCTTGCCCAAGGGCACACGCACCATGGAGAATACCCATGGCACTTTACAACATTATTACCCTGGTCATTGGGCACAACTCCTTTGGGAGTATGCAGCCCCGGCAGCCTGACACAAGCGCTCAGGGGCTGCAACCCTTGCAGGTACCCATTTACTCCTGGGTGGAGAGAGGCAACTTATGGCAAAGTGCCTTGCCCAAGGGCACACACACCATGGAGGATACTGGTCATTGAGCACAACTCCCTGGAGAGTATGCAGCCTGATGTGGCCAGAAATTAAGCGCACAGCCAATAGAATTAGACTTCAATTTAATGTACGAAAAAACTCGGCCTTAGTTCTCCATTACTTGTAATTGGCAAAATAGACTCGCTTAAAGACCAACAATGCAGGATTTTTTTCATCAAATTCATTAAACCTGAAATCAACCATTTTGTTCTTTTACAGCATCCCCCTGTGTTCACTCTTAAACCAATACCTGATGCAACTTGCTGCCAAGTTCCCAGCAACTAAGTTTCTTAAGAGCATATCCACAACTTGTATACCCAACTACCCTGACAAAAACCTTCCAACGATGTTCGTTTACTTCGAGGGAGACATGAAAACTCAGATTGTTGGACCGATTGAATTCGGTGGCATGAATTTAACACTAGAAGGTGAGTTTCCTTTCTGTTAAGCATTACTCACAATTAGTTAGGGGTTCTGGTATGAGTCAATTTTGGATTTTTTCTTTCTTTTTCAAATGACTGTTTTCACCTATTTTTGTGACAAGTTGTGTCTGTCATGCAGATACAATTGTTTAATATATATATCTGTTTTCAATACTGGAGAGACCTTTTCCTCCAGGATTATATCTCTGTACAATGTCATTCATCTTCTCTCAAAAAAAAAGAAATATCTTAAGATAGATCTAAGTAGATAACTTCAGCTAAAGAACTGCAACGAATAATGTCACAACATACCTTCCTGAAAGCCCTATGTGCAAATTTTCAATATACCGTATGTAACAAGGACACCAATAAATGTAACAAAGTATGTGTCCTATGTTACATACGTTAAATAGGACTTTTGTACACAGAGTTTTTAGAAAGGTATGTTGTTGCACTATTTGTTGCTTAAGTTATCTCCTTAGATCTGTGTTATGATATTGCCTTTGTTTTGAGAGAAGATAACTGGCATTGCACAGAGTTATGATCCTAGTGAAAAAGTCTCTCCAGTATTGAAAACAGACTTATATACAAAATCATTCAATACCCTCAATAAAGATTCTGTGTATACCCCTCAATATCCCTAACGTATTGTGTGTAGTTTATGATGATGCCATTGAATAAGTTTGCTTATTTTTTAATATTAAAGTAATTTGAGCATATTGTACTATATACATTTTAGATTATCATGATGACTTTATATGGAAAAGCTGCCTGTGGACTATTTATTTCTTCCTTTTTATACCCTCAGAACTGGAGTGGAAACTTTCAGATACCGGTGCTGTAAAAACCGACTTGGAAGAAAAACCACAACCCAAGATACGAACGACCGTCAATTTCGCTGGTGGGCAAGATAAAAATGCTGATGACTCGGAAGATGATGACTACTAACGGAAATTGCTTTGTTTTTAGGTTGGTAACAAAATTAGCACTTTTTTATTATTTATTGACCATTTTAATATCTACGTTTAATACTTCAATTTTAGTAGTTTTATTGTAGACCAATTATTTGTGGGTAACCTTGTTTTGGGACGAAGCCGGAAAAGTCCTATTTTTATCTTAAAATAAAACTGCATTGAACACTGAAACATAACATAACATAATATTGTGATTTGCTTTTGCTCTGACATTAAATTAGAACATTATTGCGAACAATGTCCAAGTACAGTGTACAGTCATGATGAATCACACACGACACAGGTCATTTTATAGAATTAGCCTGGCTGTCAACCCCACAATGGTCTACCGACAAACAAAATGTTTTTGCTTTTTCCCGTTCTTCGAATCTTGTTAAACAATACATGTATTCCAATGGGTGCCTTGAGCGTTTTGTTTTATTATTATTATTATTATTATTATTATTATTATTATTATTATTATTATTATTATTATTATTATTATTATTATTATTATACATTACTTATATAGCGCCAGAATCCAAAAAAGCTCTAAGGCGCTTTTACATTAAACTTAGGTTTAAAAACTTACATCATACATCAAAACTAAAAATACATTAAAACAAACTACATGTACTAGTTAAAACATTTAGTAAAAAGATGGGTTTTCAAAGCTTTCTTGAAGACACTGACTGATCCTGCCAACCTCACACCCAGAGGCAGTGCCTTCCACAGATCAGGAGCCACCTGTCAATTAATATGCAAATTAGCAGCAGCTATTAGCGAAAATGTATCTTTTCTGTGTACGTGTATCTTTGCCAGTCCTTGTCATAAGTTAGCAGTACAGACCATCAACACCAATGTTTTATGAGTAAGGTATTTTTTGTCGGCTCGTGAAGTAGAGTTTAGGTTATTGCAAATGATACACTGGGTCATTTAAAGTAAAGTCTTCCTAAAGAAAATTTGATTGTGGTTTCAAATATTGATTTCTTCCTCCCGTCAGTTGAATGTTAATATGGGGTGTAATGTGAGCTGAGAGGGCACCGTAATAGACCTTTTACACGTCAGCCATCTTGGGGGCCAATCATATTGTCACATGCATCTTTCCTTTATGAAAAATGTGTGTGAAGATCACATGTCAATCGCTTAACACAGAAATGAGACTGAAATCGATAAACATTGTCATGTCCCCAGAGCCCCATAGGCTTGTGTGAAAATTGCCAGTCTTGTTTGTCATCCAATCCCATAGTGCCTCAAGAACGTTGATAAGGTTTGAAATTACCGACATTAGCAACCCATATGCCAAGTACTAACACACATGTACATAAATTATATTGCAAAATATCATTTTCACAATTCTGAATTTTTAGTTTAATTCAAAATTCAGAATTGTTAAAATAATCTGTTTTCCCCCAAAAATGACTGCCAACCATGGCCTCTGTGTTGCATTGATTTCATGGTTTGTAAAGCAATGGTTCTACATGTACATGTAGCTTGCATCCCAAAGTTAAGAGTCTGGTGCCAGCTTCACTTGTCGTGTTTGGGGTTCACGACTTAATACGTCCCCTGTGCACTTCGGTGTGAGTTAAAAGGGTTGCTGGTTCCACTCGTCGTGTTTGGGGTTCACGACTTAATACGTCCCCCGATGAAAATTAAAGTCGGATTGAATGAACCCACTAATTTGGTTGTGATAGACATACATGTATGCATTTTATTTCAGAAAGTCTTACTTATAAGAACATTACTTTGAGTTTGAGACCAGCATTGTTAATTGCATTTTTCATAGTGTCTTGGGAAAGCACCGAGTATACAGTGCTAATATACGTCGGGTAAGAGCAAAACAAACCCTAATTAACATGCATTGCCATTGCAACATGAAAATGTGTTTTTCAGGAGAAAATATGACGTTTGTGATGATGGAACTCGAGTAGAAAATTGTAGAATTAGTATTGCCTGAATCCTGATTTATCAAATCTGATAGAAAAATATGATCTGAAGGGTACACATGAATCATCTCTGAAATCCCCAGGGACCTCTTAAAACTGTTCCAGCTTTTCCCTCTGAACATTTATGCACCTATCAGTTGCTTCGTCCCCTCCTTCCTGGGATGTCCCACCTAAGAGGTGGGGATTGTTTCTTTTAAAGTGACCGAATCCCCACCCCATGGCCAAAATCCCCACCTAGGGCCCAGGGGAAAAACATTCACATTTGCTTCCAGGTCGCTGAGAAATTAGATGTCTATATGGGTATTAAAATTCAAACCCTTTGCATGAAAAAAACGTGACTAAATTCCCCCAAAGAGTGGGGGAGGTGTGGAGGTAACAACTGATAGGTGTTGAAATTAAAAGGCTGTATTTTGCACCCTTTTCGTCGGTCTGCTGCATCAAATTGCAACTGACAAATTTCAATTTAACACTGGCAGCCTCGTTTTAGATGCTGAGCCATTGTATTACGTCAGGTGACTTTTTATTTGCAAACTTTATCACAAAACAAAGTACACTTTGAAATTCCTCTATAGAGTATTCCAGTGACGTCAGTTGCCCGGGTAACTGGTCTTAACATTCTCCTGGTAATCCAAAACATCCATTGATAAAGCGCAGGGAACAGTTTAGTGGTTTTGTTAAGATCCAATAATCTTTGCAACACAGAGAGTGACGTGTTCACTTCAGTACTCTATATCGACCTCTGAACCGTGACGGTGCAGGTGGATTCAGACAACCTCGTGACAGACACTGTGCAGTCGCGTACCATGGCAACGCGTCACTATAGGTCATTGTGTACTTACACTAATGCAACCACATTGTATTACGGCTAAGCGAGACTGGGGGTCGTGCTGGCTTTTTGTTATGAAAAGCAATTTCCTTTTGAGTCTATTTCTAGGGGATACAGTGTATAGATGTAATTAGTTGAATAGGTGTGCGTGTGCCTTCAAGATAACATAGGGCATGTACGTACTGTGGTAACTACCGCAGTTCGTATGTGCATGGAGGAAGAAACATTGTGTGACAACGCAGATAATTATGATTTCTGTTGAAATTAATTATTTGCAAATGTCCATCGCCAAACGTAAATAATTTTGTGCCTGTCGAGAAAAATAGGCAAAGCCAGAACGAGAAAAAGAACTTCGCGTTTTGCAGTTTGAGAACGGGCCTAAATCGGTCTTCAATGTGATCTGAACTTGTGAAAAGTTTGTTTTCCTTCCTCCGTCTTCCAGCTATAAAATTGCCGTCGGTCACGTCAAATATTCACTACTCTTTTTGGCATCAGTGTTATGTATTTATTACTTCCTGATTCCCACTTCATGAACGTTCAGCCTGACAAAACGATTCAAGGTTTTAAAAGAGTGCCCGTTTGTCCTTGTACCATTGATGACATAATTATAATCTGGATGCAATGATATTGGAAAATGTGTTTGTTACGTGCTTGGAAACGCTTTCTCGTATTTTGTCAACACATACAGCCTTGAGCCGGCTGGTAACGGCAACACGTCTATCGTTAACAAGTGATCCAAACCACTGCCGTCACAACCAGAGATCGTGGCGTCATCAGTTTTGACACTTCAAAGGTTGCTTTTCATAAATTGACACAACTCGCGAGATTGGGCAACTGGAAACATTCAGCCGAGGACTTTGAGCCCAGATCATTGTGTTGTTACAGCCGTTAACCTGTTATAAATTGATGTCACCTGGATTAACTGATTGTGCTCATCAGACTTCATAAATCAGTTGCAAGATTTACTTCGCTAGTATTACTGTGACAGGCTAGGCGTGCTCAGTTTTGAGTCGAGAAACATTGGCCGTTCGTCTGTTGCATCATTGTTCCGGTTGGCAACTGGCAAGGATACATTTGTAAAGGAAGGATTTTCTTGCATGGAGCACGCTGAACAAAATTGAGCAAATAGAGAAACTACATGTACCGGTATATACAGCACTGATTTACTGTCGGAACTTGTGAAATTCATCCAAGTATTGGTTTTGCAATTTGGGGCACATCCACAACGACAGTTCAGTTTGACGTCTGAAGCAATCGGGTGCTTGTTCAACTTTTAAAGTGAGTACAATCGTAGACCTTCGGTATTCAGAAATCAAAATGTCGAGAAATGAAGGAATTCTCTCTGCGCCTTTGGTTCTTCCGAACCAACCCCAACCTTTCTCAGTTATCAGCGAACATTGGCAAGGGAAACTCGACCTCAAATCGCCACGATCCGAAGACCTCTACAGCTTTGGCAACGTGTACGAGGACAATCTCTATAAACTGATCCATAAACATCTTGAACTGGACACCCATGACAGGTTGGCGTATGTTGGAACAAGCAAGGGGAGCTTTGCTCAGAAGATTAAGGAGAAGTTTTGCCTTCTTCAGCCCATGGTCAACATCTTCCCGGGGTTAATTCACTACCAAGAGACGCCCAATCAGCGCCTTCTTCCCTTCAAGATCTGTCACGTGGGAGCCGAAGAATACTTCCGCCAGTTGTCTGAAGACCTCGTGAAGGATGCCAAAGAGCCCCCATTTGATAAAATGATCCTGAAAGATTCCGTAGAACATTTCACCAACTTAACGGAGACTTTCTCTCACATTATGAAGACTTTGACCCAGACAGGGAAAGTCTTGATTATCCATCGCCCCGGACCGATGAGCACCCTGCCTGTTTTCAGCGAGGCTTCCCGCCGATTTATCAATGAAGACTCCGATGAGCCCTACATTAAGATCATCAGAGGTCTTCAAGAAATTAAGGTAGACGCCAAGTGGGAAATTGAGACTTTACCAATTGTCATGCCCAAACGTAAGTGGCTTGCGATGCTCCAAGAAAAATTCCCTCCACAAATGGAAATCATAAGTAATTTCCAAGTACAAACTGGTATCCGAGAACTCACGGAGGGGATGTTCAAATACCAGGGGGAGCAAGTCGAATTCTTCGATCGGCTGTTGTTCATTACTGCGTCCCACCGTATGAAAGACAGTGAATTCCCCAGTATTCAGAGACATGGAGCAGCCGTCGGGAAGCCATACCCCGGACTCATTGACATAAAATACACGTTGAAAGTGACGTCAGATATCCATGGTTACGTGAAAGAGAAGAGAGAAGAAGATAAATCGAACAGTATTTTCTTTTGAACACTTAAAATGTCTCATTTTTGTTTTCACTTTGCATGCTCATGTTTCAATCTGTATCAATTAAAAACGTGTAGACGATGTAGAGTGCCTTTTAAAACTTATAGATCGTGGCATAAATATTTTTCTGAGATAGCCTGCTCTAGTATAGTGTGCACCATACTATTTAAAGGCACAGGATCGTCAGCAATGCGCGCGCGCCAAATTCGTGCCACGAAATACGCAGCTCAATAGCAAAGGCATGGAGCTCCGTATTTCGTGGCACGAAATTGGCGCGTGCGCATTGCTGACGAGCCTACAAGTTCCTTTAAACGTCTGTTTTGAGCGAATAAAATCACATTGAAAAATAAAATCAAACAATTTGGGTAAATTTGCTTGGTTTCCATGTTATTGGCTTTTGAAAGAAATAACGAAAAAATGCCTGGAGCAACTTGGTGAAATTTTATGTGCGTTTAGCCGGCGATTGAGCCCAATCTTGCATTAGCCTCTGTCACACACTCAAGCGTGACCGACTAAAGCGGACAATTGTCAACATGGCGGCCGAACACAAACGCTAAACCCATAGAGTTGTACGGCTTATACAACTCTATGGCTAAACCCTTTGTTCCATTCGCCATATTGACATTTGTCCGCTCTCGGTCCTCAATGCGCAAGCGCACTGGTCACGCTTGAGTGATATGACAGGCTAATAGCATCGTTTCGTCAACGGCATTGATTACTGCGCGCGCGCGCGTGATTGGATTGAAGTTGCATTCGACATTGATTGACGTTGGTGGCGCTCTTTAGGGATCCATTTTGCAAAACGCAACGAAGACGAAGAAGTCTACGTCTGCACAAGAAGGGAAAGTTCTCTTCTAAATTGATGCACCATTTTATATCCCCGCATCCTTCAAATGCTGACAAGGTACTGTAGACTTGATTTCTCCTAGAAAATCTTAGTTTGATGCAAATTTGTAAGGTATTTTGTTAGTGTTTTCAGTTCCATTGTACGAGACTGAAGCCTTCTGCACACACAGCGCACAGCCCGCACCAAAATAAAAATTGCCGCTCGGCATGCACTTCGGGCGCTTTCTGCACTCGGAAAACTTGTGACGTACGTGAAAACGGGTTTCCTTGAATAGCCGAAGTGGTAGTTTGTGTTTGCCGCGCTCGTCATCGATAGCTGATCTACAACCGAAGTTACGAAAAGGTAAAAAGTAAACTCACATTTTTGAGGTAAAATCTTCATTATGAAAGGTACGAGTGGTCACTGAATGAATTTTACATGTCTTAACCATCATTTGTGAGAGTTTGGAGTGTTAAATGTGTTTAGTTAATAATCCCGGAAAGTGTGCGATTATTTGTTGATGGAAACATGGAGGAAGGAAATCCTGGAAACGAACGTTACGCTGTGCGTGTTGTACGTGTTTAAGCCTATCTAACGGGACTGTGAAAGCACTGTGGTGCATGGTGCAGGGCGTGGTACAGGGCGTAGCCCAATGTTACTTTTATTGTGGGGTATACCAGTGCATGGATGGTCGGGCTTCATCGAATGGTAGGCCTATATATTTCAATACATATAACAGTAGGGTAGAAGGGGGTATATTCCACCAGATAAGGAAGATGTGCACATATTCTTCTGTTCTGTCATTAATGAAGAGAATGAGTCTAATTTTAATGCATATTTAACAACTATTTATTCATCTTTAATTTTATGTATCACAACCTTGTGTTGTCATCTGGGTATTTGATCTTTGACCCCTAGTTTATTAGGGGGAATTCAACCACCTTGTGGCAGTATTCAATCAGGGGGCTGAAAATGTTTAATGGGTCAAGAAGATTGGGTACTTTGGCATCATTTTGGATAAATGAGTGCATGTTATTATGCAAAGTAGTTAAATTCAGAAAACGATATTCGTTTATGTAAAGAGTTTATTAGTAAACGTGCACATATCAATGAAGAAGCATTCAAAATTAACGTTTAGCCAATTAAAAGCAACAAAATTGTGCAGAATACATTCAAACTGATAGTTTCCAATGCAGAAATAATATTTTAACTCAAAAATTGAATTTGCGTAAAATAATTACCATTTTATGGCCCTGCGGCTGAATACTCACTCAAAGCGCCCTCTATTGGTGGGAAAATTAAATCTAAATTTTCAAAATTTTTGAACGACTTATTTCAGCTTTTTAAATTATAAATTAGTAAATGAGCGACCCAACAGTTATAATTATTACTTCCTTGACACCAGTTCATGTCCAAGTTATTAAAGGGGGTCTTTAACAAATCTTGTCTTTCTTATTGGATCCTGTAAGACAAATCAATAAAATAACTGCCGATTCTTCACCTCAAGTTTGAACGAGGTTAATCTTGTGAAGAAGTGCAACTTCAGACAGTATTTTGACTCAGAAGAAAGGAGAAGAGTTGCAGGCCATAACTAGCCTACTTTGAGTTGGTCTCAGGACATTTTTCTACTTGTTATTAAGTGACAGCTTTGAGCTGATCGAATTCTCCCCCTGATCGAAAATACCCACACCTACCCTATATCTCAAAAAGTACTTGTCCGGTTTTTTCATTTAAAGAGCATTGATTTCTTTCATCAAGACCTTTCATTTGATAATATAGTTTGGGTGTTTAGGGCAAGGAATAAGTTTTGGCCTGAAAACCCTAATTTTGTTGAAACTTTGCCGAAAGTCGAAGGCGCAGCGTCTGACTGACACAGACATATGACAGACATGTCGTACGTGAGAGCGTTTTTTGCAGTTTCTGTTAACGATCGAATAAGCAGATTCAAGCATTTTACACACCATTTTATATTAGTCCCCTATACTCAAAACTGACTAACTTAAAAAAGCTGAAGGCCAAACAGTGGTAATAAAAGGAACTTTAAGTTTATATAAAAATTAAAATATGAATAAAAAAGCTGGTAGTGCTTCTTACTTAAGTTCTGAGGCTAAAGTAGGCCTATCCCTAGCATGCTAGCCTAATACTGGTAAGTAACCTTTACTTAGTGTAGCTACATTGCAATGTCACAAACTATTAGTATTTTTTTCTTCCTGTTGAATGGTAAAAATTGACATGTTGATCAGAATATTCTTTCTTTAAATTTAATTTAATTTAAAATGACTCATTGAGCATGCATCGGCAGATTGGTAAGTGCAGATTTGATAAAAAAAATAAAAATTATGAGTGAGAAAATTGTAAGATTTTGTTATAATAATGTTTTCAGCCCAGCTCATATTTTGTACACAAGGTCTAGAGCCATGATGATGAACTACTAAATTCTTTCCGTTCCTTTATACTCAGAATTCAGATTTAGAACAATGAGCGAGAGATGTTTGCAGCGCTCGGTATTCGGTGCAAGTGGAACATCGGCAACATTTGATGACGACGACTTTGCATACATGATGCACACTGAAAGATACTCTCCAGTTGCCCTGCCCACTTGTGCCACGCCCCCACCTGCTAATGCCCCCTCATTCAACACATCACCGATTCACCAGAACGTCAGGGAAGAATATATAACGGAAAATGATACAATCTTGACTGCATCTTCACTGGTTCATTCTGTTCAGTCTGCCTCCAAGACTTCAACAAGCAGTTTACCCGCCTCAATGACCGATTCAACCTTCGCTCCTCCCATGCTGACCCCTGTCCCTGCCATTTCTTCATCGTTATCAGCAAGCGATTCCATCTTGTCTCAATCCTTGTTTACCGCCGTCGCTAATGCATCAAACCTAACCTCAACCAGGGCTGGTGGCAGTCCCTTCCACCCATCAATGCTTATTGAACACCACGCAGCTAAAACATCAAATCCCGAATCTGTTCATCTGAAGAATGTGAGTAATCCTTGCCCTTGGGATCCATCTCAGATGAATCCACTTCGTTCCAAAAGCCCTTCAGTTCTCAGTCATAACGCAAGCAAGATGCTAAAATCTGAGGCACGTGATGTAGTTGCCAAGCCAACTCAACCAGGCCAGATGCCCGATAGACAAGATGGAGCAGACCGTGAGACTGATGTTGCCTATAATCTTGAGATGGACAGCAAAGACGATGACCCAGGAACGGTCGCATCTCAGGAAGGTAAAATGATTTAAACTATTTACTTCTGCTGAGTAAAATAATTTAGCTAAAGCAGTTCTCCTCTATTTTTTTCACACTGTTTGTAAACACAAATGAAGAAGTTCTAGTTTACCCTAGTTACTATCCTGCTCAACCCAATAGAATTTAAAGGCCCTATAGAATACCTGTTTTTGAGCGATTCTGGAAATAAAACCATTATAAATGAAAATAAAGACACCAACAAACTCATCCGAAGAAATTTCAGCTCCGTCAAATGTACTATGTTTTGCTGGTCTTGGCGGGTTGTTTTAAAACAACTTATTCCCAATTCGTCTCTTCATTCTCAGTCGGTCGCGTAACTTGTGGCTCGCGTCATGAACTCTGTGGCCTGCGTGTGCACGCGACCCATAGAAAAAATTTATCGCATTGGAACAGCACACACGCACACAGTGCCCATTTCAGACCGCCCAGAAGCGAACCAACTAAGTAAATCGTTTGCAAACGACTTAAAAAGTTTCATCTTCATGGATTATTTTCTGGTAAAATTATATCATCTCGGGCGGAAACATTTCATTCTTAATGGTGTCAGATATAGTTTAGATTGAGGAGGGATGAGGTCTTTCTAATTCTTAGAGGTTTCCTTTTCACTCTTAGATGCTAATCCTACCAATTTAAAAAATAGATTTCCTTTTTTTAAATATTTTCCAAAACTCTGGAATATTTGAAATTTGAATATTTAAAATCTTAATTGCATCCGTGATTTGTTTACCACTCAACAGCCATTTCATTTAATGTTTTATTCTCTTGTTCCAGCCATGTTGGCAGACAATTCTCTCCAGACTCCACCCAGTGCATTCCAGAATCTTAATTACCTAGAGAGTCTCCCAGATGTGGTGGAGAATTTGTCCAAGGCTCAAAAACAGCAAACAGCCGAGATTGAGCATCAGTATCAAGAGGTCAAAGAAAATAACGTAAGTGAGAGAAATTGTTTCATTTAAGAACTTATCCAAGGGGTTTGGTGCCAATATCATGGCACTTACACCGCGTTTACACTCGAACGGGCGAAGGTGGATACAGATTCGGCATTTTTATTGCAACCGCAGAGCAAACCGCAAACTCGGCAATTTGCAGTGTTTAGACTACAGTCAACCCACCTTTTGTGCCGGAAATACCGGTGCGAGGGACCCTGGGGTGTGAAAGGTCAAAATTAGAGGTCATGAAAGCGCGCGCCCGATGTTGTTGTGTAATGATCGTGTGCACCGTCACACGTGGTGGGTGTCGTGAAAATCGACGCGTTATTACTGCGCTGCTGCATGCAAAACTGTTCCTGTTGACGAAAATTCTGGACTGAATTTCAACAGTTCAATATCATGGAGAATTCCTTTGTTTTTGTAGCCATGATGTTGCCACTTTTGGCTATTTTACGGCGTAGATTTATGCAGAGAAGAAGTGCTTGTCAGTAGGACGAATTTCCAGTAGGACTAGGGTAGTTTTTGCCCAACAAAACGTGCCGTGAGCGATGTACTAGCAGTAGCACACCAGCACAGTAAGTGGCGTACATTCTATCACGCACGCCCACAAAATAAAGCGCGCCAAACGATGGCCTCCCGGATGTCGCCAAAGGAAATTGCCGAATCTGTATTCGGGTAGCGTTTACACTACAAGCGACCTTGACGATTGCGGGGTTGAACCCCGCAATTGCGGGGTTCAACCCTACCCCAAAGGTGACTTGAAAAAGGCGAATCAGACCCGGGTCTGATCCGCCTTTTTCAATTCGCCTTTTGCGTTTACACTTAGTGCTTACCCGGCTTCAACTCCCCTTTTTGGAAATTGCGGAGTTCGATTCGCCTTTGCCGAATCGGGTGTAAACGGGGTGTTAGACTACTAAGCACAAAGATTTGTTTTTTATTATTATTATTATTTTATTTCACTCCACTAAGGTATTAATTCAAAATATATAATACATAAATATAAGTTATACACAGTAAACACTAACAGTGGAGAAGGCAAGGCTGAGGAGGAACATAAGTTCCTATGACCAAAAAGGTTCAGCCTGCCATGGCAAGAATCATTCAACAATTACAAACTACAGGTAATAAACGTGACAAAATAACACCATCAAAAAGCAAAATAACCAAGAAATAAAACAGCTGCTCTTTTAAAGGAAGTAGTTGAAGCAGAACAACGAATATCAATGGGTAAGGTGTTCCATACATCTGGTACACTATGAAAAAAAGAATATTTCAAGGAGTTACACCTGGAGAAAGGAATCCTAAAAGTAGGATATTCTCTACGAGAGTTAATCTGCAAGTACATGTTTTCTATTCCAGTTAAGTTATAAAGCAGTTTATAACAGAGGCAAAGACTCAACAAATTTCTTCTTGATTGTAGTGTGGCAAGGTTCAAAGAACTGAGACGGTCTGAATAATTAAAATAATCTGGTGCATCATGGTTATATGAATTCTGTTTAAAAAAAAAAATCTGGTAATATCCCTTTGGACCCTTTCAATACGGTCAATGTTGCATTTTAGATAGGGGTTCCAAACAGGACATGCACATTCCAAAATTGGTCTACATGTTTTGTAAAAGACAGTTGGTTTATTTGATAACTTTGCTGTCCAAAGATAATGCTATATTTTTGTAAGAAAGTCTTCATTTGAAATGCTTTGTACAGATCTTTTTTATTCTGTCAAAGGTTTTTACTACTTGACAAAAACCCTTTCCCCTTTAAAGGCCATTGTATCATTTGCAATGATCCAATTCTGTTTTTTATGAGTTGACAAGAAAACTCTTACTCAAAGTGTTGATAGCAATGGTAACAAACACCTCATGAATTTATTTCTGTCCAAAATGATATCTCATGTTCGAAATTGACAACCGAAGGTGATGGGCTTCTAAAAAAGTCCTGTGCACGGGACATTTTTACCCGCATTCACTCGTATACAAAATCCATGAAATTTCCAAGGTTTTCTGAAGCATTGAAGCATCTAAGTAGCTAAAATTTCTTTAGGCTAGTTTACCAACATTCTTCCTTAGATATTTTACACTCTTATTCCACGAATTTGGGTCTCTCTATAAATTAGGGGTCCAAAAGTGTGACATTTGGTGCCCCCCGTTACACCTGATATGTGTTATTTTTCGTATAAAAATCATTAAAATGGCTTTTAAACCATTTTTTTATGAATTGTACTTTATGTACTCACTCTTTGAGATGGAAAGTATTTAAAGAATGTGTCCTGAATTTACAAAAACAAGATGTAAAATGTAACGGGGGACACCAAAATTGGACCCCTAATTTATAGAAAGACGCATCTGCAAAAAGGTTATATCTTGCGAATGATACATAGGGCCTTTAACTCATTGTAAACTCATTATTGCCAATATTAAATCAATTTAATAAAAACTTCTTCCTGTTTTTGTTTCAAACATGCATTGTGTGATCGTCCTGTTCCAAGGAAAAGCTTCAGAGAGGTATGTACAATATTCACACTTATTAAAATAATTTAACTTTATTTACAAATTGCAATGCCATTTTGGCTCTACATGAGGTTTTTCCACCTCTGTGGCCTTGGTTCACATCCCGTCCGAGTCAGTATGTGGATTAGGTTTTCAGTCTCTATTTGATTCAACAAATCAACATAAATATTCCTTCTTCGTGAGAACTGCTACTGAATGGAATGACCTACCATGGACCATCATAAATTTACCAAACAAGAACGCCTTCAAGAAAGCAGTACTACAACTATACACCGCTACTGATAATTAAATGTCCCTTGTTCGCTCTCTGACGCACCTCCTGTTAAAAATCCCTTGAGGATGTTTATGGAGGATTTTCCATCAAGGAATCAAAGGAATCAAGGATTCCGTGGGTTTCCCTCCTCTAAATCTGAGCATTTCGTCATCTTTTCTTTACATGTTTCTTCAGGCTTATGAGCTATTGTGGACACTTTTGAGGAATCCTTGGTTTTATTACATGTATCAGAATTTTGTCTTGCATTTTATTTCCAGCTGAAGAGAACCTTGCAGAGGTAAAGGATTCACTGTGTGATTCCAAGAGACGCATTTGTCTTGCGGAAGAAGACGGTAGAAAGATAAGACAGAATTGCAAGGACTTCCTCACAGGTGAGTTTAGTTACATTGCTAGTATAGACCGTATCGAATAGCCGCCATCTTGAAGGGCACTGGGGAATTTAGTTACATTGCTAGTATGGACCGTATCGAATAGCCGCCATCTTGAAGGGCACTGGGGAATTTAGTTACATTGCTAGTATGGACCGTATCGAATAGCTGCCATCTTGAAGGGCACTGGGGAATTTAGTTACATTGCTAGTATGGACTGTATCGAATAGCCGCCATCTTGAAGGGCACTGGGGAATTTAGTTACATTGCTAGTATGGACTGTATCGAATAGCCGCCATCTTGAAGGGCACTGGGGAATTTAGTTACATTGCTAGTATGGACTGTATCGAATAGCCGCCATCTTGAAGGGCACTGGTGAATTTAGTTACATTGCTAGTAAAACTGTATCAAATAGCCGCCATCTTGAAGGGCACTGGGGAATTTAGTTACATTGCTAGTATGGACCGTATCGAATAGCTGCCATCTTGAAGGGCACTGGGGAATTTAGTTACATTGCTAGTATGGACTGTATCGAATAGCCGCCATCTTGAAGGGCACTGGGGAATTTAGTTACATTGCTAGTATGGACCGTATCGAATAGCTGCCATCTTGAAGGGCACTGGGGAATTTAGTTACATTGCTAGTATGGACTGTATCGAATAGCCGCCATCTTGAAGGGCACTGGGGAATTTAGTTACATTGCTAGTATGGATCGTATCGAATAGCTGCCATCTTGTAGGGCACTGGGGAATTTAGTTACATTGCTAGTATGGATCGTATCGAATAGCCGCCATCTTGAAGGGCACTGGGGAATTTAGTTACATTGCTAGTATGGATCGTATCGAATAGCTGCCATCTTGAAGGGCACTGGGGAATTTAGTTACATTGCTAGTATGGATCGTATCGAATAGCTGCCATCTTGAAGGGCACTGGGGAATTTAGTTACATTGCTAGTATGGACCGTATCGAATAGCTGCCATCTTGAAGGGCACTGGGGAATTTAGTTACATTGCTAGTATGGACTGTATCGAATAGCCGCCATCTTGAAGGGCACTGGGGAATTTAGTTACATTGCTAGTATGGACTGTATCGAATAGCTGCCATCTTGAAGGGCACTGGGGAATTTAGTTACATTGCTAGTATGGATCGTATCGAATAGCTGCCATCTTGAAGGGCACTGGGGAATTTAGTTACATTGCTAGTATGGACCGTATCGAATAGCTGCCATCTTGAAGGGCACTGGTGAATTTAGTTACATTGTATAGACCGTATCGAATATCTGCCATCTTGAAGGGCACATTTTGCTTTGCAGAGTAAACAGTAGGAAGATAACACAGAATTGCAAGGGAGAGGCTATAAGCCAGGCACTCGGGGCATGACGTAAGCTTTCCCGTGCACAGCCCGTGTACAAACCATCATGGTATGGAAGGAAATGTACCCAATTGATGTTTACGTCATGCACGGAGTGCCTGGCTTATAGCCTCTCCCGAATTGCAAGGACTTACTCACAGGTGAGTTTAGTTACATTGCTAGTATAGACCGTATCGAATAGCCGCCATCTTGAAGGGCATGTTTTGCTTAGCAGATTCAAACAGTAGAAAGATAACACAGAATTGCAGGGACTTTGTGACTGGTGAGCTTATTTACATTGCTAGTATATACCGTATCGAATAGCTGCCATCTTGTAGGGCACGTTTTGCTTAGCAGAGTAAAACAGAATTGCAAGGACATAGTCACTGGTGAGCTAAGTTACACTTGTAAGATCTTTGAATTGTGAATTCTTCCATGCAGATATTTGCCTGGGTTGTAGTCGAGTCCATCACAAGCCTTCACAAGTCCACCACAAGTCCCTGGGCCTTAATTCAAATGAACTCCAACAAAGGCATTCTTTCGTGTGTTCATACTTTGCTTCTTGTTACTGGACTTGTGGTACTTGTGCGGGACTTGTCACAGACTTGTGATTTTATCGCCTCTGGACTTGTGATGGACTTAACTACAACTCTGGAAACTACTCATGATTAGACGAGTACTTTAACATTTATCCCAGCACTGTGATAACAATAATAAATGTTAATAATGAAGTTTATATTTGATTGTTTGTCATCAGACGTGGAGAGAACTATCCTAGGAAGCTTTCACAACACCAAGATGATTAGAGAAGCCAGGGAGAAAATGGAAAATGACACAAGGTAGGAACTGCAGGCATGCATGCATGCTCATTTGAAGAATAGTCTAAGGTAGGGGGGTAAAGGCCCGTCTACACGAGCCAAAATTTGTTGACCAACATGAAGTTGGAACTTGTTTGGCAGTACATAGATGTGCTCGACCGCATTGATGTGCTCGACCGCACGAACCAACATGTTCCAGCATATCTTGACCGCAGTTGGTTGCTGCCTTCACGTGACAGGCATTCTAATCTGCTATTGGCCCGTTTCTCCAAAAAGCTCCAACAAAATCGTGCGATAGGTACATGTTCCAACTAGTTGGATGTTGTTGGACGCTGCCTGGAGTGACGTCCACACCTTCCAACTTTTGATCGGCCGACATCGTCAGACACGTGTTGGACCTTGTTGGCCAACCTTGAGAAAGGTTTTAAATTAGAGAAGGATATGTTGATTTCAACACCCAGAATGAATCTACACGTTCATGACTGATGACAACTATTCCTAAATGTCAATTTCACCTATGGTACCATCCAGAATTTCATTGTTTTTTTAATTTTAATGAGACTAAATCCGATTTCTAGTTATGCCCAGACTGTGCGAGAAGCGACTCATTTTCATAGAGTGGACCACATGGTCTTTTGATATGTCAACTAAAGTCAACTTTGTCCTTAATTGTCACACAGACTTTTTGGCGAGTACATTGACAAGATGAACCAACACAAGCAGCAAGTAGACGAAGTAGAATCCAAGATGGTGGTTTACAAGCAACGCTTGAAGCAACAACAGAAACTACAGAAACTCCAAGCTGAGAGTAAGTTGGGTCAGTCCAAAATTAAACCCTAAAAAACGTTTGGAAATTTGTTTTCAATCACCTATATCTCGGTTATTTGTGACTAGTTTATATTAGGGGCGTTCGAGATGCTGACACCGGGTAACACTAACTTACACCGGAGCGTTCTTTTAGCCATCACGTGCTACACGAGTCTGCCCCGGTGGCAGCCACCACTACCCGAGCTCGCGGGCGGGTCTGTGGTGTATAAGCAAGGTGTAATGACGTCACCTAGTAACCGCGAGTAGTAAAACATGGCGGACAGTTTGGAATCACGACGCGAGTACGAAGAAAAACACTTATTTATGACACAAAATAGGAGGAATAGGGCTGTAAATACATTTTGCTGAATCAGTAGATGTCTGTGGGCATTGACGAAGTTTATTTCGGTACTTTAGGGCTACTATTTTTGCGTGGCGCCGGCTTCATTTTTCATCCTGCGTCAAACGATAACGGCATTTATAAAGACCCACCCGGCAACAACCTTTGACCACGTGTTCCCAGAATTCAAAGCGAGACCCTGTGTCGTTCGTTTTGCATCTTCTGGGGGCTTCCCCCGGTGTAAACCCCCCGTTACCCGGTGTAAGCATCTCGAACGCCCCTATTATGTTGCATCAATGGAAAGCTCATTCATTGCCTTTCACAACGACAACATTTGTGACAGTCCCTTGTTTGATGAGGGTTCAGCCTTTCTGTTGTAAATGCTGGTGGGTCACAAACAGAATGTGCCATTATTACATGTGTTCAGCAGGAGAACCAACTTTTTTTCTGTAACGAGGCGGAGCCGAGTTGAATGTAATAATTCCATCTTTCAACAAATGAAAATATTCGTTCCATTGAACGAATGAAAAACAATCATTATTTGTTCTATATAACGTCCAAAGAGATCATTGTCATTTGATTGGAGAACATCTTACAGCCTGGGAATATGAAAAAAAAGTACCCTTACATCCCTCGCATCACAATGACCGAATCCGACTCATTTACCACACGCAAACTCGTCTGATTCAGCGTCGTGCAATGTCACGCGCGTTTACGAACACGCGCTTGCAGTAAAAATGCATGTAGTGCGCATGCCATGCAATGGAAACGAGCAAGCTGTGCAATGTAAAAATCGTATGGAACAAAATTGCACAGTTGGTGGCGTAGTATTGAATGGTTAAATTATTTAACACCATGTGACCTGCTATCGTCGAATCAAATGACAAGGATCTACTTGGGCGCTATATAATGCTAATTATACAGTTTACAACAAAGATATGATTGACCAGCAGTCGATTTCACGAAACATTGCGCAGCTTGCGCAACTTTTGACAAATGGCGCACAAGCCCCATAGCTTGCTTGTTATCTTCAGAAGAATGTTGCGCAACTTACACAATAAAATGTTGCGCAAGTGGGCTTACGCAACTGCGTAAGTTTCGTGAAATCGGCTGCAAATCATTTACATTTGAAAATGTAACCTATTGTTCTTATGAATTCCATGACCAATGTTTAGAGTCGGCCATGGAGGTTGTTGTCGGAGCTACATCTAGCAGTAATAGTGCGGTGTCTAAAATGCAGCTACAGCAGGAAATGACGTCAATGAAAGAGAGAAAACAGAAGCTTTTAGCTAACATTGCTAAGCAGAAGACACTGGTAAGCAATTACAATGTCTTTAACCATTTCAAACATTGCTGTACGTAGGCGCGGGTTTATTTTTAGTTGAAGCATGGAGGACGGAAAACAACTGAACTCATGCAGAGTGAAGTATTGTTGGTATGTCGATGCACTGTCATTGTACACCCTAACGTAGATTTGTTATAAACCTTTTTGGCCATTTCTCTCGGAAATTACCGTAAGTTTAGACATCAAACACAAACGAATTTCTCCAAACATGTTTACTAGTCCTCCGCAACACCGATGCGGAAATGTTGGCGTCAAGGCGGGGGTAATTAAAACCCTTCACATCATCTGCAGCCGATTTCACGAATCCTTACGCACTGCGTAAGTCCCCTTGCGCAACATTTTATTGCGTAGGCTGCGCAACATTCCTGTGAAAATTACAGGCAAGCTATGGGGCTTGCGCCATTTTGCAAAAGTTGCGCAAGCTGCGCACTCTTTCGTGAAATCGGCTGCAGCAGTCACAAATGTTTGTGCCCCAAGTTGACAAAAACTACTCAAAATATTACCACATGACATTGTGCTTTGAGAAGATATCAAGTGAAGTTTTTTTTAAAAGAAATGAGAGTGCACTCTCTACCATTCACTCGACACAAAAACAATGCATGGGTTTTTTTCCGCATCTTTGTAGCTGAAATTTCTGCAGGCTAGGATACTAACACTCTTCTTTACACATGTAATGCTGTTAACCCAGGAATTCATTAAAAAAAACATTTTTAAGTGATACAAGTACAATGGACCTTTAATAATAATAATGATGACATCTTATATAGCGCACATATCTATCCTGCGGGATACTCATGGCGCTTTACAATATCATTACCCTGGTCATTGGGCACAACTTCCTGGGAGTATGCAGCCCTGGCAGCCTGACACAAGCGCTCAAAGGCTGCAACCCTTGCAGGTACCCATTTACTCCTGGGTGGAGAGAGGCAACATTATTACCCTGGTCATTGGGCACAACTCCCTGGGGAGTATGCAGCCCTGGCAGCCTGACACAAGCACTCGAAGGCTGCTACCCTTGCAGGTACCCATTTACTCCTGGGTGGAGAGAGGCAACATTATTACCCTGGTCATTGGGCACAACTCCCTGGGGAGTATGCAGCCCCGGCAGCCTGACACAAGCACTCGAAGGCTGCTACCCTTGCAGGTACCCATTTACTTCTGGGTGGAGAGAGGCAACATTATTACCCTGGTCATTGGGCACAACTCCCTGGGGAGTATGCAGCCCCGGCAGCCTGGCACAAGCACTCGAAGGCTGCAACCCTTGCAGGTACCCATTTACTTCTGGGTGGAGAGAGGCAACATTATTACCCTGGTCATTGGGCACAACTCCCTAGGGAGCATGCAGCCCTGGTAGCCTGACACAAGCACTCAGGGGCTGCGTAACCCTTGCAGGTACCCATTTACTCCTGGGTGGAGAGAGGCAACTTATGGCAAAGTGCCTTGCCCGAGAGCACACACCTCATGGTCACGGCTGGGAATCGAACCCACGACCATGGAATTGCGTTCAATGCACCAAACCGCTCAGCCATATGGTACTGCCTCATTTATGAAGCACAATATACAGAGCGATCAAACAGTTGGCAAGATTAATTATATAATATTGGATGGCTTTGAGGGATATATGAGAATATACCGCACATGAAAATACCGAACGAGCCGAAGGCGAGTTCGGTACTTTCGTTGGTTTGGTGTTGAAACTTCAGTTTACTACTGCATGTGCTTTTGTTATTGTTGTACAGTAGTTTTTGTTACTGTACTTTTTCCCGCGTAGCACACACGCGCAATCCATTCACTCAATGCACGACGCGCATGTACGCGTTTGCCTGGGTGCACCCAGCGTGCACACGCATCCGATTGGGGCTCTGTGCTGCACAGTATCAGAAACGCATGGTATCCACAAAAGCTTCATTTTATATAATAATTATTGATAATGTTTTTTTCCAAACTTTAGCTTGCTAATGAAGAAGCTAAGCAAGCGAGTTTAAGTCAAGAAACCAGCGTGCTCCATGTAAGTCACAACTTTCATTCCTTACACATTTTTTCTGTGTATTCGGCCAGTTTCATCTTAAATGACCTCGTCTGCCTTGTTTGCAGGAGGTTGTGGGTTCGAGTCCCATGGATCTTTATCAAGATTTTGAAATAGGTTCCAAGAAGGCTAAATTTTCGTTGGCTGTTATGGAAATGAAATATAAATTGTTGAAAGTTTCAGATTTTGAAGAAAAGTTTTCTATTTTTTGCCAAAAATTGCATTTTCCCCTACAAATTAAGCTCTGAAAACTGCTGAAATAGGTTCCAAATAGGCTAAATTTTTGTTGGCAGTCATTTCTGAGATTTTTTTAAAAAGTAAATTTTGGGCCAATTTTGATAAAAATCACTGGACTAACCCCTTAAGATTTTTTTAATTTGACAAAATTTTTTATGATACAGATTTTCTTCAAAATTGCAGGAAACTTTGCTTCAGAGCCCATAGACGATATTCCTTGAATTTGACCTCGACTGCTCACCCAGGGAATGAAATATAAATTGTTGAAAGTTTCAGATTTTGAAGAAAAATGATCTATTTTTGGCCAAAATTTGCATTTTCCCTACAAATTAAGCTCTGAAAACTGCTGAAATAGGTTCCAAATAGGCTAAATTTTTGACATAAGGTATGTAATGTAATGTTTGTACTTTATTTTACTCCTTTACAGAAGCGTAATCGCGCCCAACTGACTCGTTTGAAGAAACAGCTAAAGGAAGCCCAGCTTCGCAACAAGCAATGGCACGATGAGGCGAGTCATCTTCAAGCACAGATCAAACGTCTTAAGAAATTCACCGAGGAGTAGGAAGATGGTCTTAAAACCATTGTCACAAGCCCTGCATCAAAGTTAGTCTATCTTACTTATCACTTATTAAAACTTGTCATGTTGTTATTTATTATTTTATTCAACAAAAAATTGCAGTGTTGTTGCAGTTTTATAAAGGAAATTTATATAAACATTTGCTTGAATTATAAGCAACTAAACATGATACTTTCAGTACATGTTGGCCAAAAATTCCACTTTTCCTACAAATTAGCTCTGAAAACTGCCGAAATAAGTTCCAAACGGGGAACAAAATTTGTTAGGAGTCATTTGATTCAGATTTTAGAGCCCCTAGATGATAATTTTGTTAGGAGTCATTTCTTGAGACATTTTTTTAAAAAGTAAATTTTTGGCTAATTTTGAGAAATATCACTGGACTAAGAATTTTTTTTTAATTTTTGACCCAAACATTTTTGACTCGGATTTTGTTCAAAATTGCAGGAATTGATGCTTAGCACCCATGGATTATACTCCTTAAATTTGACCTTGACTGCAAACAATTTGAGAATTTTCTGAGAATTTATGACCTTGACTGCAAACAATTTGAGAATTTTCTGAGAATTTATCTCTGAAAACTGCCCAAATAGGTTCCAAACGAGCTAAATTTTAGTTAGGAGTCATTTCTGAGACATTTTCAAAAATCAATTTGTGGCCAATTTTGAGAAAAATCACTGGACTAACCCCTTATGATTTTTGACCAAAATTTTTATGATTTAGATTTTATTCAAAATTGCAGGAAACGTTGCTTCAGAGCCCATAGACGATATTCCTTGAATTTGACCTCGACTGCTCACCCAGGAAATGAAATATAAATTGTTGAAAGTTTCAGATTTTGAAGAAAAATGTTCTATTTTTTGCCAAAAATTGCATTTTCCCTACAAATTAAGCTCTGAAAACTGCTGAAATAGGTTCCAAATAGGCTAAATTTTCGTTGGCAGGCATTTATTCTTCTTTTTTTCCCACATGTTGGGGTTGATTTACTTTTGCATGTAAATAAGACGCGCATTGCTTTCATAAGGATGTTAGTAAAACAGTTTCAAATATATAAGACATCTTAGATTCAGTTTTGGTTCAATAAAATTGTTTAATTTGCTCATTTCAAATCGATAGTTTGCAAAAGAATGCATGGTGATTAAAATGATTTAGCCCATTCGGAACCTTTTTGTCAGAGCTTAATTTGTAGGCAAAGTGAAATTTTTGGCCAAATTTATGGGCTCTCAAAATTGGCGAAAAATTAAAAATGATTGCTAGGGTAAAAAGAAAGGAAAAAATGGTAAAATGGGGAAAAAACAAGTGCTAGGGTAAAATGGGGAAAAAAAAAACAAGTGCTAGGGTAAAATGGAAAAAAAAAAAAGTGCTAGGGTAAAATGGAAAAAAAAAACAAGTGCTAGGGTAAAATGGGAAAAAAAAACAAGTGCTAGGGTGAAATGGGAAAAAAAAAAAACAAGTGCTAGGGTAAAATGGAAAAAAAAACAAGTGCTAGGGTAAAATGAAGAAAAAAAAAACCCTTGCGCTTTTTGTACAAGCGCTACGGTAACCCTAGCGCTTTTTGTACAAGCGCTACGGTAACCCTAGCGCTTTTTGTAGAAGCGCTACGGTACCCCTAGCGCTTTTTGTAGAAGCGCTACGGTACCCCTAGCGCTTTTTGTAGAAGCGCTACGGTAACCCTAGCACTTTTTGTAGAAGCGCTACGGTAACCCTAGCGTTTTTTGTAGAAGCGCTACGGTAACCCTAGCGTTTTTTGTAGAAGCGCTACGGTAACCCTAGCGTTTTTTGTAGAAGCGCTACGGTAACCCTAGCGCTTTTTGTAGAAGCGCTACGGTAACCCTAGCGCTTTTTGTAGAAGCGCTACGGTAACCCTAGCGCTTTTTGTAGAAGCGCTACGGTAACCCTAGCGCTTTTTGTAGAAGCGCTACGGTAACCCTAGCGCTTTTTGTAGAAGCGCTACGGTAACCCTAGCGCTTTTAGTAGAAGCGCTACGGTAACCCTAGCGCTTTTAGTAGAAGCGCTACGGTAACCCTAGCGCTTTTTGTAGAAGCGCTACGGTAACCCTTGCGCTTTTTGTAGAAGCGCTACGGTAACCCTAGCATTTTTTGTAGAAGCGCTACGGTAACCCTAGCGCTTTTTGTAGAAGCGCTACGGTAACCCTAGCGCTTTTTGTAGAAGCGCTACGGTAACCCTAGCGCTTTTTGTAGAAGCGCTACGGTAGCACTTGCGCTTTTAGTAGAAGCGCTACGGTAACCCTAGCACTTTTTGTAGAAGCGCTACGGTAGCACTTGCGCTTTTTGTAGAAGCGCTACGGTAACCCTAGCGTAAAATAAAACAACAAATACAAGTGCTAGGGTAAAATAAAACAACAAAAACAAGTGCTAGGGTAAAATAAAAACCAAAAAAAAGGGCTAGGGTCAAATGAAAATACAAAAACAAGTGCTAGGGTAAAATAAAAAAAAACAAAAACAAGTGCTAGGGTAAAAAAATAAAACAAAAAACAAGTGCTAGGGTAAAATGAAAAAACAAAAAAAAGTGCTAGGGTAAAAAAAAAAAAAAAAGTGCTAGGGTAAAATGAAAAAACAAATACAAGTGCTAGGGTAAAATAAAAAAACAAGTGCTAGGGTAAAATGAAAACAACAAATACAAGTGCTAGGGTAAAATAAAAAAACAAATACAAGTGCTATGGGTAAAATGAAAAAACAAAACAAGTGCTAGGGTAAAATGAAAACAACAAATACAAGTGCTAGGGTAAAATAAAAAAACAAATACAAGTGCTAGGGTAAAATGAAAATACAAAAACAAGTGCTAGGGTAAAATAGAAAAACAAATACAAGTGCTAGGGTAAAATGAAAACAACAAAAACAAGTGCTAGGGTAAAATGAAAATACAAAAACAAGTGCTAGGGTCAAATAGAAAAACAAAAAAAGTGCTAGGGTAAAATAAAAACAAAAACAAGTGCTAGGGTAAAACAAAACAAGTGCTAGGGTAAAACTAAACAACAAACAAAAGTGCTAGGGTAAAACTAAACAACAAACAAAAGTGCTAGGGTAAAATTAAAAAACAAAAAAAAGTGCTAGGGTAAAATTAAAAAACAAAAACAAGTGCTAGGCTAAAATGAAAAACCAAAAACAAGTGCTAGGGTAAAACAAAAAAAAATAACAAGTGCTAGGGTAAACAAAAATTCAAAACCAAGTGCTAGGGTAAAAAAAAAAAATAAAAAAAATTGCAAGGGTAAAATGCTCTTTTTTTTTACCCTAGCACTTGTTGTTTTTCATTTTACCCTAGCACTTGTTGTTTTTCATTTTACCCTAGCACTTGTTTTTTCCATTTTACATGAAAACAAATTTTTTTCTAGGGTAAAAAGCACTTTTTGTTTACCCTAGCACTGGTTTTTTTTTTTACCTAGCCCTTTGTTTTTCCATTTTACCCTAGCACTTGTTTTTCCTTTCTTTTTTACCCTAGCACTTGTTTTTTCATTTTTCGCCAATTTTGATAGCCCATAAATTTTGCCTAGCTTTAACTAAGGGGAGTTCACACTATCGCGGAAAAATCAATGTTCCATTGGTTTGTAAACAAACTGGTTTTCCGCTTGTGCGCGGCCTATCGCGACGCGCAAAACGTTATGAGCTGGGTCAAAGTTCAAAATGAGGTATCAGAGAATTCCCAAGTTACCAGAGTGGAATTTTCTATTTTGGAATAATCGGCGATTGGGAGCTCATGCAATGCGGTGAGCGCAGCGCGAAAGTGTGATTTTTCCGCGAAAGTGTGTATCCGCCTTTACACATTTATTGATAATCCATTTTACAGTGCAAGCAAACTTGCTAGCATGACTTCAGCAACCCTGTTAGCACTTTGCTTAGTTTTAACTGTCTAGGCATAGTACATTGTACGCGTTTCCTAGTAAGCCATTTTACAGAGCAAGCAAACTCGCTAGCCTGATTTCAGCAACTCTGTTAGCCCTTTGCTCAGCCTCCATGCTTAGTCTTAAATCCTCAAATCCGTCTTCTAATGTTGGTCCACAAGTTGCTCTTGGCGCTCTCTCGGGGTGATCTGTCTCCGAATTGGACAATGTTGACCCTTTGTCCACGCCATAATCAGTCTCCACATTGGTCAAAGTGTCCATTCCGTCCAGTGCTGACCATTCATCCACGCCATTCAGCCACTTTTGTAAAAGCTCCTCGTACCTTTAGGGACAATTTAAAAGACTCGAACATTAATCATTTGACCATCGAAAACGAGGGTCTGTGTTTTCTTTTGTGATAAAATTTGCAACTGAAAAGACACGAGACGTAATACAATGGCTGAACATCTAAAACAAGGCTGCCAGTTTCAATTTCAATAATTTGTCACTTTTAATAATTTGTCAATCGCGAGTCAATTAATTTTTTACATCTATTGAATGTCAAAGATTGGTGTTTTCAGCACAAAAAAACAGTCAAAGTTGAGAAAGTTGATATTTTTTTTGTTTTAAATGAACCATCAAGCATTGGTAAGTGCAGATTTGATGGGAAAGAACCCAAATTTAGGCGCGAAAAAACTTTTTAAGAGTTTGTGAAGAAACTCAGGAATTTTTCAACCCGTCTCACATGCTATTGAGGCTTGAACTTAAAACATGTTGATCATGAGCACGACTGTGTACTCTACTCTAGAGCAGCACTGAAGTTGTAAAGGGGACGTCCAAAGTTGTCAGCATTTTCACGGTTCTACAGAGAGTAGTATTTTTCAAGACACCCCTCCCTCTCCATGAAATACTATCCATCAACATGTTTCTGTCAGTACCATGAAATGTCAACATTTTACAGTGCATGTAAAGTTGTACGCGGCCCTCGACCCCCCCATCCCCCTTCCAACGCTTTGAAGAACCATGAAAATGTTGACAACCTTGGACGGTCACTAAAGCCCGCCGCACACCTTTGCGATTTACCGGATAATCGGACCACTTACCGGAAAGGTGTGCGCTGAAACAATTCGGGCCGGTCTGACCGTACGCTATAGACCGGAGCAAATCAAACTTGTTTGATTTTTCCGGATCCGATGGGCCGGTAAATCACAAAGGTGTGCGGCGGGCTTTAGGTAAAGACCAAGTCTTACTTTTCCGATTCCTCCTTTGCTGAAGACAGCACGACCTTGACAGCTTCGGCAGTATTAGTGGCCGATACAACATATGAGGGCGCTCTCTCCAACACGGGGGTTGCTGGTTTCTGATTGGCTGTCATCTCGGACAAGGTTTTTTCAAGTTGTTTCGCTGCAAACTCCGTCTGCTTTTGTTCAACAATGCTGGCTACCAATGAAGCAAATCTGGACAAAATAAAGAGCATGTTTAAAGACATATTAATTGATTGGAAAACTTGTAAAAACGCATATTTCTATCACAAGCAAATTAGTAGGTCCATTAAATCCCGCCGGAGCACCACAACAATCGCGTGTTTGCCTCTCTTTTTCCAACAATGCAGTGGGGCAAATCCATGCCAATCAATTGGCTACACTGATGGCCTATCGTCAAGAGAGGTCTTACCTCCGTGGGGGGAGGGGAAATCCATGCCAACTCATTAACTGATTTATGTAACCCGATAAATTAGTTTACTAAACTTCGGTGGATTTATGACGATATCCCCGGAAATAGGGGGCGCAAAATGTTAGTATGGTAATGGAAAAATTTAACAAATCTCAACACCCATGGGAAAAATGGGGGTTCAAAAATTACCCAAGGTTTTTACTGATTTACTCAACAGTAATTTGGCAATAGAAACAACCGATAATGCTTTTTTAGTGGAACATATCATTCCAACTGCTATGCACAAGTAATGCTCCAAATACCATTATTTTGTCCATTACCCAACCTTATTGCCAAAAACCATATTATTATTATTATTATTATTTCTTTCTGGTATTCATACCAAGGATTCCTCAATAGTGCTCATTGCACTGTCACTCGCAAGCGTGAGGAAACCCATGAAGAATTAGAAATGGCCAGAGACACCGGGGAATATCCCCTTGCTCTTTACGAAAGAATGCTCTGGGATCTTTAGAGTGCGTTACCAATTACCTAACACACTGGACCAACTGCTTTTCATCCCTTCCGAAGGATGGAGCAAGTGTGGTTGAGTGCCTTGCCCAAGGGCACAGGTACCGCAGCCAGATTCGAACCCGCAACCCCAAGTTTTCACCTATGATTGCGAGTCAATGGCCCTAACCACTCGGCCACGGTACCCCACATGAGTACCCATATGAGTCTAAACACGCTCAATGACAAGCCCATACCTTTGAGGTTGTGCATAACTCTCTTGTGTTGTGGTGTTCATTGCGTCTTTCCATGAACGAGGCACTTCAAAGTTATCAAACTCACTCTGGATGTAGTAAACCATTGTGGGTGAAACATCATCACTATCTGTTGGTTTGAAGAAGACAATAATTATTGAACGGGGGCCAATTTCAGAGTAAACAAACACGTGGCCCGCTATTGGCTTACCAAGGTCATGTGACTGCACAGACGCCATGATGTAATCTATACTCTCTTCAGGCGTGTTTGTTTCGGACGAATCCGCCGATCCCGATATCTGCGCAGATGGTTCAGCTAGATCCAACTATGCATAGCGCTCAACCATCTGCGCAGATCTGGAACGGCGGATCCTTCCGAAACAAACACGCCCTTCAATGATTCTAGTCCATGGTACGTGGCCCGCTATTGGCTTACCAAGGTCATGTGACTGCACAGACGCCATGATGTAATCTATACACTCTTCAATGATTCTAGTCCATGGTACGTGGCCCGCTATTGGCTTACCAAGGTCATGTGACTGCACAGACGCCATGATGTAATCTATACACTCTTCAATGATTCTAGTCCATGGTACGTGGCCCGCTATTGGCTTACCAAGGTCATGTGACTGCACAGACGCCATGATGTAATCTATACACTCTTCAATGATTCTAGTCCATGGTACGTGGCCCGCTATCGGCTGACATCCCGGTGCGTCAAACGCAAGGTAACAGGTATCTTCAAATGTACGATGGCACTTGTCTAAAAGCCGGTGAACTCTGTCAACAAAAGAGAGAATTCAAGCTCAGCAGCTGATTTAACGCAACCTTACGCACTGCGTAAGTCCACTTGCGCAACATTTTTTTGCGTAAGTTGCGCAACAGTCCAGCAATGCTTACACGAAAGCTATGGGGTTTATGCCCTTTTCAAAAGTTGCGCAAGCTACACACTTTTTCGTGAAATCGGGTGCAGGATCTTCAGAAGTTTCTGCAAAATGAGTTAGTTTTATCCACAGCTACAATTTACACGGCAGCAAGCCCTGTAGACATTTTAGGCCACCACGTTAAATTTGTCGCTCTTCTAAAATTTTACACATTAACTCTTGAATTATTGGCCTCAAACATCACTATATTTTAAGAGATGTCGCGTATCATCGGCCAGTAATGTGCAACTTTCCTAGAGAATGCCTTCAATCAGTAAAAATATTAAATTGGTGACAAGATAGTAAAACCGCAATAACTGAAATGTGTGCAACCAAAGTCTCTGTTTACCTCAAATTACATACACAACATCTGGTATGGTGCCTGATCATCATTGAAATGAAACAACCAAACTTCGCATGAGAGAAAAAAGTTCAGGCACCATACCAGATGTTGCGTTCGCGCCACCATGCAACACCAAGAGAAAAATTGGGTCCATAGGGAAAACCTGAGGGAGTATACCAACTGTGCCTTATAGCTCAGCTGGTAGAGCATCTGCCTAGTGAGTTAGAGGTCTTGGGGGGAAAACCCGAGGGAGTATACCACTGTGCCTTATAGCTCAGCTGGTAGAGCATCTGCCTGGTGTGTCAGAGGTCTTGGGGGAAAACCTGAGGGAGAATACCACTGTGCCTTATAGCTCAGCTGGTAGAGCATCTGCCGGGTGTGTTAGAGGTCTTGGGGAAACCTGAGGGAGCATACCACTGTGCCTTATAGCTCAGCTGGTAGAGCATCTGCCCGGTGTGTCAGAGGTCTTGGGGAAACCTGAGGGAGAATACCACTGTGCCTTATAGCTCAGCTGGTAGAGTATCTGCCTGGTGTGTCAGAGGTCTTGGGGAAACCTGAGGGAGAATACCACTGTGCCTTATAGCTCAGCTGGTAGAGCATCTGCCTGGTGTGTCAGAGGTCTTGGGGGAAAACCTGAGGGAGAATACCACTGTGCCTTAAAGCTCAGCTGGTAGAGCATCTGCCTAGTAAGTCAGAGGTCTTGGGGGAAACCTGAGGGAGCATACCACTGTGCCTTACAGCTCAGCTGGTAGAGCATCTGCCTAGTGAGTCAGAGGTCTTGGGGAAAACCTGAGGGAGCATACCACTGTGCCTCATACATGTAGCTTAGCTGGTAGAGCATCTGCCTAGTGAGTCAGAGGTCTTGGGGAAAACCTGAGGGAGAATACCACTGTGCCTCATAGCTCAGCTGGTAAAGCATCTGCCTAGTGAGTCAGAGGTCTTGGGTTCAAATCCCGATAGGGCCCTTATCCTGTATCCTGTCCTATGTTTAATGTTACTCTCTTTTATTGAAACTCTGGATGCCTCACTAACAACCAGAGAGCCGTTGAAAGATCGCAGTCTACATCATCAACAACATCGCTATTTTACCTAGCAAACAGCGGAGTTTTGGTCTTGTCATTTCCAGGAAGGGAAGTCAAGTATTGTTGAATAATATCACACACATTGGACCAGTTATCTGCAAACAGATGAACAAAATAATGGTTAAATAAAAAGGGGAATAGGGTTTAGAAATGTAAGAGTGTTTAAAGTCCAGTTTATCATTTGCAGATGAATTAATCAGTTCTTTGAACGGAATCAGAGTAAACAAATCACAATAAATCTGGAGAAAAACTTAGAACCACTTGGTAAACATTAAAATAATGTTTTCACTGTCTTTATTGTATATTGTACAGTAAAGGAGCATTTTGGCAACACAGACCATATTTTCGAGGAAATACTTTTGTCTGGTCTCAAAATAAATGAAATAAGTTTCAGTTGTTCTGAAGAGATAACTTAGGCCCAAAAAGGGTTACAAATAGTGTGACAACATGCCTTTCTAAAAACTCTGTGTACAAATGTCCAATATAATGTCGTAACCAGGACGGCCTAAAATGTAACACAAGTGTCCGTCCCAGTTATGCATGTGTATTAGAAATTTATACACAGGGTTTTTAAAAAGGCATGTTGTTGCACTATTTGTAACCCTTTTTGTGCCTAAATTATCTCTTCAGAACAACTTTATTTCTTTTATTTTGAGATCAGACAAAGGTATTTACTCAAAATATGGTCTGTGTTGCCAAAATGCCCCCTTTACCTTGGAAAGACTCATTATGTCTGATAAAAAATGAAAAACTTGATCATGTTCCTCCACAAAATGAAAGTTCTGTCATCACAAGTTATCATCAAAAAGAGAAGCAAAGATTTCTTCTTGAACTAAATCAGCCACATACCATTCTCACATATTGCTGAAAGTTTGGGCAGTGTCAGAGACAGAATGTTGTCTCTCAGACGATGAATGTTCTGCTTGGTGTTCCAGTCAGAGCTGGGAAGGTCTGTAAACAGATCAAATAGAATGAGGGTGTGGAATTAAGCTGCTTCAAAAATATTTGAGAGTTAGGACAGAAGTTAGGATCGTCTGAAAAAGTTAGTGCCTGCAAAATGAGGAAACTTGTGACAAATATTTTCTACTCTATAAACTCAAAGATCATAATGTCTAGACATCCTTAGAATGTCTGTACATTGAATTAACTTCTTGCTGTGTTTGTAACATGGCTACTGAAAACCAAGCTGTATCAGTTTTCCTATATTCCTGGGACAAGTTGGCTGTGGAATTGTCTTCCAGCATCTGTATTTCCGATTTATCAAAATTTAAATGCCTTTAAATAAAGTTACAAATGCATATTTGTTAGATTGGTTGTAATTATATAATATTGGATGGCTTTGAGGGTGATATGAGAATATACCGCACGAGTCATGAAAATACGGAACAAGCCGAAGGCGAGTTCGGTATTTTTATGACGAGTGCGGTATATTCTCATATGACCCGAAAAGACATCCAATATATTGTTGTATAAAATTAAGCTTTGTTTTGAAAGATTTCCGCGAGATTTTTGTCTGTTTGGTGTTGAAAACTTCAGTTTACAACTGCATGTGCTTTTGTTATTGTTGCACAGTATTTTTAGTTACTGTACTCTCACGCGCAATCCATTCACTCGATGCACGACGCGCGCGTACGCGTGTGCCTGGGTGCGCCCTGGGTGTGCCCAGCGTGCACGCGCTTCCGATTGGGGCTCTGTGCTGCACAGTATCCGAAATGCACAGTATCCGCAAAAGCTTCATTTTATATAATAATCTATCTTACTGTGATGTAATTGTTATCTGCCTTGTTCCAAGGGCCGCTTTTCATCCATAGACCGTATCAAATAGCTGCCATTTTGTAAGGCAGTTTCTTTGTTCCTTGAGGATATGCATGGTCGCACATTTTGTGCTTACATTGTTGACCAATTTAAATGTCAAAGGTTGCCCTACAAGATGGCAGCTATTCGATACGGTCTGAAGCTATTAGTTCAACAAATGTTAAAAACAAGAATTAGGACATAAATTCACTGTGACATTGACTGAACAAAACCAAGTACCTGTTTCTCTATCCGCCATTGTGAACTCTGTTGGTGGCCAAGAGAGAGAAGTCAGGGTACTACTGCTGGTGACATCAGCAAGGTGCCTGACTGTAGAGTTGTACAGGTCAATCACTCGCTGGCAAGCCTTGAAAGAAAAAGTGTTGATCGCGATCAAGTAAAGACACTGGTTTTTACAAGCTGACTACATGCTCAATAATTTGAACGTATCGCAATGCGCGTGTGCAGCATTTTTGAATGAAAATACGCTGGTGAGTATTTTTTATGCATGTTCATGTGCATCTATTGGCACGCGCGTGTACACGCATGACCGGTGACACCCAAACATTCCCGGATGTTCTACGTCACGAAAAGCAATCAATTGGAAACATGGCGATTACTATAGAGTTTCATATCTAAACATTTTAAACTAGATTAATTTTGGGTGCTCTGATATTAAACTCATATTTCTCGCATTTCTTGTATATTCAGACATGGCCAGATTCAGTAAACCATAACTCCACTTCTGAAATCGTATGAACTTGAAACAAGCATTGTCTTAAAGCTAAGAAGCTGTTTCTTCAGAAACTGTATAAACTTGAACTCCTATAGCTACCTGTCCTGGAAGGCGCGCATCTTGCCGTACTCTCGCATCCTCATAAAGCCTTGAGCTAAAGAAATCAGTCATTCCAGTGTCTAGATATCCCTTGAAGGAATCTTCAGCAAGTAATGGTGGTAACGGACATCGTGATGCAAGCCACTTCAAGGATTCCTTAAGCTAATAAACAGGTTAAAAACGGGAACAGAAATAGGACGCATTAAAATCATACAAAAATAAAACCGTCATTCCGGTGTCGAGATATCCCTTGAAGGAATCTTCAGCAAGTAATATTGGTAACGGACATCGTGATGCAAGCCACTTCAAGGAAATGTGTGTGTACATCAACTAACGATGAACTTATCTTTGCTGAGCTAAGCAATTTGTCTCACGTGATTAGGATCTAATTTACCTCTGAGCTATTTTCTGGATAAAAGTTTCCCAACAAGATATCAGCTAACGATACGGTCTATGAGTGAAGGTAGTATCATACTGGGCTGCGACAGCTCACGACTAGTTGGAGACACAAAATTGTGAGAAAATACGCGAATTAGCGACAATTTTTACTTGGAATCACACTGGATTGGTACTTACGACATGTTTGCGTATGTCGCACGAATGTGGTCTTTGTGAAAGACGTTCTAACGTTGTTTGGTTCGTGTGTGTGCCCGCGGTCGACATTGCACGGAATGTCAGATTCTCATTTTTGTCTCCAATCAGTCACAGTTTAGTTTCATAGGTCGCCAATCCCTCACAAAGTTGTCTCACATTTCTAGCACTTTCTGACTCACGGAAACTAAATTGAGAAGGGTTCGAGAAGGGTTCGAGATTGGTTCAAGACACCCTCAATGACTCTGTCTATTTTGAGAGAAAATTTGTCGCATGAATTCCAGCGACACGAGAGCGAGTGCCTGCGACTCACGCGAGGAAATTGAGAACCCCAGCGAACGTTTTGATACATTTTGGAAACTCCCTCGCGAATACCAGTTGCAATTTGTCGCCAACAGTCGCACCCCAGTGAGATAGGGGCTTAAGAAATTTAATATTTTACCTCCGTGCTATTTCCCGGATCCCCCACATCCGCTGCTAACCCCACAAACTGATACGACGACACCGCACCCATCTCACACAGTCGACGAAGACCGAGACTCTCTATATACATGCACTGAGCATGCTCAGTAACTGACCAACCAAACAGCACGATAAGCAACGGTACGGGTGGTGATGTAGGCTTGCCACGCAAAATAGAGTTTAGTCTGGTCTGGGCTTGACGCCAGTAGTTCTGTTATTATAAAGAAAATTTGTAAGAATAAACAATTGTCATGTTTATTGATTTGTCTCCTTAATAATTTGTCTCCCAACATTCACAAATACAATTTACCCATTCCTAATGGTAGAAAGCACCCAGGCCATGTAGCCAGTCTAATAAGCGAGAGGTAAAGGCATGGGGCCAATTACATAAAGCTGTTTAGCAGAAAAATGTTCCTTTAAGATTCAGACAGTCTTTAACATACACTTTAATACCCTCCAACTACTCCATTATTCCCTTATTAATTCCCTATAAAATGTTGAGTCCCCTCCCTCCCCTAATTTGTAATTGAACATTCTGGACTGACCTGGTTAGAACTGGCTGGATCCAGAACAAACAGGATCCCGCTGGTACCCAGCAGCTGATGGCGTATTCTATGTTGCCTGGCTAAGTCAAGGGATCCAGTTATGACCTTTGTGCATATGCTCAGAGGGCATGGTTGGCGGACATTCACGTGGGGGATTCGCGATGAATACAGACTTAACGTTTCAACCTAATAAAAATATCAACAAAAAGAAGAGAAGTTTAGCAACGTAGAATGATTTTGGTTTGGGGCCGTACAAAATTGTCAATATTTTCACGGTTCTGCAAAGCATAGGAAGGGGGCAGGGGGGTCAAGGGCCATGTAGGACTTTACGTGCACTGTAAAATGTTGACATTTCATGGTAGTGACAAAAAATGTAGTATATCGGGGGAAAGACGGGTTTTTAAAAAATACTATGCTCTGTAGAACTGTGAAAATGTTGACAACTCTGAATAGCATCTTACATTTTTACAAGGTACTAGTATTTTGCTTGTTTGCAAATTATGAAAAGCTCAAAAATGCTAAAAGACTATGCCATAAATTGCCTCCTTCCACCCAGGAGGAAATGGGAACCTGTGAGGGTAGAGACAACTGATGTGTTTGATTAGTCCCTGTGTGCATAAGCTGCACGGGACTGCATGCTCCCCAGGGAGCTGAGAAGGATTACAAAATGATATTACTGAGCCCAATGACCAGAGGTAATAATGTAACAGCTCCTTGAGCATCCTTGGGATAGATATGCGCATGATATAAATGCCTCTATTGTTATTATCTTGACCTCTGACCTTATACTGAAGTTGCAATTAATGTTCCCTTGTGAGTTGAAAAGGATTATGGAACAATATTATTGAGCCCTATGACCAGGGGTAATAGTGTGGCAGCGCCTTGAGCATCGTTGGGATGGATATGTGTGTGTGATATCAATGTCTCTATTGTTATCTTGACCTCTGACCTTATCATCATCCTGAAGTTGTCGTTTCCGGACGCTTTCTGCGACTTTTCCTCTCCGTAGTTTTGCTTTCAACCAATCACAGATCAGTTTCGACCCGTCACTTGGTAACGAAGTAACGATCTTCCAGTAGTGATGCTGTGTGTGCTCGTTACTACGATGACTACCGGTTGCCCCCAGTGCATGATGGGATTGGAAGGCATTGCAGAGCATGCTGGGAAGGTCAAGGGGCGACCATGCCTGGCGATGTTGCACATTCTTCAAGTAGTGGATTCGGAGAATTGACTTGGCGATGCGTTCACGACCAGTTATGATACTAAACAGGAAATACAGAACACAAAGATCGTTAACTAAAAAATTAAAATGAGCAGAAATTTGCTTGTTTGTTTTTCATATCTACACAGACCCAAATGTTAAATGGGTCATCCATGTTACACAGAAGTATAAATAAGTCCGCTCACCTGAAGGGCGAGTCTAGAGTGACCTGACCTGCCGTGACCTCTGATCTTTCAGGTCGTTTGGGCCACAAAACTTGTAGCTGTTCACTTGCTGTTTGGTTGGGAGGCGCTGCAGGGAAGGTTAGTAGGGTTCGTTTCATCTGGATGCGTTTAGCGTACACTTTCTGCCATCTGCAAAAAAGAATATTACAAATAAGACTGAATAACTAACGTAACCTTTCGATATTAAAAAAATAACCAACTTAGATTTCTGTTTACCACAAAGTGATACTTCACTGGGCAGTTTCATTACCAGAAAGTCAACCAAAAGCTTGAATACTTAGAGTCCGCCATGCAAAGCCTCTATACTTAGCATAAGCAGCACGGGACTGTATACTCTCCAGGGAGCTGAGAAGGATTAAGGAATGATATTAATGAGCCCAATGACCAGGGGTAATAATGCAGAAAGCGCATTGATAGATCCGTTGGATCTGTAATGCGCTATATAAGAACTGTCTATTATTATTATTATTACCTGTGTAAGTATCTCGCTATGCGTCCAAACACAACAGCTTTCTCACATTCTGCTAGTCTTTGTCTTCTTAGTTCAATCTCCGTTTGTATGACTTCAGCCGCTACCAACCGACAAGACGAGACGACAGCTTCTTTAACTAACTCCTGATGTAGCTGGGATGTGCAACGCTCGATGCTTTGCTTTCTCAGCTGTTCTTGAACAATTCTGAAACGATAATTTGAAAAACATGAATATTATGGTTAGTCCAAGGAATCCTTGGTTGTTTGCTACTTGTTATTAAAAACAAAATAAATAATTAAGTAAGACTTAAGGGTATGCATGGTGGAAATCAACATGTGTATGGGTTTGCGGTACATGTAGCTTCATGTGAATAGGGACCATTAGAAATGGTACGCGTACGGGAAATGTATGCGGCTTGCAAAATCCGGGTTGTTATATCACCATTTTGCGTGGCTGTTCAAGAAATGTGCGGATATGTACATGGTTATATTGATGTGAAAGTCACATTACCTATGCTGTGCAGACAAAATAACCGCGCAAACGTTTCCCGTACGCGTACCATTTCTAATGGTCCCTAATATCTCTTTTGTATGTGTGGTTCTGAAAACAACTGGCGAGTGTGAACTGAACTTTTTGAACAGTGAGCTCTGTTCGTCTTCAGGAGAATAAATCAATAATACACACACACAAATAATAATTATATAGGCACAAGTGACAATTATTTTACTTTTTTGTTTAATTTTTGACTGATCCAAAATCAGTTCTCAACAGTAAATTTGTTCAAGCCGATTTCAAAATTAATCTGCTGAAAATTCTGTCAAAAAAACGTTGAGGTTGAGACTAGAGTCAAGGCAAGCCATTAAAAATTGTGAAGTTTCGAGTCTGAGACATTAAACAACTGCCGCTACATTAGTTTCTTGAGTCTTGATCTTTAAGTCCAAGAAAATACAAACAATAGGCTACCTTATTTCCCCAGCAACAATCCTCCTAGTCTCTTCCTCAAGAAAAGATTGTGACTCAAGTCTGAGACAGTACCTCATTTCCTGCTCGGCAACCCTCCTAGTCTCTTCCTCAAGCACCACGTTGACTGTTTCATCTAAGATTCTATGAGCTGTTTGCTCCATCACACGTTGCCTCTCCACCATAGCTTGATGCTGACGTCGTTCTTCCATCTCGTGTTCCTTAAGACGACGCTGGTGATCAAGCTCGGCAAATGCAGCCTCGCGTCTTCTGATTAAACCAAAATGGATTCAGTTTACAGGTATGAGGGCACAGTAGACCTTCCATGTAGGAAAACATGTGGTGTGATCAAGCACAATCAATCTAGTCATTGGGGAATCAGGTTGGCGTAGCGGTTATTTCCTCGCCTTCCACCAATGTGGCCCTGGTTCGAATCCCGTCCTGGTTCGAATCCTGTTCGGGTCAGTATGTGGATTGGGTTCTCAGTCCCTGCCTGATTCCGTGGGTTTTCCCCACACATTGGTGTGTGGGGTTTTCCTCCCACCTCTAAAACTGAGCATTTCTTTCTGTTCTCTCGCACTTCGTGGCCAAGCTCAAGAACCTCCTAGGTGGCTACAGGGCAATGACTTAAGTCGGCTAATCTTAGCAACCAGATCCCTTTAGGGATCATACGAAAGATTTTTGGGATTTTTACACTACAGTGTACTTCACACTTATTATTAGTAAAAACTCCATGTGAACATTATAAAATTACAATGGTTTCAAACTGCATCAAATAAAGGCTTGTTTTTGTAATTAGTCGGGTTTTATTTTACAATTAGAGTACCATGGCCGAGCAGGCTAGTAAGTCGTACCCAAGACATTGGTTAAATCGTCAGGTCGTGGGTTCGAAATCAGGCCTGCTCACGTCCATAGTGCATGTGCCCTTGGGCAAGGCACTTTGTCATTCGTTGCCTCTCTCCACCCAGGAGTAAATGGGTACTTGCGAGGGCAGTGAAAGAAGATGTGTTTGATTAGCTCATGAGCGCCTAACAGGTTGCCGGGCTGCATACTCCGAGGGAGTTGAGAAGGCTTAGTATGGAATGTTATCAAGAGCCCAATGACCAGGGGTAGTAATAATGTAAGAGGGCCTTGAGCATGGATACATGCAGAAATAAATTGGAATTATTAATATTATTTAAAGAACTATGAATGCCGCAATAGGGCGACATTTCGGCAAGAACCACTCAAATTGGCACCTTATTTTTTTACCCAAAGCTTCCAAAAATGGTTCCAGACCCAAGAGAATCGGTTCTAGTCAAAATAAAAATGGTTTTTGACCTAAAAAAAATGATTTTTAATCTCAAATATATTTGGGCGACACCAAAATGTCGCCCTAATAGTAATAGAGCGTGTCGCCCTAATATAGCTTTTTTACACACAAATTGTCGCCCTATCCTAGCATCCAGAGTTTTTGGAAATATTAATATTATTATTATTATTAATCTTCAAGGCTGGATGGGGTCAGAAAAATTTTGTTAAAAGATTTATTTTATTATTGAGTTACTTAGTAGTGTGGTTACTTAAAGTTATTGAGGTATTCATTATGTGCAATAGTCTGTTCTATTGACCCCTGTCGAACACGTGCAAATACGCCATTTTGGGAGTCAAATAATGCTGAGTCATTGTGGGAGCGATGTGCGTGCGCGTTGTGTGTGTCTCTGGTGGGCGTAACGCGGTTTAATTCACCAGTGGGAGCCTTAGCATAGCGCGTTACGCACGCTATGGACACTGCTTCCGCACATTGCTTCCACAACGACGCTGCATTATTTGACTCCCAAAATGACGTCATTGGCACGAGCTCAATTGGTAGGAATTTCGTTTTAGGTCAAGTTAACAACAACAACAACATTTTTGCCATCAATATCCATCTTACCTCTGCTGTTGCTCCTCAGTGCAAACATCCTGCGCAATCTCTCTCATCAGGAGTGGTAGAGCACCCTCTATAGTGTCGTGCAGTATCTCCACAGACCCTGTGCGCACCAGACGTATCCATCCCAAGAATCGGTCACTTAGATCACGGACCATTTCATCAATCACCTCAAGGAACATACCTCGAGCTACCTCCTTGATCTCCTAAATAGAACAAACAATTTCCGCAAAATGACAACTTTAAAGGCCTGTTTTTGAGCGATTCTGCGAATAAAACCATTACAAATCAAAAGAAAGACATCAACAAACTCATCCGAAGAAATTTCAGCTTTGTCAAATGTACCACGTTTAAAAAAACCATGAAAATCCATATGCGTTTTCCTGGTCTTGGTGGGGTGTTTCAAATATTCGTTCTCAGTTGATCGGGTATTATGTGGCTTGCGTCATGCACTCTGTGGCGCACATCATATACTGCGTGTGCGCGCGATCCATAAAAATGTATCGCGTTGGAACACGCACACGGAGTACACAGCGCCCATGCATTTTGGACGGCGTAGATGCGAACCAAAAATAAGTAAATCGTTTGCAAACAATCTAAATAATTTCATCTTTACTGATTATTTTCTGGTAAAATTATATCATTTTGAGCGAAAATCTTTCAATGGATAGTTGCTATTAATTCAATCTTTACTTTCAGAACTTTTCTCCTGTAAACTCGTCGATTACTTTTTGGGGTCATTGCAAATGATCCACTGGGCCTTTAAACAGAGAAAACTCTGAACAAAATGTTAGTGTTTTCAAGTCAGCCCATGACCAAATTCATGGTGCCGTTTAGCACAAAAATCGGCTTAGCACAGAATTTAATTGCCTCGTAAAATGTGTCACAAGCATGTGAGAAAGAGTGACAAAATTTTAGTAAATTTTAGTAAATACACATCACATACAATTTTGGCCGACAATACATTTTTGCAATACAAGGCAATGTTAATTAGGGTTCGTTTTGCTCTTACCCGACGTATATTAGCACTGTATACTCAGTGCTTTCCCGAGACACTATGAAAAACTTCATGCAATCCCCGTTGCTAACTGATTGGAACCGGCCGTTCAACACCGGCTAGCTCGGTGGTCGAGTGGTTAAGACGTCTTGTTAGCAGGAGGTCGTGGGTTCGAATCCCACCCGAGCACACTATAAAGTTGTTCATAGTGTCTTAGGAAAGCACCGAGTATACAGTGCTAATATACGTCGGGTAAGGGCAAATTAAACACTAATTAACATTCATTCTCCCCGACGCAAGCTAAATAAATTGCTGAATACAAGGCAAACAGCGCCATTAAATTGGCTCCTGTTATGCACCTGTCACGCACTATTAATCATTCTTACCGCATTAGAGTAAGGTGGTTTCACAACATGTTGAGTGAGCGAAGCTGGAACAATCGAAGGCTCTGATCTTTCTGGTCTCTCAAACGATGCGACCGATTCCTCTACTGCAAAGATGGCGTCTCCTCTGCTCTCTGGGGCTGCCGTTTTCACAACCGAGGAAGCTTTAAAGTTACCATTGTCATCAAAACTTGAAGTAGCTTTGTGCAAAACGTCTAGTGGTAATGGACCACCATTGACAACCTACGGGAGAATTTAAGCAAATGTTAAGATTGATTTATGAATTGCACAAAGCATTAGGGAATACATGCTGATATTAATTACGGCCAGAAAGTGTTTCAAACCAGCTGGGCCTTTGTCCTCCATTTAAAGGCACAAGCTCGTCAGCAATGCGCGCGCCAAATTTGTGCCACGAAATACGCAGCTCCGTGTAGCAAAGGCATGGACTGCGTATTTCTTCGCACGAATGTGGCGCGCGCGCATTGCTGACGAGCCTGTGCCTTTAAGACAATCCACGTAACATGCTCTTTGCCAAACTGGCTAATAAGGTATTGACAAATTTCAAATTGACACCGCCAGCCTCGTTTCAGATGCTGAGCCATTGTATTACGTCGTGCGTCTTTTCATCTCCAAATTTTATCACAAAAGAAAGCAATGAGGCACTTATTTTTGATGACAATTCCTCAATTTATGAATGGTTTGTAATAAACTTATTTAAATAAAATTTAAAAAACAGAAGATACCTCGCCGATGGTGGCAGTATTCTTGGCTTCGATGACTGAATGTGATCTTTCGGCAGCTTGTGGAATGTCCGGTTGTTGAAACGCCATACGGTTAAATCTAACCATATCATCATCTATGGTTAGATTGTGGGACTGGCAGAACTCAGCTGCCTGCAAAGCAAACAAGAACACCAAAATATCCTCTTCCAGTAAACAAACTTGATACAGGTGAAATTGAACTCAGGGAGTCTAGTAGTGTTAGTTGTTTTAAGTGTGGGTTAAAACCCATCTTTTTAGAGAAGCATTTTTAAATTTTTAAATGTTTAGCTGTATATTGCAGGTTTGAAAAATGTAGCCTTGTTTTATTGTTAATGTATTGTTGTACAGCGCCTAAGAGCAATTTTTGGATATCGCGCTTTACCAAGTTTTTATTATTATTATTATTATTAGGTGAAAATAATTTGAGTTTTTTGCCCTTATTAGGTTTGCGTATATTATGGCCGAGCGGGCTAGTGTGTCGTACCCAAGACATTGGTTAAATCGTCAGGTCGTGGGTTCGAAACCAGGCCTAGCTGCTCATGTCCATTGTGCGTGTGCCCTTGGGCAAGGCACTTTGTCATGCGTTGCCTCTCTCCACCCAGGAGCAAATGGGTACCTGTGAGGTCAGTGAAAGAAGATGTTTGTGTTTGTCGAAGCCTTATTAGGTTTGCGTATATTATCAACTTGTCAGTGCACCGGTGATCATGTCTGACGTTTGTAAAGTTATCCTACTGTAAATTTGAACTATACTGTCTTTGTATTTCCCATACTCTCTGAGAATAACTATTGACCCCCTTCGAACACTGCAAATACGCCATTTTGGGAGTCAAATAATGCTGAGTCATTGTGGAAGCGATTGCGCGCGCGCTGTGTGTGTCTCTGGTGGGCGTAACGCGGTTTAATTCACCAGTGGGAGCCTTAGCATTGCGCGTTACGCATGCTATGGACACACACAACGCGCACGCACATTGCTTCCACAACGACGCGGCATTATTTGACTCCCAAAATGACGTCATTGGCACGAGTTCAATACTCAAGAAATAAAGAAAGGCAGACCTACGGGTAATATCATCTGAAATTGTAGTAATAATAATAATAATAATAACAATAATAATAACGGTTTTTTAAATAGCGCTTCACACTGGCGTCCCGAAGCGCTTGACAAGAATCTTTTCTTACATTTGTAGTATACAATGAACTAGAGAAAGAAATTATACAACAATTATAAAAATATATGTGTCTTGAGCAATGTTTTAAATTCTGATTGGGTTTGCGCATCCCTGATGTGTTGTGGTAAAGAGTTCCAGAACGCAGGGGCTGAAAACGAAAAGGAGCGATGACCATAAAACTTAGTGCTAGTGACTGGTTGCTTTAGTTGAGTTAAAGAACTAGTGTGTGGCGAGGTTGATAAAATTGTATGAGATATTTGTAAAGGTTATGACTCAACAAGGTCACAATCCAAGACAATTAACACATATGAAATTTACAGCGCTTCACATGAATGGTGTGAAATGTTGCTGCTCCATGGTGGCTAAGTTGCAAAAAATTGGCAATATTTTTTGGCTGAGTATACTTACCATTGATTGGTTATCAAACGCGAGGGTCGTTTGAATGTTATCCAATGGGAATCTAGATCCTTTGGTAGTGCTGAATGTGTATGCCTTGTTCATAATGTCTAAGGCAATGTTTCGTATTTGTGTGAAGTAACGATGCATGATGCAGGCATTCAGGTATGTTGTTGATCTGATGTTTGAATAAAAACACAAAACAGCAACATTTTTAATTATTCTCACAAGCGAATTCACTTTAAAACCAAATTCTCTTTGCAACCTAATTTTAAGATCTAAATTCTCCTTACAATAAAATTCTCTTTACAACAAAATTCTCCTGAGAAACAAAACTTCTTAACAAGTAACTCCTCTATATAAATGAATGCTCTACAGACAAACATTTCTTCAGAACCAAAACAGACCCAATTTTTCTTAACATAACCAATTAATCTTGACAGCCAAATTCTCTTCGCAAAAAAAACAACTCACGTTGCAAGTCACGTCGTGGGTCACACCGCAAGGTACCAACAGTTACGCGAGAGAGAAATTTATGTCAAACCTAATAAACTAAACTTGTAAAATTTGGTAAGCAGTAATATTTAAAAATGCAGTCAGCTGTACAATTCCTTAAACAATAAAATGAACTGATCAGTATTATTGGCTCATCTACTCTTTTCTTATCTAGCTTTTTAAATCCACCCTCCATGTTAAACTCATTAAGCCTAGTTTCCATATAATCGTAACGCGCACACACAGACTAAACGCAAACAACTTCAACGCACACTAAAAGAAACTTTGGTATAACTTTGCCGACCGTCTGCGTTACTGTTTGCATTGCTAGTTTGTGGTACTCCCTACGATTGTTGCGATAATACCCTGTTTACACCGAAATCCCAACTTGAGAGTGATTTACGAACAAAAATTGGTCAAAATGGCATTTCCTCAGGAGTTGGTCGGCAAGATCTTAAGTTCCTCCTATGTTACTTGTCAGAAGGTCGTAAGTTAGTCCTGAACACTCGCAATAACTCGGGGGGAATCGCCATCGCTCGGCACAAGTTCCCCGACCGTATGGAACAGTTCAAAACGGTCGGGAAACTTTCTCGGTCGCCCCCTTGACAAAAGTTTCATGACCACTCACGAGTCCAAGAAATACAGAATTTTACAACTCGTAAGTTGACCCTAACTTGGTCGTGCTTCGGTGTAAACATAGCATGATATGGAAACCTGGCATTAGACTTTATGTACCTGACTAGTTTGAAGAACTTGACATAGTTGTTGCTACTGACGGCTGAAAACGCCTTCAGTGCAAACTTGACCTGTTCTGAGCTTCGAACCTCCATCCTATACTGCTGAACTTGTCTGTAAAGAAAACAAATCAACAAAGATGTACAGTTGTGTCATTTTATATTGCTGTAGGTCTAATCATTCCTTAAGCGGGCCTCCCACTGTGCAATTTTTGCCACGAATGTCCTACGATTGGATACGATTAGGTACGATTAGGTACGATTGTGTGTAGAGTCTATAGGCAGTCTCTGGTAATCGTACCAATTCGTAGGAAATTCGTGGCCAAAATCGCACAGTGGGAGGCCCGCTTTAGAGTTCAACTCCTTGAAAAGCATATGCAAAGCTGCCAACTTTCTTTGATTTTTGAGAATACACCAAGAAAAGAGATTGATCTCCTGACTTCAGACACATCTAAAACTTAATTTGCCAACAAAGTACAACATAAAAAGTGTGATAGATCACACTGTTTGCACAGCGATGGTCTTACTCATAATCACACATTAAAACCACACTAGACAAGATAGGCACACTAGTGGATGCTAACTTATGAGTGAGAACTTTCTCTATTTATCTCCTCAAAGAATACAACAAAACAAACATTCACCTTAGACATGGGCGAACATATGATGTTGACATGGTGTCCTTACAATCGAGGAGGCTTTTTCTGTGTTGAGAGAACTGCAGTGGGAAAAGGGTCGCTGATGACCCATATCCCATAGGACAACAACCCAGGTGAGTCTTTCTCCGGGTTAAAATTTGACGTGTGAAATGAAACTCCCGGTTAAACTTAACCCAGGTTATTTGCAGCGACCCGGGTCGGAAGAGGGCATTGTGTTAAAGGCCTTTCAAGTGCACATTGTTCAGCAATACAATACACTTCTAACCCTGGTAATATCATTATATAGACTTATAAAAACGTGGAGATTATAGCCTCAATATTGGTGATATCAATAGAATTAAGAACCTTGCTCCCTAAAAGTGTATTGTTTACCTCATAACATATGCTTCTACATTGGCTTAGGGACAATTTGTTCATCATAAATAAGGCATTGGTGCAATACACTTTATGGACTATTGTGTCAATATAATAATAATAAGGGCATCCTATATAGCACACATATCTATCCTGCTGGACACTCAAGCGCTTTACAATATCATTACCCAAGTCATTGGGCACAACTCCCTGGGGAGTATGCAGCCCTGGCAGCCTGACACAAGCACTCGGGGCTATACAACCCTTGCAGGTACCCATTTACTCCTGGGCGGAGACCATTTATTTGTTAGAACTTAAGTAAAACAATGAGGGTCATGGATACATTTTACCATCAAAGTGGTTCCCGTTTCAGTTCAATTCAAACTCTTTACTATCGCCTAATGTTAATTTCCAATTACAATGTTCATTCTCAAATGTTCAATTTGGCTGCAATAGTTTGACAACACTCAAGGAACAAGTTTTAGGGACCAATTTATGTCATTAAGGCTACTGTAAAAGCTGAAATATTCGCGGTGGTTTTATGTACGCATTTCGCGTACCAGACAGAGCGATCCCTGAAACAAAACATAATTTCCATCCGCGAAAATGTCAGTGATGTTGAAATGCGCGAAAATATCTGTACGCGAAAATATTGGCTTTTACAGTATCCTCTGAGGTGGAGCTAATTGCGTTTTAGCGCCAGAGTGGAGCTAGCTAGCTCCAGAGCTAGCTCCAGAGATAGCCCCTCATCTGAACGACCTACATTTATATGATTGCGTGCTCAGGGCCACTTACACTGTACACAAGTTTATTCTCTGGAAAAACCAACATTACACAATACCAGTCTTTTTGTTGTTTGGTTTTATATTTGGCAAGTTGCCAGGTTTTTTTAGCGCAATTCTATTTATAAACATCAGGTGGTTTTGGAAATACCCTGGATATTTTAAACCTTTGGGATCATTGAGGTACATGAACAATGCACAATGTAGTAAACAACTGTAGCCTTTTGTTAACACTAGCGTGGGTAGCTGGGGATTCCATACTATGAGAAATAATGTATGAGAAATATTTGCTGGTCGTGTAATGCATTTTAGTTTCGAGATGCTTTATTTGCCACAACCTGTGACTCTGGGAAAGCTGCTCAGAAAACACCTTGCAGAAATCATGGTGAGACACAGTTACTTGCTTTAAACTTTCTTTTGTATAAAGCAAAAACATACAGTGAATTGTTCTAAATTGTTCTCAGTGATATGTTGTGATGAGGAAATTATTATTAGGAAATTCCCAAAGAATTAAAAGGTACCTGCCTGATCTGTTTTAATTAATATCATTAAGATTATTTTCTAAAATAGCCCCCAAAAGAGAATTTAATATGCAACTAAAACTGGCAGGTTTTTGTCTTTTTGGAAAGCCATCATACAAATTACAAGCAAATTATTCAATTATTTTCGGCTAACCCAATACATGTATTTTTTTTAGTGCAGGGTTTTTGCTTTCGTAATTCACGCAAATTATTAACAAAACCTGGAGTAAACTATTTTAAAGGCTTTATACATGTATTCTAATGCTTGATGTACATGTATTCAATCAAGACATTAAGTGAAAAAGTTGAAATTAACAGTTACATGTAGTAAGTTTCTCCAAGAGCCTAGAGAGTCAAGTATAGTTTTTAAGCAGAAAATTTCCAATAGCAATCTAGGTAGAAAAATCCAGTGCTGTGATAGGCCTACTTAAGGGGAGTGTTTTTTATCCAGGCAACCGTATCCCTGGGAGCGGGGTTACAATAGGTCCACAATAGGTGACATGACCTCTGATGTCAGGCTTTATTTAAACTAAGCGTAACCTATGCTGATTGGTCCAAAGTCTGCAGTAGAGAACTACAAAAATTATGTCATCTTTTGTAGGTGTTGCCCAGACAACGGTTCCATGCTAAATTGCACAAGAGCACATCACGAACATAAAATTACAACATTAATAGTCAGATTACCAAATTGAAAATAATTGTTAAAAGTTTTTTCACAAAACGAAAGTTTGTGACGAAAGCTTGCGCAATATGCAAGTGACTCAGCCTTCCCAACATGTTTCTTTTTACACACAATCAATACACTGTTGTTCAAAATTCAGAATTACTGTGCAATTATTCGATTTTGTTTGGATTATTGATTCCGATTTCAGCATTCATGAAATGTACAGAAATACTTTTGAGAAAATAAATAAGGGGTTTTGCAGTGCTGTAACAGACAGTACGAGAAAATACTCCATTGAAGCACAGACTCTGAAACAAGTACCATTTTTGCTGGTGAATTATGAATGCAGTACAGGTGTGTACTATCAAATTCTTTCTCTGAATTTATATTTTTAAAGACGCAGGCTCATCAGTGAGCAAGGAACAAATTTTTGCCATGATATTTACCGCGTTCCATACTAGTTGGGCAGTCAGCTGTTACGATCCCAGACGGTGCAGGCTCATTGGTTTACGTACGTACATACAAACACACGTACGCGCGCGTGATTAGCATGCACCCTCCGGGATCGTAAGAGCTCAGGCAAGGTATGGAGCAAGGAGAATTTCGTGGCACGAATTAGCTCCGTCTTAAAGTACAAAACAAGGTTTTTCTGAGAAAAAAATCTCAAACACTCGCACAAATGAAACTTTTTATCATTCAAATGTTTTTCTCCAATTTCTTTTTGAATGGGGTAACATTTGTGCCTCTGAGCAAGACACTTAGTCTCAGTTGCCTCATCAACCGACAATCCTGGCCAAACGTCTCTGGGCCCCCGGCCCCCATTCAATGTTGTTTCTGCAGTCTGTGCTCCAGCGTGGGCCAACAACATTGATCGGGGGAGAGCTGTCCCAACCATTTTGGACAGGATTGTAGAAGCGATATCAGGGGAGCTGTAATAGGGGAATGCCACAATCTAAGGGCTGACAAGTTGTGCTCTATGGCCAAGCAGCCTCCAAGTTGAACTTGAAGTGAGAATATTCTGATGATTTCTTGATGGCAGCAATAATAATGGCAGCATATTCTCAACTTTTATCTGTACCATTAACAGGAGATCAGACCTAGAATCCGATGCACAATCGTCTTGGTAATCCTTGTATTCCCAAGTAGCACAGTGATGCAGACTACTGACACATCTCAGATGCAGTGTGGAGCAGTCTGCAAATACACAGCTTGGGCTTTGGATGCCGACTGCAAGGACTGCAATCTGGTATCTGTACCGACCCAATGCCGCGAGGTCAAGACCCTCGACCTCAGACACAACCCAATCCGCATCTTACCAAACGGTGTCTTTGATGGGTTTACTCAGCTTCGTTACTTGGACATCGAGATGATCCAACTAGAGGTCATAGACCCTGGGGCTTTCAGCAATAACGTTAATCTGATTCATATCTACCTGCAAGAAAACTCGCTCACCATAATACGCAGCTTCACATTCAAGGGCGCCCCCAACCTTACCCAGCTTTTCCTCAACAACAATGCAATTCACACCCTCGAAGACGGAGCATTCGACGGAGTCTCCCAACTCCAAACTCTCTTTTTGAGTGACAATAATCTCACTGATATTTCCAGCGATCTTTTCCATAATCTGACCAATCTCCGATACCTTTACATTGACAACAATAGAATTTCCACCATTCGGGAGGGTACCTTTAAGTCCCTCAAAAACCTTAGGCACTTGAGTCTGGCAGGCAATACCCTTACTCACATCCCTCACGGAGCACTCGATGATCTTAAACATCTCCGAGCTCTTAAACTTTCTTTCAATCAAATCATCTCATTCAGTCCCCTTCCCAAACTGCCAAAACTCACCCACGTTGATTTGTACAACAACCGACTCACATCCATTCAAAATCTGACTAACATCTTGAGCCACCCTGAGACATTCAGAAAAAGACGCCAGACACAAGATGGCGAAAGATTCATTAATGTCTATCTTGGCAAGAACCCACTCAACTGCACATGCGGCATTGAGCCCCTTCGTGTTTGGATGGTGACACATCTTGCTAAAATTCAAAACCATCATCGCACAAACGCAACCTGCGCATCTCCGACCGCCCTAACCAATGCCCCCATTAGCAAGCAACGCTCCTTTTGTTCACATATTCCAGTTCAGACAACCACAATCAAATCCTTGAAGATTGCCCCAGCTTATCACATAAGGAACCCACTTGTCCCCAAACCATCCTTGACCACACCAAACAACCAACTTAGTCTTGACCGACCCAAACCACGCCTCATGCCCATCACCATTGCCATGGTAACCGTATCGTGTGTTGTCCTCTTTTTAATAATGCTGTGGATAGGGTATGCAAGGCTGAGACTGAGCCAAAAGACCCACAGTGTCAAACACTGCAGTATTGAGAAATCTGTCAACGTGACAAGTAATCATCATTATGAACTAGTGTGAACACACTCACTGAAAAGCAATACATGCATACATAAGCTACTCAAGCTACATGTATGTATTTTAACAGAAACTTACATGTACCGGTAGCAGATAGTTTAGCAACCATGCACGAATTTTGGGTAAAGGTTTATCAGACCATAAATTCTAGCGACTGGAAAGCTTCACTAGACTGTAGATATTTTTCCAAACCATGGTCAAAAAATGTACAATTGCTTTATACCGACATACTAAAAGTACTTTGAAATCAGTCTATTATTATTATTATTATTATTTCTTTGTGGTATTCATACAAGTACCAAGGATTCCTCTAAAGTGCCCATTGCACGGTCACTCACAAGCGTGAGGAAACCCATGAAGAATTAGACACAGGGGAATCCCTTCCTCTTCATGAAAGAATGCTCTGGGATCTTTAAAGTGTGTTACCGTTACCTAACACACTGGACCAATGCTCTTTTGACTGCAATATGTGTTTACTTCTAGGGTCTCCACAAGCTTTGCTTTTTGTGGATTTCCTCTGTACTCATACTTTTCCTTTTGTTCCCTTAAATTTATTATATATGTTCTGTGTATTGAGTATGGAAATAAAGTGATGATGATGATGATGATGAATGGCTTTACATCCCATCTGAAGGATGAAGCAAGTGTGATGAAGCAAGGGCACAGGTACCGCAGCCGGGGGGAGGTTCGAATCCACAACCCCAAGTTTTCACCTATGATTGCGAGTCAATGGCTCAAACCACTCGGCTACGGTACCCTACAAGTCTAGTGAAGTATACAAAGCATTAGACCAAAGTTTAAATCTCTGAACTTGATCCAGCAGTTTAGTTGGTATTTTGAGTACTCAGAAGCAACTAATATACCATTTGCACCAGCAGCCATGACGGGGGACAATAGATCCACAAAGTGCCTACTCATACGTGATTCACAATGACAATGTGACTGCCCCCTGTTATGGCCGCCATTGCAAAGGGTGTTGATTAAGACAAAGATAGTGTATTATACATGTACGTAACCTCATGTCTTCCAGGAAAAAAGTAATGTACTATATGTACCTTTAACTGAACTATATTTAGTAATTACTTACTGTACCCTGACCAATTTTATTGCAATAGAAAATACTTTTATTTTCCCAAAACACGTGTATACTTTGTACAAAACTCATTTGATTAAAGAAATAAATGCGGGGTTGGTTTTTTAAATGTACATTTAACACTCGATAGTGGCCTAGATGTAAATACATACGTACATGTAATTACTCGATCTGAAAGCGAGGGATATTATGATGCATTCAGGCCCCTGGCCAATTTTAAACATAAGGCTCTTTCTAGCAACCAACATTTATTCTCATATGTAAATATATTTTAAGCTGCCTTTTGGGCAAGTCAGCATAACTCCATGAAATTCTGCAATTTTCAGGTGAACTTCATCATTTAGCCAATTTGCATATGGCAGGGGTCGAAATTACATGTAGCACTAGTCCGCTAGCCCGAGACTACCGGTAGTGGTTATTGCCGGAGGACTACGACCTGCATTAATTGTGCTGGTCAGACGGGCTAGTGGGCCAATATGCTGCACTACATCATGCTTACTGTCTTTCATTCAATAAATAATGTTTTCTGTTGATATTAATAACACGATAAAGTTCAACACTTTTGCATTGCTTGTGGATTTCTCATTGTTTTTGTTTGTTCATATTGTCTGGTGCATATACACTGACGCAGTACACACTGGCTGTGTATATGCGCAAGGTTACAGCGCTGGGGTTTCCCCATGATGTTCTTTTCAAACTACAGAGGGCGTTGTGTTGTCGCATGCTGAGCCGCAGGCACTAGGGAAAAATGCTAGCATACATGTTTGTTATAGTGAGCTGGTGATTGGTTTTGACCCCTGTATACATGTAGGTAATGTTTTTGCCTCAATCTCTCATGTCCACAATGTCGCTATACATGTACTTTTCTTCAGTTAACGTTAAAGAACAAGATTGAAAGTGTTTAAAACCAACCGGGCCTTCATCATCCATTTAAGACAACCCACATAATAATAGGAGTAGAGGCAACCTGGTTGTCTCGATTCGGACTAGTTACCCCCTCCCAGCCCCACTCGTGTCGTAAAGAGACTGATAATTCTGGTCTTGTTTCGGCACGAAGGGCTATAGTTCCTCCGTAATCGACTTCAGTATAGCCCTAACCTCGAGTGGCCTTACCCCGTAGGCGACTTGCATAAAAACAAATTTAAAAGAAACCACATGATATGCTCTCAATCAATAGGATTGCATTTCTTGTCCTGGGTACTTACATGTACATGTATAACATACGAATTAAAGTGGACAAAAATCAATTACATGTACATGAATGTAAAAAATAAAAACTTGCCTACCAGTAGGTGAAACCTAATTTTGTGCACAATGCCTTTAATTTATTTGTTTACCCCCTCAAAGCTTGAAAAAGTGGCTCACTTCCGTGTTTGTATCCAAAATGACCCGTTCTCTAAACTAAATTCAGATATTACAAAGATACCAAACAAACGAAATGCAAATTTTCAGTTAATTCAAATTTTGAAAATTAAGTTGCGACATCAAAATATTCACATAACAGCTTCATTGCGCATGGCTGCATAAAGCTTCTATGTGCTGAAAAACTCTCTACTTTTTTTGCGTTTCTTTTGTTCAAATGCTCGGTATACATGTACTTAAAAACCTTCTAAAAATAGAAACAACATAATAGGCGAACAATGTACTGGCAGTGAAATGAATCATGGTCTATTGTATTTGAAATTGCTTAAAGCTTTTTTGCATTGTCACAGCTGCCTGCGTCTGTGACAAACAAATTCAAACAAACAAATTAATCCTCAAAATGGCGGGAACTTGCCTCAGAATCCCAAGCAGACCCCATGGGCAGAATAAGTTAGCTCTTTATTGATGTGTTTTGTTAATGCCCCAACGACCAACAATAGAACCAGAGGCTGTCCAAATGTTCATGTTTCTATAAAGAGTAGGAAGGCAGGTTGGGGTGCGGGTTGGGGGGGGGGGAGGGGGTGGTGGTGGTTGGGGGGAGGGGGGGGGGGGGATTGTGGGGGTGTGGTGGGGTCGAGGGACACGTACATGTATGACTCTACATGTACATGTGCTGTAAAATGTTGACATTTCATGGTAGTGACCAGCAGTGTTCTCCACCAGCAAATCAGTGCAGGGCGCTGTTTAAAACGAATGCATTAACTAGCTGCCATGGCCGTTATCGCCGATAAGTGAACGATCATAACACCAGTGGCTAGCGAATCATGTTTAGTGACTTTACACCTAATTTTGGAATGACTTGGCTGCATGTACTTTCAAAGTGTTTTAGAGCTAGGGGGGAAATTGATTATTTTTGTCCGGGTGGCCAAGTTTTTTTGTCCGGGCGCTAATGGTATTTCTCATGATTTTATTCGGACAGCATGCCCAGACAAAACCGGTAGTGGAGAATGCTGAAATGTACAACCTTGAAAATGTTTACATTTTTTGGATGGCACTAGAATAATTGACAAATTTCTATGTTCTACCGTAAGAGTGTCAAAATGATCTCCCTGGCTCTACCTTTGTGAAAACAAATCTCCTGAAAGAAAAATCCAGGGACTGGACCTGATACATGACTGGTGAATGGACCAATGAGAATGGAGTTACATTGTAGTGGCCAGACAACAATGGCACACCTGGATGATTGATTGGATTGATTGCAACAAGTGCAAAGAGCATCTGTGTGGGAGGTCAGGTGTTTTACAGACTGGGCTGGATTTTTATACTTGTGCCCTTCTGCAAAGTTACACTTTTTTTACTTTCTAGTGGAAATTCCCTTTGTTAAAATCTCCGTAGACCGTTCCCCTTCAGTGTTCTAGACAGACTGAGACTGGACTATTTTTGGTGCAAAAAAATGGTCCACATACAATGTACCGGTAGATCATTCATAATCAATAGAGACAATTAAGGCATGCCCAGTTGAACTAAATTTATACCATTTTCACAATGGTGTCTGCAGATGTCCTATGTTACCCTAAGAGCCGAATGCTTTATACTTCCAAGGGGAAAAACAATACAATTGCAAGCTCAGTGGTTGAGTGGTTAAAATGTCTGTCTAGTATGCAGGTGGTCATGGGTTCGAGTTCCACTTGAACCCATGTTCAGCTAGAATGTTCTCAGGAAAAGCACTTAGTCAGATCTCGACAATAAGAGCACTGTTAATTTAATATTCTGCTTATAAAGAGGAATAATTTAGCTTCCACTTGACTTACTTTCTTTTCTATGTATTTATTCCTGATAATACAAGGATCCTGTTATAGGTCAGTCGGAATTTCGTCGTCCGTGTAGGACTTTAATACTTAACCAGACCTACACAAGTTGAGTCCTTATTTATTGTTGAAAGTAGAAATCGATGTTAAACATAAATTCTGAGGGTCTTTTTCGCGTTTTTGTCGGTTTTTGACGCTGGAACTACTTTGTTTTTCCCGGATTTACAACGAGTGCGTCGCCATTAAACAGGAAACCGATTGTTACTTCGCGACAGACCATACCATTATTTGTGGGGTGTCTGGTTTATGAAAATTGAAGCACATTGTCAATGTATACATTATGCAACCATCAGAATTGTAGCTCATAACATTTAAAAATTTTAACATTATGCTGTAGTAGAATAAATTCTTCTAGTTTCAAAATTTAAATCGTTGATGTGTTTATTTTTCTTGTGCATTTCCTGCTATAAAATCGACCACTCTGATGATTGGCCTTAAGTCTGGGATCCAGGCCTGTGAAATCTAAATATACGGCATTTTAACGTCATGTCAGAGAGCCAGACTGAAATGTCCTTTTTGTGTATGGCGCGGCGTCGGCCGGCCAGCAACAATCATGATTTTCATCGATGGATCGCGAAAGATTGCTGTGTATATGAGCAACAAATAACTAGTAAAAATAAAGTAAGTAATGAAGGTATTACAATATTATAGTAAGCTTTATGTTGCTAGCGGTCCGTGTTTGCTAATTCGTGGTTTAAGTGGCATAAATTCACAACTGAAAAACACACTCCAGGCACCAGCGCAGTGTACACGCATGGGTACACGGTACAGTGAACAAGTGACAGCGACAGTCGTCCCGTTTTAAGACATCTCGACCGGTCACGGTCGAAAAATTCGGAGAGAATTTGGTGGTTGATCATGGAAAAACTATCATGCACGCTCGCGAGTTGAAACTCCATGCACTAAGTCTATGGAGCATGACAACAAAAATCCTAAGTGTTTTCAAAGAAAAACTTTCTTTTACACTTTCTGGGGCATTTATGATCATGACATGGTTACTTTTTATTAGGAAGAATTAGTGGCGAACGTGTACGGTATTTATACCGTTCATCATGTCTTACGACCTTTTGCACAAAACATATGAGACTAAGTGTTTCCTCACAAATTTTTTTTTTCTAACTCAAAAATGTGGGTATCTCCATCAAATTTGCACTTACCGATGCTTGAGTCATTTCAAAAAAAGAAAAACATTCTGATCAACTTCTCAACCCTCAGTGCCATTTATTATTAATGTTAACTTGTTATTCATTTTTCAGTTCAACAGTGATGGGGACAAGGCACCAACCACCAGGTGCATTAGGGGTCAGGAAGTGAAGATTTCACTTACCTGAACAGTGATTGGATCAAAACTGTCAAGGAGCGAAGACTTCAGATGCAGCACATATTGTCCACACCTGTACCTACATTTGAGGCTCGAGGATAAACAGGATGACATCGCCGGTGAACCCAAACGTATGAGCAAGCGTCAAATGCCAACCAGGTATTCATCAAGTGATCTACAATTGTATTACACTTGTTTTAACGTCTAAAATTGTTTTAACGTCTAAAATTGTTTTAACGTCTGTATTCTAAGCATCGATTTTGAAGAATGTAGATATGGATATTAAACAATTTTTTTAAAATTAGTTAATTGTTTTTTTTCCCTAGATCATTCTCCCGAAGAGGTGTATTTGGCATTTGGAAGAGAGCAGCCAACCCATGTCCACTCATTCCCATTAGGAGATGGACCCGCGAAGGTGAAAGTCGTACCCAAATGGCATGAAGGTGATACCCACCAGCAGCAACTTCAAGACATTATTTACGTGACTGGAAAACTTTTAAAATTAGGAACAGCAGCATTACATAAGTGTTACAGTACAAGTAATTAATTGTATTTCCTTGTTATACTACTTGACTCGCATTCTTGTCATTCCATTCCCTCATTGTGTGTATTATGCAATCAGTTCATTTCTCCATTGTAGGTGTTGTGCAATCACCTACAGGTACAATACATTCTAAAGAAATCACTGAATTGTCATAATAATGCTTTGCGGGTTGAAGCTGTTTAATAAAGTGTTAAATAATTTGGAACATGTTTTATTTCCCTACAATTACAGTCGTAGTAATATGTTGATAAAGAGCCTTGTAGAAATTTAAGCCAATGCATGAAAGGTAAAAAAAAATATTCAAAACTTAAAACACCTTCAGTTAGCAGTTTTCTTCCACAAAGATACCATATATAATGTGATTGTTACCTTGCTTTCAACACTTTTAGTTTTCTTTTTCTTGTCTGCTCGTGAAGTAAAATGTTGGGGCTTTAAAGATAATGAAGACTTTGATGACGACTGACATTGCAAAAGATGAGGACAGCAGTGATGGTGCAATGAAGTATTGAAAAAAAGGGAAAACATTTCTGAACTCCAGGGGCCAATTTCATGGCGCTATTGGTACGAAACATTACTTAGCACATAATTTATCTGCTTTATATTGCAAAAGTTGATTGCCTGACAAAATATTGTGATATGTATTTACATGTGCACTAAAATGTTGATACTGTTTTTAAGCACAATTTGAAAATACAAATTTAGCTGGTCCCTCATCTTACAAAGTAATTCATTAATAAAATCTCTCAAAACGTCCCAAATTGTTTTGTAAATTTTGAGGTTCAGAATGTTTCAATTTACTGATCTTAATTTTCGGTTTGTGGAAATAAAGCAAGAAAATCAATTTATCACGTTCAAATGACGTCACTTAATTCCTACAAATCGCCACGTGCATCAGAATTTTAAGCGTAGTTTTTTATGACGCGCATCGGCTGCGCCGTATTTCGAACAAATTTCGAGCAACACGCGCGCGTGTTTGGAACATGTTACAGCGTGTGCGTGCGCGTACTTGATAGCGTTTAATACGCAGTCGCATTTCTTCCTACGAAGATGGCTTTCCCATTCAGTGGCACGTCCGTTCCGATTTTTAGATGTAGATCGGAAACCAGTCTAGCGCCGTATTCGAAAGGACGGATCACGTAATATATGGACGGGGGCGGCCGATTTTAGCAGGGATTACACACTACGAACAAACGCAACAAATATTAATATTTTCAAACAGGAAGAATTTATTCCTCTCCCAACACGGTTTTAAAACATTCAAAAGCAGTTTCAATGGGTATATGATGCATTTATTGGCGGCGTACTTGAACTTTCATAAACTGCATACCCTACAAATAATGGTACGATCCGTCGCGCAATGACACTCGAGAGCCTTGTCAACTGGGCGCGCGGCGAAGCACTCATTTTGCTAATCCGATAGGAAGAAAGTAGTTTAAAGATACAAAACCAGAAAAAACGTAAAAAAGACCCTTACATTTTCTTTTTAACATCGATATATGTTTTTACCAATCAATAAGGATTCTTACTGTGTAGCTCTGGTTAAGTATTTTGGGTGTTACACGGACGAGGAAATTCCGACTGACCTATTACATGCAATCTGTAAAGTCCCGAGGACCTTTTGTATGCATTTTAAAGTAAATATTTTTCACAGAAATTTTCAAAGCACAAGTAAAAACTGCAGTAAACAAATAGAGCATTAAGCATTGAAAAGACTTTAACGCCTTGTCAAAAGTCCAGACTTTTTATGTGCACAATAATAAACCCTTGGAAAGTCCCTGGACTTCCCAGGCTTCAAAACGTGACAATGTCATGGTTATTGTGACCCTTTCAATGTGTGTGTGTGCAATGAAGGATCAGAGGGGGAGATTAGGGGAAGTTTGAGCAGTTCAGTGGAAGTTTGATGTTCATTACAACCATGTGAATTGCAAAAATGCTCCTCAAGAAGTTTAGAATTATTTTCAGCACAACATTGAGGTAAGATTTACAGTAAATTTAACAATTATATATTTGCAGGATTTGAATAATTTAAGCTTTATGTTTGCAGAATACTTCAACCACTGAAGCATTGATGCACAAAATAATTCAGAAGGTAGCACTTTTAAGACTAACTTAAATAAGTTCAATTTAAGCTTTTTTTTATAAGCTCAAAGCGACAGCTTTTGCAGCAAAAACTAATTCATCTGATAAAGCAGTTGTTGCTATGAAAGTTTATTATTATTATTATTATTTATTCGGCCAATACATCAACAAGAAAACAAGAGCACACAAATTACATGCTGTGAACAATAAACAAAAGTTACATAAGAAAGCGTAATTTACGATGTAATACTGAATAATGCAGAGAAAAATAGACAGGAGTGATAACTAGGACAAAACAGTCCAAGCCGCCCAGGGTAAGCAAAAGTGAACCTAAACACTGTATCCCTAAAGCCTGCTTACCCAAGCTACATGTATGTATGTATTTAAGATAGTATTAAAAGTGCTACTTTCTAACATGACTGCATTGTACATTATGGATATTTTTTTTTAATACATATTTTATGCTGGTACTAAGGGAAAAACAACTTTGTATCGGGAGGATATAACAGGGGGTACTCTCTAAAGAGTGTGTTGTACCAGTATATACCGTATCTAAATTTATGAGGAAATGAATCTTTAAATAATATTGTCATACCGGTATAAACTGCATTTTAACTTCTAAAGAGAGAGGAAACTTTAACAAAAGATTGTTAACTCTCTGACACAGCAAAATTTGATTTGAAAGTGGCACATAGAAGTTAATTTTTCAAATGTATTTCATCTGATTATTTAAAAAATGAAAGTTTTTTGTTTACTTTGAATCTTCTGCAGCATTTGATTATTTCAACAATGGAACCTTTGCTTCTTCAAGTGGTGATTCTGGCTTCTCACATCAGTCTTGCGATTGCTATCCTGATGTCTCAAGTTAGTGTTATCGAAGGAAGAGGTGTCCAAACTGTGAGCTGCAATGTCACATGCCAGTTCTCCGATCGTCATGCACCAGAGGTAGATTGCTTGACTCAAGAACTGAATGAGATTCCTGCTGGTTGCAGTCCATGGGTGGAAACTATCGACTTGCGAGGCAACAGGATAACGATTATCCGGCCAATGACCTTTGAGAAGTACAAACACTTGAAGACATTGTACCTGGAGCACAACCCGATAGCAAACATCGCTCAAGGAGCATTCCAAGGCTGTGACTCCCTCCTTAAGGTGTATCTTCAAAGTAATGCTTTGCAGAGAGTCGGAGACGGAACCTTTGTAGGAGCAAACCATCTTGAGAGACTGTTTCTGACAGGGAACAACATAAGCACCTTACATCGTAATGCATTCCTTGGATTGGACCATCTCCTGACTTTAGACATCGCTAACAATATCCTTCAAACTCTCCCTCCTGGAATCTTTGATAGCTTAGTCAGTCTCACAACGATCAATCTTGAAAACAACAAACTACTGAGAGTCGAGGGATCGCTCTTTGCCCCACTGGTATCCTTGCAAACGCTGATTCTATCCAACAACCGAATAATGATGATAACCCACTTTCCGATCCTGCCAAATTTGAGGATACTCGATCTTTACCACAATTATTTACAAAACATTGATGACATTTTGAGCAAGATCGGCCATGTTGATGAGCTGTACTTGGGCCATAACCAAATCAACTGTACATGCTCAGTAAACGCCGTCAGAGAGCGGATCAAAGATAATAAAGTCAACATCGATCGAGCAAGTGTGGTGTGTCGCGAGCCAGCGGGATTGCAACATCGTTCCCTTGTCGATATCCCAACAACATCTTTATGTCCTGAATTACTGCCTGGAAGTCTTCCAGCAATACAAGAAGCCACCACAAAACGCTTCTCTCTCATCCGCCATACCTTTATTCGGACATTTCTTCCCAAAGTCGACATTCAATCAGTACCAACTATTGAATCCAAATCCACAATTGATCAGTCAACCACCACCCAAACCAGCCCTAAAAACCTCCACCATGGACTACAAAACAATGACCAATCCAAGTTACATGTAGATCTGAGGGCTGTGTATGGAATTTGTGGCACGGTCCTTTCTGTTCTTTTGATTGTCATAGCGCTGATGATTTTTCGCAAATCTCGGCATTTCTTCTGCCGACGTCGTCAAGGACAAATGCGAAAAAACGGACAACAGAGAAACCAAAACACACCCATGGCAACGCATATGACGAACGGAGACATCGTACAAAGAGATGAAGAAGATGAATATGAAACGTTCAGTATCGATTCATCCACTAGACTGCACAACCATGATCCTAACCAAGATCCCCCATCATACCCAACTCATCAAACCCCACAAGATTCTGATCCAGTCTACATCAGTTTAGATGATGCCCAATCAATTCCACAGCAAACTCCCCCGGAACCACAACAGCCAAATACTAATCCCTTCCTGCAGGTTACACCAAGAGAAACATACCAGGCTGTTCCAATTACAGAGAGTCCGGCTGAAAATCCTGCAGTTTCTGGTTATGTGCCACATTCATTCGTGCCACTAACTCGACACCCTGCACCTCCAACGCTTAACACTGTTCCACATCCTAATCATGTCACACCACACGGCAAACAATACTTTCACACTGGTGCAAATCCAGAATCGCCCTACACACCGACGTGCACCTCAAACCATCTGGCTGTTAGTCAAAGTACAAATCCTTTTCATCCACCTACAAATCCTTTTGCATACATTACACAGGTTTAAAACAAAAAAGCAAATTTGTAGGTGATTTAACTTGCATCAGGGAGACTGAATGTTAATTAGGGTTTGCTTTGCCTTTTTCCCAACAACTTTTTAGCACAGTATTCTCAGTGCTTTTTCAAGACACTACGAGAAAACAAACTTGATACCGTGCTTGAGTGAGATTCGAATCCACAACCTCTTAAAGATGATGTAAACATCTTAACAGACAAAGAAGGAAATTCAAAGCTATTTACAGTGTGTTTACGATTTTAAAAAGCCTTGCAAATAGGTAAGTGGACCAAACAGTGAAATCGTATACACCAATCCGGTAATAAGGTCTTCTTCCCTGTACATCTGCCATAGCTGGGGGGCTTCCACTGAATGAACTGTATGTTTTTGCTGTTGCTGAAGCTGCATTTGTTTACTTCGAACAAGTTGCGCGTCTTTGTAGGGTTGTGTGCGCGCGAAGGCGGGCGCGTCGCGTGTACGCAGAGGCGGGCGCGTCGCGTATACGCGAAGGAGGCTCGTTCGTGCATGTAATGGATGAGCGCTTTTCGTTCTAACAGCAACACAAAACGCACAGCCCATGCACTGGACGCCCCCCAGCTATGGCGGATATACAGGGAGGAGATATTAGTTACCGGATTGGTGTATACTGTTACTTAAATGCCACTCTGTTTATATTATGCAATAAATACTCTTTTGTAGATTATATTGTTTTTTATGCCAAATAGCAAAGTGTATTCAAGCTTTTGACAAATTTTTCGCTCAGTTTAAATGAAATTAATGTCTTCCTTTTAAAAGCTTGTACATTTCAATTTTTAAGTGTATTTTGAAGTACTGCCTATGAATATGCTGCAATAGTCTTTCATTCAATTTTTGTAATTTGTAAAAAGTTTTGTAAATTGAACGTTTATACATGTACACAGATCATACATTTTAAAGATTTTTTTTCTGGGGGATTTTATTACCTAAATAATCAGCTTCAGGGGTTTTTCTTAATTGAGAACAACCCGATCAAAAGTACACACCAACAAATTGTGACCAACCATACATGTAGTGTATTCTCTCAAAACCCAAGTAAAAATACCGCTATGCGACAAATTTTTATGATGTTTAAGTACAAATATATACATAAGTCAGTGCCATCATAGCGATCAGTGCCACTCACTAAAAGATAAGGTCACAGAACTTCTTATAAATTAAAAGAATATATATTTTATATGTTTGTATATTGTAAAAAAGTGTTAAGTTTTTAACACCTGCAATTTATTTTTCCTAATGAATTTAGTTAATACAGTTTTATGCCTATTATTGCAAAGCTTTGTGATGTTTTTATGCAAAACTGTAATTGTAAATATCAAATATTATATGTATATCTTGAAAGTTTTGTAAATAAACTGCCTTTTGGGCTTATAATGCAAGGCTTTGTAACAAATAAAATTATAAATATAAAAATTTTAATAATTATGTGAATTTACTGCCTCTTTTGATGTCCTCAAATGAAATTACATATTGTAGCAAACTCTGTGTATTTTTGTGGGGCATTTTTAAAAATACTGTCAGCAGTTTTATCTTTTAGTTTACAGTCAGCCTGGCTGTTTAGCTCACACAGCTAAAACAAGACGAATCAAAGCCAAAGCTAGTCATTTTGAAAATGTCTTGATTGCAATTGGGGGGAAAATCCAGATTCAGTCAACACTGAACTCATATCAGAGATCAGTGGAGGTGAAATGATACATGTAGGTGGGTCATTCTATAAATTTGGGGTCCAATTTTTCTGTCCCCTGTTACGTCTGACATCTTGTAAAATGTTGTAGTTTGTAAATTCAGGACATATTCTTTAAATGCCTTCTATTTCAAGGAGTGATTACATAAAGTACAATTCATAAAAATATGTTTTGAAGGCATTTTTAATAATACTTGTTTGGCAAATGGCAGTATGTCAGGTGTAACAGGGACAGGAAAATGTCACACGTTGGACCCCAAATTTATAGAATGACCCAGATAGCCAAAATAAATGTCACGTAGTTGCCTAGGCAATGGCTCAACAATAAGAATCACTGAACCGTGTCATGTTTGCAATGAATGCTTTTACAGCCAACAGCAAAATGTTATGTTTACCATTCCAAACAAATAGTTTATACAGGTCAAGAGAGGGCGCCATTGGTGAACAGCAACGTGAGTTGGCAAAGCCAAACAGATGGCTCAAACAGGTCAATAGAGGGCGCACTTGATGAATAGCAACAGGAGTTGGCAAAGCAGTGCTAAAAAAGGTATAGGGCTCACTTCATGGACAGCAATAGCAATAGACCAATCCAGTAAGCTCCGCCCATTTTGGAATTGACCAATCACAGCCTCAGGTAGCCAAAAAGTAGATCGCCATTTTGGCTACATGTACCCGAGTCCTCAAAATGTTGTGCACAGAACTGCTACATAAGTCGAGATGCACATTACTCGAGACACACGTTATTGTGATTTAATTACCCATCGTGACTGGTGTTACGAAGCATCGTTGCGCTTTGTGAAATCAGCCTCTTGGTCTCAGTGGTTAGGTGACAATTTGTACTAACTGGCGAGACCTGTTACTTGATTTAAATACATGACCATGGTTTGATTTCACGAACTGCTACAATCGTTCGTAAGTCAAGATGCACGTTACCCGAGACACACGTTACGGTGGTTTACCTATCATAACTGGTGTTACGAAGGATCGTTGCACTTTGTGAAATAGCCCCAGAAAAATAAAATAAGCAATTCTTACCTGAGAATGTCCCTCTCATTAAGGTTGAGCAATACATCATAGGCACGGAATTCCGCTTCATTTGGACAAATAGCGCCCTCGCTGGCCGAATCATGGTAGAAATGTTTGAGCGATTGCATACACTTGGTGAGGTTCTCGTTGTTGATCTTTGGGTCAATTGTGCTGCGGTCTTCTTCACACAGACGATGGGAGCAGAATATGTGAAATCTGAAGAAGAGATTATTAAGATCATTAAAGATAGTACACAGGATTGGTAAAGGTAGTATCTTACTGGGCTGCGACAGCTCACGACTAGTTGGAGACACAAAATGGCGAGAAAATACGCGAATTAGCGACAATTTTCACTTGGAATCACACTGAATTGGTACTTACGACACGTATGCGTATGTCGCACGAATGTTGCACGAATGTTGCACGAATGTCGCTAAACTCCCGGCTAAATTTGTGAAGAAAAAAAAATCGTCAGGAGTTCGCATGTATACGTGTTGCGCGACACTCACATTTCTCGCACTTTCTGACTCACACAAACTGAATTGAGAAAGGTTCGAGACAGGTTTGAGACACCCGCGACGACTCTGTGACTATTTTGAGAGAAAATTCGTCGCGCGAATAACATTTTCTGTGCATTTGTATACAAGACGCGCATGTTTTGCACCCGAGGGTGGGGATTTTGTCACGCAAAAAGTGATAATCCCCAGCTCTTAGATACGGTAGCCCGGGGGAGGGGGAGGTAGGACAATTGATAGGTGCATAAGTTATGTGTAAATCTGTGTAAATCATTTCTGATTCTTCGAGATACCAATCATGTGTATACTGCCTTTATAGGTAAAACCCAAGGGGGAAATAGGCAAAACAAAAAGAGATAATCTTTCAAAATGTGAAACCTACATTGTACATTGAAAGAAGTTGAGTTGAGATGATGATTTTTGCATCATTCAAGTAATGGCTAAAATATGTATCTCAGAGCTGTGTAAGTTTCATTTTCATTACTAACTATCTACACAGTTAATTCAGCCCCTCGAAAAGAGGGTTGCGGCGGGTTTTTGTTTAGCCTAGACCCTTTTCAGGTACCTATGAAACAGTGATTTGATGATTACTTTCGATAATATTTACGGTACCATAGTTTTGTGCCCAAATAACAATAATCCAGTGGTATATTTTGGTCTAGGCCCACAATTTAACCTACGTACAACTCAAACTTAAAATCTGCGAAGGTCCTTTCCGCCTAATCAAAATCCAATTTTGAGAAGCTGGCCGGGCCACTGCACATTGACAAGTGGATGCCATGCGTGACCAGATGTTTTAACCCTCAACACATACTTTCTATAGTCAAAAAATGCAGCGCACCCCTACAAAGTACAAAGACGTTCCGCAAAAGCACTGGTGTATTCCACACATTTCGCCGGAGGGGGATTTTTCCCATTTTTTTTTGGGGTTTTTCGCCCTTCCCGTAATTAGCGTAAATTTTAGTGTCACGTGCATGTATATATAATAATTACTTGTAATGTTGTTCTTCTGTAACCATTAATTTGTTTATGTAGTTAATGTAGTTGTTGTACAAATGTATCTTATTCCAGTTTGTTTGTGATTGTGAAGTTGTTCAATTTAGTATTTGTTCTATGTGTATTTGCAGGGCCCCAATGGAAACCAGTTTTTGTAAACTGTTTGGGCACACCCTGGGTAAATAAATGGAATAAATAAATATAAATAAATAAATGGCCAAGGCATGTGACCCTGGCCAAAACAAAAAATGCATGCAGAGGTTTAATTGTTTTCTTTGTTTGCTTTATTTTAATTGGGTTCTCGAGCATTTGGTTAATTTGTTTAGCAAAAGCTAAGTACATGTAGATGGTCACCCCGGAGCTCCTGTTGATTTGGCATGGATGGAACCCTAAGGCATTTATTTATGTCGAGAGAATTTATTCCTGCAGTTGCTCGAACGAAACCTGCTTTTGCGATGTTTTCGAGTCTTAGCTGACGGCCTATCAGTAGAACCAGAAGTAAAGTATATGTGGCCAGTGGTTTGTTTGAGGGTAAACAGCTGAAAAATGAAGAAAAAGACGAAACACGTCCTAACGGATGTTCAGCTGTGAGCAGTCTGTTTGTTCTCATGTTCACATTCAGTTATAAACGTACTTTACATGATGTAATAAAAAATAATTATAAATATCGGAATGCGTTATGTCCAATTATTTTTGCAGTCTTTGTGCAAAGACTGCAAAAATAATTGGACACAATGCATTCCGATATTTATAATTTTTGCGTATCGCAAACAGTGAATACATCTGTTGCCAAGGTGATGAGTCAATGGCAAACCCATTGAACTATTTCCTTTGTTGCAGTTGGTAGTTTGGTTGACTATACCATGTTTATAGATCCATCACTATGGCAACAGACGTATTCACTAGTTTTGTGATACGCAAAAATGAAAAAATAACGGGGTACTTTTTTTATACTGTCACATGTATGTACAAACTGGCCACATGTGGGCATGTGATGTACATGTAGTGACCTTCCTGGCCCAAACTGCATTAGGCTAAAATCCATCAAGCTTAGGGCATCCAATCCAGACAATTGTGACAGTAGATCTGATTATAATAGGATAAGCCAATTAGCATAAAAAAGGGCCAAAATCAAGGTCATCCAACCAAGATAATATATATAAGGCACAAAGCATCTAGTTTGACCCATTCACCGCACCAATGTAGAAACCAGTCAACTGTACATGTATACACAAACTAAGGGCACCTCAAATTTGCCACAAAAAAGCCACACATCACCAATCTTAATCTACATGTACACTGTTTACTATAGTCGCCAAAATGGCAGTAAAATACTCTAGATTTGTAATGGCAGCGTTCATTGCAGCTACATGTATAGTTGTATTATTCCTGCACAAGATCATCCTCAACATACACCCAATTGCAGAATATCCCACAGGCATCAAGCCATCGGCAACTCCTTCCATAATTCAACCCATGCTGCCTCTCACTAATAGCTACAGAATGGAGTTGACAATCCGTATGACTGCCAGACCAGATTTGGTCAAATATCTCTACTGCACGATGTTTCGCTCCGCTGCGCTGTTCTGGTCACCAAAGCTTGGTAACTTCACTTTAATACTTGACGAGGAATCAAAGGCAGATCATGAGTTTGCAGCTCGACTTCAGAAACACCGACACGCCCTCGGATTTGATATTAAAATCTTGTATGAGCCTCTGCCAGAAGATCCGACTTGCTTGAAAACAAAAGTGTATGGCGTGGGATACAATCGACATCTGTGGAGTGCTTTTTTCATGGATTTATACACTGATGCGGACATCATCGCCTGGATAGACACGGACGCGATGTTTAGCACGCCAGTCACACCGCAAAATATCTTCAATGGCAAGAAATTACGAGTTACTGGAATGGATTTGCCTTACAATCTAATAAGCATGTGGGATTTGCCAACACGGGCAGCCATTGGCAAAGGAATGGTTTCCGTCTTTGGCTTTTTTCCCACTTACGTCTGGAGAGACACTTTCACCAACTGTCGGAATTACATTCTGAAGTATCTGAATGTATGTATAAAAGAGATTTACATACAGATAAGCCTTGATTATGGAGATTCTTGGGACTTTGTACAATGCCTTAATAATAATATTTATTTATTTATTCACCACATCCAACAGCGGAAGGACTGCCAATAGACCGATCCAGTAAGCTCCGCCCATTTTGGAATTGACCAATCACAGCCTCAGGTTCAGGTAACCAAAAAGTGGATCTCCATTTTGGTTACCTGGGTCCTCAATTTTGTGCACAGAGATACGGCAAATGCAGCACGAGTGACGCAAAAACACCATAAACATCATTTTTATCAGCGCAGAGGATCCCTAGCCGGTTTAAAATGGATTGTATAAGACTATCCTAACCTACTTTTAATCCCTTCATAAATGTGTTTTTGTGTAAATGGGATGCATTCTAGATGTGTGTCGAGATGTATTGCAGGCGTGTTGTACGTGCACGCACACGACCGGATACTTAAGTGCACATTTTGCTTTCGAGCGTGCAGTTTCTGTGTGCGTGTGCGTGTTTCAATACGCGCTGACCAGGGCGCTGACGCTGACGCACGGCACGGCCACGCGACTCTACTGCACACGTGCCTCATATGTGTTTTATGTTGCTAGGCAATTTCTAAATGGGCGGAGCTTACTGGATCGGTCTATTACAGGAATGGGATCAATTAACATAGATATTCGATAACTATCAACTTCTAAGTTGAATTAGAAACGGCCAGAGACACCGGGGAATCCCTCCCCTTGCTCTTCACGAAAGAATGCTCTGGATCTTTAAAGTGCGTTACCGAAACCTAATACACTGGACCAACGGCTTTACATCCCTTCCGAAGGACGGAACAAGTGTGATAAAGTGCCTTGCTCAAGAGCACAAGTGCCACAACCTGTCACGACCCGGAATCGATCAGTATAATTTTTTACAATTATTAGGGAGACACCTTAGCGATAAAAAAAAAAGGGGGTTATTAGGGAGACATTTCGAATTAGGGAGACATTTTTGGTGGTGTCTCCCTAACTTTCAGAAATTCATATATAAAGTTAGAGTGCAAACCTGACTTTTTAGGGCACAAACCCGACTTATTAGGCCACAAACCATTAATGTTTCAAATTCCAGTTTGTTTGCTTCAGGTAAAACAAATAATTGTCTTCAAAGTTTTGTACATGTTCACTATGGAATTATTATTACCCTGGTCATTGGGTACAACTCCCTGGGGAGTATGCAGCCCTGGCAGCCTGACACACAAGCACTCAGGGGCTTCAACCCTTGTAGGTACCCATTTACTCCTGGGTGGAGAGGCAATGTATGGCAAAGTGCCTTGCTCAAGGGCAAATTCACTATGGATACAGCCAGAATTAGAATTTAACATTTGGCACATTAGAATACATGCATGTCCCAAACCGCTTGGCCAATGCAGAAACAACAGAAACAGTGTATTATTAGGAATGAAAACAATAATGAACTAATGCACCCATCAACTATAGGATTGAAAGGCAGTATACACATGATTGGTATCTCGAGGAATCAGAAATGTTTATAGATTTACACACAACTTACACGATATAAACACGATGACAGTAGAAAACTTCACCTGAAATGGTTTTGTCTAAAGTGCTATAGTCTTTGAGAAATAAGCAAAACAATTATTTTTCGTCTCGCGAGAATAAATTCATTTCGCCCCAAAACCGCCTCGCCCTGGACCACGTCGCCCTGGACCACGTCGCCCTGAAGCACTTTACCACTTCGACCAAACACTATCTCACCCAAATGCCACTTCACCCCAAAAACAACTTAGTACACAGGCTGTAGTTCATGGCAAAGTGGTTCAGGCCGAAGTTACCGTAAACCATTATTTTACTTTTTTCTTAAAAGTTAGACGAAGTGCGTAGCTGATTTTTGCTCAGGTTCGTTTTAATCATGCATACCTACAATCACACAGGGGGATGAAACTATTTGTAACGGTTTACCAATCATGTACCGGTATACTGCCTTTAAATGTTCCTCGTTATAAATAGAATGTTGTAATAACAACGCTGTACTGCAGTAGGGGTCATTTTTCAATGTTATAGTCATTTTTGCTTTTTATTTTCTTTCTTTCCTTCTCCAGGTCTCCCATTTTGAGGAAGCTTTCAAGATAATTCATAAGCCAGGCAACAAGCAAGTTCTTAATAGCGTGACAGTTATTCTTAATTATGCTTACTACTTTGAACACGACCGGTATGACTGGCATCTCGATGCCAACAACTTGACACTTTTCAACAGAACGCGCACAGACAGTAATTTTCTGGTGCCGTTCGCCGACACCTCGCCAGATGTCCTTGTGGTGGTACATGACAAATACTATAGGCCCAAAGATCGACAGAATCCACTCAAACAAGGCTACTGTGTGGCAAAACGCATCGTGGATAAATTACCCAGCGGATGCGAGAAATACAATGACACCATCAACTTTCAGCTATTTGAAAGCGCGATCAACGGACCGTGGGAGGTGCATTATCTCAATTCGTGGTGCAAAGGAGCAGAGGGCAGAAAAAACTGCATAGCGATTATTGAGAAACATTATCAGAATGTAATGGAATACTATAAAAAAGGGATGTACGACTTGGACTTACAAAGGGTGTTTAACGTAGAAAAAGCAGCACTACAGGAGAAGATAAGATGCCCACGCATTTTTTAACTTTCCTCATAGTGACTCTCTTTGTGTACATGTATTCGCTGACAAAGTGTGATGTCAATTTCCGAGCGGACGCACTCACTTCTTTGACAACGGTTCACGCAACGTGTTTATACATTAATTTTGCACAGGAGCCACAAAGGGAAAATTTTCTGTTGAGTTTTTCTGTTGCAAACATCACGAAATGAGGCTGTATGGTAGCGTATCGCTATGAGAGTAGGTATGAGCAAACCATTGCAAGTCATTATGATCCTTATTTTTTTATATTTTCTTCTAAAAGAATAGTAAAAGACACTGTGCGCAAACACAATGGATGTAAAATGTAAGCGTGAACCAGTAACCATAGTTACGGTCCAGTGCCCGCAATGTGACGTCACGACTCTGCCAGCGAATACAAACAATAAATATTTAAAGGCCCTACATGTATGTATCATTTGCAAGATACAACTTTTTGCAGCTTTGTGGAATAAGAGTGTAACATATCTAAGGAAGAATGTTGGTAAACTAGCCTAGAGAAATGTTAGCTACTAAAGCCCTTTTCACACGACATCAAAAAAACTCCAAGGCTTGAGAGAGATTTTACGAGCGGCGATTGTTTACTTTACAATTATGCGGTTGGGCGATTTCGCATACTTTCACACGGCACAGGAAAACGTTTCGCTAACGTTCCTTGAGACGAGTATGCTTTTTTCGCTGGTCGCCAGCAGACCAATAAAGTATGCGCGTAAATGTTGCTAGTACCAGCGGTTAACAAAGACAAAATGGCCGACAACAACATGTCAACGAAAAAGCGTAGCGCGACAGAAGAAACGGATTTGTCGAAAAAGCGGAAAAGTCGAAGCTATGGAGACCACCTCCGTCCAGTCTAAAATGGATGGAATGGTACATAAAAATTAGCCATATGTTTGGAGGGAAATTGCCCAGAAGATCGAGATACAGAGTGGAGCCAAAATAGCAGTAAAATCATGTTGGAGTTGGCCATCGCTATACAATTCGCGCGGGGAAGATCGGAGTTTCGATCATCGGCCGGATCTGTCTGCAGTACAGAGTGCACACATGACGTGCTAGGGCACGCTATCACAAAGGTCGTGTGTTGAAGTCCCCACGCATGCGCAATGCGTTAGCTGTCGCAAAGGACGTTGTACATTTCCCTTTACAAGATCGTTCTCAAGCATACCTTGAGAAATCTTCCGCTAGCGGAATATTTTGTCGTAGGTCCGGACCTTCGACAAAATATCTCAAGCATTGAGAAAATTTCTCAAGGAATGCTTGAGACTGTCAAGCATGGTGTCCTTTCACACGATGGCACTTTTGTAAAATGTTCTCAAGCATGAGAAAATATTTCAAGCCTTGCGAGTTTTTTGGCCTTGTGTGAAAAGGGCTATAGATGCATCAGTGCTTCAGAAAACCTTGAAAATCTATATGTATTTTGCAATTTGTTTACACATTATTGCTACTTGATGTTAGTCAAACTTTTATATTGCCACTAATTTTCACTCATAACAATCATATTACAACAATAAAAAGTATAACTTTTACTGGGCACACCGTGCCGTCACATTTTCAAGAAATAGTTTAAAATGCATGTTAAATAAATGGTAGATTTTGTCTGTAAAGTTTTTAACTGTAAAGTAAATTTCAACATGTGATAAACTGGGTGTGTGTATTAACATCAGTAGCAGGTAAACGTACAGGTTCACTTTAGTTTTCATTTGTATTGAGGGTTGCGGCGGGTTTTTGTTTAGCCTAGACCCTTTTCAGGTACCTATAAAACAGTGATTTGATGATTACTTTCGATAATCTTTACGGTACCATAGTTTTGTGCCCAAATAACAATAATCCAGTGGTATATTTTGGTCTAGGCCCACAATTTAACCTACGTACAACTCAAACTTAAAATCTGCGAAGGTCCTTTTCGCCTAATCAAAATCCAATTTTGAGAAGCTGGCCGGGCCACTGCACATTGACAAGTGGATGCCAAGTGGATGCCATGCGTGACCAGATGTTTTAACCCTCAACACATACTTTCTATAGTCAAAAAATGCAGCGCACCCCTACAAAGTACAAATACGTTCCGCAAAAGCACTGGTGTATTCCACACATTTCGCCGGAGGGGGATTTTTCCCATTTTTTATTATTTTTTTTGCGGGTTTTTCGCCCTTCCCGTAATTAGCGTAAATTTTAGTGTCACGTGCATGTATATATAATAATTACTTGTAATGTTGTTCTTCTGTAACCATTAATTTGTTTATGTAGTTAATGTAGTTGTTGTACAAATGTATCTTATTCCAGTTTGTTTGTGATTGTGAAGTTGTTCAATTTAGTATATTTGTTCTATGTGTGTTTGCAGGGCCCCAATGGAAACCAGTTTTTGTAAACTGTTTGGGCACACCCTGGGTAAATAAATGGAATAAATAAATATAAATAAATAAATGGCCAAGGCATGTGACCCTGGCCAAAACAAAAAATGCATGCAGAGGTTTAATTGTTTTCTTTGTTTGCTTTATTTTAATTGGGTTCTCGAGCATTTGGTTAATTTGTTTAGCAAAAGCTAAGTACATGTAGACGGTCACCCCGGAGCTCCTGTTGATTTGGCATGGATGGAACCCTAAGGCATTTATTTATGTCGAGAGAATTTATTCCTGCAGTTGCTCGAACGAAACCTGCTTTTGCGATGTTTTCGAGTCTCAGCTGACGGCCTATCAGTAGAACCAGAAGTAAAGTATATGTGGCCAGTGGTTTGTTTGAGGGTAAACAGCTGAAAAATGAAGAAAAAGACGAAACACGTCCTAACGGATGTTCAGCTGTGAGCAGTCTGTTTGTTCTCATGTTCACATTCAGTTATAAACGTACTTTACATGATGTAATAAAAAATAATTATAAATATCGGAATGCGTTATGTCCAATTATTTTTGCAGTCTTTGTGCAAAGACTGCAAAAATAAATGGACACAATGCATTCCGATATTTATAATTTTTGCGTATCGCAAACAGTGAATACATCTGTTGCCAAGGTGATGAGTCAATGGCAAACCCATTGAACTATTTCCTTTGTTGCAGTTGGTAGTTTGGTTGACTATACCATGTTTATAGATCCATCACTATGGCAACAGACGTATTCACTAGTTTTGTGATACGCAAAAATGAAAAAATAACGGGGTACTTTTTTTATACTGTCACATGTATGTACAAACTGGCCACATGTGGGCATGTGATGTACATGTAGTGACCTTGAATTCCTGGCCCAAACTGCATTAGGCTAAAATCCATCAAGCTTAGGGCATCCAATCCAGACAATTGTGACGGTAGATCTGATTATAATAGGATAAGCCAATTAGCATAAAAAAGGGCCAAAATCAAGGTCATCCAACCAAGATAATATATATAAGGCACAAAGCATCTAGTTTGACCCATTCACTGCACCAATGTAGAAACTAGTCAACTGTACATGTATACACAAACTAAGGGCACCTCAAATTTGCCACAAAAAAGCCACACATCACCAATCTTAATCTACATGTACACTGTTTACTATAGTCGCCAAAATGGCAGTAAAATACTCTAGATTTGTAATGGCAGCGTTCATTGCAGCTACATGTATAGTTGTATTATTCCTACCCAAGATCATCCTCAACATACACCCAATTGCAGAATATCCCACAGGCATCGAGTCATCTGTAACTCCTTCCATAATTCAACCCATGCTGCCTCTCACTAATAGCTACAGAATGGAGTTGACAATCCGTATGACTGCCAGACCAGATTTGGTCGAATATCTCTACTGCACGATGTTTCGCTCTGCTGCGCTGTTCTGGTCACCGAAGCTTGGTAACATCACTTTAATACTTGACGAGGAATCAAAGGCAGATCATGAGTTTGCAGCTCGACTTCAGAAACACCAACACGCCCTCGGATTTGATATTAAAATCTTGTATGAGCCTCTGCCAGAAGATCCGACTTGCTTGAAAACAAAAGTGTATGATGTGGGATACAATCGACATCTGTGGAGTGCTTTTTTCATGGATTTATACACTGATGCGGACATCATCGCCTGGATAGACACGGACGCGATGTTTAGCACGCCAGTCACACCGCAAAATATCTTCAATGGCAAGAAATTACGAGTTACTGGAATGGATTTGCCTTACAATCTAATAAGCATGTGGGATTTGCCAACACGGGCAGCCATTGGCAAAGGAATGGTTTCCGTCTTCGGCTTTTTTCCCACTTACGTCTGGAGAGACACTTTCACCAACTGTCGGAATTACATTCTGAAGTATCTGAATGTATGTATAAAAGAGATTTACATACAGATAAGCCTTGATTATGGAGATTCTTGGGACTTTGTACAATGCCTTAATAATAATATGTATTTATTTATTCAACACATCCAACAGCGGAAGGACTGCCAATAGACCGATCCAGTAAGCTCTGCCCATTTTGGAATTGACCAATCACAGCCTCAGGTTCAGGTAACCAAAAAGTGGATCTCCATTTTGGTTACCTGAGTCCTCAAAATTGTGTGCACAGAGCTACGGCAAATGCAGCACGAGTGACGCAAAAACACCATAAACATCATTTTTATCAGCGCAGAGGATCCCTAGCCGGTTTAAAATGGATTGTATAAGACTATCCTAACCTACTTTTAATCCCTTCATAAATGTGTTTTTGTGTAAATGGGATGCATTCTAGATGTGTGTCGAGATGTATTGCAGGCGTGTTGTACGTGCACGCACACGACCGGATACTTAAGTGCACATTTTGCTTTCGAGCGTGCAGTTTGTGTGTGTGTGCGTGTTTCAATACGCGCTGACCAGGGCTCTGACGCTGACGCACGGCACGGCCACGCGACTCTACTGCACACGTGCCTCACATGTGTTTTATGTTGCTAGGCAATTTCTAAATGGGCGGAGCTTACTGGATCGGTCTATTACAGGAATGGGATCAATTAACATAGATATTCGATAACTATCAACTTCTAAGTTGAATTAGAAACGGCCAGAGACACCAGGAATCCCTCCCCTTGCTCTTCACGAAAGAATGCTCTGGATCTTTAAAGTGCGTTACCGAAACCTAACACACTGGACCAACGGCTTTACATCCCTTCCGAAGGACGGAACAAGTGTGATAAAGTGCCTTGCTCAAGAGCACAAGTGCCACAACCCGTCACGACTCGGAATCGATCAGTATAATTTTTTACAATTATTAGGGAGACACCTTAGGGATAAAAAAAGGGGGTTATTAGGGAGACATTTCGAATTAGGGAGACATTTTTGGTGTCTCCCTAACTTTCAGAAATTCATATAAAAAGTTAGAGTGCAAACCTGACTTTTTAGGGCACAAACCTGACTTATTAGGCCACAAACCATTAATGTTTCAAATTCCAGTTCGTTTGCTTTAGGTAAAACAAATAATTGTCTTCAAAGTTTTTTACACGTTCACTATGGAATTATTATTACCCTGGTCATTGGGTACAACTCCCTGGGGAGTATGCAGCCCTGGCAGCCTGACACACAAGCACTCAGGGGCTTCAACCCTTGCAGGTACCGGTACCCATTTACTCCTGGGTGGAGAGGCAACGTATGGCAAAGTGCCTTGCTCAAGGGCAAATTCACTATGGATACAGCCAGAATTAGAATTTAACATTTGGTACATTAGAATACATGTCCCAAGCCGCTTGGCCAATGCAGTAAAAACAGAAACAGTGTATTATCAGGAATGAAAACAATAATGAACTAATGCACCCATCAACTAGGGATTGAAAGGCAGTATACACATGATTGGTATCTCGAGGAATCAGAAATGTTTATAGATTTACACACAACTTACACGATATAAACACGATGACGGTAGAAAACTTCACCTGAAATGGTTTTGTCTAAAGTGCTATAGTCTTTGAGAAATAAGCAAAACAATTATTTTTCGTCTCGCGAGAATAAATTCATTTCGCCCTAAAACCGCCTCGCCCTGGACCACGTCGCCCTGGACCACGTCGCCCTGAAGCACTTTACCCAAATGCCACTTCACCCCAAAAACAACTTCGTACACAGGCTGTAGTTCATGGCAAAGTGGTTCAGGCCGAAGTTACCGTAAACCATTATTTTACTTTTTTCTTAAAAGTTAGACGAAGTGCGTAGCTGATTTAATCATGCATACCTACAATCACACAGTGGGGATGAAACTATTTGTAACGGTTTACCAATCATGTACCGGTATACTGCCTTTAAATGTTCCTCGTTATAAATAGAATGTTGTAATAACAACGCTGTACTGCAGTAGGGGTCATTTTTCAATGTTATATTCATCCAGCAATCAATTTTTGCTTTTTATTTTCTTTCTTTCCTTCTCCAGGTCTCCCATTTTGAGGAAGCTTTCAAGATAATTCATAAGCCAGGCAACAAGCAAGTTCTTAATAGCGTGACAGTTATTCTTAATTATGCCTACTACTTTGAACACGACCGGTATGACTGGCATCTCGATGCCAACAACTTGACACTTTTCAACAGAACGCGCACAGACAGTCATTTTCTGGTGCCTTTCGCCGACACCTCGCCAGATGTCCTTGTCGTAGTACATGACAAATACTATAGGCCCAAAAATCGACAGAATCCACTCAAACAAGGCTACTGTGTGGCAAAACGCATCGTGGATAAATTACCCAGCGGATGCGAGAAATACAATGACACCATCAACTTTCAGCTATTTGAAAGCGCGATCAACGGACCGTGGGAAGTGCATTATCTCAATTCGTGGTGCAAAGGAGCAGAGGGCAGAAAAAACTGCATAGCGATTATTGAGAAACATTATCAGAATGTAATGGAATACTATAAAAAAGGGATGTACGACTTGGACTTACAAAGGGTGTTTAACGTAGAAAAAGCAGCACTACAGGAGGAGATAAGATGCCCACGCATTTTTTAACTTTCCTCATAGTGACTCTCTTTGTGTACATGTATTCGCTGACAAAGTGTGATGTCAATTTCCGAGCGGACGCACTCACTTCTTTGACAACGGTTCACGCAACGTGTTTATACATTAATTTTGCACAGGAGCCACAAAGGGAAAATTTTCTGTTGAGTTTTTCTGTTGCAAACATCACGAAATGAGGCTGTATGGTAGCGTATCGCTATGAGAGTAGGTATGAGCAAACCATTGCAAGTCATTATGATCCTTATTTTTTTATATTTTCTTCTAAAAGAATAGTAAAAGACACTGTGCGCAAACACAATGGATGTAAAATGTAAGCGTGAACCAGTAACCATAGTTACGGTCCAGTGCCCGCAATGTGACGTCACGACTCTGCCAGCGAATACAAACAATAAATATTTAAAGGCCCTACATGTATGTATCATTTGCAAGATACAACTTTTTGCAGCTTTGTGGAATAAGAGTGTAACATATCTAAGGAAGAATGTTGGTAAACTAGCCTAGAGAAATGTTAGCTACTAAAGCCCTTTTCACACGACATCAAAAAAACTCCAAGGCTTGAGAGAGATTTTACGAGCGGCGATTGTTTACTTTACAATTATGCGGTTGGGCGATTTCGCATACTTTCACACGGCACAGGAAAACGTTTCGCTAACGTTCCTTGAGACGAGTATGCTTTTTTCGCTGGTCGCCAGCAGACCAATAAAGTATGCGCGTAAATGTTGCTAGTACCAGCGGTTAACAAAGACAAAATGGCCGACAACAACATGTCAACGAAAAAGCGTAGCGCGACAGAAGAAACGGATTTGTCGAAAAAGCGGAAAAGTCGAAGCTATGGAGACCACCTCCGTCCAGTCTAAAATGGATGGAATGGTACATAAAAATTAGCCATATGTTTGGAGGGAAATTGCCCAGAAGATCGAGATACAGAGTGGAGCCAAAATAGCAGTAAAATCATGTTGGAGTTGGCCATCGCTATACAATTCGCGCGGGGAAGATCGGAGTTTCGATCATCGGCCGGATCTGTCTGCAGTACAGAGTGCACACATGACGTGCTAGGGCACGCTATCACAAAGGTCGTGTGTTGAAGTCCCCACGCATGCGCAATGCGTTAGCTGTCGCAAAGGACGTTGTACATTTCCCTTTACAAGATCGTTCTCAAGCATACCTTGAGAAATCTTCCGCTAGCGGAATATTTTGTCGTAGGTCCGGACCTTCGACAAAATATCTCAAGCATTGAGAAAATTTCTCAAGGAATGCTTGAGACTGTCAAGCATGGTGTCCTTTCACACGATGGCACTTTTGTAAAATGTTCTCAAGCATGAGAAAATATTTCAAGCCTTGCGAGTTTTTTGGCCTTGTGTGAAAAGGGCTATAGATGCATCAGTGCTTCAGAAAACCTTGAAAATCTATATGTATTTTGCAATTTGTTTACACATTATTGCTACTTGATGTTAGTCAAACTTTTATATTGCCACTAATTTTCACTCATAACAATCATATTACAACAATAAAAAGTATAACTTTTACTGGGCACACCGTGCCGTCACATTTTCAAGAAATAGTTTAAAATGCATGTTAAATAAATGGTAGATTTTGTCTGTAAAGTTTTTAACTGTAAAGTAAATTTCAACATGTGATAAACTGGGTGTGTGTATTAACATCAGTAGCAGGTAAACGTACAGGTTCACTTTAGTTTTCATTTGTATTGAGGGTTGCGGCGGGTTTTTGTTTAGCCTAGACCCTTTTCAGGTACCTATAAAACAGTGATTTGATGATTACTTTCGATAATCTTTACGGTACCATAGTTTTGTGCCCAAATAACAATAATCCAGTGGTATATTTTGGTCTAGGCCCACAATTTAACCTACGTACAACTCAAACTTAAAATCTGCGAAGGTCCTTTTCGCCTAATCAAAATCCAATTTTGAGAAGCTGGCCGGGCCACTGCACATTGACAAGTGGATGCCAAGTGGATGCCATGCGTGACCAGATGTTTTAACCCTCAACACATACTTTCTATAGTCAAAAAATGCAGCGCACCCCTACAAAGTACAAATACGTTCCGCAAAAGCACTGGTGTATTCCACACATTTCGCCGGAGGGGGATTTTTCCCATTTTTTATTATTTTTTTTGCGGGTTTTTCGCCCTTCCCGTAATTAGCGTAAATTTTAGTGTCACGTGCATGTATATATAATAATTACTTGTAATGTTGTTCTTCTGTAACCATTAATTTGTTTATGTAGTTAATGTAGTTGTTGTACAAATGTATCTTATTCCAGTTTGTTTGTGATTGTGAAGTTGTTCAATTTAGTATATTTGTTCTATGTGTGTTTGCAGGGCCCCAATGGAAACCAGTTTTTGTAAACTGTTTGGGCACACCCTGGGTAAATAAATGGAATAAATAAATATAAATAAATAAATGGCCAAGGCATGTGACCCTGGCCAAAACAAAAAATGCATGCAGAGGTTTAATTGTTTTCTTTGTTTGCTTTATTTTAATTGGGTTCTCGAGCATTTGGTTAATTTGTTTAGCAAAAGCTAAGTACATGTAGACGGTCACCCCGGAGCTCCTGTTGATTTGGCATGGATGGAACCCTAAGGCATTTATTTATGTCGAGAGAATTTATTCCTGCAGTTGCTCGAACGAAACCTGCTTTTGCGATGTTTTCGAGTCTCAGCTGACGGCCTATCAGTAGAACCAGAAGTAAAGTATATGTGGCCAGTGGTTTGTTTGAGGGTAAACAGCTGAAAAATGAAGAAAAAGACGAAACACGTCCTAACGGATGTTCAGCTGTGAGCAGTCTGTTTGTTCTCATGTTCACATTCAGTTATAAACGTACTTTACATGATGTAATAAAAAATAATTATAAATATCGGAATGCGTTATGTCCAATTATTTTTGCAGTCTTTGTGCAAAGACTGCAAAAATAAATGGACACAATGCATTCCGATATTTATAATTTTTGCGTATCGCAAACAGTGAATACATCTGTTGCCAAGGTGATGAGTCAATGGCAAACCCATTGAACTATTTCCTTTGTTGCAGTTGGTAGTTTGGTTGACTATACCATGTTTATAGATCCATCACTATGGCAACAGACGTATTCACTAGTTTTGTGATACGCAAAAATGAAAAAATAACGGGGTACTTTTTTTATACTGTCACATGTATGTACAAACTGGCCACATGTGGGCATGTGATGTACATGTAGTGACCTTGAATTCCTGGCCCAAACTGCATTAGGCTAAAATCCATCAAGCTTAGGGCATCCAATCCAGACAATTGTGACGGTAGATCTGATTATAATAGGATAAGCCAATTAGCATAAAAAAGGGCCAAAATCAAGGTCATCCAACCAAGATAATATATATAAGGCACAAAGCATCTAGTTTGACCCATTCACTGCACCAATGTAGAAACTAGTCAACTGTACATGTATACACAAACTAAGGGCACCTCAAATTTGCCACAAAAAAGCCACACATCACCAATCTTAATCTACATGTACACTGTTTACTATAGTCGCCAAAATGGCAGTAAAATACTCTAGATTTGTAATGGCAGCGTTCATTGCAGCTACATGTATAGTTGTATTATTCCTACCCAAGATCATCCTCAACATACACCCAATTGCAGAATATCCCACAGGCATCGAGTCATCTGTAACTCCTTCCATAATTCAACCCATGCTGCCTCTCACTAATAGCTACAGAATGGAGTTGACAATCCGTATGACTGCCAGACCAGATTTGGTCGAATATCTCTACTGCACGATGTTTCGCTCTGCTGCGCTGTTCTGGTCACCGAAGCTTGGTAACATCACTTTAATACTTGACGAGGAATCAAAGGCAGATCATGAGTTTGCAGCTCGACTTCAGAAACACCAACACGCCCTCGGATTTGATATTAAAATCTTGTATGAGCCTCTGCCAGAAGATCCGACTTGCTTGAAAACAAAAGTGTATGATGTGGGATACAATCGACATCTGTGGAGTGCTTTTTTCATGGATTTATACACTGATGCGGACATCATCGCCTGGATAGACACGGACGCGATGTTTAGCACGCCAGTCACACCGCAAAATATCTTCAATGGCAAGAAATTACGAGTTACTGGAATGGATTTGCCTTACAATCTAATAAGCATGTGGGATTTGCCAACACGGGCAGCCATTGGCAAAGGAATGGTTTCCGTCTTCGGCTTTTTTCCCACTTACGTCTGGAGAGACACTTTCACCAACTGTCGGAATTACATTCTGAAGTATCTGAATGTATGTATAAAAGAGATTTACATACAGATAAGCCTTGATTATGGAGATTCTTGGGACTTTGTACAATGCCTTAATAATAATATGTATTTATTTATTCAACACATCCAACAGCGGAAGGACTGCCAATAGACCGATCCAGTAAGCTCTGCCCATTTTGGAATTGACCAATCACAGCCTCAGGTTCAGGTAACCAAAAAGTGGATCTCCATTTTGGTTACCTGAGTCCTCAAAATTGTGTGCACAGAGCTACGGCAAATGCAGCACGAGTGACGCAAAAACACCATAAACATCATTTTTATCAGCGCAGAGGATCCCTAGCCGGTTTAAAATGGATTGTATAAGACTATCCTAACCTACTTTTAATCCCTTCATAAATGTGTTTTTGTGTAAATGGGATGCATTCTAGATGTGTGTCGAGATGTATTGCAGGCGTGTTGTACGTGCACGCACACGACCGGATACTTAAGTGCACATTTTGCTTTCGAGCGTGCAGTTTGTGTGTGTGTGCGTGTTTCAATACGCGCTGACCAGGGCTCTGACGCTGACGCACGGCACGGCCACGCGACTCTACTGCACACGTGCCTCACATGTGTTTTATGTTGCTAGGCAATTTCTAAATGGGCGGAGCTTACTGGATCGGTCTATTACAGGAATGGGATCAATTAACATAGATATTCGATAACTATCAACTTCTAAGTTGAATTAGAAACGGCCAGAGACACCAGGAATCCCTCCCCTTGCTCTTCACGAAAGAATGCTCTGGATCTTTAAAGTGCGTTACCGAAACCTAACACACTGGACCAACGGCTTTACATCCCTTCCGAAGGACGGAACAAGTGTGATAAAGTGCCTTGCTCAAGAGCACAAGTGCCACAACCCGTCACGACTCGGAATCGATCAGTATAATTTTTTACAATTATTAGGGAGACACCTTAGGGATAAAAAAAGGGGGTTATTAGGGAGACATTTCGAATTAGGGAGACATTTTTGGTGTCTCCCTAACTTTCAGAAATTCATATAAAAAGTTAGAGTGCAAACCTGACTTTTTAGGGCACAAACCTGACTTATTAGGCCACAAACCATTAATGTTTCAAATTCCAGTTCGTTTGCTTTAGGTAAAACAAATAATTGTCTTCAAAGTTTTTTACACGTTCACTATGGAATTATTATTACCCTGGTCATTGGGTACAACTCCCTGGGGAGTATGCAGCCCTGGCAGCCTGACACACAAGCACTCAGGGGCTTCAACCCTTGCAGGTACCGGTACCCATTTACTCCTGGGTGGAGAGGCAACGTATGGCAAAGTGCCTTGCTCAAGGGCAAATTCACTATGGATACAGCCAGAATTAGAATTTAACATTTGGTACATTAGAATACATGTCCCAAGCCGCTTGGCCAATGCAGTAAAAACAGAAACAGTGTATTATCAGGAATGAAAACAATAATGAACTAATGCACCCATCAACTAGGGATTGAAAGGCAGTATACACATGATTGGTATCTCGAGGAATCAGAAATGTTTATAGATTTACACACAACTTACACGATATAAACACGATGACGGTAGAAAACTTCACCTGAAATGGTTTTGTCTAAAGTGCTATAGTCTTTGAGAAATAAGCAAAACAATTATTTTTCGTCTCGCGAGAATAAATTCATTTCGCCCTAAAACCGCCTCGCCCTGGACCACGTCGCCCTGGACCACGTCGCCCTGAAGCACTTTACCCAAATGCCACTTCACCCCAAAAACAACTTCGTACACAGGCTGTAGTTCATGGCAAAGTGGTTCAGGCCGAAGTTACCGTAAACCATTATTTTACTTTTTTCTTAAAAGTTAGACGAAGTGCGTAGCTGATTTAATCATGCATACCTACAATCACACAGTGGGGATGAAACTATTTGTAACGGTTTACCAATCATGTACCGGTATACTGCCTTTAAATGTTCCTCGTTATAAATAGAATGTTGTAATAACAACGCTGTACTGCAGTAGGGGTCATTTTTCAATGTTATATTCATCCAGCAATCAATTTTTGCTTTTTATTTTCTTTCTTTCCTTCTCCAGGTCTCCCATTTTGAGGAAGCTTTCAAGATAATTCATAAGCCAGGCAACAAGCAAGTTCTTAATAGCGTGACAGTTATTCTTAATTATGCCTACTACTTTGAACACGACCGGTATGACTGGCATCTCGATGCCAACAACTTGACACTTTTCAACAGAACGCGCACAGACAGTCATTTTCTGGTGCCTTTCGCCGACACCTCGCCAGATGTCCTTGTCGTAGTACATGACAAATACTATAGGCCCAAAAATCGACAGAATCCACTCAAACAAGGCTACTGTGTGGCAAAACGCATCGTGGATAAATTACCCAGCGGATGCGAGAAATACAATGACACCATCAACTTTCAGCTATTTGAAAGCGCGATCAACGGACCGTGGGAAGTGCATTATCTCAATTCGTGGTGCAAAGGAGCAGAGGGCAGAAAAAACTGCATAGCGATTATTGAGAAACATTATCAGAATGTAATGGAATACTATAAAAAAGGGATGTACGACTTGGACTTACAAAGGGTGTTTAACGTAGAAAAAGCAGCACTACAGGAGGAGATAAGATGCCCACGCATTTTTTAACTTTCCTCATAGTGACTCTCTTTGTGTACATGTATTCGCTGACAAAGTGTGATGTCAATTTCCGAGCGGACGCACTCACTTCTTTGACAACGGTTCACGCAACGTGTTTATACATTAATTTTGCACAGGAGCCACAAAGGGAAAATTTTCTGTTGAGTTTTTCTGTTGCAAACATCACGAAATGAGGCTGTATGGTAGCGTATCGCTATGAGAGTAGGTATGAGCAAACCATTGCAAGTCATTATGATCCTTATTTTTTTATATTTTCTTCTAAAAGAATAGTAAAAGACACTGTGCGCAAACACAATGGATGTAAAATGTAAGCGTGAACCAGTAACCATAGTTACGGTCCAGTGCCCGCAATGTGACGTCACGACTCTGCCAGCGAATACAAACAATAAATATTTAAAGGCCCTACATGTATGTATCATTTGCAAGATACAACTTTTTGCAGCTTTGTGGAATAAGAGTGTAACATATCTAAGGAAGAATGTTGGTAAACTAGCCTAGAGAAATGTTAGCTACTAAAGCCCTTTTCACACGACATCAAAAAAACTCCAAGGCTTGAGAGAGATTTTACGAGCGGCGATTGTTTACTTTACAATTATGCGGTTGGGCGATTTCGCATACTTTCACACGGCACAGGAAAACGTTTCGCTAACGTTCCTTGAGACGAGTATGCTTTTTTCGCTGGTCGCCAGCAGACCAATAAAGTATGCGCGTAAATGTTGCTAGTACCAGCGGTTAACAAAGACAAAATGGCCGACAACAACATGTCAACGAAAAAGCGTAGCGCGACAGAAGAAACGGATTTGTCGAAAAAGCGGAAAAGTCGAAGCTATGGAGACCACCTCCGTCCAGTCTAAAATGGATGGAATGGTACATAAAAATTAGCCATATGTTTGGAGGGAAATTGCCCAGAAGATCGAGATACAGAGTGGAGCCAAAATAGCAGTAAAATCATGTTGGAGTTGGCCATCGCTATACAATTCGCGCGGGGAAGATCGGAGTTTCGATCATCGGCCGGATCTGTCTGCAGTACAGAGTGCACACACGTGCTAGGGCACGCTATCACAAAGGTCGTGTGTTGAAGTCCCCACGCATGCGCAATGCGTTAGCTGTCGCAAAGGACGTTGTACATTTCCCTTTACACGATCGTTCTCAAGCATACCTTGAGAAATCTTCCGCTAGCGGAATATTTTGTCGTAGGTCCGGACCTCCGACAAAATATCTCAAGCATTGAGAAAATTTCTCAAGGAATGCTTGAGACTGTCAAGCATGGTGTCCTTTCACACGATGGCACTTTTGTAAAATGTTCTCAAGCATGAGAAAATATCTCAAGCCTTGCGAGTTTTTTGGCCTCGTGTGAAAAGGGCTATAGATGCATCAGTGCTTCAGAAAACCTTGAAAATCTATATGTATTTTGCAATTTGTTTACACATTATTGCTACTTGATGTTAGTCAAACTTTTATATTGCCACTAATTTTCACTCATAACAATCATATTACAACAATAAAAAGTATAACTTTTACTGGGCACACCGTGCCGTCACATTTTCAAGAAATAGTTTAAAATGCATGTTAAATGGTAGATTTTGTCTGTAAAGTTTTTAACTGTAAAGTAAATTTCAACATGTGATAAACTGGGTGTGTGTATTAACATCAGTAGCAGGTAAACGTACAGGTTCACTTTAGTTTTCATTTGTATTGACTAAAGAAAATTTTCAAGGCATATCTGGAGAAAAAAAATGCATATTTTTCCCCCAGGGGTGGGGATTTTGTCGTGCAACGCTTAGGTGCACCTCTTAGGTGGGGCAGCCTGGGGGAAGGGGGAGGGGGCGCGGGGGAGGAGCAATTTATAGTGCATAAAGAGAGAATGTTATTCCAGTCAGGTGCACAAAAGATGACCTAACTTAATTGGTTTAGCTTGCACTGGCACTGGAGGTCATTAATACCAGTATACTCACAAAGTAAACCAGTCATGCATGCCCTTTGGTCATATCACTGTACCATTAAATACCATGTGGTACGTACAGTGCTAAATTCTGCATAGTCTGCTATATTGGTACATGCTCGCATCGTTCAAGATTTGTCACAGCAACTTCACTTCCATCAAGATGAGATCATCAAGCTTCATCAGAATGTTAATCTTTGGCACGTACATTATGGGTATGACTGCATTACTGGTAACATTTCTCTGCTTAAAGATCCTCGACAGACATCCTATTTCTCAAGCTTCAAGTTTAAGACGTATTGAATCGCCTGTCATAAATACAACAATGGCGCCTCCTACAATGTCAACTCATGGTTACAGCATGGAAATGGTCATTAGAATGTCTTCAAGATCAGTACTCATCAAAGAACTCTACTGCTCTATGTTCCGATCTGCTGTGCTCTTCTGGTCTCCAAAACTCGCTAATATCACCCTGGTATTTGATAAGGAATCAAAGGCAGATCAAACATTTGTGTCTCGGTTTAAGAAACAAAACCACTTCGGCTTTGATGTTAAGATACTGTTTGAGCCTCTACCAAAAGATCGCAGAGTGGTGAGATATTTGCGACAATTGTGGAGTAGTTTCTTCATAGATACTTACACCAAAGCCGAGATTATTGCATGGATGGACTCAGACGCAATGTTCAGCACGCCAGTCACTCCAGAGAACATTTTCAATGGCAACAAATTGCGTGTTATCGGAGGGCCAATGTGGCATCCAGTCCACTTTTTATGGAGCAAAGCTACAAAAGTCGCTATCGGCAGAAGAATTACTGGGAACTTCATGAGTCATTTTCCAACTTATGTTTGGAGAGACACCGTCAGCAACTGCAGAAACTACATTATGAAACATCTGAATGTGAGTACAAAAATGGCAAACAAGCTTTCACCCGTTGAGATTTAAGTTTGAAAATAAATATTGTGGGTGTCTTAAATTTACGGCAGTTTTTAAGAGCAACAGTGGCTTTTGTCAGCCCTGAAAATTATCTTAGTTGTCTGTACATTAATTCTTTATAATCCAGTTTTAACATTCGACCCTTCTTCTTATTGAAATCTGCGATTTATTTCTCAGTGAGTTAAGTTTGATTATACTGATTTAAGTTTCCTGAAGTTGTAAGCTTTCGATTGATGTATAAGGGCAGTTTCACGGGAAAGGTTGCAAAAAAGTCTCACAGGGGGTAAAAAAAACCTAATTAACATTCAGTCTCCCCCGACGCAAGCTAAATCAATTTCTGATGCAACATTTTGTTTTTATTCTTCTTAGGTTTCCTCTTTCCAGGATGCTTTCAAGAAAATTCACAGACCGCCTGCCTATAGAGTCAGTCCAGTCTGCGTAATCCTGACCTACGCTTACTACTTTGAACACGACCGTTACGATTGGCACCTTGATACTGACAATTTCAACAGTTTGGCCGATTTCAACAAGAATATCACAGAGCCCGGTTTTGAGGTTCAACCGGGCGATATTTCACCAGACATTCACGTCACCATCCACGCCAAACACTACGAAAAAGAGCCACGCGACATCACTTTAAAACGCGGTTACTGCGTGGTCAAGCACATTGTGGATAAACTTCCCAGCGATTGTGAGAAATACAACGACACCATTAACTTTCAACTATTCGACTTTGATTGGACACGCAACTGGGGTTATTACACTAATCATCTGGATACCTGGTGTAAACCAGGCGAAGGTCACCAACGATGCGTTGCCATTATACAGAAACATTACCAAAATGTCAAGAAATATTACAACTACGGGCACTTTGACTTTGATTTACAAAGGGTGCTAAAAGTAGAAATGGAAGCAAAAAAAGAGAAAATCACATGCCCCAAAGTTTTTAAGTTTCCATGAAGGATTTTCACGCTTAACAAATCTTGAGATTGACATAGGGATAAAAAAACAAGTGGCGTAAAACACTTTAGTTGCGACTTGCAAGTTGACGTGAAAAGTCAAAACAATTTAGTCTTGTGGCATGGCGCCGTGTAGTAGGGTAGTAAGTTAACCTTTGTGGAGCCGACGATCGTAAGTTCGTAAAATTTCTGTGATCGGAACTTTTATTGAATTTCTTTGGTTTGAACAACTTGCAAGTTGACATCAAAGCAGGGCGGTAACCTTTGAGGAGCGGACGATCGTTACGGTAGTTGTATTGTATTGGAGCTTTTATTGATTTTCTGTGGTTGCAAGTTGCAAGTTTACGTCAAAAACCATTCACCGAATCTTTGTGTATTTTTATCACCCTGAACTAGGCTACCTTTTGTACTTTCATTTAACCAATAAAAAGGGAGAGTGTCACCAGACTAATAAAACATTCACCTTTATTGGATAAGAGTCGTTGCATGATTGTTTTTGTTGCCTGTGTGGTGCTGTCACCATCTATTAATATGTAAATATCATATGTTAAGAGGCCATGTTTTTACCCATCTTCAGCGAAACGTAAGATAGTGCTTTTCTAAGTCATCATCCATTGCGAATTCAAAATGCCACGTAAGTCCATCAGCGTTGTCTGGGAATCTTTTGCGAAGGTTGACAATCATTGTTGAACTCTGATTCCATGTATTCATATATTATAAGAATATTATTTCAAAGTTGCCAGTTTGATATTAAGTGCAATTATTGAGCTAAACAAATCTAATGATCGCACTACAGACTAATCTAACGATTAAGGATCATCACCTCATTGTTGAAATCTTTAAAGAAAAAATTATTAAGGGGAAAGTTGATGTATTTTTGAACCAAGGCCCGGAAGAACATTTTATGCCCTAGCTGTCAATCAAGCTTGGGACTCCGCAAAACTTTCCTCGGCGAGCTGTCCGCGATTCTTTGAAGTTACAAACGGCAATCTGCCTCCGGTATCCATTATCTCATTGGTTGCTGACTTTGGGTTTGAGTGACTTCTCGAAAGTATCCAATTACAGCAAAGCCTACATGTAGCTGAACTTTCGTGGCCCGCATCATGTATGGTCCAATTCAAAGTGTCAGTGGTGCCGTGCAAACGCACATTATACCAGGTCAAAGAACTTTATATTGCGAGCGCGTTAATAAGTTTTAATTTTTGTTATGTCTACTATTCGTTTAAACGTTTAAACGAACGTTAAATTGACGTTTAAACATTTAGAAGAAAAAAAACCGGTAACTCCCAGGGCTAATGGTGCCCCTGTAAAACTGTTAATTATGAATAGCATTGTTATCAATACACATGTACTGCATTTTATTTTATTTATTTATTTTTTTACTGGTGGCATAAGAACATAAGTATTTTTTATTTTATATTATATTTTGAGTACATGTATAGGCCTATATCTAGTTGATTTGGGACTTTTGTTTATGTATGTACATGTATAAATTTGCTAATGGAGCTCTACGATCAGGGGTAATAATGTTTAATCTTGGTTTCCCTGGATAAGTTTTGGCAAAAGTTTAAAATGGTACCACAGAGCCATGCTATACAGTACCAAGTGTGTCCTCAGAAATCATGGAAACGGCTCAAAACACTGGCTAACGAGAGAGACAACTACTACGATTTACCCAGAACTGATATAGATCATGTGCAAGGGGAAAAAACATGCATATTTTTACCCCGGGGGTGGGGATTTTGTCACGCGAAAAGTGACAATCACCACCTCTTAGGTGGGGCAGCCCGGGGAAAGGGGGGGGGGGGGAGGGGGAAGGGGGCGGGGCAGAACAATTTATAGTGCATAAAGAGAGAAGGCTATTCCAGTCTGGTGCACAAAAAATTACCTAACTTAAAGATAGTATACATGATTGGTAAACTGTTACAAATAGTTTTATTCCCCTGTGTGATTGAAGATACAGTATGCATGATTAAAACCAACCTGAGCAAAAACCAGCTCCGTACTTCGTCTAACTATTGAGAAAGCAGTCAAAAAATGGTTTACAGTTCGCCCCAAAACCACTTCGCCCTGAACCATTTCGCCCTGAACCACGGCCTGTGCATGAAGTGGTTTTGGGGCGAAGTGGCATTTGGGCGATGGACAAAGTAATTTGGGGCGAAATGGCACTGGGGCGAAGTGGTTTGGGGCGAAATGGCACTTGGGCGAAATGGTTTGGGGCGAATTGAATTTTCGTCTCATGAGACGAAAACTAATTGTTTTACTAATTTCTCAAAGACTATAGCAATTCAGACAAAACCATTTCAGGGGAAGTTTTCTACGGTCATCATGTTTATATTGTGTAAGTTTAATAGGCGTAAATCTGTGAACATTTCTGATTTTCGAGATTACCAATGATGTATACTGCCTTTAAACTGCGTCAGTATTTGGTTTACATGTAGCTTGTATTATTACACTGGCAGTGGAAACTGCACTCAAGGTCATTAATACTGATCAGTACTCACAAAGTAAACCAGTCATGCTAAGAAAAACTTAATGCAACTACTGGCAGATACGCCCTTTGATAAAATACAATGTACCATTATACATGTATGGATGGTGTTCCACAGATTTACATTAAGCCTCAAAAGGGACAAAAACGAGTGCTTTTCAAACTATGTACAGCTCTATAAGTTTCCCAGGCATCCAACATGAACATGGGAATTCTGCAGAGTGGTTTGACAAAGTTATGTTGTCGCACTATTTGTTGGCCTTTGGAGACTTAAGTTATCTTCTTTGAACAGCTTACAAAGTTTTTTTATTTTGTGACAAGATGAGGCTAATACACATCAGTTGTATGCCTTTATAGTGGACAGACCCATGTGTTATCACTTCAGTTTAACAAAATCCTATCTCAAAATGTTTGTGTGGTATTTGAGTTACGATTTTGTTGCACTAACGCAATGTACATGTACAGTGCTAAATTCTGCATAGTCTGCTATATTGGTACATGCTCGCATCGTTCAAGATTCGTCACAGCAACTTCACTTCTATCAAGATGAGATCATCAAGCTTCATCAGAATTTTAATCTTTGGCACGTACATCATAGGTATGACTGCATTACTGGTAACATTTATCTGGTTAAAGATCCTCGACAGACATCCTATTTCTCAAGCTTCAAGTTTAAGACGTATTGAATCGCCCGTCATAACTACAACAACGGCGCCTCCTCCTACAATGTCAACTCATGGTTACAGCATGGAAATGGTCATCAGAATGTCTACAAGATCAATACTCATCAGAGATCTCTACTGCTCTATGTTCCGATCTGCCGTGCTCTTCTGGTCTCCAAAACTCGCTAATATCACCCTGATATTTGATAAAGAATCAAAGGCAGATCAAGCATTTGTGTCTCGGTTTAAGAAACAAGACCACTTCGGCTTTGATGTTAAGATACTGTTTGAGCCTCTACCAAAAGATCGCAGAGTGATGAGATTAAGGAAGACAAGGACTGGATATTTGCGACAATTGTGGAGTAGTTTCTTTATAGATACTTACACCAAAGCCGAGATTATTGCATGGATGGACTCGGACGCAATGTTCAGCACGCCAGTCACTCCAGAGAACATTTTCAATGGCAACAAATTGCGAGTTATCGGCGGCCCAATGTGGCATATAGCCCATTTTTTATGGAGCAAAGCTACAAAGGTCGCTATCGGCAGAAGAATTACTGGGAACTTCATGAGTCATTTTCCAACTTATGTTTGGAGAGACACCGTCAGCAACTGCAGAAACTACATTATGAAACATCTGAATGTGAGTACAAAAATGGCAAACAAGCTTTCACCCGTTGAGATTTAAGTTTGAAAATAAATATTGTTTAAAGGCAATTGTTTCTCTACTTAGAGTAGTTCTAAAAAATAAACTTAAAGCAGATATTTTCAAAGACATAGTTACATGTATATATATCAATCGAAAGCTTATGAACTCAGAAAATCAAATATATTTTTTTCTGAATTTTAAAAGCTTCGCCGAAGGCAAAATAAGCGAGAAAAGGGGCACTTTTGAGGGAGCCCAAAACGCACCCAAAACCAGCCCAATCGATCAAGGATTTTATGGTGACGTAGGCGGAGGGACACATGTCACGTGATCTCCGCAGAGGAACGCTTGTTGTGAATGGCGCAGTGCGCAGCCGAGGCTTTGGGGTCAGAAAAATCAAAAACAAGTTTTGATTTGGTTTGTTTGGTTTGTTTAATTAACTGTGGTAATTATCTAGCAAAATGAAAAAGAGAAAATACACAGGAATCGACAGCATGATATCAAGAGCGGCTGCAACAATTTGAGAACTCTAGTCCCTTCCAATTAATGGTGTTCAAGATGATTTTTAGTAAATTATTTTGGGGTTTGGGGGAAAGTGTTCATTAACAAAACAAAAACAAGTGGTTAGGAAAGGGGTCGGAGGATATCTGCCTTTGGTCACAATTCAGCCGAGTCTCGATCATGAGCAATAGACCGATCCAGTAAGCTCCGCCCATTTTGGAATTAACTAATCACAGCCTCAGGTTACCAAAATGTTTGGTTACCTGAGTCCTCAAAATGTTGTGCACAGAGCTACGGCAAATGCAGCACGAGGGACGCAAAAATACCATAAACATCATTTTTATCAGCGCAGAGGAGGCTAGCAGGTTTAAAAAGGATTTTAATCTGTTGTGAACGACGTGCTTGGGGGAGTCCACCCTCACAGCAGTTTTTCATCTTACTCAATAACCAATACATTTTAGGTGGAAGTGATACTGTTTTAAGTTTCCTGAAGTTGTAAGCTTTCGATTGATGTATAAGGGCAGTTTCACGGGAAAGGTTGCAAAAAAGTCTCACATTCAGTCTCCCCCGACGCAAGCTAAATCAATTTCTGATGCAACATTTTGTTTTTATTTTTCTTAGGTTTCCTCTTTCGCGGATGCTTTCAAGATAATTCACAGCCCGCCTGCCTATCGAGTCAGTCCAGTCTGCGTAATCCTGACCTACGCTTACTACTTTGAACACGACCGTTACGATTGGCACCTTGATACTGACAATTTCAACAGTTTGGCCGATTTCAACAAGAATATCACAGAGCCCGGTTTTGAGGTTCAACCGGGCGATATTTCACCAGACATTCACGTCACCATCCACGCCAAACACTATGAAATAGAGCCACGTGACATCACTATAAAACGCGGTTACTGCGTGGTCAAGCACATTGTGGATAAACTTCCCAGCGATTGTGAGAAATACAACGACACCATTAACTTTCAACTATTCGACTTTGATTGCACACGCAACCGGGGTTATTACACTAATCATCTGAATACCTGGTGTAAACCAGGCGAAGGTCACCAACGATGCGTTGCCATTATACAGAAACATTACCAAAATGTCAAGAAATATTACAACTACGGGCACTTTGACTTTGATTTACAAAGGGTGCTAAAAGTAGAAATGGAAGCAAAAAAAGAGAAAATCACATGCCCCAAACTTTTTAAGTTTCCATGAACGATTTTCACATTTAACAAATCTTGAGATTGACATAGGGATGAAAACAAGTGGCGTAAAACACTTGAGAATTTTCTACTTTAAAATTGTGACCCGTTCTGCAATAAAGGCCCTTAAGTCGCGCAGACTCGGTCCAGTTTTCGTGTCCACAAGCATTAAAATACAAAAACACAATAGAAATTTTGTTGATACCCAGATACAGTCTAGAATGTCCATGTTTCGGCTGCATTTTTTGGTATTAATTACAGATTTTAAAAACTCAACCTAGCACGCAGTGTTTGAAATGTTGAGTCCACACTTACCGGTTCTTTTCAGAACCACACATTTACAAAAGAGATTCACCTGGTGCTACCGTAAACCCATACACACGTAGCCTGCTCGACGTACTTGGCCTTTTTTGCAGAGCGAGTAACATACGTGCATGGAGCCCCAGTAAAACTGTTACTAATGAATAGCATTGTTATCAATACATACATCTACATGTACTGTATTTTATTTTATGAATTTTTTTTTTTTTTTAACGGCGGCAAGGAAGAACAATTAAATGTATATTTTCTTTCATATTATGTATATACAGTAGGCCTACATGTAGTTCATTTGGGAGTTTTTTTTGGGGGGGGGTGAACAATTTATAGTGCATAAAGAGAGAAGGCTATTCCAGTCGGGTGCCTAACTTAAAGATAGTATACATGATTGGTAAACTGTTAGTTTTATCCCCCTGTGTGATTGAAGATACGCATGATTAAAACCAACCTGAGCAAAAACCAGCTCCGTACTTCGTCTAACTATTGAGAAAGCAGTCAAAAAAGGGTTTGCAGTCATTTCGCCCCAAAACCACTTCAACCTGAACCATTTCGCCCTGAACCACGGCCTGTGCACGAAGTGGTTTTGGGGCGAAGTGGCATTTTCGTCTCATGAGACGAAAACTAATTGTTTTACTCATTTCTCAAAGACTATAGTACTTATTCAGACAAAACCATTTCAGGAGAAGTTTTCTACGGTCATCATGTTTATATTGTGTAAGTTTAATAGGTGTACAATGTAAATCTGTGAACATTTCTGATTTTCGAGATTACCAATGATGTACCAGGTATACTGCCTTTAAACTGCGTCAGTATTTGGTTTACATGTAGCTTGTATTATTACACTGGCAGTGGAAACTGCACTCAAGGTAATTTATACTGATCAGTACTCACAAAGTAAACCAGTCATGCTAAGAAAAACTGAATGCAACTACTGGCAGATACGCCCTTTGGTCAAATACAATGTACCATTATAGTGTAATCCGAGCAACATTTAGTGAGCCCGCCCTCTTGTGATTATTCCATTGTTACTGCGGTGTATTTCCATTGTGACGTCATGTAATTACCTTGGAGATACACCACAGCATTCCTTCGTCGGATCAGTCTATACATGTATGAATTTTCTGTCGTTCAATGGTACAGGGGGTACATTTTTGGTAACGAGGAATATACTTTCTGACAAATGAATAAAAGATATAAACTTAACGTTGTTCCAGAGATTTACATGTAAGTTAAGCCTCAAAGGGGCAATAATATGTAGTGTGACAAGTGCTCTGTACGGCTCTCCAAGTTTCCCAGGCATCCAACATATGAACATGGGAATTCTGCAGAGTGGTTTGACAAAGTTATGTTGTCGCACTATTTGTTGGCCTTTGGAGGCCAGGGCTCGACATTAACTTTTCATGTGCACCTGTCCATGGGACAGGTAGAGATAAGATTTTACCTGTCCGACAAAATGTTTAACCTGTCCGAGGAGGTATTGTAGTGAAATGAAATAAAATGAGAAAACAGAAACACGCAGTAGCAAAAAGACATGTATAAAAAATAAGAAAACAAAACGAAACGAAACTGAAGCCGTCATGTCAAAACCATCACAACTATGCACAAAGAATATCCGAAGAACTTGTCGCTGGTACTTTGTCATTATGAACACATGCAAAAGAACTGGTACCAGTGCCGATAGCCCTCGAACAAGGTATACGATCCCCCGTTCGAGGGTCAAAAATCCGCTAAACGAAGTACATGTACATTTAGTAAAGGTATACATGTGAAAAATGGTGATGCATGCACACGCAGCGCGGCAGATTGTTGTTCGTTGCATGCCGGATGTGCAGCCGCGCGATTGATGAAACTTAAAGACTTTTTGCGGTATATTCGAACTGCACGAAATGCAGGTCGGGATCAATTTACAGCCAAGAAACGTTGAAGGTGGGTTTTTATTTAGTATATTTTCACCTGTCCATTGGACAGGCACGGCAGTGTTTTTACCTGTCCGAATGGCATTTTTTTGAAATTTTACCTGTCCTGGACAGTCCGACAACCGTTAATGTCGAGCCCTGGAGGCTTAAGTTACCGGTATCTTCTTTGAACAGCTTACATAGTTTATTTCTCTTATTTTGTGACAAGATGAGGCTAATACACATCAGTTGTATGCCTTTATTGATTGCTTTCCGTGACGTAGAACATCCGGGAATGTTTGGTGGTCAACGGTCACGCGCACGCCAATAGACGCACATGAACACGAGTACAAAATACTCACCAGCGTATTTTCATTCGAAGATGCCGCACGCGCGCGCTGCGATACGTTCAAATTATTGAGCATGCACTCGGCTTGTAAACACGAAAGTGCTTCTACTTGATCGCGATTTTTAGCCTGAAGAAATATGTTTTTATCTTTATCGATACAACAGCCATGGCGCAACAACATAACGCAAGGTTAAGCAACAGAGGTAAGTGCAACCAATGCGCTTTTCTTGCTGTTTTTGCCGGTTATCACTCGAGCCACATGCGTCATGAAAAATTACAACCAAAATGGTGGATGGAAGGGGTGACGTCACCCGAAAGCAATCAATAGTGGACAGACCCATGTGTTATCACTTCAGTTCAACAAAATCCTATCTCAAAATGTTTGTGTGGTATTTGAGTTACGATTTTGTTGCACTGACGCAATGTACATGTACAGTGCTAAATTCTGCATAGTCTGCTATATTGGTACATGCTCGCATCGTTCAAGATTCGTCACAGCAACTTCACTTCTATCAAGATGAGATCATCTAGCTTCATCAGAATTTTAATCTTTGGCACGTACATCATGGGTATGACTGCATTACTGGCAACATTTCTCTGCTTAAAGATCCTCGACAGACATCCTATTTCTCAAGCTTCAAGTTTAAGACGTATCGAATCGCCTGTCATAAATACAACAATGGCGCCTCCTACAATGTCAACTCATGGTTACAGCATGGAAATGGTCATCAGAATGTCTACAAGATCAATACTCATCAGAGATCTCTACTGCTCTATGTTCCGATCTGCCGTGCTCTTCTGGTCTCCAAAACTCGCTAATATCACCCTGATATTTGATGAAGAATCAAAGGCAGATCAAGCATTTGTGTCTCGGTTTAAGAAACAAGACCACTTCGGTTTTGATGTTAAGATACTGTTTGAGCCTCTACCAAAAGATCGCAGAGTGATGAGATTAAGAAAGACAAGGACTGGATATTTGCGACAATTGTGGAGTAGTTTCTTCATAGATACTTACACCAAAGCCGAGATTATTGCATGGATGGACTCGGACGCAATGTTCAGCACGCCAGTCACTCCAGAGAACATTTTCAATGGCAACAAATTGCGAGTTCTCGGCGGGGCAATGTGGCATCCAGTCCACTTTTTATGGAGCAAAGCTACAAAAGTCGCTATCGGCAGAAGAATTACTGGGAACTTCATGAGTCATTTTCCAACTTATGTTTGGAGAGACACCGTCAGCAACTGCAGAAACTACATTATGAAACATCTGAATGTGAGTACAAAAATGCCAAACAAGCTTTCACCCGTTGAGATTTAAGTTTGAAAATAAAAAAAAGTTTCTTTAAAGGCAATTGAGTATTTATAAAAAATAAACTTAAAGCAGATATTTTCAAAGACAGAGTTATATATCAATCCAAAGCTTATGAACTCAGAAAATCAAATACATTTTTTTCTGAATTTCAAAAGCTTCGCCGAAGGCAAAATAAGCGAGAAAAGGGGCAATTTTGTTTCATTAACTGTGGTAATATCTAGCAAAATGAAAAAGAGAAAATACACAGGAATCGACAGCATGATATCAAGAGCGGCTGCAACAATTTGAGAACTCTAGTCCCTTCCAATTAATGGTGTTCAAGATGATTTTTAGCAAATTATTTTGGGGTTTGGGGGAAAATGGAGTGGTTAGGAAAGGAGTCTGAGGATATCTGCCTTTGGTCACAATTTAGCTGAGTCTCATGAGCAATTGGTAACTAACAGTTGGCATCAGTTTGTCCTTTAGCGATCTTCAGGGGTTTTAGCATTGATACCTGCAATAGCGGTTTAGTTTCGCAGTATTTTCCGCTATTGAATAGAAGCGAAACTCATTTGGAAGTTGCCAAATTTCCCTTGAATACATCAGTTATGGGGAGGGTTTTCGTAATTTTTGTCGAACACCGTCTGTAACGGTTGCAACAGCACGGCCAATTTTCTGCTGCTGTGGGTGTCTTAAAGTTACGACAGTTTTTAAGAGCAACGGTGGCTTTTGTCAGCCCTGAAAATTATCTTAGTTGTCTGTACATTAATTCTTTATAATCCAGTTTTAACATTAGACCCTTCTTCTTATTGACATCTGCGATTCATTTCTCAGTGAGTTAAGTTTGATTTTACTAAAAAACAAAAAAAAAGCAAAATTAGTGCGAGATAGAACTGAAAACTGTGTTAAGACTATAGCGCACTGAGCCGGGTCACATGATTATAGTCCCTGCGCCTACAGTACGTCATTGACAGGGTGCCCAATTCCCGTCGATTTTAATCTGTTGTGAACGACGTGCTTGGGGGAGTCCGGCCACCCGCACAGCAGTTTTTCATCTTACTCAATAACCAATCAATTTGAGGTGGAAGTGATACTGTTTTAAGTTTCCTGAGGTTCTAAGCTTTCGATTGATGTATAAGGGCAGTTTCACGGGAAAGGTTGCAAAAAAGTCTCACATTCAGTCTCCCCCGACGCAAGCTAAATCAATTTCTGATGCAACATTTTGTTTTTATTCTTCTTAGGTTTCCTCTTTCCAGGATGCTTTCAAGATAATTCACAGCCCGCCTGCCTATCGAGTCAGTCCAGTCTGCGTAATCCTGACCTACGCTTACTACTTTGAACACGACCGTTACGATTGGCACCTTGATACTGACAATTTCAACAGTTTGGCCGATTTCAACAAGAATATCACAGAGCCCGGTTTTGAGGTTCAACCGGGCGATATTTCACCAGACATTCACGTCACCATCCACGCCAAACACTACGAAAAAGAGCCACGCGACATCACTTTAAAACGCGGTTACTGCGTGGTCAAGCACATTGTGGATAAACTTCCCAGCGATTGTGAGAAATACAACGACACCATTAACTTTCAACTATTCGACTTTGATTGGACACGCAACTGGGGTTATTACACTAATCATCTGGATACCTGGTGTAAACCAGGCGAAGGTCACCAACGATGCGTTGCCATTATACAGAAACATTACCAAAATGTCAAGAAATATTACAACTACGGGTACTTTGACTTTGATTTACAAAGGGTGCTAAAAGTAGAAATGGAAGCAAAAAAAGAGAAAATCACATGCCCCAAACTTTTTAAGTTTCCATGAAGGATTTTCACATAACAAATCTTGACATAGGAATGAAAACAAGTGGCGTAAAACACTTGAGAATTTTCTACTTAAAACTGTGACCCGTTCTGCAATACTCGGTCCAGTTTTCGTGTCCACAAGCATAAAAATACAAAAACACAATAGACATTTTGTTGATACCCAGATACAGTCTAGAATGTCCATGTTTCGGCTGCATTTTTTGGTATTAATTACAGATTTTAAAAACTCAACCTAGCACGCAGTGTTTGAAATGTTGAGTCCACACTCACCGGTTCTTTTCAGAACCACACATTTACAAAAGAGATTCACATGGTGCTACTGTAAACCCATACACACGTAGCCTGCTCAACGTACCGTACTTGGCCTTTTTGCAGAGCGAGTAACATACATGTACATGTATGCATGGAGCCCCAGTAAAACTGTTACTAATGAATAGCATTGTTATCGTATACATCTACATGTACTGTATTTTATTTTTATTTATTTATTTTTTAACAGCGGCAAGGAAGAACAATTAAATGTATATTTTCTTTCATATTATGTACATGTACAGTAGGCCTACATATGTAGTTCATTTGGGAGTTTTTTGGGGGGGTGAACAATTTATAGTGCAGTTCTAGGCTATTCCAGTCGGGTGCCTAACTTAAAGATACATGTAGTATACATTATTGGTAAACTGTTAGTTTTATCCCCCTGTGTGATTGAAGATACGCATTATTAAAACCAACCTGAGCAAAAACCAGCTCCGTACTTCGTCAAACTATTGAGAAAGCAGTCAAAAAAGGGTTTGCAGTCATTTCTCCCCAAAACCACTTCGCCCTGAACCATTTCGCTCTGAACCACGGCCTGTGCACGAAGTGGTTTTGGGGCGAAGTGGCATTTGGGCGATGTAGTGTTTGGACGAAGTAATTTGGGGCGAAATGGCACTGGCGAAGTGCATGGTTTGGGGCGAATTGAATTTTCGTCTCATGAGACGAAAACTAATTGTTTTACTCATTTCTCAAAGACTATAGTACTTCAGACAAAACCATTTCAGGGGAAGTTTTCTACGGTCATCATGTTTATATTGTGTAAGTTTAATAGGCGTAAATCTGTGAACATTTCTGATTTTCGAGATTACCAATGATGTATACTGCCTTTAAACTGCGTCAGTATTTGGTTTACATGTAGCTTGTATTATTACACTGGCAGTGGAAACTGCACTCAAGGTCATTAATACTGATCAGTACTCACAAAGTAAACCAGTCATGCTAAGAAAAACTGAATGCAACTACTGGCACATACGCCCTTTGGTCAAATACAATGTACCATTATACATGCATGAATGGTGTTCCACAGATTTACATTAAAGTTCAAAGGGAAGTGCTTTTCAAACTCTGTACGGCTCTACAAGTTTCCAATGCATCCAACATGGACATGGGAAATCTGCAGAGTGGTTTGACAAAGTTATGTTGTCGCACTATTTGTTGGCCTTTGGAGACTTAAGTTATCTTCTTTGAACAGCTTACAAAGTTTATTTCTTTTATTTTGTGACAAGATGAGGCTAATACACATCAGTTGTATGCCTTTAGTGATTGCTTTCCGTGACGTAGAACATCCGGGAATGTTTGGTGGTCAACGGTCACGCGCACGCCAATAGACGCACATGAACACGCGTACAAAATACTCACCAGCGTATTTTCATTCAAAGATGACGCACGCGCGCGCTGCGATACGTTCAAATTATTGAGCATGCACTCAGCTTGTAAACACGAAAGTGCTTCTACTTGATCGCGATTTTTAGCCTGAAGAAATATGTTTTTATCTTTATCGATACAACAGCCATGGCGCAACAACATAACGCAAGGTTAAGCAACAGAGGTAAGTGCAACCAATGAGCTTTTCTTGCTGTTTTTGCCGGTTATCACTCGAGCCACATGCGTCATGAAAAATGACAACCAAAATGGTGGATGGAAGGGGTGACGTCACCCGAAAGCAATCAATAGTGGACAGACCCATGTGTTATCACTTCGGTTCAACAAAATCCTATCTCAAAATGTTTGTGTGGTATTTGAGTTACGATTTTGTTGCACTAACGCAATGTACTTGTGTACAGTGCTAAATTCTGCATAGTCTGCTATATTGGTACATGCTCGCATCGTTCAAGATTCGTCACAGCAACTTCACTTCTATCAAGATGAGATCATCAAGCTTCATCAGAATTTTAATCTTTGGCACGTACATCATAGGTATAACTGCATTACTGGTAACATTTATCTGGTTAAAGATCCTCGACAGACATCCTATTTCTCAAGCTTCAAGTTCAAGACGTATTGAATCGCCTGTAATAACTACAACAATGGCGCCTCCTACAATGTCAACTCATGGTTACAGCATGGAAATGGTCATCAGAATGTCTTCAATATCAAAACTCATCAGTGAACTCTACTGCTCTATGTTCCGATCTGCCGTGCTCTTCTGGTCTCCAAAACTCGCTAATATCACCCTGGTATTTGATGAGGAATCAAAGGCAGATCAAGCATTTGTGTCTCGGTTTAAGAAACAAGACCACTTCGGTTTTGACGTTAAGATACTGTTTGAGCCTCTACCAAAAGATCGCAGAGTGATGAGATTAAGAAAGACAAGGACTGGATATTTGCGACAATTGTGGAGTAGTTTCTTCATAGATACTTACACCAAAGCCGAGATTATTGCATGGATGGACTCGGACGCAATGTTCAGCACGCCAGTCACTCCAGAGAACATTTTCAATGGCAACAAATTGCGAGTTCTCGGCGGGGCAATGTGGCATCCAGTCCACTTTTTATGGAGCAAAGCTACAAAAATCGCTATCGGTAGAAGAAATGTTGGGAATTTCATGAGTCATTTTCCAACTTATGTTTGGAGAGACACCGTCAGCAACTGCAGAAACTACATTATGAAACATCTGAATGTGAGTACAAAAATGGCAAACAAGCTTTCACCCGTTGAGATTTAAGTTTGAAAATAAATATTGTGGGTGTCTTAAATTTACGGCAGTTTTTAAGAGCAACGGTGGCTTTTGTCAGCCCTGAAAATTATCTTAGTTGTCTGTACATTAATTCTTTATAATCCAGTTTTAACATTCGACCCTTCTTCTTATTGACATCTGCGATTCATTTCTCAGTGAGTTAAGTTTCATTTTACTAAAAAACGAAAAGAGCAAAATTAGTGCGAGATAGAACTGAAAACTGTGTTAAAACTATAGCGCACTGAGCCGGGTCACATGATTATTAGTCCCTGCGCCTACGTCATTGACAGGGTGCCAAAATTCCCGTCGATTTTAATCTGTTGTGAACGACGTGCTTGGGGGAGTCCGGCCACCCGCACAGCAGTTTTTCATCTTACTCAATAACCAATAAATTTGAGGCGGAAGTGATACTGTTTTAAGTTTCCTGAGGTTCTAAGCTTTCGATTGATGTATAAGGGCAGTTTCACGGGAAAGGTTGCAAAAAAGTCTCACATTCAGTCTCCCCCGACGCAAGCTAAATCAATTTCTGATGCAACATTTTGTTTTTATTTTTCTTAGGTTTCCTCTTTCGCGGATGCTTTCAAGATAATTCACAGCCCGCCTGCCTATCGAGTCAGTCCAGTCTGCGTAATCCTGACCTACGCTTACTACTTTGAACACGACCGTTACGATTGGCACCTTGATACTGACAATTTCAACAGTTTGGCCGATTTCAACAAGAATATCACAGAGCCCGGTTTTGAGGTTCAACCGGGCGATATTTCACCAGACATTCACGTCACCATCCACGCCAAACACTACGAAATGGAGCCACGCGACATCACTATAAAACGCGGTTACTGCGTGGTCAAGCACATTGTGGATAAACTTCCCAGCGATTGTGAGAAATTCAACGACACCATTAACTTTCAACTATTCGACTTTGATTGCACACGCAACTGGGAATATTACACTAATCATCTGAATACCTGGTGTAAACCAGGCGAAGGTCACCAACGATGCGTTGTCATTATACAGAAACATTACCAAAATGTCAAGAAATATTACAACTACGGGCACTTTGACTTTGATTTACAAAGGGTGCTAAAAGTAGAAATGGAAGCAAAAAAAGAGAAAATCACATGCCCCAAACTTTTTAAGTTTCCATGAAGGATTTTCACATTTAACAAATCTTGAGATTGACATAGGAATGAAAACAAGTGGCGTAAAACACTTGAAAATTGTCTACTTTAAAATTGTGACCCGTTCTGCAATAAAGGCCCTTAAGTCGCGCAGACTCAGTCCAGTTTTCGTGTCCACAATAGATATTTTTTGTAACCCAGATACTGTCTAGAATGTCCATGTTTCGGCTGGATTTGTTTGTGTCCACTACTCAACCTTGCAGGCTGTTCGAAATGTTGAGTCCACACTCACTAGTTCTTTTCAGAACCACACATATACAAAGAGATTCACCTGGTGCTACCGTAAACCCATAAACACGTGGCAGCTGCTCGACTTAAGGGCTTTTTTTGCAGAGCGTGTAACATACATGTATTGAGCCCCTGTAAAACTGTTACTAATGAATAGCATTGTATTGTATTTTGATTTTAATGTACTGTATTTTATTTTTATTTTTATTTTTTTAACGGTGGCAAGGAAGAACAATTAAATGTATATTTTATTTCATATTATATTTTGAGTACATGTATAGGCCTACATGTAGTTGATATGGGAGTTTTGTTGGCACTCTTATAAGTAGACTTAGATTAACACGGTTCTATTTGTTTATTTATGCTTATAAATTTGATTCTTTTAAACTTAGTTTTTACTTGTTAAAATATTGCTAATGGAGCTCTACGATCAGGGGTAATAATGTTTGATCTTGGTTTCCCTGGATAAGTCCCGGCAAAAGTCTAAAATGGTACCACAGAGCCATGCTATACAGTACCAAGTGTGTCCTCAGAAATCATGGAAACGGCTCAAAACACTGGCCAACCAGAGAGACAACTACTACGATTTACCCAGAACTGTAGTAGCTCATGTGCAAGGGCGGCCATGACAGGAGGGAGTCAGATTGTACGTTACTGTGCGTCATGTACGAGTTGGCACTTTGTGGATCTATTGTCACATCATTTAAATGTGAAAACCTGCCCCCTGTCATGGCCGCCGGTGCAAAAGCTCTATTGCAGTTTCTCCCACGGTATGATGAATAATGTTTTGGGTCAATACTTGTACAGCCAAACAATAGACTACATGTACTAAAGTGTGACGTCAGTTGCCATGGTAATTGGGTCTAAACATTCGCTGGTAATCTGAAACGTCCATTAGTATAGCGCAGGGAAACAGTTTACTGGTTTCAGTGTAGACCTAAAAACCATGGCAACACACAAAGGGTGACATTTTCACTATTGCTTTAAGATATAAAAAGTAGTCTGTTTTACTTTTTAAGATTCTTAAGAATCCGGGACAGCTTTGATGCATACTTTCATGTTTTACGCAGCCGATACAACAACAGTGAAATATGTTCAATACTTGCTAAATAATTACATACTTTGGCACCATCCTTTCACACTGTGTTTGAGGAGAGTTTTGGTATTAACCCTAACCCCTTGGTCCTATGGTAAATCATGTACAAATTGGAGGATTTGATACCGTTAGGGTTAATTAAAGAAATTGATTTTTTAGATACTAGTTAAACAACGTGTTTGTGGACGTTTTTGGTAAATTAAAAAAAATTGATTTGTTTTAGATAGACTGCTTATTTGTTCAATATTAGCCAAACAATTACAATTGACACTACCCAGGCCAACTAGTTTCTAAATCAAGCTAGTAATTAAATAGTTTTCAATCATTTTCAATTCAATCAACATTTATTTCCTCATCCACAATGCCAATAAGTTAGTACTAATAAATAATACATCGTGTTTACACTCGAACCGGCAAAGGTGGATACAGACTCAGCATTTTTATTGCGACCGCAAAACTTACATGTAACATTTGCTGCGTTTACACTACACCTCAATTCGGCTTCGGGTAGCGTTTACACTACAAGCGACCTTGACAATTGCGGGGTTCAACCCTGAATTGCGGGTTCAACCCTACCCCAAAGGTGACATGTGAAACAGTTATAATCATCATCGAATGAAGAGGCGTGCATTCACACCAGATAATCTCTTCATTGAATCATCATTGAATCTTTGCCGATCAAAGCAATTTCTCTTGTGAGAACCAGGACGGTAGACAAAAGGACAATAAGCGAGTGAAAAATCGACCTGCGCTTGCACGAAACCGAACATCTCTCCGTCTTGTTGCGGTGCCTGCCGTGTGGTAGGTTAAATCGACGAATCCATGCAAGCTCTTATGTTTGTGTTTGGGAGGAATCTCCTGCAGTACAAGATACTTGACCGTGAAGATAGAATACCCCTTGTGACCAGCTACATGTAGCTACAACCCGCAACTAAAACCACTCTACCCCATACTCCAAGATGACACCCTGAAACAGATCTTCAAACAACAACAACCCATCATTGCTTACAGACACCCCCTCAACCTCAGAGCCCATCTTGTCAGAAGCCAACTTCACCTCCCCCAAAACAATAGAACCGCCCAAGATGCCAGCTTTGTCTCCACATTAACTCCAGCAATGCAACCTACATGTACAACATAAAGAGATCCTTTACTTGCTCCTGCCAGCAGTGCCCCACAGCAGTATTATTATTATTTATTCAGCCAAAACAAGACAATCATCTGAAAACAAATCAAGGGAATACACATAAAGGGAATAAATACAAGAAGGTCAGGCAGAGACAACTGTACATGTATGAAGTAGCATATGAGTGGAACAAGAGAGGACAAGACGAGGTGAAAATATAAAAAGACGAGATTATACTGCTATGCTGTAATTATGGTGGTGGGTATGGGGGTATGGCAGAGGGGGGTGTTTGAGGGGATGAAAGGTGGGGGAGAGGGGATTGGAGGTGGGGAGAGGGGGAGGGGATTGGAGGTGGGGAGAGGGGGAGGGGGATTGGGGGAGAGGGGGGAGGGGATTGGTGGTAGGGGAGGGGAAGGGTGGTGAGGGGAGTGGGGTGGGTTGCGGGGTGGGTAAAAAACGACAAAGACAATCCAGACTAAGATGGCTAAGATTAACAAAAGTGGAGATCACTGTGGCTCGGAATATAGATAATAGTGTGTTAAATTATTGAAACATTATAAATAAATGACATTTTAAGCATCCAGAAAATGAGCAAACAATCGATTATTAAAACTATGAAATGTGTCGAGGATTAGACTGTCTTTAATGTGTGTTGGAAGATTACTCCACACCCGTGGGAAGACATGAACTGGTGTATTTCTTGGACAAACCAATCAGTCACCAAGGCAACGAATCAACAGCCACAAGTTCAACATCCAGAACAAAGACACACAAAAGGCAGTATCTGAACACTTTAATTTCCCCAGCCACTCAATAAATCACCTCAGACACCCTGTTTACACTTGATCCTGAGCTTGGGGTCTAACACCAGCCCTGGATCACAAGAGTTTAAACGCTCTCGGGACCAAAGATTTTGGTCTGGCATTGGCGGAGGGTTCGATCCCGAGCTCGAGATCAGTTTGCGGTTTGATAAGCAATCAATCTTTACCGCATCCGCTCCACAGCCGTAGGGGAGGGGAGGGGAGGGGGGGGGGGGGGGGGGGGGGGGGGGGGAAGCCTGCAAAATTCAAGAGGCCTTGTACACTGTACATAGATATGCACAACCCATGCACACATTTATCAGTATCATACACACATAGAGCATGACCTTTGACTGCAACTTCTGGCACCACGCTACAGAATGTACGAGGTAAACGCAGCACTCAGGATCATTGCGGTTAACACTGACGCATTCTTATCAGGGGATCAATCTTGATCCTGAGCTCGGGACCAGTGTAAACACGGTCAAAGTTGCCATACTCACACAGAGGAACTTCAAAACAAGGATGGAAAGGGAAATACCACAGAACAAAGGACCATCCGGGGACTGCATCAGTTGCTGGACTGAATAGGGACTATTTTGTTTTAAGTTACCGTACATGTAGTCTTATAAGTGCCACAATACATCTTTTTATTTGAAAATAATACACCTATCAATTGCTTGCTTACCCTCCCTGCACCCCCACCTTCCCTCCCCCCAATTTATAGTGCATAATGAGAGAATGCTAATATGCTATGCAACATCACTTAATCAATTTAAATCGCTGCTTAACTAATTTTAATATTAATTTTAATTTGTGTATATAGATAAATAGATTTATGTATAGTGTTTATCTTTTATTGTTTCATTTTATCATGCTTCAGTGTTTAGTCCTTTACTAATTTAATTGTATATGTTTGAACTAATTACATGTAATTGTTTATGTTTTATGTGCTTTCGTATAGTTTTTATCACTTTATTTCTTGCCACTCTTTTAAGTATTTTAAGTTCATGTCTTGGTTTGAGTTTATCATGTCCTATCCTTCCACATTATTTTATTAATTTATTCCTCAATTTGCGTTTCTTTTGTTTACTCTGTTTTATAGTGTATATTTTTAACAGGGCCCTTATTGATAGCAGTTTTTATGTAAACTGAAGAGGCCACCCTGTATAAATAAAACAGCATATAATAATATTCCAGTCTGGTGCACAAAAATGACCTAACCCAATTGGTTTAGCTTGCACTGGCACTGGAAGTCATTAATACAGATCAGTACTCACAAAGTAAACCAGTCAGGCATGCCAAGAATGCAAATTGAAACTATATACTGGCATATAAGCCCTTTTGTACCATGTACCATTATACATGTATGGATTTTCTGTCATTCAATGGTACAGGGGGTACATTTGTTGCACTAATGCAATGTACATGTACAGTGCTAAATTCTGCATAGTCTGCTATATTGGTACATGCTCGCATCGTTCAAGATTCGTCACAGCAACTTCACTTCTATCAAGATGAGATCATCTAGCTTCATCAGAATTTTAATCTTTGGCACGTACATCATGGGTATGACTGCATTACTGGCAACATTTCTCTGCTTAAAGATCCTCGACAGACATCCTATTTCTCAAGCTTCAAGTTTAAGACGTATTGAATCGCCTGTCATAAATACAACAATGGCGCCTCCTACAATGTCAACTCATGGTTACAGCATGGAAATGGTCATCAGAATGTCTTCAAGATCAGTACTCATCAAAGAACTCTACTGCTCTATGTTCCGATCTGCTGTGCTCTTCTGGTCTCCAAAACTCGCTAATATCACCCTGGTATTTGATGAGGAATCAAAGGCAGATCAAGCATTTGTGTCTCGGTTTAAGAAACAAGACCACTTCGGCTTTGATGTTAAGATACTGTTTGAGCCTCTACCAAAAGATCGCAGAGTGATGAGATTAAGGAAGACAAGGACTGGATATTTGCGACAATTGTGGAGTAGTTTCTTTATAGATACTTACACCAAAGCCGAGATTATTGCATGGATGGACTCGGACGCAATGTTCAGCACGCCAGTCACTCCAGAGAACATTTTCAATGGCAACAAATTGCGAGTTCTCGGCGGGGCAATGTGGCATCCAGTCCACTTTTTATGGAGCAAAGCTACAAAAGTCGCTATCGGTAGAAGAAATGTTGGGAATTTCATGAGTCATTTTCCAACTTATGTTTGGAGAGACACCGTCAGCAACTGCAGAAACTACATTATGAAACATCTGAATGTGAGTACAAAAATGGCAAACAAGCTTTCACCCGTTGAGATTTAAGTTTTAAAATAAATATTGTGGGTGTCTTAAATTTACGGAAATTTTTAAGAGCAACAGTGGCTTTTGTCAGCCCTGAAAATTATCTTAGTTGTCTGTACATTAATTCTTTATAATCCAATTTTAACATTCGACCCTTCTTCTTATTGACATCTGCGATTCATTTCTCAGTGAGTTAAGTTTGATTTTACTAAAAAACAAAAAACAAAAAAAATCAGTGCGAGATAGAACTGAAAACTGTGTTAAGACTATAGCGCACTGAGCCGGGTCACATAATTATAGTCCCTGCGCCTACAGTACGTCATTGACAGGGTGCCCAATTCCCGTCGATTTTAATCTGTTGTGAACGACGTGCTTGGGGGAGTCCGGCCACCCGCACAGCAGTTTTTTTTATCTTACTCAATAACCAATAAATTTGAGGCGGAAGTGATACTGTTTTAAGTTTCCCGAGGTTCTAAGCTTTCGATTGATGTATAAGGGCAGTTTCACGGGAAAGGTTGCAAAAAAGTCTCACATTCAGTCTCCCCCGACGCAAGCTAAATCAATTTCTGATGCAAAATTTTGTTTTTATTTTTCTTAGGTTTCCTCTTTCGCGGATGCTTTCAAGAAAATTCACAGCCCGCCTGCCTATCGAGTCAGTCCAGTCTGCGTAATCCTGACCTACGCTTACTACTTTGAACACGACCGTTACGATTGGCACCTTGATACTGACAATTTCAACAGTTTGGCCGATTTCAACAAGAATATCACAGAGCCCGGTTTTGAGGTTCAACCAGGCGATATTTCACCAGATATTCACGTCACCATCCACGCCAAACACTATGAAATAGAGCCACGTGACATCACTATAAAACGCGGTTACTGCGTGGTCAAGCACATTGTGGATAAACTTCCCAGCGATTGTGAGAAATACAACGACACCATTAACTTTCAACTATTCGACTTTGATTGCACACGCAACCGGGGTTATTACACTAATCATCTGGATACCTGGTGTAAACCAGGCGAAGGTCACCAACGATGCGTTGCCATTATACAGAAACATTACCAAAATGTCAAGAAATATTACAACTACGGGCACTTTGACTTTGATTTACAAAGGGTGCTAAAAGTAGAAATGGAAGCAAAAAAAGAGAAAATCACATGCCCCAAACTTTTTAAGTTTCCATGAAGGATTTTCACATTTAACAAATCTTGAGATTGACATAGGGATGAAAACAAGTGGCGTAAAACACTTGAAAATTTTCTACTTTAAAACTGTGACCCGTTCTGCAATAAAGGCCCTTAAGTCGCGCAGACTCGGTCCAGTTTTCGTGTCCACAAGCATTAAAATACAAAAACACAATAGACATTTTGTTGTTACCCAGATACTGTCTAGAATGTCCATGTTTCTCAACCCAGCAGGCTGTTCGAAACGTTGAGTTCACACTCACCGGTTCTTTTCAGAACCACACATATACAAAAGAGATTCACCTGCAGCCGATTTCACGAAACAGTGCGTAACTTGCGCCATAAACGGTTATGGCGCAAGACTTACGCCATAAAGTTATGCCGTAGCTGCGCAATTACTTAAAATCGATTTCACGAAACTCTTCTTAGCTGCGCAACGTTTATTTTTTCACTTTAGCACTTGTAACTTCTAGGACGAGGCTAATTTCTAGTTTATCAACGACTATTTGATGCTTGCGCTTGATAATAGTCGTACATAAAACATACGTCGTTGTTTTTCACAAATTTTGCACGGTCATCATGGCTGCCGTCGCGAGTCATAATGCGTCGAGTCGCAGATTTCACCGATAAAGGCCGTTTTCTACAAACGGAAGGCTGGGGTTCAGTTCGTTGACGATGCGGTAAATAAGCACGTGTAGCTAGCTGCATTATTGCCATTTTCCACTGTCCTACGACACATTTTTCCAACTTACGCCACCAAAAACCATTGCGCAAGTTACGCCACATTTTATGGCGTAAGTCGGCGAGTTGCGCCACATCCTGATGTGGCGCATCTTTCGTGAAACGCTTATTAACTTATTGCGCAAGTTACGCAATAACTTATGGCATAAGTGGACTTACGCAATTGCGTAAAGTTTCGTGAAATCGGCTGCTGGTGCTACCGTAAACCCATACACATGTAGCCTGCTCGACTTAAGGGCTTTTTTTGCAGAGCGTGTAACATACATGTATTGAGCCCCAGTAAAACTGTTACTAATGAATAGCATTGTTATCAATACATGTACTGTATTTTATTTTATTTTATATTTTTTTAACGGCGGCAAGGAAGAACAATTAAATGTATATATTTTCTTTCATATTATATACATGTAGGCCTACATGTAGTTGATTTGGGAGTTTTGTTGGCACTCTTATAATAGACTTAGATTAACACGGTTCTATTTGTTTATTTATGCTTATAAATTTGATTCTTTTAAACTTAGTTTTTACTTGTTAAAATATTGCTAATGGAGCTCTACGATCAGGGGTAATAATGTTTGATCTTGGTTTCCCTGGATAAGTCCCGGCAAAAGTCTAAAATTGTACCACAGAGCCATGCTATACAGTACCAAGTGTGTCCTCAGAAATCATGGAAACGGCTCAAAACACTGCCCAACCAGAGAGACAACTACTACGATTTACCCAGAACTGGTATAGATCATGTGCAAGGGCGGCCATGACAGAATAATTTGTTTGGTCAATACTTGTACAGCCAAACAATAGACTACATGTACTAAAGTGTGATGTCGGTTGCCATGGTTTTTGGGTCTAAACATTCGCTGGTAATCTGAAACGTCCATTGGTGTAGCGCAGGGAAACAGTTCACTGGTTTCAGTGTAGACCTAAAAACCATGACAACGCACAAAGGGTGACATTTTCACTTTAGTAGTCTATTGCTTTAAGATATAAAAAGTAGTCTGTTTTACTTACAATTCTTAAGAATCCGGGACAGCTTTGATGCATACTTTCATGTTTTACGCAGCCGATACAACAACAGTGACATTTGTTCAATACTTGCTAAATAATTACATGTACTATTGGTACCATCCTTTCACACTGTGCTTGGGGAGAGTTTTGGTATTAACCCTAACCCCTTGGTCTTATGGTAAATCATGTACAAATTGGAGGATTTGATACCGTTAGGGTTAATTAAAGAAATTGATTTTTTAGATACTAGTTAAACAACGTGTTTGGGGACGTTTTTGGTAAATTAAAAAAAATTAATTTGTTTTAGATAGACTGCTTATTTGTTCAATATTAGCCAAACAATTACAATTGACACTACCCAGGCCAACTAGTTTCTAAATCAAGCTAGTAATTAAATAGTTTTCAATCATTTTCAATTCAATCAACATTTATTTCCTCATCCACAATGCCAATAAGTTAGTATTAATAAATAATACACCGTGTTTACACTCGAACCGGCAAAGGTGGATACAGACTCAGCATTTTTATTGCGACCACAAAACTTACATGTAACATTTGCTGCGTTTACACTACACCTCAATACGCCTTCGGGTAGCGTTTACACTACAAGCGACCTTGACAATTGCGGGGTTCAACCCTGAATTGCGGGTTCAACCCTACCCCAAAGGTGACATGTGAAACAGTTATAATCATCATCGAATGAAGAGGCGTGCATTCACACCAGATAATCTCTTCATTGAATCATCATTGAATCTTTGTCGATCAAAGCAATTTCTCTTGTGAGAACCAGGACGGTAGACAAAAGGACAATAAGCGAGTGAAAAATCGACCTGCGCTTGCACGAAACCGAACATCTCTCCGTCTTGTTGCGGTGCCTGCCGTGTGGTAGGTTAAATCGACGAATCCATGCAAGCTCTTATGTTTGTGTTTGGGAGGAATCTCCTGCAGTACAAGTTACTTGACCGTGAAGATAGATTATTATATAAAATGAAGCTGTGAGCGATACCGTGCATTTCTGTTACTGTACGTTATAGCGCCCTCTGTGGGTGGAAAATGTCACACACTGTACAGTAACAAAAAATACTGTACAACAGTATCGATTCTGCATGTATGCACAACCGGAACCAACCGAGCTCGCGCGCGCACTTCAATTCCACGAAATGAAAAGAAAATGGCGAGCCCAGATTTGATACGATAGAAGACGATGAATACGATGACATCCTCCAAAATAGAGAAAGCGGAGCGACACGGAGAAGCACCACGAAAGCAGTGAACATTTTGAAGCTGTACTTGAGGGAAAAGGAATTGTCAGAGGACTTTGAAGACTTAAGCAAAATTGAACTGAATGCGATTCTCCGTACGTTTTAGACCTACGTGGGATTACGAAAGTATTTGAAAACAGTTTCCATATGTGCCAGCATGGAGCTACAAAAGGAGCTCCATGGTGCCAGGGTGAAATGTTTACTGTTGCTTGTGGAACTTTCAACAATTTCGAATTTTAAATTATACTGTCTGAAAAATGTTACAAATGTGTCAGCTTCATTTTATATAACAATAATAATATTGGATGTCTTTTCGGGTGATATGAGAATATACCGCACTCGTCATGAAAATACCGAACTCGCCTTCGGCTAGTTCGGTATTTTCATGACTCGTGCGGTATATTCTCATATCACCCTCAAAGCCATCCAATATTATATATATACCCCTCGTGACCAGCTACATGTAGCTACAACCCGCAACTAAAACCACTCTACCCCATACTCCAAGATGACACCCTGAAACAGATCTTCAAACAACAACCCATCATTGCTTACAGACACCCCCTCAACCTCAGAGCCCATCTTGTCAGAAGCCAACTTCACCTCCCCCAAAATAATAGAACCGCCCAAGATGCCAGCTTTGTCTCCACATTAACTCCAGCAATGCAACCTACATGTACAACATAAAGAGATCCTGTACTTGCTCCTGCCAGCAGTGCCCCACAGCAGTATTATTATTATTTATTCAGCCAAAACAAGACAATCATCTGAAAACAAATCAAGGGAATACACATAAAGGGAATAAATACAAGAAGGTCAGGCAGAGACAACTGTATGAAGTAGCATATGAGTGGAACAAGAGAGGACAAGACGAGGTGAAAATATAAAAAGACGAGATTATACTGCTATGCTGTAATTATGGCGGTGGGTATGGGGGTATGGCAGAGGGGGGTGTTTGAGGGGATGAAAGGTGGGGGAGAGGGGATTGGAGGTGGGGAGAGGGGGAGGGGATTGGAGGTGGGGAGAGGAGGAGGGGGATTGGGGGAGAGGGGGGAGGGGATTGGTGGTAGGGGAGGGGAAGGGTGGTGAGGGGAGTGGGGTGGGTTGCGGGGTGGGTAAAAAACGACAAAGACAATCCAGACTAAGATGGCTAGGATTAACAAAAGTGGAGATCACTGTGGCTCGGAATATAGATAATAGTGTGTTAAATTATTGAAACATTATAAATAAATGACATTTTAAGCATCCAGAAAATGAGCAAACAATCGATTATTAAAACTATGAAATGTGTCGAGGATTAGACTGTCTTTAATGTGTGTTGGAAGATTACTCCACACCCGTGGGAAGACATGAACTGGTGTATTTCTTGGACAAACCAATCAGTCACCAAGGCAACGAATCAACAGCCACAAGTTCAACATCCAGAACAAAGACACACAAAAGGCAGTATCTGAACACTTTAATTACCCCAGCCACTCAATAAATCACCTCAGACACCCTGTTTACACTTGATCCTGAGCTTGGGGTCTAACACCAGCCCTGGATCACAAGAGTTTAAACGCTCTCGGGACCAAATATTTTGGTCTGGCATTGGCGGAGGGTTCGATCCCGAGCTCGAGATCAGTTTGCGGTTTGATAAGCAATCAATCTTTACCGCATCTGCTCCACAGCCGTAGGGGGGGGGGGGGGGGGGGGAGCCTGCAAAATTCAAGAGGCCTTGTACACTGTACATATGCACAACCCATGCACACATTTATCAGTATCATACACACATGCAACTTCTGGCACCACGCTACAGAATGTACCAGGTAAACGCAGCACTCAGGATCATTGCGGTTAACACTGACGCATTCTTATCAGGGGATCAATCTTGATCCTGAGCTCGGGACCAGTGTAAACACAGTCAAAGTTGCCATACTCACACAGAGGAACTTCAAAACAAGGATGGAAAGGGAAATACCACAGAACAAAGGACCATCCGGGGACTGCATCAGTTGCTGGACTGAATAGGGACTATGGTTTTACATGCATTTTTTGTTTTAAGTTACATGTACTCTTATAAGTGCACCTGAAAATAATGCACCTATCAATTGCTTGCTTACCCACTTCCCCCCCCACCCCCCCCCCCCCCCCCCCACCCCCCAATTTATAGTGCATAAAGAGAGAATGCTATTCCAGTCTGGTGCACAAAAAATGACCTAACTTAATTGGTTTAGCTTGCACTGGCACTGGAGGTCATTAATACTGGTCAGTACTCACAAAGGAAACCAGTCATGCATGCAAAGAAAAACTGAATGCAACTACTGGCAGATATAAAAAGCCCTTTAGTACCATGTACCATTATACATGTATGGATTTTTTTTTGTTGGACTAACGCAATGTACATGTACAATGCTAAATTCTGCATAGTCTGCTATATTGGTACATATGCTCGCATCGTTCAAGATTCGTCACAGCAACTTCACTTCTATCAAGATGAGATCATCAAGCTTCATCAGAATTTTAATCTTTGGCACGTACACCGTGGGTTTGACTGCATTACTGGTAACATTTATCTGGTTAAAGATCCTCAACAGACATCCTATTTCTCAAGCTTCAAGTTTAAGACGTATTGAATCGCCCGTCATAACTACAACAACGGCGCCTCCTCCTACAATGTCAACTCATGGTTACAGCATGGAAATGGTCATTAGAATGTCTTCAAGATCAATACTCATCAAAGAACTCTACTGCTCTATGTTCCGATCTGCCGTACTCTTCTGGTCTCCAAAACTCGCTAATATCACCCTGATATTTGATGAAGAATCAAAGGCAGATCAAGCATTTGTGTCTCGGTTTAAGAAACAAGACCACTTCGGCTTTGATGTTAAGATACTGTTTGAGCCTCCACCAAAAGATCGCAGTTTGATGATATTAAAAAAGACAAGGACTGGATATGTGCGACAATTGTGGAGTAGTTTCTTCATAGATACTTACACCAAAGCCGAGATTATTGCATGGATGGACTCGGACGCAATGTTCAGCACGCCAGTCACTCCAGAGAACATTTTCAATGGCAACAAATTGCGAGTTGTCGGCGGGGCAATGTGGCATTCACTCCACTTTAAATGGAGCAAAGCTACAAAAATCGCGATCGGCATAAGAAATGCTGGGAACTTCATGAGTCATTTTCCAACTTATGTTTGGAGAGACACTTTCAGCAACTGCAGAAACTACATTATGAAACATCTAAATGTGAGTACAAAAATGGCAAACAAGCTTTCACCCGTTGAGATTTAAGTTTGAAAATAAATATTGTTTAAAGGCAATTGTTTCTCTACTTGGAGTATTTCTAAAAAATAAATTTAAAGCAGATACTTTTAAAGACAGTTAAATATCAATCGAAAGCTTATGAATTAGGAAATCAAATATATTTTTTTCTGAATTTCAAAAGCTTCGCCAAAGGCAAAATAAGCAAGAAAAGGGGCAATTTTGAAGGAGCCCAAAACGTGCCCAAAACCAGCCCAATCAATCGTGGATTTTATGGTGACGTAGGCGGAGGGACACATGTCGCGTGATCTCCGCAGAGGAATGCTTGTTGTGAATGGCGCAGCGCGCAGCCGAGGCATTGGGGTCAGAAAATCAAAAACAAGTTTTGATTTGGTTAGTTTCGTTAACTGTGGTAATATTAAAAAGAGAAAATACACAGGAATCGACAGCATAATACCAATCAGAAGCGGCTGCAACAATTTTAGAACTCTAGTCCCTTCCAATTAATGGTGTTCAAGATAATTTTTAGCAAATTATTTTGGGGTTTGGGGGAAACTGTTCACTAACAAAAGGAATACAAGTGGTTAGGAAAGGAGTCGGAGGATATCTGCCTTTGGTCACAATTCAGCTGAGTCTCATGAGCAATTGGTAACTAACAGTTGGCATCAGTTTGTCATTTAGCGATCTTCAGGGGTTTTAGCATTGATGCCTGCAATTGCGGTTTAGTTTTGCAGTATTTTCCACTATTGAATAGTAGCGAAACTCATTTGGAAGTTGCCAAATTTCCCTTGAATACATCAATTATGGGGAGGGTTTTCGTAATTTTTGTCGAACACCGTCTGTAACGGTTGCGGGCCCGTATTTTTTAAAGAAAACAACAGCACGGCCAATTTTCTGCTGCTGTGGGTGTCTTAAAGGCCCAGTGGATCATTTGCAATGACCCCTAAAAGTAATCGACGAGTTTACAGGGGAAAATTTCTGAAAGTAAAGATTGAATTAATAGCAACTATCCATTGAAAGGTTTTCGCTCAAAATGATATAATTTTACCAGAAAATAATCCGTAAAGATGAAATTATTTAGATCGTTTGCAAACGATTTACTTATTTTTGGTTCGCATCTACGCGGTCCAAAATGCATGGGCGCTGTGTACTCCGTGTGCGTGTTCCAACGCGATGCGTTTTTTATGGATCGCGCGCACACGCAGTATGTGCGCCACAGAGTGCATGACGCAAGCCACATAGTACCCGATCAACTGAGAACGAATATTTGAAACACCCCGCCAAGACCAGGAAAATGCATATGAATTTTCATGGTTTTTTTAAGCGTGGTACATTTGACAAAGCTGAAATTTTTTTTCGGATGAGTTTGTTGATGTCTTTCTTTTGATTTATAATGGTTTTATTCGCAGAATCGCTCAAAAACAGATCATCTACAGGGCCTTTAAAGTTACGGCAGTTTTTAAGAGCAACGGTGGCTTTTGTCAGCCCTGAAAATTATCTTAGCTGTCTGTACATTAATTCTTTATAATCCAGTTTTAACATTCGACCCTTCTTCTTATTGACATCTGCGATTTATTTCTCCGTGAGTTAAGTTTGATTTTACTAATAGAAAAAGAGCAAAATTAGTGCGAGATAGAACTAAAAACTGTGTTAAAACTATAGCGCACTGAGCCGGGTCACATGATTATTAGTCCCTGCGCCTACAGTACGTCATTGACAGGGTGCCCAATTCCCGTCGATTTTAATCTGTTGTGAACGACGTGCTTGGGGGAGTCCGGCCACCCGCACAGCAGTTTTTCATCTTACTCAATAACCAATAAATTTGAGGTGAAAGTGATACTGTTTTAAGTTTCCTGAAGTTGTAAGCTTTTGATTGATGTATAAGGGCAGTTTCACGGGAAAGGTTGCAAAAAAGTCTCACGGGGGGTAAAAAAAAACCTAATTAACATTCAGTCTCCCCCAACGCAAGCTAAAACAATTTCTGATGCAACATTTTGTTTTTATTTTTCTTAGGTTTCCTCTTTCCACGATGCTTTCCAGAAAATTACCAGCACACCTGCCTATCGACTCAGTCCAGTCTGCGTAATTCTGACCTACGCTTACTACTTTGAACACGACCGTTACGATTGGCACCTTGATACTGACAATTTCAACAGTTTGGCCGATTTCAACAAGAATATCACAGAGCCCGGTTTTGAGGTTCAACCAGGTGATAATTTACCAGACATTCACGTCACCATCCACGCCAAACACTATGAAATGCAGCCACGCGACATCACTATAAAACGTGGTTACTGCGTGGTCAAGCACATTGTGGATAAACTTCCCAGCGATTGTGAGAAATTCAACGACACCATTAACTTTCAACTATTCGACTTTGATTGCACACGCAACTGGGAATATTACACTAATCATCTGAATACCTGGTGTAAACCAGGCGAAGGTCACCAACGATGCGCTGCCATTATACAGAAACATTACCAAAATGTCAAGAAATATTACAACTACGGGCACTTTGACTTTGATTTACAAAGGGTGCTAAAAGTAGAAATGGAAGCAAAAAAAGAGAAAATCACATGCCCCAAACTTTTTAAGTTTCCATGAAGGATTTTCACATTTAACAAATCTTGAGATTGACATAGGGATGAAAACAAGTGGCGTAAAACACTTGAAAATTGTCTACTTTAAAATTGTGACCCGTTTTGCAATAAAGGCCCTTAAGTCACGCGTACTCGGTCCAGTTTTCGTGTCCACGAGCATTAAAATACAAAAACACAATATACATTTTGTTGATACCCAGATACTGTCTAGAATGTCCATGTTTCGACTGGATTTTTTTGTATCTCAACCCAGCAGGCTGTTCGAAACGTTGAGTTCACACTCACCGGTTCTTTTCAGAACCACACATATACAAAAGAGATTATCCTGGTGCTACCGTAAACCCATACACACGTGGCAGCTGCTCGACTTAAGAGCCTTTTTGCAGAGCGTGTAACATACATGTATGGTGCCACTGTAAAACTGTTACTAATGAATAGATTGTTATCAATACATATCTACATGTACTGTATTTAAATTTTTTTTTAAATATTTTTTTAACGGCAGCAAGGAAGAACAATTAAATGTATATTTTCTTTCATATTATATTTTGAGTACATGGTATATAGGCCTACATGTAGTTGATTTGGGACTTTTGTTGGCATCCAACTCTTAGAAGTAGACTTAGATTAACAGGGTTCTATTTGTTTATTAATGCTTATAAATTTGATTCTTTTAAACTTAGTTTTTACTTGTTAAAATATTGCTAATGGAGCTCTACGATCAGGGGTAATAATTATATAATATTGGATGGCTTTGAGGGTGATATGAGAACCGCACGAGTTATGAAAATACAGAAGGAGCCAAATTTTATTGTTATATAAAATGAAGCTTTGTTTTGAAATATTTCCGCAAGATTTTTGTCTGTTTGGCGTTGAAAACGTCAGTTTACAAATGCGTGCTCTTTTATTTATTTATTCACCACATCCAACAGCGGAAGTTTTGTTACTGTTGTACAGTATTTTTTGTTACTGTACTCTGGCGCGCGTTGCACACGCACGCAATCTATTCCCTCGATCCATGACGCACGCATACGCGTGTGTTCGTGGTGCGCCCAATGTGCACGCACATCGAATCTGGGCTCTGTGCTGCACAGTAAAGCCCGCCGCACACCTTTGCGATTTACCGGCCCATCGGATCACATACCGGAAAGGTGTGCGCTAAAACAATTCGGGCCGGTCTGACCGTACGCTATAGACCGGAGCAAATCAAACTTGTTTGATTTTTCCGGATCTGATGGTCCGGTGTCCGATGGGCCGGTAAATCGCAAAGGTGTGCGGCGGGCTTAACAGAAATGCACGGTGTCCGCAAAAGCTTCATTTTATATAATAATGTTTGATCTTGGTTTCCCTGAATAAGTCTAAAATGGTACCACAGAGCCATGCTATACAGTACCAAGTGCATCCTCAGAAATCATGGAAACGGCTCAAAACACTAACCAACCAGAGAGAAAACTACTACGATTTACCCAGAACTGGTATAGCTCATGTGCAAGGGCGGCCATGACAGGAGGCAGTCAGATTGTGCGTTACTGTGTGTCATGTACGAGTTGGCACTTTGTAGATCTATTGTCACATCATTTAAATATAAAAACCTGCCCCCTGTCATGGCCGCCGGTGCAAAAGCTCTATTGCAGTTTCTCCCATGGTATGATGAATAATGTTTTGGGTCAATACTTGTACAGCCAAACAATTGCTTTAAGATATAAAAAGTAGTCTGTTTTACTTCAATTCTTAAGAATCCGGGACAGCTTTGATGCATACTTTCAGGTTTTACGCAGCCGATACAACAACAGTGAAATTTGTTCAATACTTGGGTCTTTCCACACTAATGGGCCTATTTAAAAAATCATTCAATAATTCCTTTCAGATGTCTTCAGTTTATCCCAAACTTAAAGAAATTCCCTTGTACTGTTCCCAGGAGATAACTTTTGCCCAAAAAGGTAAGAAATTGCTGCCACAACATGCATTTTTGAAAAGCTTGTGTACAAATTTTCCTATTACGTAGGTAACGTGGACAGACCATTTTGTGACATTTTTTTCTGTCTTTGTTACATACGTAATAGGACAATTTGTGCACAGGGTTTTCAGAAATGTTTGTTGTAGGACTATTTTTCTTACTCCTTCGTGCAAAAGTTATTTCCTCAGTTTAGCTGGATAATTTAAAGACAAAATTAAGACAATTGAACTGAACTGGGACCTAAAATCTTGTATGTCACAGAAATGTACCCCATGTACTATTGGTACCATTCTTTCACACTGTGTTTGAGGAGAGTTTTGGTATTAACCCCGACCCCTTGGTCCTATGGTAAATCATGTACAAATTGGAGGATTTGATACCGTTAGGGTTAATTAAAGAAATTGATTTTTTAGATACGCAAACTTGTTTTCATTCAATACTAGTTAAACAATGACAACTGTAAACATCCAGTAGTTTTTACTTTCACACTGTGCTTTTGGGGACGTTTTTGGTAAATAAAAAAAATTGATTTGTTTTAGATAGACAAGCTTGCTTATGACACTACCCAGGCCAACTAGTTTCTAAACCAAGCTAGTAATTGGATAGTTCTTCATTTTCAATTCAATCAACATTTATTTCCTCATCCACAATGCCAATAAGTTAGTACTAATAAATAATACACGGTGTTTACACTCGAACCGGCAAAGGTGGATACAGACTCAGCATTTTTATTGCGACCGCAAAACTTAACATTTGCTGCGTTTACACTACACCTCAATTCGGCTTCAACTCGCCTTCAGAAACCGCAAAAGTCACCACTGATTGTAATTGCAGTGCATGCGTGAGCTGTTAGGTGTTGCGGAACACACACAGTGGGCAGCGCCCTAAGGACACTCAAATTGCCGAATCTGTATTCGGGTAGCGTTTACACTACAAGCGACCTTGACAATTGCGGGGTTCAACCCCGCAATTGCAGGATTCAACCCTACCCCAAAGGTGCCTTGTGAAACACTTCTAATCATCATCAAATGAAGAGGTGTGCGTTCACACCAGATAATCTCTTCATTGAATCATCATTGAATCTTTGTCGATCAAAGCGATTTCTCTATTGAGACCCTACAGTGTATGTAATTGTCAGTCCCGCTTGAATGTCTTTTTTCTTTCTTTCTTTTTTTAACTGAGGGTGGGGTATTAGAGGACAATCTTTGTGGTAGGACGGCCTTGTAGAGGTGCTGATCACCTGTTCCTCCTTGCCACGCACTGGCTTCGTGTTATTATTTTTTTTTACATTTTATGTATATTTTAATTTCTACATTTGTATATTTTTATTAGCATTTTCTGTATTTTTGATGCCAGTGCAAAGTGTAATAAAATAAATAAATAAAAAATAGTGAGCTTTCAATTTCAGGACGGTAGATAAAGGGGACAGTAAGCCGAGTGGAAAATAGACCTGCGCGAAACCAAACATCTCTCCTTCTTGGTCTGTAAACAGGACGGAGCCGTATATATCTGCACTATCATGCATCGCGTCGCCGTCCACAGATATCAAAACAGTTTACAAATCGAGACAGGAGCTTGTGTGCAAAAACCGTCACAGTTGGGCCGTGTTTGTTTCGGACGGATCCAGATTCAGATCTGCACGGATCCAAGGTGAACTCGTTCACTTCGCGCACATCCCGATCGAGATATGTGGTCTGTGGAATCCTTTTTGATGTAAACATTGCAAAGATTTTTGTGTGAGTAAAACCGTGTCATTTCAGTTTTCAGAGGCAACACGCGATACAAACAAATTTAGGCTGCTTGTTTATTTACGATGAATGTCGTGGGTGAAATTTGGAACAGAAATTTGACAAATTTGGTAAATAAATTGCAATTCACGTGACTCGAGTTGCTAGTTGAGAGCAGTTTTGTTTGTAAAAAAACAACTCGGGATCTGGATTCAGATCTGTCATGAAACAAACACGCCTCTGGTTAACTCTCCATCCTGTAGGCTCTACCATCCCATACCGAAAGCACTAGAATTTCAGTTTCAACTTACCTTGCACATTTCTCCATCAGATCAATAGCCGTTAGGTCCCGTAGATCCTGCTGAGTGATATCCTTACGAATGCCACGGGTTCGACTCCATAAGAAATCAAACCATTCTTCCCAGCATCCATCTTGTCCCTTGTTCATGATGTAACACATCAAGTAGTTCATGGTGAGGGTTAGCACTGGGGCTGGGCGCATCTCGTGAGGTAAGGGCTCCTCCTGAAACCAAGAAATTGGAATAAACAAAGTGAGATTAATTACAAATTATTCTAGTGAGGAGCCGTCCAAACTTGTCAACATTTCCATGGTTCTACAGAAAGTAGACCCCATCCCTACCCACTTGTTTCCGTCAGTACCATGAGGTGTCAACATTTTGCAGTGCATGTAAAGTCCTCTGCGGCCCTCGACCACCCCACCCTTTTCCTATTGATTGCTTTATGGTGACGTCACGCCTTCCACCATTTCAGATTAATGGAATAGACTATCAAATAGCCGCCATTTCGTGGGGCACCATTTGTTACTTAAACCGTTCGTGCAACCATGCATGTCCTCAAGGAACAAGGAAACTGCCCCATGAAATGGCGGCTATTCGATACGGTCTATAAGAGTGTAACATATCTAAGGAAGAATGTTGGTAAACTAGCCTGAAGAAATTTAGAAAACCACCTTCGGTTGTCAATTTCCAGCACGAAATACCATTTTGGACGGAAATAAATTTATGTGGTGTTTGTTACCATTGCTATCAACACTTTGAGTAAGGTATTTCTTGTCAACTCATGAAAAACAAAATAGGGTCATTGCAAACTATACAATGGGCCTTTAAACATAAAGAGATGCATACCTGATCGGCAGATGATCGACTGTACTCTTTCACAGCCAAGTCATGGTTCACCTAAAAAATGACACACACAAATTATTTTTAAAAAAATTAAATTGAAAAATGAATATTGTGTAAACTGAGCAATAATTTGACCATAATTTCATGCAAGGTGATTATTTAAGCCAACCTTGTCCGTCGATCCCGAGTGTAGTTCGTAGGGATGCAATCGGCGCTGAACCATCCTCATGTAACATTCCTTCTCAGGGCACATGTCAGGACAGGTGCCTTGGATGGCTTGAGAGGAGGCTAGGTGAGACTTCTTCTTGAGTCCTAAAAGAAGAAAAACAAGGAAACTTGAGTTTGTGAGCCGTTAGATTACCCTGCTCCATTATAATAATAATAATAACGAATATTTATACTGCGCCGGTATCCGTCATAAATGACGCTCATGGCGCATAACAAGGAAACTCGAGTTTGTGAGCTGTTAGATTACTCCGCTCCATTATAATAATAATAATAACGAATATTTATACTGCGCCGGTATCCGTCATAAATGACGCTCATGGCGCATAACAAGGAAACTTGAGTTTGTGAGCTGTTAGATTACCCTGCTTCATTATAATAATAATAATAACGAATATATATACTGCGCCGGTATCCGTCATAAATGACGCTCATGGCGCATAACAAGGAAACTCGAGTTTGTGAGCTGTTAGATTACTCCGCTCCATTATAATAATAATAATAACGAATATTTATACTGCGCCGGTATCCGTCGTAAATGACGCTCATGACGCATAACAAGGAAACTTGAGTTTGTGAGCTGTTAGATTACCCTGCTTCATTATAATAATAATAATAACGAATATATATACTGCGCCGGTATCCGTCATAAATGACGCTCATGGCGCATAACAAGGAAACTCGAGTTTGTGAGCTGTTAGATTACTCCGCTCCATTATAATAATAATAATAACGAATATTTATACTGCGCCGGTATCCGTCGTAAATGACGCTCATGACGCATAACAAGGAAACTCGAGTTTGTGAGCCGTTAGATTACCCCGCTCCATTATAATAATAATAATAACGAATATTTATACTGCGCCGGTATCCGTCGTAAATGATGCTCATGACGCATAACAATGAAACAGAATACTTAGACTAACAAAAGAAGGTTAAACATGTGTGTTTTGAGTGCACTCTCGAAATCAGAGAGATTTGTGAGTGAACGGGTGGTCTGAGGAAGTTTGTTCCACAGGAATGGACCAGCATGTAAAAATGATCTATCTCCCCATGTGTTGGTGGTACATGGAACTGTCAGCTAGCAAGCACTGCAATAGCGATTCCACATCGAGTAGAATCGATTCCACTTTGAGAATCGGAATTGTGATTTCAGATTTTTGAGGAATCGATTCCCAGTAGGAATCCATTTCCTTTCATTTAGATTCGATTCCTAGTTATGGCTTGCCGATTCCAGACATTACCAACCAAAATACTCCACTTCTGCAAGAGCATTCATCCTCTGATAATTTCCACATTAGTAACATGTGTGTGGTACAGGCTGGCATCATTTCATGGATATTTTATGCCACTCGGTGCCAATAATTGGGTCAATAACTGCACAATTTTCGATGACATAAAACATCCGGTAATGTGTGGTGGTCAACAGTTACGCGCGTACACACACGCGCCAATAGACGCACATGAACACACGTAAAAAATACTCACCAGCGTATTTTCATTCGAAGATGCGATACGTTCAAATTATTGAGCATGCACTTGGCTTGTAAAAACGAAAGTGCTTTTACTTGAACGCGATGTTTAGCCTGAAGAAATGCGTTTTTATCTTTCTCGATACAACAGCCATGGCGCAACAACATAAAGCAAGTTCAAGCAACAGAGGTAAGTGCAACCAATGGGCTTTTCTTGCTCTTTTCGCCGGTTATTACTCGAGCCACGTGGGTCATGAAAAATGCCCACCAAAATGGTGGATGGAAGGGGTGACGTCACCGGAAAGCAATCAATATGTAGTACCATCAACATACACACACTTATACAATTAATGGAACATGATAACTCTTACCTTGTCTTATAATTCTATTTCTTTCTTCCAAGATGTTTAATCTCTCTTGTGCCAAGATACCAATTTGTTTACTCAATAGCTGGGATGGAACAGATAGACCTTGACCAGAAAAATATACAAAGTCATGTAAACAAAAAAAACCAACTCAAAAAGCCATATTCCATGCCTATGATTGCTGAACTACCAACTCTCCAAGATTTTGCAACAGATTCGAAGGAAAATTATATAATATTGGATGGCTTTGATGGTGATATGAGAATATACCGCACGAGTCATGAGTTTGGTATTTTCATGACGAGTGCGGTATATTCTCATATCACCCGAAAAGACATCCAATATTATTATTGTTATATAAAATGAAGCTTCTACATGTATCTTTGTTTTGTAAGATTTCCGCATAATTGTTGTCTGTTTTGTGTTGAAACTTCAGTTCTTTTTACGGTTTACAATTGCATGCGCTTTTGTTACTGTTGTACAGTATTTTTTCGTTACTGTACTCTGGCGAGCGTTGCACACGCATGCTAATATCTAAATATTTGAATAATCAATTTTCCCATTTTGCAAATCTTATCAGGTTTGTGTGAGCACATTAGCATGACAAACTTTCCCATCTCACATCACATCATTGCATTTCACATCAAAATCTCTTCCACAGAAGACTTAGAGACGCTTGATGACAGTTAACAAAACGGTCCCACAAGACTAGTCCACTGTTGTTTCGCGTCACTCTTGATGAAGTGCACATACTAAAAATGACGCAAACAATAGTGAACAGACATAAAGAACCTATAGACTGCCAGTCCCTATACAGATAACGTTGCCGCAACAGTAATTGGGACGGCAATTTGGAAGACTTGGGGCCAAGTTTTTCAGCGTGTGCACAAAACAATCTAAGCGTTGAAAAAAGTTGGAAACGAAATCCACACTGGATTACCAAGTGGCAAACAATTGACAAGAATAATTACTCACGAGATGTCTTAGGGTGGCTTGCAGATGTAACACTGATCGTGCTCCGAGTGTCGACACTTCTAGTTGTAGCATCTTTAGGGTTCACTTTCATCTCCGCTCTGCGGTTGTAAGGTACCAACGATTGTCTAAGAACTGTTGGTCCGTCATCCTTGTGTCTTGTGGGTGGTGGCTTTTCATCTTTACTCAACAAAAAATAAGGTAGAATACATGATTGGTATCTCAAGGAATCAGAAATGTTCACAGATTGACACATAACTTAAAGGCCCAGTGTATCATTTGCAATGACCCCAAAAAGTAATCGACGAGTTTACAGGGGAAAAGCTCTGAAAGTAAAGATTGAATTAATAGCAACTATCCAATGAAAGGTTTTCGCTCAAAATGATATAATTTTACCAGAAAATAATCCGTAGAGATGAAATTATTTTTGGTTCGCATCTACGCGGTCCAAAATGCATGGGCGCTGTGTACTCCGTGTGCGTGTTCCAACGCGATGCATTTTTATGGATCGCGCGCCGCGCACACACAGTATATGATGTGCGCCACAGAGTGCATGACGCAAGCCACACCCGATCAACTGAGAACGAATATTTGAAACACCCCGCCAAGACCAGGAAAACAGATATGGATTTTCATGGTTTTTTTAAACGTGGTACATTTGACAAAGCTGAAATTTCTTCGGATGAGTTTGTTGATGTCTTTCTTTTGATTTATAATGGTTTTATTGCAGAATCGCTCAAGAACAGATCATCTACAGGGCTATGTTGACACATACCATCCTGAGAAGCCCTGTTCGCATGTCTTGATCCCTGACTTCCTCCCTGCCTCCATAAGATTGACACCGGCTTCGTACCAGGCTTTAAGACTCTTACTTTCTTCTTTGCATTTGCTGCTGAATCCTGAATCAGAAAATAAAACCTAACTGAAAATTCTACTTATTGCAAATCAGTGGGTAAGTGTTAAGTTGCCGTCCTGTAATACATGAGTATGGGGCAAGGGGTTAATTAACTGCTTTAGTTAACCAATTTATATCAGTGTGACTTACAAAGAAAGGATGAATATGGTTTTACAACTTCTACTTACATGGTCTGCAAAATGAATAATTGCCGAGTTCTTTTTGGGATTTGGGAAGACGAGGGTGACACCACCGTAGTATGAGAAGTAGTTCTTGAGAAACATTCTCTTGTTGACCTCATCGGGAACATCTTTAATCACAATGGCCTTTAAGTGCTTAATGTCCTCTGGGCTGGCATACGTGTGGCGGCGAGATGTCGACCTGGATTCTCGTTGGTCTGCAAGGATAAAACAAGGATAAATGGTTCATCCCATGAAAACAGGAACACAGTGATACTTCTAGAGTAGATTTTTTTATAAATATTGGAATTTTACTCATTTCTCAAAGACTATAGCACTTCAGACAAAACCATTTCAGGGGAAGTTTTCTACCATCATCACGTTAATATTGTGTAAGTTATTTGTAAATCTGTGAACATTTCTGATTTTCGAGATACCAATCATGTGTTCTGCCTTTAAACAAACTTGACAAGAATGATTCAGTAAGCCAGAGCGATCTTTTAAATCATTACAATACCAACAAATGTCTAACTGTTTATACACTGCTTAGAAATTGCACAGGAATTTTTACAAACATTTTATTTTTTTACAAATGCACCATAATATGGACGTACTTGATAATTTAATGCGTACGTACGTGATAATAATACGTACGCACATTATTATCACGTACATACGTACTAAAAAAAACAAAAACAAAACATAATACTTGCACGCCTTGGCACAATCCAATATCGATTACCATGGTTTTGGGCCAAGACTATTGCGCGCACTTGGAACTGTACATTATTTACACTGCGGAGAGCGCCCTCTCACGTCCAGAATTATTTAAACTGCAGCGAGAACATTTTGGCTTCAAAAACGGTGAACACTGTAAGTATTTCTTTCCAATCATTTTCCAATCATGGACATCTCAAACCGCTGCAGGACTGTTTATACACTGCTTAGAAATTGCACAGGAATTTCTGTTACTTGTCATCTGGAAAAACCATTTTTACAAATGCACCAACATTTCACACCCCTATCCTTACCTGATTTACTTTCTTCCACTTGTTTTTCCCGTTCCTCCCAAGATTTCCTGTCCTTAGGTCTTTGCTTTCTGTCCTCTGGGCTGCGACTACGACTACGGCTGCGACGAGCTTTTCTGGGTGAATCCTCTCTACCAGAACTGGCTTCAGCTATGGCTTTCCCAAATAGGCCAGATCGCTTGATGACGGGTTTTCTCTGTCTTGGATCAATCTTGGTCGCGTTAGCTCCAAATGTCTCTAAATCCGTGATGTCGCTTTGAGAGTCGGATGAGAAGGGATTGTCAAATGTTGTGATAGTTCGTTTGGAAGCCGTCTCAGGTTTACCTGGGGAGAGCTGCCGTTTGGATGAGAATTCTCCTCGATTGCCACGACTGGGTTGGTCTTGTATTTTGCCAAACAATCTCTGAAGGTGGGGCTTAGGTAAATCTTTAGATTTTGACTGTTCTTCGTCTTTTGGCTGCATTTTAACTTTTCCAAAGAGAACTCTACCGGTACTTGAGCTTTGAACTGACTTTTCTTGAGGCTTCCCAAAGAATGAAGCGGGCTCGAAGATCGAGAGAGTTGATTTACCAAAGAGGTTTCTTGTGACATTATCTAGTCCTGGGGTGTCTTCGCTGCGTTTCCCGAGGGAGCCAGACACTCCCGCTGATGAAGGGTCTTGGGAGGATGCTATCTTTGTCAGGTCTGTAAACGGATTCTCTGTGATAGGTTTAGGTTTACCGTAAAGAGTTCCGGCCGAGTCACTTCCTTTTTGTGAATTTTGGGAGACACTCATTGAAGCACCTCCAAACACAGCTCCAGAAGAAAACAAATTTCCTGAGTCTGTTTGAAAAAGACTCCTTCGGGCAGGAGACCCCTGGTTGGCATCTTTAGATTGAGCGAAAATTGACTCGGCAGATCCAAATGTCCCGCTACTTTCTCCCGTCTGAGTAAAGATACCGCTGGGAGCTGTCGCGTCTGAAACTTTGCCAAACAGACCACCAGCTGCAGGGCGTAAGGAAACATCCGACGTGACCACACGTCTGGTTGTTTCTAGCTCCGTGTCCGGGGTGTCGGTGCCGGAAGACTGACCTCGCAAATCAGCATGGATGACCAGATGAGAACTGGACGATGGGGAATCGGAAGCAACGACACGACGTCCACCAAATAAACCATGTCTTGCATCTATGATGGGATCTTGCTGACGTCGTTTTAAAGGTCCTGAAATTGAAGGTTTATCGATGAGATGAAATCGGCAAATCACGGCATGGAAAGAATTTACAAGTCAGACATAACCTAAGGCCTTATGTACAAAACATACATGTATGAGACTGGCTAAAAAGTGTGCAATTTTTTTCAAGTAAAACCATCATTTTTTTTCCTGCCAAATGTTTGTTTTCTGTTTAGATCTGCATTTACTGATGGCTAATTAGTCATTTTAAGGAATAAATAGCGACATCAGACTTGTAAAGTCTTACCCAAGGCATCAGTAATGCACCTGTTACGCCCCAACTACATGTACGCTAACAGTCTCAACGTATTGTTAATATAATAATAATAATAATAGCAATCTTATATAGAGCCAAATGTCAGGGCCTCTAGGCGCTTTACAGTATAAACCAAAGCGATAACATACATATACATGTACATAGATAAAAAAGATTAAATGTTAAGGCTTCCCCAACAATCGGAGCGTTGAAAAAAGTTGGAAACGAAATCCACACTGATTCATCTGCGGAAATTCACCATAATTCTACTTGAGTATGCACATATCTACTTTTGTTGAAGTAGTTTTGAAGCGTGGTAAGGCTGGTAATTTGTTATAAAGAGTTCAACAAGCTGCTCAGCAACTAATCAACAACTGCAAGTTGCGTTTAATAACGAGCGCAACGCGTCGTGTTCGTCATGCACGTATTGCGCGTCACACGCGTCACCTTAAAAAGAACGTTGCTAAAATTCCCCCAATCTGTTTTCAGCTTTACGCCCCCTTCTGGTGGTCTATAGGTTCTTTAATCTGTGGGACTGATCCACCGATATATATACACTGGATGAAGCAACGACGTCTAAAATTGAAGCCACCGTCCGCCATTGTACCCCACCAAATACAATGCCTTGCCTAGACTGGTCATACTGTCTTCACTAGTCTACATCATGGCCTACATGTGTTAAGTGGAACGCAAGCGATCGCATGGACCGGGGAGCATGCAGTCTAGGCCAACCATTGTTTGTGGTGTACAATGGCGGCCGGCGCATGGCTTCAATTCTCGTATAGCCAACTGCTATTGCATACTTCATCCAGTGTATATATATCGATGGACTGATCACGTGGAACCGTTATGTTTGCTGCCACCAAGTGGCAAACAATTGACAAGAATAATTACTCACGAGATGTCTTAGGGTGGCTTGCAGATGTAACACTGATCGTGCTCTGAGGGACGATATTTCTAGTTGTAGCATCTTCAGGGTTGTAAGGTACCAACGATTGTCTAAGAACTGTTGGTACGTCATCCTTGTGTCTTGTGGGTGGTGGCTTTTCATCTTTACTCAAAACAAAAAAGGATTAACCAACTTAGTGGTTAAGGTAGAATACATGATTGGTATCTCGAGGAATCAGAAATGTTCACAGATTTACACATAACTTAATACATGAGAAAATATAGGTCTTATCAGGATAAAAACCCGGGACCTCCGACAGATGGCAGATGCTCAACCAGCTGAGCCACGAGGCACGGTGGTATATTCCTTTAGGTTCCAGGTTCCAACCCCCCTCCCCCCCAAGACCTCTGACACACCGGCCAGATGCTCTACCAGCTGAGCTACGAGGCTCAGTGGTATACTCCCTCAGGTTCCAGGTTCCAACCCCCCTCCCCCCCAAGACCTCTGACACACCGGGCAGATGCTCTACCAGCTGAGCTACGAGGCTCAGTGGTATACTCCTTCAGGTTTTCCACCAAGACCTCTGACACACTGGGCAGATGCTCTACCAGCTGAGCTATAAGGTACAGTAATATATACCCTCAGGCTTTTTCTCCAAACCCAATTGTTTGTCTCAGTGCTGCATGGGAAGGGAACTGAGCAAAGTAGTGAATGTTATATCTGGTAAAGTGCCTAATTACCATCAAAATGAAACAATCAAACTTTTAAAGTTTTAGTAAGATTTTGCAGTAGCAGATTAAAGCCACAGCTCCATGCCTTTGCTATATGGAGCTGCGTATTTCGTGGCACGAATTTGGCCTCACGCTCGCATTGACGAGCCTCTGCCTTTAAAGCTCTATGTTGACACATACCATCCTGAGAAGCCCTGTTCGCATGTCTTGATCCCCGACTTCCTCCCTGCCTCCAAAAGATTGACACCGGCTTCGTACCAGGCTTTAAGACTCTTACTTTCTTCTTTGCATTTGCTGCTGAATCCTGAATCAGAAAATAAAACCCAACTTAAAATTAAACTTATTGCAAATCAGTGTATAAGTGTTAAGTTGTCGTCTTGTAATACATGAGTATGGGGCAAGGGGTTAATTAACTGCTTTAGTTAACTAAAGGATGAAAATGGTTTGACACCCTTATGGGGTACCCGGAAGAATGGTACCCCACAAGGAACAAAGGTACCCCACAAGTCAGTCTTTGTCTACTTAGTACCCCACAAGGTAAGACCAGTGTTAAGCCTATGAGGAGAGTTTAGACAAAGGAAACAATCGCCAGCACAGTAAAGTTTGTTAAAAAGCGGAATCCCTTCAAACTGTATTTTTTTCTGACCACTTGTCGAAAAATCACTTTTAACATGCATCTAAATATTCATTGTCATATTTTGCAGCGCAGCACTCAGATTCGAGTGGGTATGAGTACTGTAGAACATCGCTACATGGGTAGGTCGTTTACGAGCCCATGCTGGCTCATACAGCCGGTACTCATCCCCGGTTTCTGTGACATGGAGTGACAAGAAGCATTGATACTCCTCCTGGATGGGATGCCAGCCATCGCAGGCTGGTCTACCCCCAGCAATTAGTTGGGTTTTCCCAACCCATTTATACACATGGGGCCAATTTCATAGAGCTGTTTAACAGCCCATTTTCCGTTAACTGAAAACCTGCCTTAACTGCAGAGCCAAATTTTGCTTAAGATGGTGACGCAACAATGACGGTTTCCAAGTGCGTCCATGCTTAAGCACGCCGCGGCCGTGAAATAGCCTTAACGTTAGCACAATTTTTTTCTGCTACAGTAAGCACACGTTTTCAGCTAGCGCTTAAGCAGCTCTATGAAATTGACCCCAGGGTGGAGAGAGACTACGTGGAGTGAAGTGTCTTGTCCAAGGACACAACACAGGGCTATGACCAGGCTTCGAACCATGGACTTCTCCACTACATGGTCTAGTGGATAACAAATATTTTTTTTAAACTCTTCTTACATGGTCTGCAAAATGAATAATTGCCGAGTTATTTTTGGGATTTGGGAAGACGAGGGTGACACCACCGTAGATTGAGAAGTAGTTCTTGAGAAACATTCTCTTGTTGACCTCAGAAGGAACATCTTTAATCACAATGGCCTTTAAGTTCGTAATCTCCTCTGGGCTGGCATACGTTTGGCGGCGAGATGTCGACCTGGATGCTCGTTGGTCTGCAAGGATAAAACAAGGATAAATGGGTCATCCCATGAACACAGGAACACAGTGATACTTCTAGAGTTCATTTTTTATAAATATTGGAGTTCTGAGAATGATTACCTTAGTGGAGCGTGACCAGATTTTTCCAAAAACTGCATTTCGTTCTAACCCAACAATCATATAAAATCTGTCCATGGGAAGAAAACAGGACATTCGCAATCCCCAATTTGGATGTGCAGGGGTCGAAATTAAACTGAATTTCATGGTGGTCAGAAGGACCAGTAGATTAGAGAACTCTACTGGTCCTGCTGAAAATTTAGTGGTCCACTGGGGCTTTTCAAAATATGGCACCGAGATACTGCAACACTTTCTGGTTTAAGGTAATTGAGTGCAGGATGGATTGGATTGCTTTTTGATCCAACACTGGGGCATGTCTGGAGAGATCTTTGAAAGAAGTGAAGTTATCTGAAAATGTCTAAAGTCTTCTAAAAGTACTGTTTCCTCCAACTATGACTTCTCAAAATTCTACTTTAAATGAATTTAGTTATCCCATATAATTTAATTTTAGTCTTACTTGCATCAGGCCCTTGTTCCTGAGTTTCATTACGTGACATTCCCAGTCCTCTTCCTCCAGACTGAGATAGTCGACGAAGGGCTTCCTTCTTCTGTAAATCGTACAAAGACAAGGTGAACATTTTTACAATAACTCATGAAGTGACTTTTAATTTTTATATGCCACATTTCCGATTTGATTGAATAGGGGAGCGTCTATAACTGTGAAAGGGTTTATTGGATCATCTGTTGATTCCAGGAGATAATTTCCTTTAAAAAATACCGAATTGAAAAAGCTATAAATTCCAATAGGCCCAGGCCTATATAAATTTGAAACGGAAAAAAAATGTGGTATTTTTTTTGATTTATGTCCCAACTCGAATTTAAAGAAAATAATTATTGGAATCGATAGCTTGGACGATTTTAGAATACCTTTTCCATTGGCATTTCCGTCGCAAATGTTGCGTTTCCATGAAAATTCTGTGTTTTTGTCACGCCTGCCGCTATACAAAAGTGTGTGAAACTGCTGCCGGGCGAGCAGTGCGTGAAGCGCGCGAAGAAAGAGGGCGTGCGCGTGATGATCCGTTTGGTTTCTGGCCGGCCGCTTTGCGTGCAATCATATATCGTCAGACCCCCTAAATCCACGCGGTCCTATTTCTACGCACTCACGTACATGTTTGCCGGCCAATGCGCGCGCGTGCATAAGCGTTAGGTGCGCAGAATATGGAGGATCGAGGATACAATATTTTTTCCGGGATTTTTCTCTAAAACTAAGCCTTGGCTTTGCGACGGAAATGTATGTAAGTATTCCTATTCTAAAATCGTCCAAGCTATCGATTCCAATAATTATTTTCCTAAATTCGAGTTGGGACATAAACTAAAAAAATACGTAACAAAAAAAGACGGAGTAACTATAGAATACAGGGCCCACGCGACAGCACCTTTTCAAAGTTGAATGGAGACGTCGTAGACGATGTAATCGAACATCTAGCAGAGACGGCGATACGGGAGACGGGAGATGAGCGCCCTCTGGTGGTCGAAAGCACCAATGTGCCGTGAATTCGTTACCGGAATTGTTATCGGGCTTTATTCTAATTTTATAAAAAATCTCCGAAGTACAAAGTGTCCGAGAAGGGACACTCTGAAGACGGCTGTGAATGTTTTGAATTGGAGGGGGTATCCGGTCGATAATTAAAAGAAAAGCGCCCTCTCTGGACACCAAAGTACTTTGAATAAAAACGTCACTGTTTCCGGTCTTTATTTACCTTTTTAAAAACATATCCCTCTCGTGCCGCCATTTTTCTTGGCAAGAGTGTCTCTGGAGACGCGGAGACGCGGAGACGGGAGACGGCTGTGAATGTTTTAAATTCGAGGGGGGTATCCCGTCGGTAATTAAAAGAAAAGCGCCCTCTCTGGACACCAAAGTACTTTGAATAAAAACGTCACTGTTTCCTGTCTTTATTTACCTTTTTAAAAACATCCCTCTCGTGCCGCCATTTTTCTTGGCAAGAGTGTCTCTGGAGACGCGGAGACGCGAAGACGGGAGACGGCTGTGAATGTTTTGAATTCAAGGGGGTTATCCCGTCGGTAATTAAAAGAAAAGCGCCCTCTCTGGACACCAAAGTACTTTGAATAAAAACGTCACTGTTTCCTGTCTTTATTTACCTTTTTAAAAACATCCCTCTCGTGCCGCCATTTTTCTTGGCAAGAGTGTCTCTGGAGACGCGGAGACGCGGAGACGGGAGACGGCTGTGAATGTTTTAAATTCGAGGGGGGTATCCCGTCGGTAATTAAAAGAAAAGCGCCCTCTCTGGACACCAAAGTACTTTGAATAAAAACGTCACTGTTTCCTGTCTTTATTTACCTTTTTAAAAACATCCCTCTCGTGCCGCCATTTTTCTTGGCAAGAGTGTTTCTGGAGACGCGGAGACGCGGAGACGGGAGACGGCTGTGAATGTTTTGAATTCGAGGGGGGTATCCCGTCGGTAATTAAAAGAAAAGCGCCCTCTCTGGACACCGAAGTAGGCCTACTTTGAATAAAAACGTCACTGTTTCCGGTCTTTATTTTACCTTTTTTAAAACATCCCTCTCGTGCCGCCATTTTTCTTGGCAAGAGTGTCTCTGGAGACGCGGAGACGGGAGACGGCTGTGAATGTTTTGAATTCAAGGGGGGTATCCCGTCGGTAATTAAAAGAAAAGCGCCCTCTCTGGACACCAAAGTACTTTGAATAAAAACGTCACTGTTTCCTGTCTTTATTTACCTTTTTTAAAACATCCCTCTCGTGCCGCCATTTTTCTTGGCAAGAGTGTCTCTGGAGACGCGGAGACGCGGAGACGGGAGACGGCTGTGAATGTTTTGAATTCGAGGGGGGTATCCGGTCGGTAATTAAAAGAAAAGCGCCCTCTCTGGACACCGAAGTACTTTGAATAAAAACGTCACTGTTTCCTGTCTTTATTTACCTTTTTAAAAACATCCCTCTCGTGCCGCCATTTTTCTTGGCAAGAGTGTCTCTGGAGCAAGGAGACGCGGAGACGGGAGACGGCTGTGAATGTTTTGAATTCGAGGGGGGTATCCCGTCGGTAATTAAAAGAAAAGCGCCCTCTCTGGAGACCGAAGTACTTTGAATAAAAACGTCACGTGTTTCCGGTCTTTATTTACCTTTTTTAAAACATCCCTCTCGTGCTGCCATGAGTGGGGTGGGGGTGGGGGGGGGGGATTAGTTCGTCGGTAATTAAAATAAAAGAAGTGCGCGACTCCGTCTCCGGCGACGGGATCGTTTCCGAGCGCGCCGCTTGAACAGTTCATTCCAAAGAGGGCGCAATATAGGCTTGAACAGTTCATTCTAAAGAGGGCGCAATATATGAATGTGTAAGTGCGTGACGTGTGTGACTCGATTATTCTGGGCAAGAGGGTATCTGGTGACGCGGAGACGCGGAGACAAGAGACGTCTGTGAATGTTTTGATTTCATTCTAGAGAGGGCGCAATATATGAATGTGCGTCAGTGCGTGACGGTGACTCCGTCTCCGGAGACGTTGAGATTGAAGTATAGTGGGCCCTGTATTCTATAGTTGTGCCAAAAAGACAACAAATTTTGGGACATTGCAAATCCTCTATATACGGAATTTAACGGTCGAGTTGACTAAGACAAGCAACAGCTGCACCTGGCTTTTTAAGGTTTTCCACGCGCGGCGCGGCGCGTCTGCAATTTTCGCTGGATAGCATATGCCATATGACTATGTCTATGAGCAAAAGATACAACAACTCTTTTAAATGTCACATAATAATATCCCATTCTCTTTTTACCTTTTTCTGGCTGTAAGACCCTCGGTTATTCATGTTTTATTTGTAAAAGTCCCACACATGAACAGTTACGAAAGTTTTTACTTTTTACGCCATCCAATGTCTTGGGTCTTGAAAACCCTAGACGTCTCCAACGCTTTTTGCCGTGGTATTTTGACATATTTCTAGAACCCGACTAACCACTTCGAGTTCGTATGTTATGGCGTGGCAAATTCCACAAAAATTTGGCTGAACCAATATTGCAAGATTGACCCCTATAAGCCCACTTAGTTGCTGTTGCACGTAGATTTCAAAAAATGCTTCTATGGGGACACAGCGATTGAGTATGCTGATGTCAACCATGGAGGAAGAAACAAACAACATATCCAAATCCGTGCAAACACTACCCCAATTAAGGTAGCATAAAAAGGAGCGCCATTTATAAGTTGCATTTCCACTGGCACCCCAGCGGCCACTTACAAAAGTTCTTTCTACTGGCGCGCCACTTACAAAAGTTTTCTTTCTACTGACGCGCAACTTACACAAGCGCAAGCCCCCTTACTGGCATGGTGCGCTTTAGACTGGTTCCCGTCCACATATTCCACGCAGGAGAATATAAGGACAGGTAAAGGGCGCTTCATCTTGATCTGTAATTGGTCGTCTTTGCGCGTGCGCATTGTGTTTTTTATATTTAAAAATTGGCCAAGCCCTTTGCTTTAGGCAATGTACTTTATTTACATAATTGGATATGTTCGACACGCACGGCCAAGTTACAAATGTCAATGCAAAATCTGCGCACTTACTAAAAAAATAAAAATAAAAATAACCACGTGACGGGCAGAATTCTGCCCGTCATGGCTGCCCTTTACCGATCCCTAGATTTTCGCAATAAGCGAACCAATATATAGGGATCGGGAACCAATCTAGGTGCGCTTAGAGGCCGTTGTCACACGGACAAAATCTCGTAATCGTACTACAATAAATTGGTTGTCCAGATAATTTTGTGTAATTTGGCACGCCATATATACATTGTGTACATGTAGTTGTATTGTTCGCATAGCCATGGCATAGCACAGTACCAGTAGCTGGAAAAAATGGTAGTTTGTAAGTTTTTCATGAGGGGAAACTGCAAGTTTGGGGATCGATGCCATTATGATCACTCAAGGGGCAGTTCAGGTTTGTGTAACTGCGTATTTTGGGGGATTAAGTTGTAATTTTCGTTGAGACAGTTGGGTTTTCGGGAGAGAGATTGTAACGTAAAGAGCGCCCTCAGACATATCAGACTGCCCACTTTCTATCACGGTACTTTAAAGGTACAGTCAACCTAATTATAAGATTCCCAAGTTTTTTTTCCAAGTAAAATCTTAACACATTTCTGAGCTTGTAAGTAAAATCCTCCCTTTTTTCAACGGCAATTTAAAATTTTGCTTGGGTACAATTATAGAATGCAGGCCTTGTGGAAGTTGACCACCCGCGCCGCCCCTGGCTTAGCCTTAGTCTAGATCAGTCAGGAATTGTGTATATTATCTGGCTTGATGACTTAGGCCTAACACAATATTTTTTTGTACTTTAAAGGGATGTTTTGTTAGTAACCTGGGGGTCAACTTGCACTGGGCACTAGTGCTCCGCCTACGATTTAGGTTGCATTTACTTGTTTTTGTCTTCAAAAATGTCATTTCTCAACATTTCTTGACATCTACAGGAGATGGAGGTGCTGGTTTCCATGGTTACGGAGAGGGTACCAGTTATCACAGTGAAGATGGGTATAGGGGTGGTGGGGACACCAGTTACGGCCATCGACAGTCAAACTACAACAATCCCTATGTGTATCATAAAGAGAGTGGATTTAGCAGTCATTCGTCATACGACAACAGGGGGAACTACGATGGACGGGACCGTGGCGGCGGAGGAAGGACTAAAACGGTGACATTCAAGGATTCGTTTGGCATCTTTGGGTCTGATCAGAACCAATTTGATGCTTTAGACAATGCGGGGGACCAGACGACACACTTTGGACAAGCCACTAAAAGCAATGATTTGGACCCACATGATCATGACTTGTAAGGAAGCCAGGATGGCTATAGACCTTATGCACGGCGGCCATGATAGAGGGCAGTCACATTGTCACAGTGGTCATGCACGAGTAGGCACTCGTCTATTGTCACATCATTTGAATATGAAAACCTGCCCTCTGTCATGGCTGCCATGCATAAGGTCTATTAATTTTTATATGATGTATTCCCTTGGACAAATTGCTCTATATACCATACACTTCCAGATAGCTGAAAGTGACTTTTGTTCTATAACTTGGTGGGCATTCTTTATGAGTCGACTGCATTTTTCACCCATTCTATGTACAGCACAGGCGGGAATCTTTAACCAAGACTGCAGTTTTTGGATAGAATCAAAACCTGTACACAATCGACATACCATAGTGACCATTCTAATCTCGTGAGGTACCGTGGCAGAGTGGGTTGGGTCATTGACTCCCAATCATACGTGAAAACTTGGAGTTGCGGGTTCCAACCTCCCGCCCCCCGGCTGCGGTACCTGTGCCCTTGAGTAAGGCACTCAACCACATATCTTGATTAATTTATCCTCCCCCCCCCTCCCTCCCCCTCTCAAACAGGATTGCCATCAAACACGACATGGAGGAGTGGGAGGGCAGTAAATTCTGGCCGCTGTCCTGTTACAAACCCAACAAGTCTCAGGGTTGCGTCCCAGGTCTTGAAGACATTTCACCAGAAGAAGTTCGCTTCATCACCTATGCTGCTAATAAGGAAAACAAGTTTGACCAGTTTGTGAGTGCACCACCTTCCAAATTATGCTTGATGCGGAAATATGGATGCTTGAAAAGCAGGTTAAAGAACAAATATACCCAAAAAACAAATAGAGAAAAATCATAAGGGCCTTATGAACCTGACACTTCTGACTCACTAGGCAGATAGTATTCCAAGACACATCATTCCTCAATCCTTCTCAGCTCCCTGGGGAGTATACAGTCCCGTGCTGCTTATACACACGGGGACTAATCAAACACAGTAGCTTTCTCTACCCATTTCCTCCTGGGTGGAGAGAGGAAATTCATGGCAAAGTGCCTTGCCCAAGAGCACACACACCATGCACAAGCCAGGATGGGATTCGAACCCACGACCCGTGGATTGACTGACCATAGTCTTGGATTCAACACGCTACACCGCTCGACCATGGTGCCCCTTTTTAGCCTGAAGAAATGCATTTTATCTTTATCGATACAACAGCCATGCCGCAACAACATAAAGCAAGGTTAAGCAACAGAGGCAAGTGCAACCAATGCACATTTCTTGCTTTTTTGGCCGGTAATCACTCGAGCCACGTGGGTCATGAAAAATGACACCCAAAATGCTGGATGGAAGGCGTGACGTCACCGGAAAGCAATCAATACAAAAGAGATTCAAACGGTGCTACTGCAAACCCATACAGCGATGCCTTCTTGTATCATAATGGGTGCTGCTATTCTGTATGAAAACTTAGTTAATGTGTTTGCATACAACTTCTACATGTACGTGCATTGCCAGTGTCTCATGATCAAATCAGTTAAATTTACTTTAAATTTAGTTTCATTGTGCCATGCATTGGTTCAAGTAGAATTGCCTGGTAACATCATTTAATCATATGATTTTTTTTCTCAGAAAACCTTATTTGCTGCCATCATTGACTCTTACAACCAAAAGCGAGACGTTTTGAAGAAGCCCCCTTCTGATGTGGCTTCACAACTTGTAAGTTCAAATTCTGAGTTTTAAGAAAAGACATTTAATCCGTTTGAATTATATTTTAGAGAGAAAATAATTTGCACTTTAACATTTATTATCAACAGGTTGGCACGTACAGAGGGACTGGATCAATCTTTGGGGATAACTGCTCTGCTGTTGAAATGCTGTACAACTGCAGGTAAACAAACTAAATGTCATGCACCTGACGGGGGAGGGGGATAACTTGAAACTCTTGACAGTACAAGTAGGTCTTGAGTTAGTTGTGCATTGATGGTCTATTTTATTACAGGTGCAGATTGGCTGTTTGTGTCTTGCCTTTTTTATTAAAATTTGTAATAAAATGCTGAAAACAAATCGTAATTGTTATTTTTCGTGAGTTTACTACTGTAGGTGGCAGTTAGGATGTATTGTAAAGAAATCTTGTTGAGAGAGCAGCTTTTTAAGTCATAGTTTTTACTGTTGTCCAACCTTATGTTAAACTCTGTTTAGGTGGTTAAATTCAGTTGGTACTTTTTTATTTGATTTTTGTTGACAGTGCTGCATCTAGTGGGGCAAGCCAAGCATTCGGATCCAGTGGCTTTGCCAATCCTTCATCCGGCTTTGATTCTACATCAACCAGCTCCACGGCATTCAGCAGAAGCACCTTTGGGAGTGCTACCCCTGGCAGTAGCTTCGGACAAAATGGAAGCAGTACAGGGACCGGCCTCTTTGGCAAGCCAGTTACAGCTGGAAGCTCCGGAACAGGGCTGTTTGGTAAACCAGCAACAAGCAGCACAGGAGGAGCGGGACTGTTTGGTAAAGGAGCTACAGATCATGTTACAACAGCCGATGGTGGCAGCAGTGGGATGCTTGGGAATTCTGGTGGCAGCGGTGGGATCTTTGGAAGCAGTGCGAACACCAGCAATACTGGGCTCTTCGGAAAGCCTGCACCATCCACAAACTCTCAACAGGGTTTATTTGGGAAGCCGCAAAATGACTCTGCAAGCAGTTCTAGTGCATCCTCTAGCACCAAAAGTATTGTCTATACCCCACTGAGTGAACTCACACCAGAGGAAAAGGAGGAATTTGAAGCAGCTTTCTTTACTTTAGGAAAAGTTCCAATGAGGCCACCACCCATGGAACTATGTAGGTGACAAATTTGTCATACCTTTGAGTGAAATTTCAGTTTAGTTGTTTTATATTTGGAAAACTCGCATTTAATCTTCCAATATACAAATTTCACCTGTACATAAACGAGTGGAGATTTCCTACAATGTTCCCTGCTGTATCTATGGGAAGTTAATAAAATGGGAACTAGTTTTAAGGTCCATCTCAACTAGGGATGGGAATTTACTGTTAATTCAGAAACCGGTTTACAATTCTTTCAAGTGTCGGTTAACCATTTGGCCGACACTAAAGATTATTGCTGGCATTTATAGATGCAATGTACACAATACACAATACCCCTAGGCCCCCAAAATAATCATTGAACCTTTATCTGGTCAACATTTTCGGACCCTATATAAATTTACTTCAATTTTATGAAATCATTACAAATAATCCTCTGAAAACTATTGTAAATTCTTTAACATTGGGTTTTGTTTAAACGAAGTGGGCAGGTTTTCTTATTTAAATAATGCGACAATAGATCCACAAAGTGCCTACTCGTGCATGACGCAGAGTGACAATGTGACTGCCCCCTGTCATGGCCGCCTGTGCAAAGGGCCTATTGCAGGACTAAAGGATAGGTCTTTATAAAAGTAATGATCATGAAAAATTGCCTTTGTATTGTACAGAACAAAAATGAAGAGAATACATTTCCAAATGTATTTTACTGATGAAATTTATTATACAAGTGCGTTAGTTTATTGCACCATGACTGACAAACTTAGTAGTACAATGTACATCTTTCTCTTATTCAGCTTATAATTAGTAAACAATAAAGTACAATCGGATAAATTTGTTTAAAATTTTAACCTGCAGTAAATTGTTATTAATTATAAATCTGTATACAAACCATATTAATTTAATACACACTTGATTAATGGTGCTAACGAAGCTACTGATTTTTGCATGGATACAATACGACACACACTCGTATCTGTTGGCAAACAAACTTGAAATATGTGAATGTATGGCACCCTGCAAAGTGTATACATGTAATGTGAAACTACACAAAATAAAGAATTATGTTGTGAGGGGTGGTGGTAAGTGAACATAACTTTGCTGTGGCATGATAAAAACCAACCTGTGTATAAATCGGCTCAGTACCTCATCTATGTTCTAAAAAACTGTCCGTGTATTCAAGATATACATGTAGTGTGAAGCCACTGTACTATTTAGGCTGGTTTCTGACTCCTACTATGATACTACCATGTTAGTCAGGGGACTAGTTTCATTCACACGAGGACACTTGTAAAAATGTGTGTGCGCACACATTTATATAATTTTATCTTAGATTGTCGTTTTCTGATAAAAAAAGATAACATTAGGGATGATCCTGCATGTCTCCAGCAGTGTATCGACATTGGAGAAGGCCAATTCAAAAGTGGCGAATTCTGAAATTGACCTTTCTTTTCGTCTGGCTTTTAAATCTCACCCTCTTAGTCAAAGCTGATGAAACTTACTCAATAAAATTTGTCAAGTCTAGTTTACATGATCTGAAATTTTGGTTTAAATCCGTTGGAAAACGGATTTAATTCCTGCATATAATTCTGCATGCAGCATGTGAAGTACGTCCAATGAGGTAGATAGTGAAGAAACATTTACTGAAAAACATCATTTGAAACTTTTGTTAAAAACTACAATGAGTGTACTAAGTCCCATTGGAGGCAGCATATTTAGAATATTTCACATCACCATTCGCAAAAGTTTCGCCTGGTTGATCGTTTAAAAATCACCAATTTTACCCAAAAGCCCACTGAAAATCATCCTTAAAATGATGTTTGTTAATGTTTCTGATATTTTTGGCAGTTTTTATGAAATCTTCAAACCATCTCTACAGTTTATAAATATTGAAATGTTTATTGCTTTACAAATAATTTATGAGGACCGTGTACTGAGGTCGGCATCTTGAAATATTACTGAAAAATCCACCCTGCTGCTGTCGGCCACACCTCAGAGATCCTCAATACTTACCTTTAGGCTCCAACTACGCCAAGTGTCTCAGCTTATTGTTACTTTAAGATAGTACACATGATTGGTAGACCGTTACAAATAGTTTCATCCCCCTGTGTGATTGATATATGCGTGATTAAAACCAACCCGAGCAAAAATCAGCTCCGTACTTCGTCTAACTTTTGAGAAAACAGTCAAAAAAATGGTTTACAGTCACTTCGCCCCAAAACCACTTCGCCCTGAACCACGGCCTGTGTACGAAGTTGTTTTGAGGCGAAGTGGCATTTGGGCGAAGGTAGTGTTTGGACGAAGTGGTTTTGGGGCGAAATGGCCTTTGGGTGAAGTGGTTCAGGGGCGAAATGAATTTACGTCTCGCGAGACGAAAAATAACTGTTTTGCTCATTTCTCAAAGACTATAGCACTTCAGACAAAACCATTTCAGGTAAAGTTTTCTACCGTCATCGTGTTTATATTGTGTACGTTATGTGTAAATCTGTGAACATTTCTGATTCCTCGAGATACCAATCATGTATTCTACCTTTAAGTCTTTCCTGACAATAACATAGGGCTGGCCCAACTGTTTGCACAGTCCAAACTTATTGATCGGAAGGCTTTTCAATAAGATGAGATTATTGGCATAGTTGGGGCATAACATAACCATAGCAAGACCTGGGGGCAATCTCTTGGAGCTGTTCAGTAGCAAATTTTGTGCTGATGGAACCTCAAGCAATTTGCAAAATGATTGTTAACTTCAGAGAAAAGATTTACTAAAGAAGAGTGATGGAAGAACATCTGCTTCTAAGCTTGCTCATGCTCAATCATATCGCGATTAAGAAAAGCATTAATGTTAAAACAACTTTTCTGCTACAGTAAGCCTGCCTTTTCAGGTCAAAAGTCCTGGCTGTGTTCCTTCAACTTGCTTGTGCTCACTATTTTTTGTTTTGACTTGAAACTTGACTCTGGACAAATCGACTTGTAAATAGGAAAATTTAAAGATGAATTTAGAAAAACAAGAAAATAGCAGTGCACCGACTGGGATTCGAACCCAGGTCCTTGGCTTACATGGCCAACTGCTCTACCAACTGAGCTATCTGGGCATCCCGTCAGGGCATCACAACAATCTCGTGCTTGCCACTCTTTTTCATTACTATTCTGAAATTTCACGTTCTCGTATATTTTGAAGGATATCATGAAAAAACCACCAATATTTTTACTTCCATATCCAAATTGGACGCTAATTTCCTGTTTTCTTCCCATGGATAGTATTGATTGCTTTCCGGTGACGTCACCCCTTCCATCCACCATTTTGGTGGGCAATTGCTCTACCAACTGAGCTATCTGGGCATCCCGCTGGAGCACCACAACAATCTCGTGTTTGCCTCAAAAAGAAAAACACTGACTTGAGCACAAGCCAGCAAGTTGAGAGAACACAGCCAGGACTATTTACCTAAAAAGGCAGGCTTACTGTAGCAGAAAAGCTGTGCTAACATAACTGGTTTTCTTGATCGCGATATGATCATGCGCAAGCTTAGAAGCAGACTTTTTCCATCACCTTACTTCAGCAAATCTTTCCTCTAAAGTTAATGAACATTTATATATCTTAAATATGAAAATGGTTATCCGCCACAAAGCACCATGAAAGTGGCCCCTGATCACATCACACACAACTTTGGTACCTAGGGAAGATTGCTGGAACGTCAACCAAACGTCGTTACAATAAACTGGTTCTTCGAGAACCTTTGATGTTTTTCATGATGTCCATACCAGTTGAGAAATCCAACAACGCGCTGAATGCTCCCACAGGTAAAATACTGGAGTGGGAAAAAAACAAAGCTTGTTACAATTCCTGCTTATCGGTTGTTGGACAAAATAGACTGCCGAAGTGAATATGTCACCTTTTGTTGGTTGCCTAGGCAATTGGATCTAAACTAAAAATCACTCAACCGTGTCCCAGTGCTTTTCCAATGGTACTTTTCCCGACGGCCATGATAGTTTAGATCCAATTGCCATGGCAACGCACGTCACACTTCGGCTGTCTATTAGACAACTTTGACATCCAGAGGGGAAATTCAAACTCATCGTTCGGCACTGACAAGCTTGGGGTACTGTGGCCGCGTGGTTTGGGCCACTGATATGCAACACTTGGGTGAAAACTTGAGGTTGCAGGTTCGATACCCGGCTGGGGTACCTGTGCCCTTGAGCAAGGCACTTAAACACACTTGCTCCATCCTTGGAAAGGATGTAAAGCCATTGGTCCAGTGTGTTGTGTAACGCATTTAAAAGATCCCAGGGGCACTCTTTTGTGAAGAGTAAGAGGATTCCCCGGTGTCTCTGGCCGTCAGCTGCCAATGGCACCACCCACCCATGTATCTCGATGTTTAGGTGGAGTATTAGCTTCGTAAAAACCCATTATAATGTGAAGCGCACGTGAACATATCCATATGGAATATGCGCTATATAAATGTAATAATAAAAATAATAATAATAAAATGGTTTAGTATGTAGGCGGTTATGGGTTCGAGTCCCACCTGAGCACACTAAGTGTCTGCTCTTAGGAAAAGCATTTTTAGTACGAGGTGCATAAGTGTCACCAAGGGCAAATAAGTTCCAATAAAATTATTATTTGAAACCAACACAATATCTTCTGACAAATTCTTAAAGACAACTTGGTCCAGAACTTACGCTTTGAAGATGGGTATAAACTGCATGTACCACGGAATAAATATAACCTCTTGATCAATCAAGACACCGCGCATGATCTGGTTAATGGCGTACTCTGGCTTCAATGGTGTGGGGAATCTAACCATAGACACATAAAATGAAAGTGCATTCAGGATAAAAATTTGAAAATTCTGGATACTTAATTAAGTCATGAGAATACAGATCTTGTACTTCACCATAATGGTTACACATCAAATGGTCATTCTTAGAATAACGAGTCATAAGCACAAGACAATAAGCCTATATCACGGTACGGCCATCTTCGTCTTGTTCCCCTTAGTATGTGTCGAGAACAGCGCATTAGCGTGTCTAATCTACCGTTATGAGTGAAAGGATCACCATCCGTGCTGTGCATTTGCTTGGTCCTGATATGCGTGTGTTATTGTGATGCGCACACGACAATTTCAACACGAGGCCAAACTATTTTTGCTTTAAGCCTCGGTTTGATTACATTGGTTTTAATAAGAAGAAAGGGAAGACGGCCGCACCGTGATAAAGGTCTACCGAGTAACTACAATTCCATGAAGTGTAGTAACAACATGAACATATTGACTCATGGGACCACTACATAACCCACCTTGATTTAACACCCTCAAACATCCCTTTATCCAGTAGCGAAGGACACACAACAGACACTTTAACTTCCTTCTTCATCTGTTTAAGCTCAAGATCCAGAGCCTCTGAGAAACCTACACTAGCAAACTTGCTGGTGGAAAGATCAACGAGCCCTCCAATGCCAATAAAGCCTGATAGAGACGCGACGTTGACAATATGACCGTAGTTACGTTGCAGCATACCGGGTAGTACGGCTTTTGTCATCTGTTGCAAAACAAACGCATCAAATGTTATTTTTGTTTCAGCTGATTGAAAAGTTGGATTCTTAGGGAAACCTGAGTGAGTATACCACTGTGCCTCATAGCTCAGCTGGTAGAGCATCTGCCTGGTATGTAAGATGTCTTGGTGAAAACCTGAGGGAGTATACCACTGTGCCTCATAGCTCAGGTGGTAGGGCATCTTCCCGGTATGTAAGATGTCTTGGTGAAAACCTGACGGAGTATACCACTGTGCCTCATAGCTCAGGTGGTAGAGCATCTTCCCGGTATGTAAGAGGTCTTGGAAAAAACCTGAGGAAGTATACCACTGTGTCTCATATCTCAGCTGGTAGCGCATCTGCCTGGTGTGTCAGAGGTCTTGGTGAAAACCTGACGGAGTATACCATTGTGCCTCATAGCTCAGCTGGTAAAGCATCTGCCTGGTGTGTCGGAGGTCTTGGGGAAAACCTAAGGGAGTATACCACTGTGCCTCATAGCTCAGCTGGTAGAGCATCTGCCTGGTGTGTCAGAGGTTTTGGGGAAAACCTGAGGAAGTATACCACTGTGCCTCATAGCTCAGCTGGTAGAGCATCTGCCTGGTGTGTCAGAGGTCTTGGGCAAAACCTGAGTGAGTATATCACTGTGCCTCATAGCTCAGCTGCTAGAGCATCTGCCTGGTGAGTCAGAGGTCTTGGGGAAACCTGAGGGAGTATACCACTGTGTCTCATAGCTCAGCTGGTAGCGCATCTGCCTGGTGTGTTAGAGGTCTTGGATTCGAATCCCAATGAGGACCATATGAGTTTTCTCTTTGACATCCTATTTGGTTATTTAGAGCCAATTATTCTCCATTTCACTGAAAATTTACAAAATCTATGCTCTGTTTGGGCTATAAGTTTTGGATACTGTGCCATTCGTCACGAGCATCTGCGTGCAGACGAAATTTTACTTGCAGACGAAATTTTACACAAAATACATTCTGTTATTTTTCAAATCAGATAATTTCTAACAAAACAGGAAATCATTTGTTTGATCATTTGTTTAATAAATCTTTACCCAAATAGACGCCATGATGTTGAGATCCATAACTCTCTGAATAGTGATATCAGGGCAATCCAGCAATCTTCTGGCGCTAACGATGCCAGCATTATTCACCAAAATATCAATATTCCCTGCTTCACGCATAATTATGTCGCTCATGACTCTGAAATGCAAAAGGGAAACTGTTATTATTATTAGTATTTTTTCTTATTATTTCTTTCTGGTACTGAAACCAAGGATTCCTCAAACCACTCAACCACGGTACCTCACTGTTAGTTCGTTACTACTACTAGACTTGGACGAATCTTCTCTGGAGTCAATTAGAATCCATTCCAAGTTGGGAATCGTAATTAATCGAGATTCTGACTTTTAGAGAAATTTATGATATTTTAAGAAATTTATGAAATTTTGCCGTGGTTTGTGTCGATTTGAGAAAAATAAGTACATGACCATCACTAAAAAGGCATTTTGCACAAAAAATAAAAGACTGGTTGAAAAACAATTTTAGTAAATCTTCATATTTGTCCCTGCTAATTATTTGTTTTATTTATTAGACCTGACGGCCTTGACATTGCTGGTTTCTTATTAATAGACCTTATGCGTAGCGGCCATGATAGAGGACAGGTTTTCATATTCAAATGATGTGACAATAAATCCACAATGTGCCTACTCGTGCATGACGCACTGTGACAATGTGACTGCCCTCTATTATGGCCGCTACGCATAAGGTCTATTCCTTCGTACCATTACCGATTAATCTGTTCTCGTTTGGTCAAATCACACTGGTACACCCTGACAGCCTGTCCAATATCTCGTATATTGTTAGCAAGATCTGCGCAACCGTCTGCATCCAAATCAACCAGTATCAAATTGGAACCTCGCAGAGCAAATTCCCAAGCTAACATACGACCAATGTTGTTTGCAGCACCTGTAGATAGAAGGATAGATCAATACAAAAAATAAGTACTGAATAGATTAAATTATTAAGGTAACCCAAAACAACTTGAAAAAGCTTAAATCACACAGTCTGTGGGACAAGTCTGCAAAAAAAATTGTGTTTTATCATCAAAATAACATTTTTAAATGGTTTATAAGTCATTACAATGTAATAAATTAATATACATGTACAATAGACCTTATCGCTAATACCGCTTGGGCGAGTTTGCACAAAAGCACAACTGTATTATGGGAAGGAAAATGGGGCAAAGTCTGCCCCGAAAACCTTCCCACAATACATTGCTGCTTTTGTGAAAACTCACCCAAGTGGTATTTGCGATAATGTCTATGTCCGTGTATGGTATATACAATTATAATTGGTAATCTTGCCAAGCCCTGCCCTTGCAAATGAATGAACTCTTTTTTTTATTTTTTTTATTTTCTAAAACTCTGTAGGCCTAGTCTGTATTGCTTTTTTGAACCAAGTGTTTTAAAATCTAAAATCAAGTGAAGTTGTCAATGTGGACAAATGTCCTTCAAGTTCTACAAAGAAATTGAAGACTGACGTAGGCCTAACTATATTAATTCCCCGACAAAAGTTAACAGACGTACCTGTTACGAGGACATTGCACCCAACGATGTTTTTGGGTGCGCGGGGGAACACGAACCGAAAACATCCCCGTACGACAGCCACGGTTACGCGGTGAAACAACACGGCTACCTCGATGAAAAATGACATGATACTAAAAGGCGAAAACTTCGAATGTGCGAGCGGTTCTGATGCTGCAAATAGGTCCACTGGGATCTCCTTTGCCATGATATTAGCTTTGCACATACCATGTGCCCGACTAAGACATGAAAAAGGTCGTTTACTATCGACAATATGTGACAGTTTTGTGCAAAGTCGTGTTTTGGGAAAGAATGAACAATCTTAGACTTGACCAAGTCGCCTGGCAGTTCTACGTGTCCATCGATTTACATATTTATTAATTTATCAACAGTAAACCAGTGATAACATTTTTTTTATAACAAAGTTAAATAGATGGGGCAAATTTCACAGGTTGTCCACAAATAATGGTGGGACATCACAAAAATAGAACTCATGAAATGAGTTTCTTTTAATTAAACGCCTAGGAGCAAGTTTAGAGCGGAAGGAAAATCGACCGAGGTCAGTCAGAAGAGGGCGCTCTTATTCATCACATGATGAGTGATTTCTGGATCTGGAGGACCTAAACATTTTCAGTATGACTCAATGACTTCAGATGTCCACGATTGCTGCAAACATGGAGATTGATAATCCAGCAGTTGTGACAGGGAAAGATACCGATTTGCCGCCATTAAACCTCTTTGAAAAGGAGGTAAACGATGTGAAAAATCATCGAGTAAATTGGCAGTCATATGTGCAGTAAGTTGCATTGGAAAGCGTGGTATAAATGTGAATTGGGAAGTTGTTTAGAATTGTTTTTCTTTAAAATGACTCATCTAGCTAGCTAAGATAATCTCAGCTCTTTTTTTATCTTTTTTCATTGGGATGTGGTCTTTTAGCAGTAGAGCTGAGAGAAGTTATGAACATGAACCCGCCATCGCAAAACAAAACAAAAGTCAAATGTGTCATTTTCTCACCGTGACACACTAATTCCCCCTAAAACTCACCCAAACCTTGCCAGGCATAACCACTACGCAGGTCCTTGAGGGAAATAACCAGCCACGATGATTATTTTGCAAACAATTCTAGCGAAACAAACCGGTATGCTCACAGCCTAACCGTTGTCATGTTGTGTTTAAAAAGTCTATCTGCCTAGTCTGTGTACAAAGGAATACCAATGTGCATTGGTTACCAGACTTGACCTTCACGTCTGGACGTGAAGGTCAAGTCTGGTAACCATTGCACATTGGTATTCCTTTGTACACAGACTAGACACTTGGTTGTTTTTGAACAAGACAAAAACGGCTAGGCTGTGAGCATACCGGTTTGTTTCGCTAGAATTGTTTGCAAAATAATCATCGTGGCTGGTTATTTCCCTCAAGGACCTGCGTAGTGGTTATGCCTGGCAAGGTTTGGGTGAGTTTTAGGGGGAATTAGTGTGTCACGGTGAGAGAATGACACATTTGACTTTTGTTTTGTTTTGCGATGGCGGGTTCATGTTCATAACTTCTCTCAGCTCTACTGCTAAAAAAGACCACATCCCAATGAAAAAAGATAAAAAAAGAGCTGAGATTATCTTAGCTACATCTAGCATTGGATTGTAGAGATTTGATGAGAAAACCCCAAAATTTTGAGTGGGACAATTTGTTTGATTTTGTGAGGAAACACTTAGAAAGCATGTCTCATATGTTTTAGCGTTGCACACGAGGTCTGAAGCCATGATCAACTTCCCAATTATTTCCGACTTTAGCAGGCGTCGCATTTCCATTAATTCTCGACCCATACATGCCCAAAAAGCACAACAGTTTTCACCCTCAAAATGGTTACAGAAACACTTGACACACCATCATGACCATTTGAGATACAAATACATATAACGGTTTAAGCTGGTTAAGCAGGGTTTACATTCTTACACGAAGTGAAATTTACCGTCCAATTAGAACGTTTTTTTCCCCAATAATATGAATGCCTTGCAAAGACTGATGCACTCTGTTCTCATTTATTATAATTCTGCCTATTTAGGTGCCAGATGATTTCCCAAGAGGATTTTGCATTCATTCGTGACTATGACATGGCCAGCAGTGAAAGACGCGACCAGCTCATCCAGAATCTGGGACCACAATGTGCTAAGGTGTTTATACGCCTCATGGGACGTATTGCTAAGGAGCAGACAGTTCGCTACATCCTCACACTGATTGACACTATGCTTAAGGTTTGTTATTCCACTTCTTGCAAAGTTACTTGAAAGATTTATTTCATTTACCAAATATATAACATCAATGATGCTGATTGCATATTGGTATTTAGGATTTTAAAGGTGGAAGGGAAAACCGCACACACATATAAGACAGAGACTGCCCCCATCCTCCAAAATCTTCTGACATCCTGTCTCTTAAAATACATTTTTTCCTCAGTCCTCCAAAATTATTTGCATCTTCAACCTCAGTCAACCTCAGTCTTTCAACGTCAGTCCTCAAAATCATCTTTATCAACAACCACTCGGCCTTTGTCCCTGAATCCAAACATTCACAATCCTTCCAAATCCTTAAAGATGGATCTAAGGATTGATGAAGAATTGTCTAACTTGGTTCAGGGTTAATTTGATCTGCCTCCTCTGTAACTAATGATGCCACTGTCACTTATTGTTTTAGGAGAAACCAGAGCGTGTTAGTGTCTTCGTTGAACATGGTAAGAAGGCGAAGACCGCCCCCTGGACTCCGTTTCTCAACATGCTGAACCGAGATGATTCATTCACTATCAACCAGGTAAACACAGAAGTTTAAAAAAGAAAATTTTAAGTGAAGTCCACCACAAGTCCATACAAGCACAAGCCAGTAGCCTCTGCAAGTACACCGTACTTCATCAAGTTATCTGAATGAACTACATTAAAGTAAAGGCAATCTTCTGTATGTGTATAATTTGTTTGGGTCAATTTTACTCTTGTAAACTGCATTCACAACTTTACATACTTTTCAGCAATTATGTTACCAGGGTCTTTCTATAAATTAGGGGTCCAATGTTGGTGTCCCCTGTTACATTTTACATCTTGTTTTTGTAAATTCAGGACACATTGATTCTTTAAATACTTTCCATCTCAAAGAGTGAGTACATAAAGTACAATTCATACAGAATGGTTTAAAAGCCATTTTAATGATTTTTGTATGAAAAATAACACATATCAGGTGTAATGGGGGACACTAAATGTCACACTTTTGGACCCCTAATTTATAGAAAGACCCACCAGTTAAAAAAGGAGTATTAATTTTCCTTTCCCAGTCAGTTTTGGATCATCGGTTTGGAAATGTGAACTAAAATCGAAAAATCAAACCCAAATATAAAAAAATATTAGTATCAAGTCCCAACCCTACTTAAGACTTGACTTGAGACTTGCTCTGTAACCTGAAATGAGTTTTGACAGAGGGTACAACTCACACTCTAAGTTTACTTGGAGATTGTGTTATTAACTACTTCCCAATCTGTTGCCTTTAAACGTTTGCCAGGCTTGTCGCATCGTCACCAAGTTGGCCTCTTACAGTAAAGACAAGATGAACGCTAACGATCTCAAGTTCTTCTACAACTGGATCAAACAGCAATTGGGATTGTCTCCCAATGGCTACGTGCAAACTGTGGCCGAGTGTCTACAACAGATGCTGAGGCTTGACGTTTATCGTATCGCATTCGTGGACAATGAAGGTGTCAGCACGTACGTCAAACTTTGTTTTGTTAATAAATGAAATGAAATTACATACTAACTCCATGATTTCAGCTGCTTAACCACAAAAACAATTGAGCAAAAAAATCCTGCTTAAGATAATGAGGTTACCAGCCAAATTTTGTATGTGATTATCAATGTAAAACAAACTGCATTTAAAATTAATTACTCAATTTCTATTACATAATTTTTATTAATTTCACTGATGTTACAAGCAAGAGTTTTAGGTTGAACCTAGCACAACCAAAACTATTCTTTTCATTCATATTATTCTTTGCATTTTTCACTCCAGGATCTTAACCGTTCTAGCTGGCAAAGTCAGCTTCCAGATCCAGTATCAACTAACATTCTGCGTGTGGATGTTGTCTTACAATGCACAACTGTGTGCTAAACTCAACAAGTGAGTACATTGAATCAACTAGTTCATTCTCCATGTATCAACTAACATTCTGCGTGTGGATGTTGTCTTACAATGCACAACTGTGTGCTAAACTCAACAAGTGAGTAACATTGATTAACCCGTGTCTGAGGAGCTAAGCGGTATGCACTACACCGTAACCAAATCAAAAATACCAAATAACTAACCTCCCCTCACTTCTTAGCCATGTCCATTCAATTAGCTACATTTTGAGGTGGTTTTCCTTCCTGTATATATTTAAAGCCATCAGACCATTGTGCGATAAAAAGTCTTCAGGCATTGTTTGTAAAAGAAAGAGTGCTCATCAGCATGTATCTAATTCTCTTCTCAAAAGTGTATTGATTGCTTTCGATAACGTAGAACATCTGGGAATGTTTGGTGGTCAACAGTCACACGCGTACACGCGCGCGCCAATAGACGCACATGAACACGCGTAAAAAATACTCACCAGCGTATTTTCATTCAAAGATGCCGCACGCGGGCGTTGTGATACGTTCAAATTTTTGAGCATGCACTCCGCTTGTAAAAATGAAAGTGCTTTTATTTGATCGCGATGTTTAGCCTGAAGAAATGCGTTTTTATCTTTCTCGATACAACAGCCATGGCGCAACAACATAAAGCTAGTTCAAGCAACAGAGGTAAGTGCAACCAATGCGCTTTTCTTGCTCTTTTTGCCGGTTATTACTCGAGCCACGTGGGTCATGAAAAATGCCCACCAAAATGGTGGATGGAAGGCGTGACGTCACCGGAAAGCAATCAATAGCTCTGCTTTTTACAGTTTGTTTTGACTACATACCTTTAAGTGACTTGTTCGTTTGTTGTGGTTTCTTTGCTCAGGTACAGCATCATTCCAGTTCTTGCCGACATTCTGAGTGAATCTGTCAAAGAGAAAGTCACTCGGATTATCCTACTTGTCTTTAGGGTGAGTTTGAGTGGATGATGTCATCGTCTTAAAGCAGAGGGTTGAACGTCCTCTGACCAAACTAACAAACATTTTCCAGTTGCTATTTCATCTAACACCAAGAGAAAGTCAGTTCATAGGGAAACATGAGGGGTAATACCATTGTGCTTAGCTGGTAGAGCATCATTTCAGTGTGTCAGAGGTTTAGGATTCAAAATATACACCTTTGAGGCCAAATCCATAGTTCCGACCTGTCAATCAACCGAAACCGCCAACCAATCACAACAGAGGTAACAGACAGCGCCCACATAGGTCAAAGTGCATTGCCTCATGAACAAATTGATCGCGATTTTTTGCCGATACGTTGTATGCGGTGTTCCGGGTGAATTTTTTGTTTCAAGGCCGGGCGATTCGCTGTTCAAAGGTAAGAAAGCGAATTGTTATGAATATATGACAACTTTGTATCACTGGCCTTTTACTAAGTGTGTGCTACGGTAACTGTCGACTCTGAAACATGAATACCTTTGAGTTTTCTCCAATGAATCTGTGCTTTACGTTGAAAGTCTAATTGGTTTGTGCAGTGTGTGTCGCCATTTTGACGATAGCGTGTGAGGCATAGCAACAATATCCAAGGGGGCGGGGTTAATTGGGCAATCTCGGAACTATGCAATGATCAGCACTAATACACAGAACTTATACACTAATAACCAGTACACTCTTGCAATAAAACTGGCTGTGGTGTCTCATCAGATGGCCTTAATCAAGATGGAAATGATCTGGAGTGGATTGCAATAAAGAAATTAAGGACGTCTTGACTATTATTGGCCAACAAGGTCCAACAACCGTCTGACAATGTCGGCCGACCGAAAGTTAGAAGGTTCGGACGCCACTCCAGACAACGTCCACCAAGTTGGAGAATGTTGGAACATGTTTCTATCGCCCGACTTTATTGGAGCTTGTTGGAGGAAACGGGCCAATAGCAGAGAAGAACACCTGTCACATGAGGTCGTTGATCACGACATTATAAAAACAATGCTTGCTAGGCGCTCGACGCACAAGTGCAACCAGCCCGCGCGTTTGTGTCCAATATCGCCTAACTTTCTCCAACTGTAATTCAGATTTGTTGGATAATGTTGGGTCGTGTGGACGAGCGCATCCAACAACGTCCAACAAGTTCCAACTTCATGTTGGACCTTGTTGGCCAAGAAATGTTGGATGGTGTAGACGGGCCTTAAAGATGTCCTAACTAATATAAGACATCACTGGTCATTTTGTCTTGCAATGAAAGTTTGTGAGTTATAACTTTTATCTTAAATTTAGTTATGACATTATGTGTCTTAGACCTAAGATGGTTAAATTGTAATCTACCCCCTGCCCCTTATTTTCATAACATCAAGGTCTAATTCCAACAATTGTCTTGCAGAACATGATCGAAAAAGCAGAAGAGAAAGAAGTTATCCAAGAAAACGCACTGGCCATGATCCAATGTAAAGTGCTGAAACAACTGGAGGTGCTGGAAGGGCAGAAGATCGAGGACCCTGATATCACTGAAGATATTGAGTTTCTTGTGGAGAAACTACAGAATAGTATGGTGGATTTGAGGTAGGTGTCATCGATATCTAACCACTGGATGCTGCAACACTGTATACATTTGAAGCCACTGTCTGCCATGTTATTACTCCCAATACAATACCTTGTTTAGACTGGATATACTATCTTCACTAGAGTATTGTCTTGGGAGTACTAAGATGGCCAGTGCGTGGCTTCAATTCTTGCATGTCTGTGTGCTTTTGCATGACCAGTGTATATAGGTCAGTGGGTGGGTTCCTTTAAGGGGAGGGGCTTAGTGATTGGGAAGGGGCTCAGTGATTGGGAAGGGGATTTGGTTTTGGGGGTATAAGGGGAAACATTTAAGACTCTAAAAGGAAGGTTACAGTTAAAAATGTTTATTATTGCAAAATAAGATAAACATAAACGGAACAGGTTACTCATTGTGGTAATCGGAATAAACAAATACTCATCTACTGTCTCTCCATATGGTCTTATAGTCTAAAGCGGGCCTCCCACTGTGCGAATTTTGCCACGAAATTCCTACGAATTGGTACGATTATCGGAGACTGCCTATAGACTCTACACACAATCGTACCCAATCGTAGGAAATTCGTGACAAAAATCGCACAGTGGGAGGCCCGCTTTAGTTGTGCAAAATAATTGTAAAAAAATGTAAGAAATTCTGTCCAACAGTTCTTTTATGTGTTCTGTTTAGCTCCTTTGATGAATATTCATCAGAGGTCAAATCAGGTCGTCTAGAGTGGAGCCCTGTTCACCGAAGTGAGAAGTTTTGGAGGGAAAATGCGATGCGACTAAATGAGAAGAGTTACGAGTTACTGAAGTATGTTAACTGCTTGTTGAAATCAATCAGATTTCACAGTAAACTGCTGTTTTACCATTTTGTATATAAGCCTTTCCTACACGTCACGTTTATTCAAAGTTCTGTGTATCGAGTTGTTTATGTGTGGTTGTACGCGCACGCACATGGCCAGGGGCCAGGTGTTTAGCAAAAACATTTGCTTAAAGGCACAGGCTCGTCAGCAATGCGCGCGCGCCAAATCCATTGCACGAAATACGCAGCTCCGTGCCTTTGCTACGAATTTGGCGCGCGCGCATTGCTGACGAGCCTGTGCCTTTAATCAAAAATTTGTTTGCTTTATAAAAATGAGTTAACAGTCAACATTGCATGTCAACTTGTGTTTTTAGCAAGAATAGCAGAACACAAGTTAGTTTTAAATACACATATGAGATTTTGACTGAAACCCATTTTATAAAGCAAATTTATGAAATTGGCCCCAGGTAACCCTACACAATATCTTGTCACACTGCATTAAATTTGTTTTTGGGTATTAGCGTTTTCTGTTTGCTGTTTTTCTTACATGCTAAAAGTAGCTACAGCTAGACTAGAAAGTGTTTAAAACTAGTCGGTCTTTAAGACGGTTTTAAGACCACCCACGTGACATGCTCTCAGCCAATAGGAATGCGTAAACTGAGGTATTTATGATAATTTTATAATTCTCCAAATACATTTTCTTGCAGGATTCTGACGAGACTACTAGAAACATCCAAGGACCCGTTAGTGCTGTGTGTGAGTGCTCATGACATCGGGGAATACGTTCGACATTACCCCAGGGGCAAAAAGTGGGTTCACATATCATGATTTTTGGTTTCTTTTTGATGAGGTCAATACCCTGATGTTTCGTTTCTTGCCTTTATATCTGTGAGAGTATAAGAGCAAAGTTTGCCTGATTATGGCATATCTTGATTGGATGATTTAGAGTGTGTCAAGTACTGTTTGCACTTTAGGGGCCATCCAAATTTTTCAACATTTTCACAGTTCTACAGATAGTATTTGTTTTCACTTCAAATACGTAATGTTTATCTCTTTCAGAAAACTTTTTTTTCTTCAAATGACTGTTTTCACCTATTAATGTGACAAGGTGTGTCTGTCATGCAGATACAATTGTCTAATCATATATAAAATCATTCAAGCAGAATGCATACCCTCAATAAAATATCTGTGTTACACCCCACAATATCCCTAACTTATTGTGAGTAGTCAGAAAACTAGAGAAATCTGTGAAAACGACCAGGAATACCTAATGTTTGCTTTATTCTTTTATTGTTACAGTGTGGTTGAGCAGTTGGGTTGCAAGCATCTGGTCATGCAGTACATGACGCATGAGGATCCCAACGTACGCTACGAAGCGCTACTCGCTGTGCAGAAACTCATGGTTCACAACTGGTATGCTCCAATTATGCCTGTTATTGCACCCCCAGAGGAACTTCAGTAATAGAATGTTTGCATAGCGGCCATCTTGATGGTCCATGCACTTTGTGGCTCCATTATGGTTCCTAATATGGCAGCTTGTGCAAAAGGGCTATAGGAAAGGCAAAATCTTAGGGGGCAGTCATATTGTCACCATGTGTCATACATTAGTAGGTGCTTTGTGAATCTATTGTCATATCATTTCAATATGAAAACCTGGCCGCCAGTGCAAAAAGTGTATTGGGTTGATGTGTGAATAAGAGTTGTTGGAAATACTTCCCACTTCCCACACATGCTTTAGGTATTAGACCTGGCTGGATTTAGCTAGTGTATATAGTTGTAGTCACGAAGTACAGTGCAATATAATTTCAGTGTTGACAAATATGATATTTCACAATCTGTGAAATATTTAAATTTTAAACAAAAGTCTTCAAGCGTCAGTGGCCTTCCATTGTTTTAAAGTCTTTCCATGTAAATGCTAAACAAAACAAATTATTTGTTTGATTTGTTGCATGCCAAGAAATGGTGTTTATGTAATTTGCTATTTTGGCAAGTTGTGCGTGAAGTAGGGATGGGAATTTACGGTTGATTCAGAAACCGGTTTGCAATTCTTTCAAGTGTCGGTTAACCGTTTGGCCGACACTAAAGATTGTTGCTGGTGTTTATATGCATGTGCAATGTACACAATACCCTTAGGCCCCAAAAAAATTATTAAACCTTTATCTGGTCAATTTTACCACAACCCCCATATAAATTTAAGTTTCATGAAGTCATCACAAATAATCCTCTGAAAATTATTGTAAATTCTTTAAAATTGGGTTTCGTTTAAACGTTCGGCAAACCAATTTTTTTCGGTTTACCGGTTAAATGTCCCATCCCAACATTGAATTCTTCTCAATGTAAAGCACCTTGGGACTGTGTGTGAAATGCGCTATGTAAGAATGGGACATTATTCGTTATTCCAGCAATTTCCCTGCAAAGCGAACATTTTCAGTTTTTACGCTAGTAATTGAAATGCTTTCAAAGTGTTTGTTGCTATCCAAATTCCTACCAACCCTTCTCCATCCCTCCCCGCTCCCTATTGTCTTGCATGTTGACCCTTAGTTCATTGTTTTCTTGTTTTGTTTCTGCCAGGGAATATCTAGGAAGGCAAATGATGCAGGATGAATAAACATCGCAACACAACGGCGTCCAATCAAGCATATGCTGCATGCGTATGTTATGAATGTTATGTTCTGCATGTACAGTTTGCCAGTGAATGAGTTCACCCTTCTGTGGCACTTCCGGTTGACCTTTGATGGCATATATGACCTCCGACTCTTAGGCTGCGTTCGGGCGTGTACTCGTGTTAACACGAGTTATACTCCTGCGCGCGTGAACGGCAAGAATAACGACACTCGGGTCAATGAGAGTATGCTCTCACTACTCCCCAACAAATGGGGAGTGTGCTCGTACTCCTGTTAAGTGTCATGTGATTTGTACGAAGATGGTGGAATATGGGTGGGATTTTTGGTGAATTTGCTCAACGTGTCAACTCAATAACTGAAACAATAACTCACTAAGGTTTGTTTTAGACGGCATCAAAGGTTCTCACGACTTACGGCCTGTATTTCCTCAGTTTCTTGTGAGCAATGAAACGGCATTTTTTTGTGCAGTGACGGCAAGAGACGTCCATCTTCACTGCTTGCCATTCGCGCACGCGGACTGCGGATTTGCCGTTCGCGTGATGTGACCCGAGTGCAATGCGCACGCATTACTCCCGAGTAACGAGAACTGCACGCCCGAACGCAGCCTTAAGGTCAATTTAAAGGAGCTTGTCAAGAGTTTTCCAGAAAATGGATTTCGTTATAACCTAACATATAAAATACCTCCCTAAAAAAATACTATCCATGGGAAGAAAACAGGAAATTTGCAATCCCCAATTTGGATGTGGAAGCAAAAAGGTTGGTATAATCACTGCACTGCTTTATGTAACTGGATGAATGTACTAAAGTTTGGAGGTTTTTGATGATATCCCCAGAAATATACGGATTGACAACGCGAAAAATTCAGAATGGTAATAAGAAAAATATGACACGATATGGTATCAAAATCTCAACACCCATGGGAAATATGGGATGCTCAAAAATGAGATCTGGTCATGCTCCTTTAAACATGTATATAGTACTGTATACTGTACTAAATATTCTGGAGTCCCTTGTGGTAGAAGAAAAGGATTATTGAAGGGTTTATTTTATTTATTCAAATATTATTATGTAACAATCTTAAAAATGGTTTGTCATCATAGGCTGGATCCGAATTAGTGGCTTTGGCTGCGGCTGTTGCTATGCTGTTTCTAAGGATTTTCATTGTCCACCCATAGCAACAGCCATAGCCACTAATTCGGATCCAGCCTTACTATCTGCTTATTTTGTAGTCGGATATATTTCTTTTAACCTCGCATCTCAGGCCCATACTTTTTGATGCACCGGGTTATCCTATAGAAGCCACCCTTACTGAACACAAGATTTGAAAGAGGATGAGTCAAGCTATGAGTACATGCCTATCAATTGTTGAGGGTGTGTTTGCAGAAACTTGAATTCACCGAGTTGAACATGGAAGAAATACAGGGGAGTTTGGGCACTTTGAGGACCAATGGGTTAATAATTGATGTACATTAATATTTCAGGGTTAAACTCATTTTGAAAACTTTTGTTTTATGCTAATGATTCCATATTCATGAGTATTTCCATATTTTCCATATTCATGAACATTTCCATATTCATGACAAAGGTTTCTGGTATCAGTCACTTATTAAATATTGTTATTGATTTGTTCTCAGAAATGTTTATTATTTTGTAAAACTTCTGTCAAGACATTTTTGCCATTTTGGAAGTATAATTGTTGTCTCCATGTACTTTCAAGCTCAAGGCCCAAATGTACACATACTAAAATATACGAGTGGTAAATAAAGTATTTATATTAAACATTTGATATTAAATTAGTTTAGTATTAAGTGAATGGGCTTAAAAAATTGACGTCTCGGTTTGTTTACATATATGTGCTTTCCTATGGCCCAATGCCCTCTGGTATATATGAGATTTCCCCTTATATTTAATTGCGTGCATGTAAACAAACAGTGATGTCATAATAATTGTGTCTATTGAGGGCAGTTGTAAAAACTCATTGTTTGAAATGTTGCAAACAATTGTTTTTAAAAATATAATATAACCATAAAATCTTCAAAGGAATAGTTATGTATCATTGCATAGCAGTGCCATACAGTGGAAATAAAAGAAATATTACACATACATCGTTTATATTTCGTTGTTGCTTGTGTGTGATTGTTTCGAGTGATAAATGTACCCATTTGCTTCATTACCACATCTCCCTCATCCCAACAACTAATTAGAAGCATAAGATTATGCATGCTCCACCCCCTGCCCCTCCCACCGATTCTGAGGGATAAAATGACGCAATGGAGTGGTAGGCGACTCCGTAAATAAGCAATGTGCATCTTGCTCCGGGCATTGTCTCCCCTCCATTTTTGTACATAGATCAGTGGAAAGGATCACGAATTTGACATAGCGCCACCATTCGGCCGAATCTCTCTGCAAGCCTCATCACAATGTTGAGATGAAATATTAATTCACTTTTCATTTTTATTGTAATTTTTACGCACGAAAGTTCATTCATTTATATTGTATGATTCTTACTGTTTATTTAAGATACATCAGATTTGCTTTTGAAATGAGCACGTTTGACGTTTGTGTAACCGAAATCTGGAACTATATGGGTTAGCGGAAGGATCGCTAATTTGGAAGTGATGCGGTGTAAACAAAACACCTGCATCATTTTGCGAAATGTGCCAGGTGACGCAGGATGCATGGGACGAGCGGAAAAAAACCCTGAAGAACGAAGATTGTTAAAATACTAAAGACTAAGTTTTCGCCAGGATGGGGTGTTGTACGGCAAGGTTTACCCTGATGTCTATATGTGCTCTTCAAATGGTAAAGATTTTCGTAATATGAAAATACTTGTTCTGAATTTTGGACCCCGCTGATCCGCATTTTTGATGACAGTCCACGCACGCACGGAGCACGCTGTGGCTGCGCTGTGCATGTGCCGCGCGCTGGGCCATGGGCGCCGCGACACCGGTTTCGAGTCAACTCGGTCCTATTAAAGTCAACTCGGTCCCGGTCAACTCTGACCCAGGTCAACTCGGACCCAGGTCAACTCGGTCCCAGGTCAACTCGGACCCAGGTCAACTCGGTCCCAGGTCAACTCGGTCCCAAGTCAACTCGGTCCCAAGTCAACTCGGACCCTATGGGAAATTGAACGTAAAATTATACCTTTTATTTCTGGATGTCCTTCAGATCCTGTAAGGACTTCTCATCTATACATTTTCATATAAAAATATAATTCAGTAATAACTGATCGACTTCGTGTGTTGTTTGCATTTATATGTAATGTACGAACTATTTCAACTGGTACAAGCTTTATTTTTTGAAAATAGAATTACAGAAATGCAGGGCAGTTTTCTGCAGGACAGTTGGTGCGAAAACAACCAGAATGTACTTTAAGTAAACGAAACAAAAAAAAGGAGATTTGCAATGTCCAAAAATGTAATCAACCATTTTGCCTGAAAATCCTTACCTACATGTAAGTGGAGTATTTCTGCCCGAGATGATATATTTTTATCAGTAAACTATAACGGTATCTGTTTCAGAAAACAATGTTCAAAACCCATCTTTGGTGATTATTAATCTTTGGCCATTGATTTTTAAAAAAAATTTCGTTCAATTTCCCATAGGGTCCGAGTTGACTTGGGTCCGAGTTGACTTGGGACCGAGTTGACCGGGACCGAGTTGACCTGTACCCGCGACGACCTGTACCCGCGACCCCACACGGCCGCGCAGCATGAGCAACTCAAATGGCTATATTTTCAAAAAGCCCTGTGACAAGCCAAAATTACTAAACACGGACATTGATGATTTGTAAGACTGGATTGACACCAAGCCTTTTTACGCGTCTGTGTGCGTAAATTTTACTTGCATCACTTTGTTTGGGGAATAAGCAGCGTAGAACTTAAGGAATTTTATGTAAACCGATGCACTGAAAAACCACAGAATAAAAAAAAACACTTAATTTTCACCGCTTTTTCTCAAAGCAACACGTGTCCAAATTACATGCGTAAATGTGTGAAAAGGCTGTGTGAGTCCGGCCTTAGGTAACGGCATGTTGCCTAAAATTTATTATTTAGTATATTTATTATTTAGTATATATTTATTATTTAGTATATATTTATTATTTAGTATATATTATTTAGTATATTTACAATATTATTTATATATATTTTGTTTTTGCATGTTTATTGCTATGTAATATGTTATCACTGAAGTGTTCATTAAAAATGTCTTGGAGAAAAAGCGTAAGAATTTACAAATCTGGCATCGTTAATTTTTCCATAATATTTGTGTTTTGTTTTTACTTGAATATACATCATTAGCAAAGAAGATATTAGGATATTAAAGGCACAGTCTCGTCGGCAATGCGCACGCGCCAAATTCGTGCCACGAAATACGCAGCTCCATAGCAAAGGAAAGCTACGTATTTCGAGGCATGAATTTGGCGCGCGCGCATTGCTGACGAAGCGAGCCTATGCCTTTCAATGCAAAGGATATTAGGCCTTTTAATATTGTAAATCTAAAATTAACTTAAATGACATATTAAAATCATTACATTCTATTCGTGACCATCTCTTATTATTTCAAAGGTTCTTTAGTGATTGATGATACAACGTCATGTACAGATATTACATGCTGCCGGGTAATCAAGATTGGTATGTTAATGAGACAACAGATGAACACGCCACATGAGCATCCTTGTACCGTTCCATCTTTGTTATTAATTACATACAGACTGACATGTACCAAGGATGTTGTAGTTAATTGGCAAACAGATGGTGTAATTGGAGCTGATAATGGGGATTAGGGACTGTTTTACAACTAATTACATATTGTGTACATAGACTTATATTTTATACATGTAGCATATGCTAAAAAATATTCTTACAGGGTATATGCACATCTCCAATTAAGGGTACAAAGGGAAAAAATTGATTTAGCTTGCGCCGGGGAGACTGAATGTTAATTGGGGTTTGTTTTGCCCTTACCCGACGTAACTATTAACACTGTATACTCGGACGTCTGCCTTGTTTGCAGGGGGTCATGGGTTCAGGTCCCGGCCGGGCACGCTGTGAAGTTTTTTTATAGTACCTCGGGAAAGCACCAAGTATACAGTGTTAATAATTACGTTGGGTACAAATGTAGGGGCAAAACAAACCCCAATTAACATTGTCTCCCCGACGCAAGCTAAATCAATTTCTGATTAATTATGAAATGTATTCCTTTGTTTACTATAACAAAACCACTATAACAAACATTTATACATGTAGATCTCTTGATGTTCATTACACCACTCCATATGTGGGTCTGTCCACAGTAATGGTTACATTTGAACAATAAGTCAATAATTCCTTTCAGATGTCTTTAGTTTATCTCAGAATTAAAGAAATATCCTTGTTTTGTTCTCAGGAAATTGCTGCCACAACATACATTTTTGAAAAGCTTGTGTACAAATTTTCCTATTACGCATGTAACGTGGACAGACAATTTTGTTGTAGGACTATTTTTCTTACTCCTTGGTGAAAAAGTTATTTCCTCAGTTTAGCTTGATAATTTAAAGATAAAATTAAGACATTTGAAGTGAACTGCAGGGACCTAAGATCTTGAATGTTACAAAAATGTACCCCATTACTGTGGACAGACCCATGTATACCGGTATAAAATTAATAATGTTTCCCAATAAGTAAACAGTTACATGTAGATCCCATGATGTTCGTTATGTCAACTTTCCACTGCATTGCATTTTGTAAAATACCGTACATGTATAGTATGCATTGAACATGTTCTTTGTGTCTGGAAAGGCAAACTGTTTTGTCAACGGCCAGATTCTTATACAATTACTCATCTAAACTGCAAATACTGACCTTCAAATACCAATATTGCACTGCACCAAGTTGTAACAATATCAGCTTTTGTCCACAGTCAAAGGGTTTTTGATAAGTACTGCAGCTGAACAATTAAACCTCTGTGTAACCAGTACTGTGTACAAACTCGTGCAGAAAATATATGGGAAAGCGACACAGAAAAAACACACCTTGCTTGAATTTCCTGAAATCTGAATCAAAAGGATGTAAAAAGGGAAATTTTGAAATTGGGCATAAATTCCAATCACTGGTCGCCACAGAGATGTGTGCAGAGTCTATGAAACGGGGCAGTTTCGAAGGAAACTGTGGAAGTTGTTTTCACTCCTAAATTCACTTCCCTTTAAAATATTACATGTAACACTTTTGGTGTTTACCGAGTCATATTAAGAAAAATTAGTGGTTACCAATAAACATTTTTTCCCCTCAAAGTGTTAATTATGTTGTTGGTATGGTTTGCTGTGACAATAGCTGAATATACTGACAAATTAATTACCGGTAATAAAAATGAAAAATTTAAAAAAAGGCTAATCGTGAAATGCACATGCTGCAGGCTACACGTGATACCAATAATGACAGTCGCATAACTCGTAAGGTTTGTGTGTATAATGACCATTGACAGTTTGTTTGGATAATAGCCACATCTTCTAAGAAATAAAATGAATATCTAGCAGCTGTCAAGAATGTCATGAATTTCCTAATAAGCACAGCAGTGACACAGTGTTTACTGTACCAGTAATTTTAATGGATTCCAACCATAGGGTATCTGTGTACTTTGGAACCGTGAATTTCCAAAATATATGCATTCATTACTTTATTTAGCATGTTATGAAAAGAATTGCCAGTAGTAGACATGAAATAGCTACATAATGATGAGCTATGCATGTGGGTCTTTCTATAGTCCAAAAGTGTGACATTTAGTGTCCCCCGTTACACCTGATATGTGTTTTTTTTTCGTACAAAAATCATTAAAATGGCTTTTGAAACCATTTTGTATGAATTGTACTTTATATACCGGTACTCGCTCTTTGAGATGGAAAGTATTTCCTGATTTTACAAAAACAAGATGTAACGGGGGACACCAACATAATTAATAGAAAGACCCACGTACATACTGTTTGTAATCTTTCGAATTCTGGAAAATTCTTAAGGAAATTATTTTTCCTTCGAGTACAAACCAGGATATTAACTATACCTGCAAAATGGGTATCGTCACTTTTGTCTAAAATCAACTGTCTTCTGTTTGAATTAGTTGATCAGCTTAAAATGTATAAATAACTTCACATACTTGTCCATACATTTCTTCTTTTAGATGAAAATCGAGTTGGAACCAGATAGCAAAGTAAAAATCAAATATTTTGGTTTCAAGTCCCCTCCCCCCTCCCCACCCTCCACCCTCCCCCCACCCTCCACCCCCTCCCCTCCCCCTCCCTTCCCCCCTCCCCCACACCAAAATATTACTGTAGTTATTTAGACTAAATAAGATTGTGTAACATTATATTTTTGTTTGGTTTCCAGCTTGCTTCAGTGGAGCGCTTTGTATTTGACATGGTAGGGACCATGTGGACACCTATCGCTGTGGGCGTTCTGGACATCATTGCAATCTTATTCGGCATTTTTGGTATTCATCAGTACAGATCCAAATTTATTTATGTGGTGAGTCTATAACATACTGTCATGTTCTTATTACAGGCCTTGAAATAACCCACGGCAAATTGCCATCGGTGCCCTATGCTTTTGCTGTGTTGCCCTTAAAAAGTTCCAACACAAATTTTCCATTTCCTCATTTAGGTGCCCTTTACTAAGAGAAAATTGCCGTGCCCTTTTGAAAGTGAATTTCGAGGCCTGTTATTAATATGTACTCTCGAACCTCGTTAATAAGAGGTTCTTTGCAGATTACTTTGTTAAAACAGAAACCTTGTATTATCAGGAATGACATATTAATGAACAAAAGATTGGGGCCTACATGTACAGTTGTGCTTGTTTTAAGCAGAATGTATTTCTTTTTTTCTGTCTTACAGTACGGAGTGTGGCATATCTTCTGGATTGGCTGGAACATCTTCATCATCTGCTTATATTGTGAAGCAGGAGTTCTTAGTCTACAGGTTAGTACAGCAATTGGGTGCTGTTTATAGGACCACTCACAGGCTAGATTCAATTTGGTAATGATTGAAACAAATTACCAGTGATGTGCTGTTCTGAAGTATTCAGTGTCATGCAATTATTATTATTTTTTTAAATGTGATTTTTGTTTTTTAATTTTCAGAATAATACAAACATCCTAAACATGGGAACAAATAGCGATAGTTGGTGGCTGACGCACGGTTTCGGCTGCGTCGTGACGACAAGAACGTCAACAACAATTGACCTCGCATCACTCATGCTTCGGAGCGACAATCAGCGACTCTCAGTGGAAGGATGCGTAATTGATGGACGATACGTAGAGGTCATACATGCTAGCGTGCAGATTATATTAGCGGTATGTTAGCATTATTCACTGTAAAATCTGAATAAACCAAATGTGACGTGCTCTCCAAATATGAGCCGCTTCTATAAAATCATGAGCCGAGTTTTTGCGACAATAACTGGAAATTAGTGGCGGATTCAGGCTCATTAAAATATGAACACAATGGAAATTCCTCGCTGTACCTGGGAAATTAACACATGGCATAATGGCCCGGATGGCCAGCATACTATCTCCAATTATTAAAGCATAAAATGAATACAACTGGGTGGAAAGAAAAGGGTATTGCCTATAGACAGTGACCATGGTCTGAAATAGGGATGGGAATTTACGGTTAATTCTTTTCAAGTGTCTGTTAACTGTTCGGCCGACACTAAAGGTGTTTGCTGGTGTTTGCAGTGTAGACAATACCCCTAGACCCCCAAAATAATCATTGAATTGTTATCTGTTCAAAATTTTACTACGACCCCCACAAATTTATTTCAGTTTCATGAAGTCATTACAAATAACCCTTTGAAAACTATTGTAGATTCTTTAAAATTGGGTTTCATTCAAACATTCGGCAAAACAGGTTTTCAATTTTGTTTAGGTTAACTGGTTAAACATCCCATCCCATAGTGGAGGGTGTTGTCATAGCAGTGACCATGGTCTGAAACATTATCAATTAAACCACTCTACCCTCTGTCTGATGTGAGAAAGTGCTCGGTAATTAACCTGTACTTTTTGAAATAACCGTTTTTGTTTTGTCTTTTTTAAAATCAGATTCTTGGGATAATTGGTGCCGTTTTAGTGAATATGAAGTTTGCAGAGGAGGAGGATAGTTGTAAGTATGCATGTATAAATTTGGCTCCTTGTTCCCCTTCCCCTCCCCCCACCCCCTCCCCCTTTACCTCCACCGCCCCCTTTCCCCAACCCCACCAATTTTACTCTCCTGCCACCCAGTCCTAAGCAAATATTCAATCTACTCAAATTCTGCCAGCTGTTTAACAAACTATTAAAATCCCTTTGGTTTACTCTTTGCAGTTGATTTTATCGGAGGGTTTGATTCAACGTATTCCAGTTACAATTCACATGCACAACAGAAGGAGCCTGAAGTACCGTTACAGCCAGTCTACATGTAAGCACAGTTTTCTTTAAGTTTGTAAGTAGAATGCATAGTTCCGATTTTACCCACTTAACTCCACCCCCTTGGACATTGTTGCTATGGCTCACACACTATCGTAAAAAATGGCGACATACTACGCACAAAGCAATGGGACTTTCACGGAAAGCACAGATTCATTGAAGAAAACTCAAAGGTATTCATGTTTCAGGGTCAACAGTTATCTTAGAACACACTAAGTAAAGGGCCAGTAATACAAGATGTCATATCATTACGAAATATAGCTTTCGTACCTTTGAACAACGAAACGACCGGCCTTGAAACCAAAAATTCACCCGGATCGTCGCATACAACACTGTACAAATTGTGGGGCCGGCAGAACATATCGCGTGATCATGTTGTTGTGAGCGTACAGTGCACTTTGACCTATGTTGGTGACATCTGCTAGCTTTGCTGTGATTGGTCGGCGGGTTCGGTTGATTGACTATGCATTATTTCCAACCTAGAAGATTTTACCATACCAAATTTGGAATGGTAATTAAATTCTCACAAAACCAAAACAAAATTTGTGCAAAGTAAAATTTCTAAGCTGTGAAATGAGTACCTTGTATGGTAACAAATAAACTATTCATATGTAATTTAATATTATCAAAATCTGGAAAATTCAGTTTACAGTAAACTCTCATTATAACGCCCTCTCTGATATAAAGCTCCCTTTTCTAAGTCTTGGCTGTTATTGTGTATGCGCTCTCTGGATATAAAGCTCCCAGTATTTCAGTCTCTTGAAGAGCGCTATAATGGAAGTTTACTGTACAATGTAGTAGTAGAAGACAACATGTACATTGAAATTAAAATGAGCAAAACTTGAAATATGTTGAAATTAGTTGCATGTACAACACAGCCATGAATGGATATTATAAACAATTCTGTTAACAATTCTGGACAAATACATTGTATTTAAAATAGGCAAAACTCAATTGTTCAAATTAGGTGCAAAAAACCCACAACCGGATTGTTTTGTCACACATTCTGATCATGTTCATTTATTTCCAACTTTGTGCATCAACACACAGGCACAGAGGCGTCCACTGATTGGATGCCATCAGCTGTTGCCATAGTCTCCATGACAACGGTATCGCGGGTCACATCCACCTCAGCCGATTGTATACTCAATGCGTCAATGCATTCTAATAAAGTGCTTGAGGTTTATCTTAGATCTTAACAGCACTGTACGACACTTAAAGGGTTGCGCTAAGAAAACTATGCTTTTGTGCATATTTTTGTAAAGCACTATGCATGTTATCTTTATTATAAATTTCATTGGTTCTTAAAGGACCAATTGGAACTGAATAATTTGGTCAGTAGCTCCGACTGCCTTAAAGGAAGGAACAACGCTTGTTTGTTGTTATCGGCAAATTTAATCAATAATATTACCGATGTATTGCCCGTTGCATAAACCTTCATGAAAATCTTGTTTTCAACGTCTGCAACCCAATTAATTTTGATGATAAACTCTGCAACTATGTGCTGCGCCATATTTGAAATTTTGAAAGGAATCATGATGACGTCAACCATGCAACGATTGCATGGATGACGTCAAAATTGATGCCTTGTTTCCCGACTCCCATACGCCGTGAAGTATGCAAAAATCTGTCCCGACTCACACCCTCTCCGAGAGCCGGCGACTTACATAATTCGGCAACCCTTTGCAAGTGTTGTCCCTTCCTTTCAGGGGATTTTATAATAATAGAGTGGTCTAAAGTGACAAATGATAAAGAGAGCCACATGATTTATGGGTACATGTACTATATGCTGTAAAAATTAAACTATTTTTCATTGACACGTTCAAATTATAATTTTATTGTATTAGCAATTGCAAAAATGTAAAGAATATTTTTGCTGTGAAGATTCTATTCTGTATATAAATGCACTAGATTTTACATTAAGGATGGCCTTAACACAAGCTCTACACAAAATGTATTTATTTTTGTGTACTCACATTTTCTTTCTGATTCGAGTGCATTGCACAGTAGTGCCTATAACCAGTTACAGAAGTGTGTTTGTCAAAAGTGTGAAAAGAAGTCTAAAACTTAGCTTTCTAGTTTTGCAAATTAAAAGGAATGAATTGCAAATGTCTGACAATGACCCCGTTCTCACCAGAGTTTTCCTGATGTGAATGCACGCCGCTTCATTCAACGAAGCAAAAAGCTTCATTCGACGAAGACATCACTTCATTCTATGAAGAAATTTGTAATGAGAACGCTCCCTTCATTCGACGAAGCAATTTGGCAGGCCTGGTTGCACGATCGCGCCGTTGTGTGTCAAGCGCCCAGCAAGCGTTGTTTTTGCCGCGCCACTGGAAAACCACACATCTTCATTCGATCTTCTTTAAGTGATATGTGAACGCACGCTTTGTTAACTAACGATGATTAACTAATCATCGAACGAAGTGATTTCTCTAGTGAGAACGGGGTCAATGAGAGAAATGCCTTTTGTGGACTTTAAGGGTGTGTTCCATTAGCTTCCACAAGTCAGCCCCGACCTGGGAATGATCCTGCAAGGCATGATCAGAGATAGGAAGAAAGTTAAACTTGTGTAGACCAAATTGAACACAACTAAGAGTTGAGAAGTTGATAAGAATTTTTTTTCTTTAAAATGACTCATTAAGCATCGGTAGGTGCAGATTTTTTGGGAAAAAATGTTTTGTACACAAGGTTAACATGTAATAATCAACTTGTCAATTCTTTCCGACCCAACGATACAGACAAATCGAGTTGTGAATAGCTTGGTGTTTTCTACCATTACAGTGATTGAAATGTCGGTGCTTAAGGATCAAAGAATGTGGATGGATTATACATAAATTTGCTAAGTAACTACACGTACCACCATCTTTTGTATTGAATTGTAAAACATAAAATTGTGTAAATTATATTTGGTAAACTAACTATACAGTGAATTAACCCAAAATACCTGTTTAACTCAAACCAATTCCCCAGTTCATAATACTGTATAACAAACTATTGAGGTACTTGTAGTAAAGAGAGGTTACTTCAGTAAGCATCAACAATTTGCTTAGTAGAGGTATTTGATTAGCATATAGCTACTCACAGAAATGTTAAAACGTGGTCAAATCTAAGCATTAAAACTACCCGTACATGTCTTTGGTCCATTAAGTTCAAAATGCACTTCTCAATCCATTTTACATTTAACTTTTTTTTATTTTTGATATTTAAAGTTTAACAAAACCTGATTTAAAAAAACATTACTCCCTGTATTTTGTAAATAAAATGGCTCGCTTAGCCTAAATCAAGGGAGATTTGTTTGTAAACGAAGCAATTGTGGTGCATATTGGAACAGTTTCTCATAGAACCATGGGTGAATATTCATGTTTCAAATAATTGGTTCATAATCAATTTTGTCATTGTTAAAGTTGTGAACAAATTATGTGCAATGTTTGTGTCTGTTTTAAACTGCGGTATTAAACTTTTTGTATGTGTTTTGAAGTGTAAACAGCTGTCAAATCTTTCAGAATTTGAAGTAGAAGTGTTTTTATAAAACTTGTTTAGAGATGTTGAAGTAATCTGTAATGAGTACAGTGTTTTAGCAAAATAAATGCTAGAGTTCCAGGAATCAAGAATGTTGATTTGTCAATTTTGTTGGAATTGGCAAATTTTGGCCATCTGGCGATAGGACTGGGAACCAATCTATGAGGTTCTCAGGCTGGATCCGAATTAGTGGCTGTTGCTAATGACTATCATTGTCCAGCCATAGCCACAGCCACTAATTCGGATCCAGCCTAAGACATTTCATATGAGGTCGGGAAACCAGTCTACTCTCAGCTCTTCATGCAGTTTACTTTTCCACTTGTAGTTGAAGTACATTATGGACATGTCATATTTTTCAATATTATCCAAAATATGCTCACTTTTGTTCCCAGGAACTAATTTTGTTGTGTGTTCTTTAAAATTAACAGTTACGATTATTGAATAATTTAAGTTTCTGTAAAATTTTAATAAATGTTGTAGGCCTACTACACGTTTAAAATATTGCACTAAAGCCAAAATATTGCAGTAGTCTGGCTCTAATTCTGCAAAAGTGACGCATGAAATGTATGCTCTGAGTCTGGGAACAAGACCTATATTGTGGGAGTTGATTCAACAGCAAAATTTGCTTTTGCCTGAAAATTGGCTTTTTAAATCAAATTCTAGGTGTGCAATTTTAAAGTAAGTACTACTGTAGATATTTGTGACTTTTAAACATACCGACGAAACGTGAAATTTCCTGTTTAGAAGCACACATACACAAAAAGGAATTATTTAACGTCTGCAAAAAAATAAAAGATGACACTTCACTTGACTTGCTCTGCATGCCATAGACCTGAACAGGGCGTCGTATCCTCCGCCCTGGTGGCGCCGTTTCTAACCCCAAATCTGTGGCAAACTCACGCAAATGACATTTGTCCCTTGGCTCTGATATTTGCTCAATAGGTGCACTCGCCCTAGCCCAGGTTGGACTCCGTACCGCATACTACATGGGGATACGGAGTCCAGGATATGAAGTTCCAAAAACAGGGTGAAAATTTTTGTAACAGAAAAAATCAATATTTCTACCTTGTGCTGGAAGCCGGTAATGTGCTAACAAAGTTCCATGTGTCCTAATCTTTGGGATTGCCGGGTTTAGAAATCCACTACACATCACCGAACTGCATATTCCGGAGGAAAACGGCAAAAAGTCACGCTAATTTGCTATATATTTGTGCACAAATTTTCCCAACACATAAGGTATATAGCCGGCTCGAAACGCGCAATGCGTTTTTTGTTCTCACCGCGCTCGCGCAATTTGCGGTTGCTAGGCAAGTCGCGCGCGCGCGCAAGTCCTTGCGCGTGAATGGAATTGCGTGGCACGCGCTTATCCAAAGTCAATGATACCGGCAGCTTTTCCTGGAATTTAACGTTGGTTTGTGCTTAAAATCCAGCATATTTTCGTCAAATTTTGTGTACATGGTTTTTAAACCTTCCGTTGCTGTAAATAAAGACGCCAAGAACATACGGACATCAATTCGACGTCCACTAAAAGGTAAAATAGCTCAAAAAATGATGTGGAAGTTTCAATCACCCTGTTTTGAGACATCGTGACCTGGACGTCACTCGTAATGCAATGAAGACGACGTCCAACCTGGGCTACACTCGCCCCAATATCCTGAAGAGTACGCATCGACCCGATGTCTAAATTTAGTTAAACTGTCTTTTTATTTCTGCTAATAAAATTCATGCCTTCATTTTTGTGTCTCTAGAACTAATTTAATGGTGTCGCCCATGTCGGAAGCTTGCAAAATTTGACTGGCTGATCAGCTGTGAGCCAAGACCATGAAGACAGAGTAATTGAATTCTCCTCTCGCATGATAAGATGCTAGTAAATGTCCGACACTGAGAAAGGACCGACCACGATCATGGGACCAGATAGACAGAAGAAAGAAGTCCCTGAAGATGAAGATTCCCCAGACCGTGATCTAAGCATGCCTCAGATGGTGGTTGCCATGGGAACTGACAGCAGTGACGATGACGATGATGATAATGATCATAGTGATGTTGATGAGGTGGTGGGACCACAAGGCGAGGGGTACATGCTCTTACCAAATGCAGACCAAGACGTGGAACAAGAACACAATGAGGTAAATCTCTCAAAGTTTGAAATATTTTTTTGATCTCTCTCAAATTACGTCACTTCTTACAGATGAGATTGCCACGTGCATCAGGATCTTGATTGAAATTTGAGATATGCATCGGCTGCGCCATATTTCGAACAAATTTCGAGCAACACGCGCACGTTTGGAACATTTCTCAGGATGTGCGTACGCGTACTTGGTGGCGTTTAATACACAATAGCATTTTTCTACAAAGATGGCGTCTTTGAGAGTGGTCAATTTGTTTTTATTTGACAGTCTCAGATATTATATAAAACGGGAAACATACACGCAATACCAATGAAATTGAAAACAGAAAAAAATTATAAAATGCAAGTACATTAATCCTAAATGGTACCAAATCCTCCAATTTCTACACGATTATCCATAGGACCAAGTGGTTAAGTATCTAAGGAACGGTTGAGGATAACACAAACAAGATAAAAACTTGTATTATCAGAAATGAAAACAATGAAGAACAAAGGAATGGGACAGAATGTTGTATTAACAACATGTCATGGGTTCGAGTCCCGCCCGAGCACGCCAAGTGTTTTCAGCATGTCCTCATGAAACGCACTTAGTATATAGTGCATACCGCATCGTCAATGGGCAAAATTACTTTCATTTAACATCGATTGGACCGACGCAATAATTCCTTACTTCAAATAATCTTATTATCATGGTTCAACTGTACAGGTCATGGACAGTGAAGATTTTGTTGCAACTTCAAGCAGCCTGCAGGATCAAGAACAGCAGCCACAACAGCAGCAACAACAATCCAATCTCCCACCCCACTTAGCCAAACTCCTTCCATCCCAAGTTCCCTCTCAAGACCCATCAACCATTGTATCCTTCACGGACACGCCCAAGACCTTAGAAGCACGCCGCCAAATCATGGCAAAAGATGATGAGATTCGCAAGGCAATGGTCGGATTCTCGCTGCCTGGATCTGCGGTTCCGCCGTGGGCCAGGGCGCTAGACGATAAGGAATGGAAGGAGCAACTGACGGTGATGATGCAAAGTAGAGAGAAGAAAATGGATTCAACTGGCACCTCTCGGGACAGAAAAACATGATTCAAACGACTCAAGAACTTTTTCCATTCCGACTAGGCTTGGGCGACTCCAGCATTTTCAGAGTCGACTCCGATTAAAAAAAGAATAGTGATTCCATTTTTATGGAAAAACATTATTTGTTTAAGTGCGTGTACATTGACGGTACACCGTGCAGCACTAAATCTATTTATTTAGGGTGGGTAGATGGGAAATGTATTTTAACAATAATAATTATGTCCTATAGACGAATCGGGTAGCTATTAGGACTCTTTCCCTCAAGTTCCCTGCACATCCGCCATGATAACTGGGGGCCATCCAGTGCCATGAAGTGTACATACTGTGTTATTAAATCAAACAGTGTACAACGCGCCCCCTAGGCTTTACAAGTTTTCAACCAGAAATGCGCAAATTGTTCGAAGTGACAACATGGTAACAGCTTATCATCAACACACAGTTTCATGGCACTGGATGGCCCCCATTTCAGCATTTGCCATTAACTTTTTTCCCAACTGTCCAACAGGGCCAGTTGGCTTAAGTCTTTACTGACCCGCCGGCATTTCAAGTGGCCCGGTTGAAATTTCCGGTTGTTCTTTTTACACACAGTCCACCTTTAATGTTTGCAATAACCGCATTTGAGTGAATAAATTAGGAAAATTTGGTAGTCATGAGGTTCTCCCCAGTACAAGTTTTATTTCAACTGGACAGCCGGACCATTTGGGGAGGTTTTCCAACTGGTCCGAGATGATTTTAACTGTCATTTGGCCAACGGACCAGTGCTAATTCGAACGCTGCATTTATGGCGGGCGTACAGGGAAGGAGTCCTTAGCTACTGAATTCGTCTGGGGGATACTCATGCCACTTTACAACATAAACCAGATTTTCTTTCTGGACCTAATCATGCTTAAAGTAATTATTGTTTGATTATTCTTACAGATCAAAAAGACATAGGCCTAAAAAACAGACCCAGTTTAACTACATACATTAACTATGGGTACATTGTGTCATTGTTAAAATTGAACAATAATTGTTCAATGTCCAATAAATTTTGTATACCCAGCATGATGTGTGACAGAGGGACTCGATCCCCTTATCTATTTACCTCAACAAAATGTTTAATGCAGCCCTCCGCCACCCCATCCCAAAGGATTTCTTTAAAATACCTTGGGTGTTTGAGACACAATAGAAGGAGAGGGTACCCTCTGCCACAGAGTGTGCTCCAAAATTTTAATTGTGAGTGGCATCATAAAGCATGTTCAATCTTGCTGAAAATCCTGTATTGATGTACAGAATGCAAGTTCACACAAAGTAGAACCATCATGTTAAAATTAATATCCATGTGTATCAGATATAACCTGTGGAGATTATAGTCTGTGAGATTTGTACATACTAGTGTACAGTCATATCATACATAGAGGCCACCTGTCTTTGGTTTAAAATACCATGTGTATAATACTAATGCAACCTTAAGTGGCCACCTGTTTATAGTGGCCACTAAACAAGTTTCACTGTATATAAAGTAAATAAAAGCCTGACTTGGCTCATATAGTCATACATGTATTTGGAGTTTTTAAGTTTATTTCTTTGCGTGTTTTACATGAATAATGTCTGATGCACGTAATAGTATCAATACCGTGTTCACCATAGGAGAGAATGGCATAAAGCAACTGTTGGTTGTATAAGTATAGGCAATAGTGTGCACCACGTAGCAACAATAGCATAGTGTGTGACTTTCTAAATTGCACATCCATTCAAAAGTGAAGAATTCGGGGCATTGGTCACAGTGCAAAGGTTACACGGAATGCTAACTGATATCAGGGCCCAATTTCATAGAGCTGCTTAAGCATGAAAAATGCATGAAAAACTTTGCTTGATAAAATGAGGTTACCGGCAAAAATTTCATGAGATTGTCATGGTAATGAAACAGTCCTCTAACACTGGTCATATGCTACTTCTATTACATGAGGATTTCACTGATAACGTTCTCTACTAGGCAAGTGTTTTTCGTGCTTAAGCAAATTGTTGTGCTTAAACACCTCTATGAAATTGGGCCCAGATGTTGGGGAAAAAAAGGAGGAAGGTATCCAGTCTACAGACTGATTCCCTGTCCCTACATTATGGTCGGGTGCATCCGAATTAGTGGCTTTGGCTGTTGCTATGCTGTTTCTAAGGACTGTCATTGTCCAGCCGTAGCCAAAGCCACTAATTCGGATCCAGCCCAACTCTTGGTGGCGCATTTTATTTTTAGGGCGTAGCAGGAAGAGCACAGAGAAAACAAGTCGAGTAGTACGTCATCATGAATAATAAACACGTACCTTTGAACACGCACAATTTTTATTATTCATATTGTGACGTATTACTTAACGTGTTTGCATTTTATTTTACGAAACTAACAGAAGACGATCGAGATGTCGTACGTAAGTTGAGCAACAGAATGTGTTTTTTTAAAAGTATTTTGTTTTGATTTGCCCTACCCCTAGAACTAGTATACCTATTCCCCCATAGGGTATAGTTCTAGGGGTAGATTTGCGCCATTCTTCATCGGGCGGGTAGAGAGAATTGAGAAGTTGATTATGCCATGGCAGATGGCTTAGTGAGTCTTAGACGTTTTGGTTTGGGTAGGCCTACAAAACATAAGACAGCATGCCATGGAAATTTTTGTTTTAAATCTTTCCAAAAAAATTTTAAGTTTCATTTTTAATTTTCCCTATCCCGATTTTGGGGGTTTCTATCAAATGTGCACTTACTGAATTACTAGCTAAGGTTATGCACCTATAAATGGTTCCCCCTCCCCCTCCCCCTCTCTCCCCCTCCCCCTCGCCACCAATTCAATTTTGACTGTTGACCCCTTCACATACATGACATACTTCGTAGCTAAGATTGGATTAGTGAGGATTGATATTCACCATGTTCACAAAGCGTTTTACTGTGATTCTTACAGTTACAGGGTCAACAGCCAGGTTACGGTGCCCCAACACAGGGTCAACCTGCATATAGACCACCGGGGCAGTCAGGGTACCAACAAGGCTATGGAGGCCAACAGGGCTACACAGCACCAAGTGCCCCTCAGGGCTATGGGGCACCAGGGACCGCTCCGGGACATCCTCAACAGGGGTATGGCCAGCCAGGACACGGAGCGCCCCAGGGTGGGGGTCATGCAGGATACGGAGCGCCCCAGGGTGGGGGTCATGCAGGATACGGAGCACCCCCGGGTGGGGGTCAGGCAGGATACGGAGCGCCCCCGGGTGGGGGTCAGCCTGGGTATGGGGCACCCCCAGGTGGGGGTCAGCCAGGATATGGGGCACCCCCAGGTGGGGGTCAGCCAGGATATGGGGCACCCCCGGGTGGGGGTCAGCCTGGGTATGGGGCACCCCCAGGTGGGGGTCAGCCAGGATATGGGACGCCCCCGGGTGCAGCTCGGCCTGGTGAGTACAGGCCACAAGGTACTTGTTAGAGTAGGAATTTTCTTTACCAATACCATTCATTCAACACAAAAAAACATGATTATTACGGTTTTCTGAAGTATTACTTCATCTGTGTGGCTGAAATTTCTACAAAGCAGTTTATCAAGATTATTAATGTAATGCCATTGTTCTTGTTTTTTAAAGTTTTCTAATCATGTAATCTGTCTGTAACATGCATCAATAAGAGCAGGTTTGGTGGGGGGGGGGGGGGTTGGGGAAATAGGTGTGAAATAATAATCTTGCTGTTGAAGCACAATTCTCTGATAGAATTTAATTTTTAAGCATAATCTCACACTTTGGGTACATGTATGTGACTTATCATTCCTATTACCACAGGTTATGGTGCGCCCCCTAGTGGTGCACCGCCCGGAGTGGATCCTACATTGTATAATTGGTTCATGGCCGTGGATCGAGACAAAAGTGGCGCTATCACAGCTAATGAACTCCGGGAAGCTTTGATGAACAACAACTGGTCTCACTTCAATGCTGAGACATGCAGGCTTATGATTAGTAAGAATGATGACGTGATTATGTGTTCAACAAAATAATGCACGTTTTTACAATGACGATGATAATATGGACTTATACTGTGCACTTATCAGGGGGAAATCCATATCAAGGCATCTACCGTACACTATCATTACCCCTGATTACAGAGCTCCATTTACGTTTAAAAAATGACGGCGCCTTCTGGGCGTGTTGTAATGCATAGTTCCGAGTTTGCCTAGTTAGCACCGCCCCCTTGCAGTTGGATATTGTTGCTATGGCTCACACGCTATCGTCAAAATGGCGACACACAACACACAAAGCAATGGGACTTTCAACGGAAAGCACAGATTCATTGGAGAAAATTCAAAGGTATTCATGTTTCAGTGTCGACAGTTATCTAAGAACACACCGAGTGAAGGGCCAGTAATACAGGGATGTCATATCATGACATACGTGCTTTCGTACCTTTGAACAATGAAACGACCGGCCTTGAAACCAAAAATTCACCCGGATCATCGCATACAACACTGTACAAATTGTACGGGGCAGAACATCGCGTGATATTGTTGTGAGACAGTGCACTTTGACCTATGTGGGTGATGTCTCTGTTGTGATTGGTCGGCGGGTTCGGTTGATTGACAGGTCGGAACTATGCATTGCATTGGGCCTGTAGCGTGCCCAATGCTTCGCGCCCCAAAAAGTCCAGCCGCTGGGGAAGGTCTACCGCCCTGGCCGTCACACATAGGATGTGTGCGGCCAGAGGCATTCGGGCTAGGGTTAACCTATTGGATTTGAGCGAATCAAATTTCAAGTCTGAATTAAGTCATCCAGGGGGGTCGTGGGGGACGCACGGCACCCCCTTTTCAAAAAAGAAATTAAACAATTAAAAAAAATCCACTTTTTGTGCACACTTTTCCTGCTTAAAGTGGTTAAATATTGCCCCAGATCGCACCACAGAGCATCTAGAATCCATCTAGAAGCCGTTAGGGCTTCGCGCTATGCGCTCGCTATTTCATTGTCATCAGCATTTCATGCTTGAAAATTTCACGCTCCCCCCTTTTCAAAATCCTGGATCCGCCCCTGATTTCTTTCTGCCAGTGGATCAAGTCAAAGTCATTTGCAACAGTAACTCGAAGTCAATTAAAAAGTCCCAAGTCTCTTTCATAACAATGCCGATCAAGAGTAACGAGTGTTAACTTTGCCTTTAGGTATGTTTGATCGAGATAATTCTGGCACAATCAACCTTCAGGAGTTCAGCGCATTGTGGAAGTACATCCAGGATTGGCGTGGTTGTTTTGATCGTTACGACCGCGACAGGTCTGGCAATATAGATGCTAATGAATTACACACAGGTGAATATATCCCCACCCTGCCTCCCCCCTCCCCACACCACAAAAAGTGGGAAAGATTTTACTTTTATACCTGAACTTTATATGCACAAACCTTATGACAGTCTAAAAAAAAAACACAGAAATTTGACACTAAAATCATAATTTGCACTGAGACGAAATCATTGATTCTTAACTTATTGCCTGAGATCTTTCATTTGTTCTGGCAATAATTATGAAGTCATGCGTTGTTTGAACAATAATGAATAAAAACAGCACTGTCAGTACAAAAACATTAGAGGAATGGGTTGTCATGTTGTGTAGGTAAGGTTCTCGTTCTCTTCCTATGGATAGTATTTTGGGGAGGTATTTTATATGTTTGTTAGGTAAAAACGAGATCTGCTTCTTTAATACAAAAACATAAGAGTAGTGAGTCCACGATGGGCTGTGATGGTAAGAGGGATGGGAATTTACGGTTAATTCAGAAACCAGTTTGCGATTCTTTCAAGTGTCGGTTAACTGGTTAACCATTCGGCCGACATAAACAATTGTTGCTGGTGTTTATAGATGCATGTGCAATGTACACAATACCCCTAGTCCCCCAAAATAATAATTGGACCTTTATCTGGTCAAATTTTACTACGACCCCATATAAATTTATTTTACTTTCATGAAGTCATTACAAATAACCATCAGAAAACTCTTGTAAATTCTTTAAAATTGGGTTTTATTTAAATGTTCGGCAAAACCGGTTTTTCAATATTTTTCGTTAACCGGTTGAACGTCACATCTCTTGTAGGTAAGGTTCATACATGCTGTTTTGTTTTGTTTTATTCCTTGCAGCTTTCAGTGAAATGGGTTTCCGCGTCAGTCAGGGGTTTTCCCAAATGGTCGTTACAAGATACGATCGTGCCTCGATCAGAACGGTCAAGTTTGACGATTTCATTCAAATATGTGTACTGCTACGATCATTAACCGACGCATTCAAACAACGTGATACCAACCTCAATGGGGTCATCAAACTCAGTTATGAAGATTTCTTGAGCATGGCCATCACATACAAGCCCTAATGTTTCTTAAAGGAGAGTGTCCAGATCACATTTTCGAGCCCCCCCATTTTTGTCTTGGGTGTTGAGATTTTGATACTGTATCAATTGACATTTTCATGCTCCAAATCCGTTCCATAAAGCAGCGTAGTATTGATCACACCAACTTTTCTGCTTCCACATCTAAATTGGAGACTGCAAATTTCCTGTCTTCTTTCTATGGATAGTACACTCCTCAAAATAAAATAAGGGTCAAACTTGATTCCGACATCATGAACCTGTTATCAGCATTTTTGTGTCTTGTCAAATGATCTGTCAGTTTCTAAGCCAATAGACATGCAAACCATGTGAAAAGTGCTTAAAATGTTGCAGAGCAACCTTTAGCCCATTACCCTTACTAAAATTGTTTCTATGTCCTGACTTGGTCAACATTTTTCACAAAAATACTTTTGACCCTTATTTTATTTTGAGGAGTGTATTTTGGGGAGGTATTTTGTATGATACTTAGGTTAGAACAAAATCCTTTTTTTCTGGAAAAATCTGAACATCTCCTTTAAATTTATGTAAAACGCCTTGAATTATTTTTTTAAGTAAATGTATCTGTTCCCAGTCACTAGTTTTCTAAGATCTATGGTAATGCCTATGGTAATTGGGTTATGTTTGGTTTTGGGCCTAGATTTTGTAAAAAGAATAGCATGTCTGAAGAAAGTACTTATGAGGCGAGCCTCCAGTTTAATTGGCTACAATAAAACCTGACAGGCCAATAGACCTTTTGCACCAGCGGCCATGACAGGGGGGAAGGTTTTCATATTTAAATGTGACAATAGATCCACAAAGTGTCCAGTCGTGCATGACGCACTGTGGCAATGTGACTGACCCCGTCATGGCCGCCCGTGCAAAGGCTCTATCACCTCAAAAACATGATTTCTAACTACCCACTCTGTTTTGTAAATACATATTGTGCTCGACTAATGTAGTTGTTTCAAGTTTCCCACCCAACTTAGAAAATCATGCACATAAATGTATCCTTCGGATAACACACTTAAAATATCTCAGGGCACTCTTTGTGAAGAGTAAGGGGATTCCCCGGTGTCTCTAGCCGTCGGCTGCCAATGGCGCCACCCACCTATGTATTTTGATGTTTAGCAGTATTATTTAGCTTCATAAAACCCATTATAATGTGAAGCGCATCTGCAGCCGATTTCACGAAAGAGTGCGCAGCTTGCGCATCTTTTGCAAAATGGCGCAAGCCCCATAGCTTGCATGTAATATTACAGGAATGTTGCGCAGCCTACGCAATAAAATGTTGCGCAAGCGGACTTACGCAGTGCGTAAGGATTCGTGAAATCGGCTGCTGAACATATCCATATGGAATATGCGCTATATAAATGTAATAATGTGGGGTGTTATGGCCGAGCGGTCTAGTGCGTCGAACTTAAGTTCCTGTGCCAGTACTAGAATGTAGGTTCGATTCCGGGCCGCGATGGGTTGTGGCACCTGTGCCCTTGAGCAAGGCACTCAACCACACTTGCTCCCATTCCTGTAATTGGCGGTCTCTCCGCTGTTGGATGTGGTAAATAAATAAAAATAATAATAAAAAAATAATATGAAATATCGCTAAAAATAAAACAACTTGCTGTGCCTACTTAGTGTTTTCCAATCATTTACATGTAATCTGTCTCTAAACTTTGGCTGATATTTAAATAGTGATGTTATTTACATATTCTCATTATGAATGTAATTTGCATATTTCAGAATCCTATTCTAATTCTATTACATGTATGTAAAATTATTACATTCACTAATTGATATTATGTGGGTTGTGTATGTTTGTACAACTGTTCGTGATTGTTACTTCCTTTTTTACTTTAACTATTTTTTGTAGATATTAATGTGACTTTGGCCAATGTTAACAAATTTGCCAAAAAGAAGCAGAAATAGAGAATTAGGAATTTGTATACAAGCTAACTACAGGGTAAGTTTATATCATTCGTCGAACGACTAAAGTAAAAACTGCTTTTTTGTTGGTTAAAATCTGTTATTTTCTCAAAAATCATTAATAAAAAAAAGCCATGTGAATGTCGAAAACTAGCTCAGCTTGCATTAAAAGTCATTTCGGAGTTGCTAAAAAAACATATTGGGGGAAAAAAACGTGTAGAAGGAAACTGATTTATTTGCATATGGTGAATATCGGAATGATCGCTAGCGGATCCTGCTGAAACACGCCAAAGAAGGGACAAAGTGAGACCAAATAAACGTGTCGGTGTGGCGTCAAATAGCCAGTGAAGAAAAAGGTGTGTCGCATTTTCAATATCTATGGTTTAAAACAGTATAAAATATCCAGCAAATCTGGTTTATTTTGAAGTTTAACCATAGTGTATAGGCCTACATACAAATGAGTTTTGACGGCGTTTCGAATGCCTATAAGGAGCACGCGAACACCGTTTGCCAACAAGATTCCCACTCAAGATTCCCACTTTTAAAAAGGGCACAGGCTCGTCAGCAATGCTAGTCTTTCGGAAAGACTGCCTTTTTGCGCGCAATACACGATGTACATAGACTATTCACCATTGGCCGCCAGAGGGCGCACCTGAAATACAGTCGAAAAGACAGTCTTTCATATTCCGTATAAATCGCTCGCAAAATACCGAGCGAATTCCTGGCATACCTTTGTGTGACACGTTGAAATGCGTGACGTCATCTAATTTCCATAATTCACAACAGCTCTGGTCTGTCTGGTACCCAGAGTACACACTGGACAGGACAGTGCATACAAATGTCGCTGCTTTTCCAGTCGCTGATCGATCGATCGATCAGCAGTCAGCAGGCAAACACGTTGTCCACAGACAAAGCTATCTTGCGCGTTGCACTCAGTGGCTCGCCTGTACCGTCGTCCGGGCCTTACCGCTTGCCGGCCTGCGTTGCTCGTATACGGTCGGGTTAGACCCGTGAACGGGTCTACGGTCGGTTGTGATGATTGGGCGGCCAGTGAAGACGAAGCATTTCGTTCCAAGTTGATAATCGAAAAGTTCAAAGGCTATCAAAGACTGGCATTTAGAGATTTTCTTAGGGCATGTTCTGCTTGGTCACGATTTTTTTTCATCGCTTACGCATGGAGGAAGAAAACGACTGGCATTGTTTTCTTCTCCTCTATACTATGGCATGCTTTTCATATTATTGGCTTCGGTAAAAAAAAAAAGTGCTAAACGATTTCAGAGAAGTTATCCACTACTATTTTTCCCTAAAATGACTTGCAAGCATCAGTTAGTTTAGATATGATAGAAAAAAACCCGAAATTTAGGAGTGAATTAATCTGAGTGAAGAACCACCCACTTTCTTAAAAACTACTACTAGTAATTTCACTCACTATCACATGCTTTGTACACAATGTTTGAAGTATTATAAATTGTTGGGCAGATTTTTAAAAATTTCAAAATGCCCTTATTAAATTTTTGTAAGCTTAATGTTGAAAGGAGTCTCTCAAAGCCACATGGTTTTACAAAAGTAATTGTACATTTTCTAAAGTCAAATATGACCCATTTGATTTTCATTTAGGCCAACAACAAATAAGGCAAATTTTTGTGACCCAAGGATCGACCTTTTACGGGCCTATTTAAAACAATACTTTTTTTTCTGATTCTTCGTGCATGTTTTTGTTTTTACAGCAAGCAGAATTGCAGAAAATTAATTAGAGCAACTTGCTTGCATAAGCCTCCGAAAATATACTGGAATAACGTTTAATGGAACAAATTTAAATTTGATGTTTATTAGTTTACTGATAGTTTATTAGCTCTTAGTAACCCCAAATTAAACATATTTTTAGCCAATCTGTGAAATTTTTTTAAAGAAGCTGATTTCAACTGATTTTGGTAGGTGTGGGTGTGAACATTTACCAAAAAAAAGTGAGCTGGGATTGGGGGTGGGGAAATTGCGTTTTCGGGGGTCAAAGGTCATTGACCCCAAATTTTGCTCAAAGTATATCGTGTTTGGTCTCAAATTAAAGGAAATTTAATTTCAAACACTGGAAGTGATATTAATTTTACCATTTAATACTTCTGTAAAATGTTAAGCGTGATTGAAGATGTGGGCCTAGTGTGGACTTCGGCTCTATTTGAGAAGCACTGGTAGTCAGGGAATATTGCCGAAATCTGGGAACTAAATCCTTACCAAATTATTTCTTCACCAAATTGTTGTACCAAAGAGTTCTACACAGTGGTACATGAGTTATGTCTTTTAATTTAGTAAGTAGGTCAACAGAGGTCAAAAGGTCAATTTTAAAGGGAGTTTCGCTAAATTTGATGATCCTCGCCATCAAACAAAACTGTACGTGTAAATTAATAAAGTTTTACTATAACATGATTTTATTCTGTCTCAACGTATTTTATTCGCCATATAAATACAGGTTAATTTGATTATATTAGTAGAAAGGCTTTCTGCCACAACGTGGGAAATATGTGGGTCAATATAGCACCAAATACTCCAACATAAAAAAAACCCTTACAGGCATGGAATTGAAGGGAATGACTTCTCTAATATAACTGCTGATGTCAGATATAGCTAATTTTATTATGCATTAATGTGTATAACTGTGGCAAGACTGGCTGCACCAGTCACCATATGAGCCGCTAAGGCAGGGTGGGCCACTCTGCCAGAATTGCCTCCCTGACAACCTGCACTTCTAGGGCTGTTTTTGAGACATGGGGTTCAAAAAGTCTGGTCAGGCCCATGCATGTTTAATCAGGATAAAAAACCTAACAAACTTGGCCATCTCGGTTCAGCCCGAAGCCATCTAAGCCAAGCTCAATGCCCTCCCAGTTATGCCCAAACCCCAAAACCCCAGCCCGAAGCCATCCCGGCCCACCCCGAAGTCATCCGGCCAGCCCCAGCCCAATGCCCTCCCAGCAAAAACCTGAAGTCCAAAAGCCCAGCCTAAAGCCCAAAAGCCCAGCCTGAAGCCACCCCAGCCCAGCACGAAGCAACCCCGGCCCAGCCCAAAGCTACCCCGGCTCAGCCCAAAGCCCTCAGGCCAAGTCTGAAGGCCACCCTAGTCCAGCCTGAAGCTGTGGGATGACTTCGGGCTGGGCCAGGATGGCTTTGGGCTGAACTTAACTGGGATGGCTTCGGGCAGAGCTGAGAATTAAGGCTTTGGACAAGGTTGAGAGGGTTCCGGGCTGCACTGGGAAGTCTTTACGTTGGGTCAGGGTGCAGTGGCTTCGGGCTGGGCCTGGGGTGGCTTTAGGCTGGGCCGGAATGGCTTCGGGCTGGGCTCGGGGTATCTTCGGTTTGGGCTGGGATTGATTTGGGCTGGGCCGGGATGGCTTCGGGCTGGGCTGGGATGGCATATGGCTGGGGTTTTGGGGTTTGGGCTGAGCTGGGAGGGCAATAGACTTGGCTGAGATGGCTTCGGGCTTGGCTGGAATGGCTTCAGGTTGGGCCGGGATGGCTTTAGACTGGGCCGGGATGGCTTCGGGCTGGGGTTTTGTGGTTTTTGGCTTAGCTGGGAGGGCATTGGGCTTGGCTAAGATGGCTTCAGGTTGGGCCGGGATGGCTTATTCAGACTGGGCCGGGATGGCTTCAGACTGTAATCTGTATTTCTTAGTGCATATTTGTACTTTACGTGCACTGAACTGTTCGACAGCAGCCTCAGAATAATGTGGTATATCTTCAAAGATACATATTCATGTGTCATGATAGAGTTCAAAGGTTTCCTAAATTGTGAATAGCGGGAAATACCCTGTTAACCAGCGCCACATCTTCAATCACGCTTAACTTTTTACAGACGTATTAAATGATGAAATGAATATCACTTTCAGTGTTTAAAATTAAATTTCCTTTCATTTGAGACCAAACACGATATACTTTGAGCAAAATTTGGGGTCAATGACCTTTGACCCCCGAAAACGCAATTTCCCCACCCCCTATCCCAGCTCACTTTTTTTTGGTAAATGTTGACACCCATACCTACCAAAATCAGTTGAAATCAGCTTCTTTAAAAAATTTTCACAGATGAACCTTACTTTAGGGATACTATCTGAGGAGAATGCTTTGAGAAGGCCCATTAATTTTGTGGATATGAAGCTGTTTTTACGAATTCCAGGGAACAACAGCATACTACTTTGTAGATAGGACAGAAGCCCTTGAAGGAAATTTGCACAGTTTGGTTAACTAAAAAAAAATGGAAATGTTTGTCAACATTGTCTGATTCATTAGTTCAATATTTGACTTCAAGTGCAGAAATAATTTGAATTTTAGGTTGAATTCCATATCCGACCACTATAAACCTCTTTATTTTATATTAAATGAAAAATAAACAATGCATGTTAGAACAAGTTTGATGATAAAAATGAGAAATAAAATTATGACATGTCTGATTTTAGGCCCCCAGCCTGGATTTCCATTGTTATAAAACCATGTAAAATTTTAGTTTAGTTGTAAAAACCATGGTGTAAAAACTAAGAGAGAGAAATTTTCATGATTTTTAAATTTTTTCCCACTGCTGTCCAACATTGTCCAAGGAAATGTTCGTCAACATTGTCTGATTCATTAGTTCAATATTTCACTTCAAGTGCAGAAATAATTTGAATTTTTAGGTTGAATTCCATATCCGACCACTTATAAACGTCTTTATTCTGTAAATGAAAAATAAACAATGCATGTTAGAACAAGTTTGATGATAAAAATGAGAAATAAAATTATGACATGTCTGATTTTAGGCCCCCAACCTGGATTTCCATTGTTATAAAACCATGTAAAATTTTAGTTTAGTTGTAAAAACCATGGTGTAAAAACTAAGAGAGAGAAATTTTCATGATTTTTAAATTTTTTCCCACTGCTGTCCAACATTGTCCAAGGAAATGTTCGTCAACATTGTCTGATTCATTAGTTCAATATTTCACTTCAAGTGCAGAAATAATTTGAATTTTTAGGTTGAATTCATATCCGACCACTTATAAACGTCTTTATTCTGTAAATGAAAAATAAACAATGCATGTTAGAACAAGTTTGATGATAAAAATGAGAAATAAAATTATGACATGTCTGATTTTAGGCCCCCAACCTGGATTTCCATTGTTATAAAACCATGTAAAATTTTAGTTTAGTTGTAAAAACCATGGTGTAAAAACTAAGAGAGGAATTTTCATGATTTTTAAATTTTTTCCCACTGCTGTCCAACATTGTCCAAGGAAATGTTCGTCAACATTGTCTGATTCATTAGTTCAATATTTCACTTCAAGTCCAGAAATAATTTGAATTTTTAGGTTGAATTCCATATCCGACCACTATAAACGTCTTTATTTTGTATTAAATGAAAAATAAACAATGCATGTTAGAACAAGTTTGATGATAAAAATGAGAAATAAAATTATGACATGTCTGATTTTAGGCCCCCAGCCTGGATTTCCATTGTTAAAACATGTAAAATTTTAGTTTAGTTGTAAAAACCATGGTGTAAAAACTAAGAGAGAGAAATTTTCATGATTTTTAGATTTTTTCCCACTGTTGTCCAACATTGTTCAATGTTTTGGCCATGGCATTGGGTCTTAATCTACACGGACAGGCACACCCGGCCGGGGACAGGAAGTCACCGGGCTGGGCTGGGCGCGCACTCGTACCGAGAAATGCCGCTTCTCGGCAGGCAATGCACCACGGTCACTGCACGAAAACGGCCCGATATCATTTTCGCGCGGCACGGTGAATCACTAGCACTGCACACGTACAAAATGTACACGGCAAGTTACCATCCCACATGACCTAATTATGGAGGCATCGCTTTCTCTTCTACGCAGGCGCCCATAATTTTTGACCTTGCTGTTTAATTATTCATGTGCTTCCATTAAGGTTATCGAACTTTTTTCTTACGGAGTAATCAAGACCGAGTTTTCGAGTTCACGTTGTAAGTGTAGGTACGCCCTCTGGCGGCTAAAATGAACAATGTGGGGATCGCGAACTCGGTCTTGCATCAAGACTACAGCAATGCGCGCGCCAAATTCGTGCAAGCTCCATGCCTTTCTATGAAGCTGCGTATTTCGTGGCACGAATTTGGCGCGCGCGCATTGCTCACGAGCCTGTGCTTTTAAGAGTGGATGAAGAAAACTCGAGAACAAAGATGACTGACACATGACTAAGTGGCTGTGACTGGAAATAATTAAGTTGGGCCGACGGTAATTTACACAGATCATTAATTAGAAAGTTTAATCCTACAATCTATAGGCCTATGTTGTTGTTAATTTTATGGCATCTTCGGCAACTATTAGGCCCTTTATGCCATCAACTATACGGTTTTAGCTTTAACTATACTATATTATCAACTTGAGATGACAAGAAGGAGTTGCAGTTTTAGAAGTGGGATGAAAATCCCCAGAGAAATCTCCGGGAGAAAACCCACGCGGTCAAGTATAGGGATAGTCTTTGTGAAAGACTGTCTTACGTTGCTTGGTTCGTGTATCGCGGTCGACATTGCACCGTGTGGACAGGGTACTAGTTTATGTGCCATTGGGTTAACACTACCCATAAACTAGTTCCCTGTCCACACAGTGCAATATCGACCGCACGTACGGCGCATAAACTAGTTCCCTGTCCACACGAACCAAGCAACGTTAGACCGTCTTTCACAAAGACTAGTATAGGGACTGCCAGAGGTGAAAGGCGAGGAAGGTACCACTACGCCAACCAGACCGCCCTATAACTATAGCCTACAAGTATATTTTTGACAGTGGAAGAATACATAAACAACGGCATTAATAACACAACATGGCTAAGGTCCCCCGGAGCTCACATTTTGACTTGTTGGATTTTCAAACGGGGTAGATTGCAATCTTGCAATAAAAATATAGGCCTATATATGTGCCATAACTTGTAACTTGAGACAACATTTTAGTTAAGACTGACATGATGTGTCCAAAGACGGTGCATGGTATCGTAACTGTCAACCCAAGAACGCGGTTCTTCTGCACATTTGGTACAGGATTTTGAGTACGCCCGCTAAAATCCGACCGTTAATTCGCGTAGAGGTGCGCGTTTTTTTCTGTTTCCGACGAACGACCGGACCATGTTCCTTTAAAATTCTTCTTTTTTCCCCCAAAGGGGAATTTTTTAAGTATGCGCTCCAACATCATACATCATGCCGAGCGGTGAACCATGTGCTATGTTATATCGAAAATTAGTTGAACGCGTCGAGGTTCAAATGCCAACGATCGTTTTGTCGATAGGCTTTATACGGAATCACAGTGAAGTCGTTCTAGATTCGGTAGTTCGGTAAAATAGTGCGCGTCATCAGACGCATTATATATTACAGGGCCCAACTTTATGATGAGGCATTATAAATATGTCATATAGGAAGAATAGACCCTTTGCACCGGCCGCCATGACAGAGGGCAGGTTTTCATAAAGTGCATGACGCACGGTGACAATGTGACTGGCCCGTCATGGCCGCCCGTGCAGAATACGTGTATAGGCTATGGTATTTATATCAAGGAAGGATTTTTTTCACTTTACCTTAAAATCCATTGGTGTTTTGGCGTCGTCTTTAATAATGTATCCAGTCTCTGCGGCTTGTCGTATACGTACGTCTGCCTGATATGCAGGAAGTTCAAGTCCCACTGACCAGAGCACACTAATTCCTGTGTCTCAGGTCGCGTTCAAAGCAAGGTTTTCCGGGCATACATCATATTATACCGACATGGCAACGACGCGAGGGAGTAATTGTGTTCATGCAAGGAAAGCCTCGTGTTTTTGCCAAGATGGCGGTTCCGTGCAAGTGGTGAAGACGACGGATTTCCCGGCTTCTTTGAGATTGTTCTTTGTTTGGTCCAGGTCCAGAAGGTCGTGGGTTCGAGTCCCCCTTGAGCACCTTATCAATATGTAGTTTTTGTCATAGTGCCGTGAAGAAACACGGAGCACAGCACACAATGCTAACCAAGTTACAATGTACGACGGTAAACAAACCTTACTGATATCCAAGTCCAATGTTTCAATGTTCCGCAGACCGGCCTCGACTATACATTCAGAACATGTTCACAATGAGAATATAGTCACTGGTTTCCCGGCCTTCTTGAAGATAGAGTCTTTGCTTCTTAACTCGACAGAATTCGTCAACATTTGTGTATCTTGAAGTGTTTCTTGGTTGCTTTCGAAGAGCCGAGCTTGCAGACGTCGACCACACACACGTACTATGCATACCGCGTACGTTGTTTTGGGAGTCAAATGAAACAACGCCACACGCAGTAAGCACGTGCTTCGCGCCTTTTTTTAAAACGCAGGCGCACATCGCAACAACCAATGAGATGCCTTTATTTTGGCTCCCAAAATTACCGTGCAGTGTGCATGCGTGCGGTCGTCTGCACAAGCCCAAAAGGTGAATCGCGTGACCCAGATATCAGAGTGAATGGATTTAGCCAAATATTACATGCGTTTTGCATTCTTTGTTACATAACGCAAAGACGAGCGCTGCCCAAGCCAATGTAGTATTCCATTTTCTGAGATGTTTTGAAAAAGTAAATCTGTGACTTGGACTTGTTTTATATTTGCATAGGCAATGTTGTTTGGGGTCCAAAAATGCCTTAATTTTGACGATTTCTTTCTTCTAAGAAATAATATATTTTTAAATATCTAAAATTTGGATTAAAAAAATTCCTGGAAATTGTTAATCTCTCAAAAACAAATGCCATATGAATGTAGCTCATTTTGCACTGAATGTCCTTTCCGAGATGTTTTGAAAGAAGTAAATTTTTGGCAAAATTTTAATAGTAGGCCTAGGTCTAATCACAAAACCCATGCTGAAATGCCAATTAATTTATGTAACTACTGGAAACTTAAGAACTTAGTCTATTTTAAATAAGAGCCAAAAGAAGCAAAATCAGACACCATTTAAGTTTTTTTTTCTTTGATTTTTTTTTCAGAGAATTCCATTTACATGTATTAGGCTGATAATCAAATTGTGTACACGTGGCTTTATTTATAATACAAATATACAGAGAAATTGACATAATATACACACTAAATCCACTTTTTTTAGTTTCCAGTTAAAAATACCGGCCACACAAATTGGTAAAAGTCAGTTAGAATGTCAAACTGTAGGTGTAGTGGCATGGCCTCAACATGTGTTATAGGGGATAACAATATATTAAAGTCAATTAACGCAACGACACACACACACAGAAGACAATTAGTCTTGCGTAATGCACCTATCAATTGTTTCCCCAACCCCTCCCCCCGCGCTACCCCACCCCATAGGTGGGGGTTTGGTAACATTTTTCATGCCCCAGGGTGGGGCATTTGGCCCATTATCTGTGCATTTTTGCGCATGTTTTGCACCCGAGGGTGGGGATTTTTGTCATCCAAATGTTGCCCCAGGGGTGCGGGGGGGGGGGGTGGTGGGGGGGGGGGGGGGGGGAACAATTGATAGGTGCATATGTTTCACATGAATAGCGTCTGGTGTACTAATGTACTTCCTTTAACACGCACACTTTGTATCCAGATGACCAGGCTAAATGTTTGTTGCTATGTGGTGCATGCGGCAGGTGTGAAGTTCAGAATCAATACCGTGTTCACTGTAGGAGAGAATGGCATAAAGCAACCACACTGTTGGTTGATAAGCATTGGTGTGCACCACATAGCAACAACAGCATAGTATGTGACTTTCTAAACTGCACCTCCATTTGAAAGTGAAGAATTTGGGGCATCAGCCATTATGCAAATGTTAAACGCAAAAGGCTATTTTCAAAGCATGAAAACTCAACCTACTGCATGTTCGTCCAATGTCTACTTCCAATAAATTGTATGGGTCGACAAGTTAGTTCTTGGTCACGTTTGTAGTACTGTGTCCCGTCGGTTGGTTTGTCTGTTTGTCTGTTAGTCAGTTTCTGTTGGTCCAATTATCAGTCCTATATGAGGTGTTTCAAAATAGAATGAAATTACAAATTTATGCCCTATAGCAATTCACGCCCTATAGCAATAATTATCAGTTATTTCACATGTTACATATGTTTTTTGAAATGTGTTGTGTATTAAAGGCACAGGCTCGTCAGCAAGGCTCGTCCGCCAAATTCGTGCCACGAAATACGCAGCTTCATGCCTTTGCTATGGAGCTGCGTATCTCGTGGCACGAATTTGGCACGCGCGCATTACTGACGAGCCTGTGCCTTTAAAATTTGCCAAAATTATGTGCACCCACAAATTTCATTCTGGTAATGTTTTGGAAAAACATTACCAGAATGTACATATGTCCCATGTGTACATAATGTCCCATGTGTAATGCTTTTTGTGTCAATGGAAGAATGTCCCAAGCATAACATAAAATGTGCGGATTTGTCACTTTCATATCTATTAACTTAAACAATTAATGACCATGCTGAAAAGTACTATAACATTACCACTTCTCAAAAGATGCTGTGTACACTGATTAAAGCGGGCCTCCCACTGTGCGATTTTGGCCACGAATTTCCTACGAATTGGTACAATTTGTTACGATTACTAGAGACTGTCTATAGACTCTTCACGCAATTGTACCAAATCGTACCCAATCGTAGGAAATTCGTGGCATAAATCGCACAGTGCAGTGGAAGGCCCGCTTAAGCCTAACCCCTTGGGTCCTGTGGGAAAATTTTGTACAAATTGGAGGACTTGGTACCGTTTAAAATGGTTGTAACAACTTTTGATCATCTGAATTTTGTTATTCTCTGGTGTCATGTTATTGACACCCCATAGTCATGTCTGGATGTCGAGGTCCACATACATATACCCAGCACGATATGTAGCAGAGGGACTCCCCCCTAATGCCCCTATACCTTAACACACTTCCCTTTTTGTTAACGCTCCAATCCCCCCTAAAAACTGAAAGGAATTCCTTTGAAATTCCTTGGATGTTTGAAACACAATAGGGGAACAATGGTAGGGGGAGTCGGTTTGTCACATATCGTGCTGCATATGTACATACATGTGCCGGTCTCCGTCTAAGTCAGTCAGTATTTAGTTCTTGTTTGTTCGTCCGTGTATTTGTCAGTCTGTATGTTGTCAAGTCAGTACAGACATCGAATTTTCAAATCTTGAATATAGACCTTTTGCACCGGCGGCCATGTTTGGGGGCAGATTTTCATATTAAAATGATGTGACAATAGATCCTCAAAGCACCCACCCACCCATGCATGATGTAGGGTGAAAATGTGATTGCCTCTCAAGATGGCAGCAGTGCAAAGAGTCTATACAAATCGCAGTAGGCTGACTGAGATCAAATATTCCATAAGTTGAATGAGGTACAATGCAGATATGCAAATGATAAAAAAAAATTGAATACAAGCCGTCATTAACAGTGTAAGTATTTTTCTGTGATTCAAATGCTTTTAAGTCATGAATACAATCTACACACAGAAAAAGCAGCACAAAAACGAAAACATCTCGAGTCTGGGGAAAAAAAACCAAAATAAAGATTTGTCAATTTTACCCAAAATAAATTCTGCATAAAATTTATGATTATGCTAATAAATGCAGCATATGAATATTATGCGCATATGTAAATTTAGTCTGAATAACCGCAATGGTGAAGTACTGTAAACATTATATTCTGATTATGATGTCATTTTCTTTTGTCAATATTGACTATGGAAGCAAAATATAGAAGTAAATCCGAAGAAGTTTGAAACAGCTGAACCATAGAAAGAATACATGGCAGTTCAACATGTTGAGGACATGGAATATACATTACTAGCTAGGACATAAACAATATAAAACATGTTAATTACAAACAGAATCAAGCATGAATAAAACTGCTACAAATTGGTTATTGGCTAGATTGAATCGGAATAAGCAAAAATCACTTAACTTAAAAAACAGTCTTGTCATGTATGAATTACATACGGTCCTCTAATTAAAGGAATTTTAAAAACAATGTTGTTTTGGTTTTGTTTGTAAAAGCCTGTTTTACACTCAATCTGCAATTCCGCAATTTCCAAAAAGTCATTTTATGGCGGGTAGGCGCTAAGTGTAAACGCAAAAGGTGAATTAGAAGAAGGCGGATCAGACCCGGGTCTGATTCGCCTTTTTCAAGTCACCTTTGGGGTAGGGTTGAACCCCGCAATTGCGGGGTTGAACCCTGCAATCGTCAAGGTCGCTTGTAGTGTAAACGATACCCGAATACAGATTCGGCAATTTGGGCATCCTTGGGGTGGTGCCCACCGTGTGGTAGGTTTATTCAACGAATCTACGCATGCGCTGCAGTCACAGTTAGCGGTGACTTTTGCGGTTTGTAAACAGTGGCGAAGGCGAATTGAAGAAGAATCAAGATGTCGTGTAAACGCAGCAAATGTTTAGTTTTGAGGTCACAATAAAAATGGCGGGTCTGTATCCATCTTTGCCGTTTCAAGTGTAAACACGGTGTAATAGCAATGTCTCTATACAAAGTAGTGTAATTTATACCCAATTATTTTCACAAGATTGGAAGTCAAACAAATCTGCTTGGCACAAAATGAATTTACTCTACTGCAAATATTGCTTACAAGGCAAACAGTTATGCACATCCAGTGGCAATTCCTACAAATTGCTAAGCATTATTTTCTGTTTTAAAAACAACTTTCAAATTTGACCCCTTGATGCAAAAATGGTATGATCCTCCTCCCAATGCAGCATGGGAAATTATACTGAACAACAGAAACGCAAATTTTACGTTAAATCAAAATTTGAAAATATCTTTTGTAATCAAGTTGACATTGAAATATCATATGCAGCATGTGGCAGAGAGTATCCACTCACCCCCTACCATTGTACCCCCATTGTGTCTCAAACATCCAAGGAATTTCAAAGGAATTCCTTTTAGTTTTTAGGGGCCGGTGCAGGGGGGTGGTGCCTTAACAAAAGGCAAGAGTGTGTTGAGGTATAGGGCTCAGGCGCGGATCCAGATCGGGGGAGGGGGGGGGGGGGGGGGGGGGGGGTTATGGGGGTCAAAACCCCTGCCTGCTCCGACACCAACAAATATAATGTAATGCATTTTTTGTGTGTCCGCCTGTCCGAAACAAGCTGACATAAAAAAATGTCAGGCAAAACCCCTCCCTGGTGGCAGAACCCCCTCCTAGGAAAAATTCTTCATCACATATCGTGCTGGGTATGATACCAAAATATTCGCATTTATAACAGCTTCGATCATTATCAATGACTGCATAAAGCTTCTGTGTGCTAAAAATTCCCACTCAGATTGACTGCCAAAAAGTGGGGGAAATGTTTGCGTATCTTTTGTTGTTCGTATAATTATATGTAAATCTTGACCGGTAATGGCAGCTGCAACAAACAAAAAGAACATTCTGACTCAACCCTACCATTCCTCAATCCTCAATACTCAATACAGTTTCCAACAAACCCTGAAGAATTGCAGCCGATTTCACGAATCCTTACGCACTGCTTAAGCCCGCTTGCGCAACTCTTTATTGCGTAAGCTGCGCAACATTCCTTGATAATTACACGCAAGCCTATGGGGTATATGCTATGTTCAAAAGTTGCGCAAGTTACAAATTTTTCGTGAAATTGGCCGCATGGAGTTGCAATAAATACGTTTAGTTATAAAGTAAGAAAGATAAAGTGGCTAGATACAATTGAATTGACTTTCAAATTCAGCAATGAGTAATTGAATCACCTTAAAGATAGTATACATGATTGATTGGTGTCTCGAAAATCAGAAATGTTCACAGATCTACTCCTAACTTACACAATATAAACATGATGACCGTAGAAAACTTCCCCTGAAATTTGTTGTCTGAAGTGCTATAGTCTTTGAAAAATGAGTAAAACAATTAGTTTTCGTCTCATGAGACGAAAATTCAATTCTCCCGAAAACCATTTCGCCCAAGTGCCACTTCACCCCACAGGCCGTGGTTCAGGGTGAAATGGTTCAGGGCGAAGAGGTTTTGGGGCGAAATGACTGCAGACCCTGCAGACCAATGAAACTGCAGTATTCCAAGACGGGGTATAACAAATCTATTTGTAACAGTTTACCAATCATGTATACTATCTTTAAGCTTGATTCTAACTGAAACCGGTTTGCTCAACCTGAACATTTTACTCAAAGAAAGACTTTAAAGATCAGCATTGTTACAAATGGCAATCACTAATCACATCACATTATTAATTGTAATGACTTCAACTTTAACTCAGGGTGGATTCACACTAGCCATTTTTCACACATCAAGGCGTGTTAATTTGACACGCATCGCCTCCAGAAAATGCGGTGTGAAGGGAATTTTGTGTAAAACAACACACTGACAATCATAAAATCAACTTGGGTGAGAATTAAGCAATCTTGTGACTTACAGTGTCGTTTCACATCAAATTTCTTGAAGCAAAGTGCATCCAATTTACACGCAAATTCACAAAAAAGGCTCGTGTGAATCCAGCCTTATATCAGCAATGCGACTTGCAATGGAATGATGCAACTTATGATTAAAACAACAACGATGTAGCTTTTAACCTTTGAAATACCATTATTCTGAGGTAAAGACAAAAAGATCTATGACAATCGTATGAAACAGAAAATAAATACTGATAATAATAATGCTGTCATTTAAACTGTGGGTACAACTGTCACTGTCGTAGTTAGGGTACAAGTAAAAGGGGTCCCTGTGGTCTATTTTGACCCACCTCCAAAACTTTGACCCAAGATATTGCTTAGATTTAACATTTTGGACCTGCAGCCGATTTCACGAAAAAGTGCGTAGCTTGTGCAACTTTTGAAAATGGCATAGGCCCCATAGCGTGCATGTAATGTCGCGCAACCTACGCAATAAAAGGTTGCGCAAGTGGGCTTAGGCAGTGCGTAAAGTTTCGTGAAATCGGCTGCAGATCTGGCAAAGTTATGTCTAAGAAACGTGGCAACTATCATGCTTGATTTAATTCCCCATCCAACAAAAAAACGACAAAATATTTTACCCTGAAAATGGCCACAAAGACACTGGTCGAGTTCGGGCGGTCTGTTCTTGACACGCGAACAATGTTCTCCCGCCCCAACGACGGGAACACGACCCGAGAACACTGCACTCGGAACAAGATCACACACCATGCACCTATCCACCGAGAACAAGTTATTCGTATCAATAACAGACTGCCGAACTCAACCATGATGACTACTAATCTAACACTCCCGCCTTCCGTTAACCTGTGCCAAAGATCTTACCTAAAGAAATGTTTTAAACTCCTTGCCCCCCAATCCCCTGGGTTTTGTGGGTCTGGGGGAGGGGAGAATCGGACAACATGCCAACAAACAGCTGAAGGTGTATTACATTCTACGTGGTCGTAAAACACTTATTGGTCTTCAGTTCAACCCTTGCCTGTTCTCTGTACATTACAAATAATACTATGTCATCACCGTATAATACATCATTCATAAAAAGTCAAAATACCACGTCTAAACTTTGGCTCCGTTAAATTAGTTTTCAGACCGAGTACAATATCGACGGTCAAAAATAAATGCTGTACATAAATTCTGAATGAATACATACAGTCAATATGTAGGTTGTTACATAGACGTTTGTCAGGCAGTTAATAATGTAAACAATCAGCCAATGAGGTTTTACAAGTAATTTTTCAAAAGCAGAAGTGGTATTCTTTTGTACTGTTTGAATTTTTACACATGAGCTGTTCAAAATTGTCAACATTTTTACAGTCCTACAAGTATTTTTCAAGATCCCTCTCCCTCCCTCCTCCGAAATAGTACTTTTTTAAATAGTGCTTTCTTTATTATAGTACATGTACTTTTTTAATAAAATGTTTCTGTCAGTCCTATGAAATGTCAACATTTTACACAGCATGTAAAGTCCTACGCAGCCTTCGAGCCCACCCATCCCCCTTCGTACGACGTTGAAAATGTTGACAAGTTTGGGCCGCCCTTTTAGCAAATGCTGCAGTTATACTTAAGTCCACAAGTCTTTACAAGTCCATCACAAATTTCAAGGTCTAAAAGTTAAGCTCCTTAAAGAGATCCCTAAAAAGAAGACATGAAAGTCCTCGTCTTACTCGTCACAGCTGCAGGAAAACGTCTCAACTATTTTTTATGTCTTAAACCCAAAAGCACAAGTCCATTGGGACAATACTTTCTACATCTACATTTTCTAAAAAGCATGGAATTCAGTCAAATTTGGTTCTTTCATTTAATACAAAAGTCACCAAGATTTAAGACAAGGAAAGACCACGGCGGAATTATTAGTATTGTAGATGCGGAAACATTCAAATTCCATTCAGGTTTAATACTGTTATGGAAATTTGGCTGTAATTACAAAACCCACACATTTCTTGTGAGAATACTTGAGGTCTAAATTGCCTCAAATCTTCCGACCTCACAAGTGCCTGAAATGCAGCACATGGGTTTCCCTTCGAAAATCTCCTGTTTTGCAGAGACGTGGACTGCGTTCCACTTACGTAAATGTTGCCAATTTTCGCCACTGGCTACAGTGCTTTTGTGCACTCGTCTATGGAAAGCCTGGTACCTGTTATTGGCGAACTTTGCAAACGTTTGCAATGTTCGCATATTTGGAACGCAGCCCTGGTTTCACGTTTTGTCAAATCACGTTCTCTTTAACCAAACTTACACAGCCTTTCCATGTCAAGATGAATTATGAACACAACATCTGGTACGGTGCCTGATCACCATTGAAATTAAACAACCCAACTTGGGTTGAGAGAAAAATCGTAAGGGCCTTATCGGGATTGGAACCCGAGACCTCTGACTCACTAGGCAGATGCTTTACCAGCTGAGCTATAAGGCACAGTTGGTATACTCCCTCAGGTTTTCCCTATAGACCCAATTCTTCTCTCGGTGTTGCATGGTGGCGCAATTGGGCAAAGTAAAGAACGATTTTTCTCTCATCCCAAGTTAAGATGAATTAAGAAAACACCAGTTCTCTTCATGACAATACATTTTTGCTTGAACACATCGTTACAACTTGCACTTTTAATTACCATAAACGAAAGGCTGCTGATAACGATTTACATCACCATGCGTCAGTGCACAGGCCAATTACAGCCTGCCACCCAGAGTCGTTGAATCACATGTATAGCTGATGAAGACTTGCAGTTTCGCGGTCGAAATGTCACGGTCCTCATGCTAGCCACATCGTGAGACAGCAGATCAGTATTTGGAAAATAGAATTAAGTAACGACAAAGACATGCTAAAGCTTTTCGACTTGCACTCATCAGAGCAAAACGCAAGAATGGCGTGGGTGACGCTATCGGTGTAAATATAAGGCTGAAGAGCGGTGATGACGTGATCAGAATGCTACGCGCTGATTGGTCAGTTGGCAACAGCAGGGAGTACGCTACTGCGCATGCGCCGTTAGACTACATGTAGCGTGTGAACAGATTCTTTCTGGCGGCATAACACAGGTTTAGTGAAGTGGATGTCGCCAGAAAGAATCTGTTCACACGCTACATGTAGTCTAACGGCGCATGCGCAGTAGCGTACTCCCTGCTGATGCCAACTGACCAATCAGCGCGTAGCTTTCTGATCACGTCATCACCGCTCTTCAGCCTTATATTTACACCGATAGCGTACCCACGCCATTCTTGCGTTTTGCTCTGATGAATGCAAGTCGAAAGGCTTTAGCATGTCTTTGTCGATACTTAATTCTATTTTCCGATTTTGCATCTTACCAAACACTTATTAGATGAGTACTTGTTTGTTCCAATTGCCACACTGAATAACCTGTTTCATTTTGTTCATTTATTTCTCTAAAACTTTGAATACCTCTGCTTGGAATACACCGTCGAACACTCGAATTCCATTGCGCTGAATAATCACTCGTCTTGTCACGTTGCTGTTACTATTACTACCAGCTCTATTCACTTTAAGCTCCTGGATAAGCTTGAACAAGCCGTTAAGAGTTGAACACACATATCACACAGTATTTTGGATTCATTCCAATCTCTGCATCCGTCACGTAAGAATCAAATTCTCGTTTCTCCTTCACCGGGGGCGACACTGCCCATACTCGACTGGCGCCCACTACTGTAGGACACAGAATCGCCAGACGGCGGACAACTAACGGAATCCGCGGATCGCGCTGGTCGGATTCGAACCGCTCCTGGTCGTTTCCACTTACGACTTAATTTCTTAGGTTCCGTTGGGCTCGGGTTGACTTCGTCCTTGCTCGAAGCCTCGTCAATAGAGTCTTTTGTTACGCTACTATGTCTCGTCTTAACAGCCGTTGTAGCGCCCCCTACCTGCGCCTGCGCATCGGGAGGCGGGCACATGCTAATTGTCACGTCCGTTTCTCTACTGGCGTCTTCCATGAGGCTTGGGTCCGATGACTTTAATCTATGCGCCACTACGACGGCACTGGTAACGTCGGCCGGTGATGTCGCTGACGATGTGTCTGTTGATTCATGTCGCTGTCCTGTCGCGTCTCGCGGTCGCGGTGTTCCGGCGCTCCACCCTCTCCTGCGGAACCCCTTGGGGGCGCTATCTAGTTCAGATTCATGCGAATCGTCCTTTTCCTCGCTCCTACTCTCCTGTGTTTTACCGTGTCGTTCCTCACGGTATAGTTCAATCAACATATCTAGTTTGCGATCAATGAGTGTCACGCGTCGTTCTACTTTAACAACTCGCGATAGCAAACTAATGTTGGGATCATAAAGTTCTAAATCACCTCCACCTCGGCCTTTTAATCGTCTTTCAGTCTGTCCTGGTTTCCCCAATATACTGTCTAACCTGTTGACAAATCACCAAATTGAGAAATCAATTTCCGGATATCATACTTAATGATCGTGCCTGTTATATTCAAACACAAACCAACATCTGGCTTATAATAGAAATCTGTAGTAAATGTGAACTTTCCTTGTAAAATTTACACTGGTCAAAATATAGACTCTGCATGTCAGCCATGTTGAGGTCAAGTGTTTTGTTCCTATGCATTGGTTACCTCCTTGTAAGCTTTTAATTCTAGCCAGGATGTCAGCGTGACCAGAGGAGTACCGATCGATCTCGTCTTTTATGTCGTAAAGCCGAAACACCTCTTTAATCCTAGCCAGCATATAGACCCTCTGCATGTCGGCCATTTTGGGGCCAAGTGTTTTGTTCCTATGCACTAGTTACCTACCTCCCTTGTAAGCTTTTAATCCTAGCCAGCATATCAGCATGACCAGACGAGTACTGTTCGATCACGTCCTTCACATCGTACGGCCGAAACGCCTCTTTAAACTTCCGTCTTGCCACAAAATATTTGATCTTGCGGACAGCTCGGATGGCATTCTTGTGAGCTTCAGTTAACTTGGTCAGACCTACTGGTTCATCTACAAGGTGGACAAAGAAAGAAAGAAATATTTGATCTTGCGGACAACTCGGATAGCATTCTTGTGAGCTTCAGTTAACTTGGTCAGACCTACTGGTTCATCTACACACTAGGGCGCGGTGAGGCACTGTGTGCCATTTGGGAGTGCATGGGTACCGACTCCCATGCACTCGCAACTGGTTTGTACACGATCAAACTTCTTTGCAGTGTACTAGAATTCCGTGCCATCATACACTATGCTCTGACTGTTCGCAGGGAATTGTGGGGGAACTATAAAGGCACGTATTGACCGACAAAGAGGGCAATAGTATACACATATTGACTGGCAATGAGGTAAATAGACACGTATTGACTGACAAAGAGGGCAATAGTATACACATATTGACTGGCAGTGAGGTGAATAGACACGTATTGACTGACAGAGGGCAATAGTATACACATATTGACTGGTAATGAGGTCAATAGACACGTATTGACTAACAAAGAGAGCAATAGTATACACATATTGACTGGCAATGAGGTGAATAGACACGTATTGACTGACAAAGAGGGAAACAGTATACACATAGTGACTGGCAATGAGGTCAATAGATCAAGTTCAACTTACAGTGGGTCGTACCTTGTGAATGTTGATGTTGATACCGATGTGAACCTCTGGACCTGATTGAGTCTTGTTCTCCGTATGTACCGAGTTCAATCTTTTTATCGTCGTCATCATAAATGCCGTTAGCGGTCGCTTTCTTGACTCGGTCGCTGTTACGGTGCAGCATAGGGCTGTTGGTACTTCTCTTAATGGACAGTCGGGATATTAAATTGTTTGTTCGGAAACTACTGCAGGAGAATGAAAGAAAACACAGAAAAAAAAAACCTCCTCTGAAATTTACCATCGGTTGCTTTTATAAGTAGTAAAATCCTTATCTAGTCAATTTAAACGATTGACTTAAACCATCAAAACACAACATTACATAAACACTATATCACATTTTCTGAGCTTAACATTTCAGGTGCTGAGTACTACCACGAGTTATAGTGCACATTGTTTCAATAATGATATGGATTTATACCGCGCACTTATCCGGGGAATCCCGATCAAGGCGCCTACATTATCATCACCCTGATCATAGGGCTCCATTAAATCACTCCATATACCATCTCAGCTCCCTGGGGAGTATACATCCCCGGCTGCCTTAGGCGCTCAACAGCTAATCAAACACATCAACTTTCGATACCCTCTCAGGTACCCAATTTGCTCCTGGGTGGAGAGAAGCAATGCGTGGCAAAGTACCTTGCCCAAGGGTACACGCACCATGGATGGACCGGTCCAGGATTCGAACCCACTACCTTTGGAACTAACCTAGGTTTTGAATACGATCGACTAGACCGCTCCGCCACATTACACCACAATGACTCGGGACTCAAAACAGTTTGCAACAGGTGTCTACTACCGGTAATAATTAACTGACTTCACAGTTGTCAATGTGTTCACACATGAACAACCAAACACAGTACAACGTACAGACAATAAATGCAATTTCTAGTATGTAGTGCCTAATCACCATTAAAATGAGACAAAATATGGGATGTGTTCTTCACCGGGATTTGAACCCAGGACCTTTGACTCTCTGGGCAGATGCTCTACCAACTATAAAGCACAGTGGTATACTCCCAGGGGCGGATCCAGGATTTTTACCAGGTAGGGGTTTTTCCGGTGCGAGTGCCGATGAAGTTGCTCACCCGGGGGTGGGGGGGGGGGGGGGGGGGGGGGGGGTGGGGGGGTGTGGGGTGCCTTCACAACACCCACAAAAAAAACAAAAAACATTTCAGTTTTAATTTGGAGGGAGGGTAGCCAGTTGTATTGGTTTATTGCGGACAGGCGGACGCACAAAATGCATTTAATTTTTTTTAAAACCCAATGTTTCTCTCTGTGTTGCATAAAGGGGAACTGAGCAAAGTAACAAACAAATTTGATAACGTGCTCCAATTACCATTGAAATGAAACAACTAAATAGGGTAGAGTTTCAAAAACATGGGTGTACCTAAAACAAATGGGTGGTGCTTAGTGTGCAAATGGGTGGAGCTTGGAGTGAATAGGTGGAGCTTACAGAAAATAGGTGGAGCCAGGTTACCGCAACCTAGAGCACGTGGGTGGAGCCTGGATCAAGTGGGGAGGGGCATAGAGCAGGGGTCAATTTCATGGCGTTGTTTAGCAGCCGATTTTTGTGCTAACTGAGGCTCCGGCTATTTCATGGAGACCGTAACCTTAAGCACTGCAAAACGTTTGCTAGCTTCACAGGCAAAATTTGCTAAACACGAGTGACGCAACAATGCCCGTTTCCAAGCACGAGCATGCTTAAGCACACCACGGCGGTGAAATAGCAGTAATGTTAGCACTGTTTATATTTTGTTTTTCAACTTTAGTAATGTTACCACAACTTTTCAGCTACAGTAAGCACACCTTATCAGCTAGTGCTTAAGCAGCACCATGAAATTGGCCCCAGGTTGAGGTCGGGTCTATTTACGTGTAGGGTCACTACACGTGGGCGGGATTACATGTATGAGGCATGCAATTCTTACCTGTGACGATTACTTCTCGCTTGCACACTGACAAATAAAAATGGCGTATATTATGAGGAACTTAGCATGTGAACATGAACGATTTTCCTAGTTTAGCTATTTTTAAATTATTAAAAATTATGACAAGTTGAATGTTGAACAAGAATGCATCCAAGATATTACTACATGTAGACCGATCCAGTAAACCCTGCCACATAGAAACATGTTTAGCAACTTTAAAGTGTGCACAATCATTGGATTGTTTGGGTCACCTAAAGACCACGTGGATCACCGTTGTGTCCCTCAAAATGATTGGTTGGTGGGATTTACGAGGGTGGGGTCTAAACACTAGATCGGTCAATTACTTGTAATATTGCGAAGCATGACGAGTATGTCTGCAGGCCAGAAAATGATTCAATTCAATGTAAAATGTCTCCAAAATCATGGTATGTATTTCAAGAGATCAGCTGTAATTTTACAAAGTGTGAGATTTGTAATAAGCCAGTCACAAGCCGATTGCAAGATGGCAACTAAGTAGTCAATGCAAGGTCACATGACTAATTTGCATGTTGAAATTTTCCCGAATGGCCAACAGAGATTTTGATTGTCAAAGCAACCGATGTTTGGTAATTTTTGGCGAATGCACAAGTTTACATGACCAGGGGCCGATTTCACAAAGCGCTAAGATGCGTCTTAGGAATGGTGACTCTTCTTATCTTGGTACGTCGGTATGGGAATTAGGATGCATTGAACTCGTCTTAACTTTTGTGAAATCGATCTCAGGTCTCAGTGGTTAGTTGATAATTTGTACTAACTGGCGAGACCTGTCACTTGATTTAAATACATGACCAGGGACCGATTTCACAAAGTGCTAAGACGCGTCTTAGGAAGGGTCACTCTTCTTATCTTGGTACGTCGGTATGGGAATTAGGATGCATTGAACTCGTCTTAACTTTTGTGAAATCGATCTCAGGTCTCAGTGGTTAGTTGATAATTTGTACTAACTGGTGAGACCTGTTACTTGATCTAAATACATGACAGTGACCGATTTCACAAAGTGCTAAGACGCGTCTTAGGAAGGGTCACTCTTCCTATCAAAGTACGCTGGTATGGGAATTAGGACGCACTGAACGCGTCTTAATTTTTGTATAATCGATTCCAGGATACTCACTTATTATTGGTGGGACTTTGTACAGGTTTTAGATGAGGTTTCCACGTGGCCAAGGAACATGAATTAGGATCTGCCGCATAACATCTCCATAGGCACTGTAGAAACAATTGTGAAAATGAAACGAGAAGGAATAAGCATTCAAAGTTGACGTAGTGGTAGTTTCCTCGCCTTCTACCTCTGTGGCCCTGGTTCGAATCCCATCAAGGATAGTATGTGGATTGGGTTCTCAGTCCCTGCTTGATTTTGTTTGTGGGCATTGCGGTCGCACTGTGGACTCGAAACCCATTTAAGTCCACAATTTGCAGGAAAAAGTGACGGATTGTGGACTTGCACTCGTTCGCTCAAGTCCACAGTCAGGTTGACCAAACTTGGGAAAAGGGGTTAGGGTGGGGGTGGAGGGTTAAAAAAAAAAGGTTAGGGTTCAGGAGTAAAGTTTAGAAACATGGATTAGGAAAAAATTTGGGGTGGATGAGGGAAGAATTTGGAGAAAACAACGATTTTCCGACCAATTCTCTTAAGTGCACGAATACAAAGAAACATCCACAGTGCATACGTAATGTACACATGGGTGGGTTTCCCTTATACATGCGTGTAGGATTTTTCCTCCAACTCCTAAAACTGAACATTTCTACATCGTCTTCTCTTAGCAGGTTTCTTCAGGCCATTAACACTGGACAGTTTAAATAAACTGTCCAGGCAAGTAACACCCGTTTCATACAGACACACCAGAGTCGAGCCGAACTAATTGTATTGGTCGCTTCGATTACAATTTTGTTTCAGACAGGAATTCTTAATGCAAGCAGTGCACACACTAAAGATCAACGTCTGAAACCATGTCGCTCTTCAGTCGTTCTGACCGACTGGAACAGTTGATCTTTCGACTTCTGGTGAACCAAGTCGCTCCAAATTGTTTCATACGTCGAACTTAATTAAAATGTCTGGGATAATTTAGTTCGGCACGACTCTGTTGCGCCAGTATGAAACAGGTATAAGTGGGGGTATTTTAACTTCAGGCTTTTCACACTACATAGCGCCACCAAGTGTTTGTCAGAATAGGCATTTTCTGAGTGTGATCAATAACAAAGCATTCGTTTACTGTAAAAACAATCAGACGATTTGGAAACAAATAACTGATTTAGAGGTGAAAGGATATTGTGGAAGCCAGACTATAGACCGTATTCCTGAATGCATGAGGGCGCTGTCAAGTGGCCCGCGCCCATTCACGTGTTATGTTCGAACACAAAACGCGCTATGCACGCACGCGTTCCAAACGTTTACTTTTAATTGAAATCAGTGCCCGCGCCACAGGCCCGCGCACGCGACTTTTCCCACAGATGTATATTGAGCTCGTGCCAATGACGTCATTTTGGGAGAAAAACAATGCCGCGTCGTTGTGGAAGCAATGTGCGTGCGCGTTGGTGAACTAAACCGCGTTACGCCCACCAGAGACACACACAACGTGCACGCACATCGCTTCCACAATGACTCAGCATTATTTGACTCCCAAAATGGCGTATTTGCACGTGTTCGAAAGGGGTCAATAGAATTCCCACCATTTTCCACTGTTAGCTACATATGGCCATTTTCGCCTAAGACACCTAGTTCGAGCGCCCTCACGCGTTCAGGAATACGGTCTATAAAAACATCGTCAAAATTAAACCTATGCACTTTTTGCAGCCGCCATTCCGCATCAATTTTGTGGTGGCGCCTGTATGCATTATGAATCGTCTCAAAGCGCGTTACCTGTATCAGCATCGCTGCTGGATGGCGCCGCCTTGCAAAATGTTTCTGCCTCTGTTGTTGCTGCACTTGCAGAGCAAAACCAGAACCGAGAATTCCCTGCAAAATATATAAAGACAACTAAAGTATAACATTGTGGACTTTGGTAAGCCATATACAGGATTTGGAATGTCTCCAAATGTTAAGGTTGTTTGAGCGTTTGATTGGAAGGAATCTGTGAGCTTACCGCTGGAAGTGCAAAAAAGGAAACCCCCAAAACAGCCAAGACTGCTGCCGATAGCTTGCCTGCCCAGCTCTCTGGAGTCTTGTCACCGTAACCGACGGTCGTTAAGGTAACCTACAAACAAACAAACATCTGAGATTGAAGTGCAAAAAAGGAAACCCTAAAAACAGCCAGGATTGCTGCCGATAGCTTGCTAAAATAATTTAGATATTGACTGTTTTTTTCCCCAATCAAAAAGTAGTGACATTTTTCGCCTCTCTTTTGTTACTCGGTATACAACTGTTGACATGATGACAACATCCTTAATGGAAAGTCCTGGCATTCCAACTTTCCTTGACAATATCAAACCTCAGTGGACACAAGAGGCAATTGTGTGACATGAGAAGATGTCTGGAAGACATAAGCACTTAAGAAGCGTCTTGGATCCCGAGGGAAATCTCCCATTAAACCCGGAGACGGACCACAGGTGAATTGCAAACTCGCTGTAAAACAAGGATGACTTCACAATGAACTTAAAACCCATCAACGGCAAGATCCCCTCATGGGCCTGTAAGCCTACAGGCAGTTTAAAATGCAACCCCTTACATATTGGCAGAATCTTATAAATGTCCCCGTTTTGGGGTTGGACGGATCGAGGCAAAATATGAAAGTGGGTCGAGGCGACGTCAGAGAAAGGTTTGAGATAAATTGAACAGGTATTAGGTGAAATACATGCAACTGAATAAAGCCTAGTTAAGCACCACAGTCCATAGTTGCTGTTCTTACTTGAATGAAAGTGCCTAAATAAAAACTACAATGTTCGACTTCATGTAATCAAGCGCGACCCCTCCCCTCTGCACTGCCCCTTCGCTCCTCTGTTTATTCTGCCTTTGTACAAATCTAAAGAAGATTTTCACAGCTACAACTGACATTTGTTTTTTTAAAAGGTTCAAAAGTTTGGTCTGGTGGATAGCGCTTTAGACTTTCCGGCGATTAGTCCATGGTTCAAGGATTGGTCACCATTCTCACGCTGTTCTAAGGCAAGACATGTCCCTACACATTGTCTCTCTCCACCCAGGTGTTTAAAAGTTGCATCCCTCTTGCTGAAATATGGTTCTCCCCTCTGCCAAGATCCAAGCTATTTTTCAACTACCGAAGGTTAAATCTCTTAGGTTATGCATGGCCAGCACGTTAGGGAATGTGTGGGAAGTGAACGCTGTCCCAAAACGGGCCTACTCCAGACTTGTTTTGGCTGGTAGTGCCATTGAGCCGTCTCGGAGTCTTTAAATATAGTAACTTGACCTTTGTAGTACGGAAAAGGATGAACTTTTGCAATTGTCAGACGAACTGGCGTGTCTTCCTGTGTTGATTCTGATTTCTCTTCCGTTCGGATTTGAAAACTGTTGTCTTTTTGTTATCTTTTGTTTTTGGGTTTTGTATTTTTTAGGAGAGTGGATTGATTGTACAAATACTTGACGCACATAATTATTAATTGACTTGTTTCTCAAACTTAGCCTCAACTCCTCTTAGCAAGCTCTTTATAAATATGCTTACTATCTGTTTAAACTAGGGATGGGACGTTTAACCGGTTAACCGTTTAACCCAAAATTGAAAAACTGGTTTTGCCAAACGTTTAAACAAAACCCAATTTTAAAGAATTTACAATAGTTTTCAGAGGGTTATTTGTATTGGCTTTATGAAATTGAAATAAATTTGGCATCGTAGTAAAGTTTTGACCAGATAAAGGTTCAATGATTGTTTTGGGGCCTAGGGGTATTGTATACATTGCACATGCATCTATAAACACCAGCAACAATCTTTGGTGTCGGCCGAACGGTTAACCGGTTAACCGACACTTGAAAGAATTGCAAACTGGTTTCTGAATTAACCGTAAATTCCCATCCCTAGTTTAAACACAGCAACACAATTTGCAATGTTGTGTAACACGTTTTCTTCGTAAGCTCTCATTCCCACGAGAAACAAAAATCCCAAGATGCTGACGTCAACCCGTACCTATTGAGCCAAACTAATAACATCAAGCTACGTCGCAAAGAAATGTGTGGAGCAAAAACCAATGAGAGATGAGGCAAAATACCCCACGGGCTGCAAACCATCCATCTTGTTAGCGATCTCGTCCGCAAGCAATAAATTATGGTTCCACTCTCCAGCTTCAACGAACAAAACTCACTCCGTGGCACATCCATCAATTTTACACTTTCTCCCTCCTAACATTTTATCCAATTCTCCCAATATTTCCCCCCAATCCATTTGTGTTCCATCTCTCTAGAAATATTCCCCAGTGATTTTCCTTTTTCTCGTTCTTCAATTTCATTCTTTCCTTCTATAGCATGTCTCATTTTGACCAGACTTATTTTCTCCCGATGTTTATCCTGTTTTGTGCATATATCCGCAATCTTGATCAGAATGACATCAAACTGAAATGACGTTTACCTCGAATTAAGAAAAAAAATACAATTTCTGTTTTCACTCCTCCAGGGAAGGGGGCGGGGATGAGGAGTGAACAGGTGTTATGGAGCAGAGAGGGGGAAAAACACTCCCCAGGAAAGTGGCAGGTGGTTCCATTGTTTAAGCATTCCTCTCGGTTTTCAGAATCAACTCAACATGCCTAGTGGGTAGAGATATGTCTGTGTGTACGAGTGTGTTTCTATTGCGGGATCAAACGCTATACGTTGGACAATGCCTTTATCTGCTACATGTATCATGGCTATTTCTAATGCAGACAAAATACCGGTATTTGGCACGCTACGTTCAGCAGTTGAAATGACATGTCCAACTATAAGCATTATCAGCTGTTTATATTGCTGAAATACTGTTGCGCACCTCAGTATGCAAATATAACGTGGTTTTAGAGCAGACATTAGGGCCGTCCAAAATTGTCAAAATTTTCACGGTTCTACAAAGCGTAGGAAGGGGTTTGGGGAGGGGACTTTTATGCACTGTAAAATGTTGACATTTCATGGTACTGTAGTATTTCGGAGGGGGGGGGGGGGGGGGGGGGGGGTCTTGAAAAATACCACGCTCTGTAGAACCATGAAAATGTTGACAACTTTGGACAGCCCCTTATTAGCTTTATACACTTACCAAGCCATACCAGAGGGCGTCAGGTAATGTACCATAGTCACGCGGATTGACTTCGTGTTCCAATGTATAAACTAGGAATGATATCGAAATTAGAGCCAGAAAACCAATGTACCATGTTGTAAGGAGCTCCTGCAAATAAGACGAGAAAGGAAAAATGATTGGAGGTTAGAACGTTCAAGAAAATGTAAATGTCTTTCTAATAAAGGCTGTTCATACAAGACTTTTCTCAACCCAAGTTAAAATCACTCTGGGGTAGTTCAGGGTTTGATTTTGTTTTGTTATTTTTCAACCCCGCGTTCAACCCTGAATCATTTCATACTTGTTTGGGGCAAACCAAGCTTATTTCGCCTTGCGGCGAGTCCAACAAGGAGCAAGAAATACACATACATGTTCTAGTCTGCATTACAGAACTATGTTGAACTGCCCTGCAGCTTTCTCCTCAAAGTGCCCAAAACCGTTTTGTTTTTCTACAATGTTCAACTCAGTGAAATTCAAGTTTCTGCAAACACACCTTCAACTTGACTCATCCTCTTTCAAATCTTGTGTTCAGTAAGGGTGGCTACTATTGGATAACTTTGGTTACTGATCTTGACGAGGAACATCACTTAAAAAGCCTCAAAGAGTAATAAAAACTGAATGCTATAGACCGTATCGAATAGCTGCCATCTTGTAGGGCAACTTTTGACATTTAAATTATCAACAATGTAAGCACAAATGTGCAACTATGCATGTCCTCATGAAACAAAGAAACTGCCCTACAAGATGGCAGCTATTCAATACAGTCTAGATTGGGTTAAAGGCAGTATACATCATTGGTAATCTCGAAAATCAGAAATGTTCAGACTTCTGCCTAACTTACACAATATAAACATGATGACCGTAGAAAACCTCCCCTGAAATGGTTTTGTCTGAAGTGCTATAGTCTTTGAGAAATGAGTAAAACAATTAGTTTTCGTCTCATGAGACGAAAATTCAATTCGCCCCAAAACCATTTCGCCCAAGTGCCATTACGCCCCCAAACCACTTCGCCCGAGTGCCATTTCGCCCCAAATTACTTCGTCCCAACACTACATCGCCCAAATGCCACTTCGCCCCAAAACCACTTCGTGCACAGCCCGTGGTTCAGAGCGAAATGGTTCAGGGCAAAGTGGTTTTGGGGCGAAATGACTGCAAACCCTTTTTTGACTGTTTTCTCAAAAGTTAGACGAAGTACGGAGCTGGTTTTTGCTCAGGTTGGTTTTAATCATGCATATCTTCAATCACACAGGGGGATAAAACTATTTGTAACAGTTTACCAATCATGTATACTATCTTTAAACCGCCCTGTACAAACTGCCAATGAAAGACAATTTAAAGATGGTCTTTATTACCTGTCTATGCGCCCACACGACAGAACCAAGAAGCTTCCAGGTGCTCCCTCGTCTGTCAAGTCGCACCATGCGTAGAATCTGCAGAAAACGCAGCCCACGGAACGCCGGTTCCATAAACCTTGCATTTTTGGTTCCCACGGCGAAAATAAGCACCGACGCAATTACAACCACAATATCTGGTGTACGTTGGCACGAACAAAGCATGTGCAGGAGAAAAAGGAAAAACAAAGAATGAAAGAAGGTTAATTTACATATTCATACCACAGAGTCCGTGCTTAGTGATTCATTTCGCTGTCAGTGTGACGTCAAATTCCGCGCGGACGCGCTCACTTCTTTGACAACAGTTCACGCTACTTGCATGGCAACGCGTTTCCCCATTTGTTTTGCACAGGAGCCACAATGGGAACATTTTCTGTTGAGTTTTTCTGATACATGTACAAACAAAATAAGGCGGCAGGATTTAGTGTATTGCTATTAGAGTAGGTATGAGCAAACCATTGCAAGTCAATATTGTCCTTATTTTTTAATATATTCTTCTAAAAGAAAATTAGTAAAATACACTGTGCGCAAACACAATGGATGTAAAACGTGGGCATGATCCAGTAATCATAATTGCGGTCTACCGCCCGCAATTTTTCCAATAACAGATTTTTGGAAATATTTATCTGCTCATACATGGCATGAATATTGCTCTTTGAGAAGCAATTTCATTCAGCAAATAAATGGGAAAAATATGCGCACTGAATTTTTGAGAAGGTCAAGATTTGCAAAAAAAAAGTAATATCAGTTACCATCAAAACACGCCAAGCCCTTCCATTATCTGCTTTTGAAATTCGTCCTTTTTATAATGTGAATATGATTATCGTTGCAACGACTGTACGTTATTTACAAAGTCCCTCCATTGATTTACACGATAAGCATCGCTGCCATCGGCAAATAAAGCTGTCTCTAAAAGCGTACACAAAATGACGTCGTCTTGTATGCCCTGAAACTGCACTTTCACCACTGTACTCTTAGTAGCACGGCGGAACCTGAATATATAAATTATGCAGATTACGCCATGATGATGAACGGCCAAAATAATGACCGATGTATACATAAAGGTTGGTTGATTCTAATCACATGATTTTAGAACATCTGGGTTTGGTGTAACCTTTAATCAAGTCACAAATTACTCAAATGAACTGAAACAAAGGTATCCCTTTGATGGACGTGTGACCGACTTGTAATGGTAGACATGTGATTGACATGTGGTAGACATGTGATTGACATGTGGTAGACATGTGATTGACATGTGATAGACATGTGGTAGACATGTGATTGACATGTGGTAGACATGTGGTAGACATGTGATTGACATGTGGTAGACATGTGGTAGACATGTGGTAGACATGTGATTGACATGTGATTGACATGTGATTGACATGTGATTGACTTTAAATTTCATCATCAACGAACTCGTGATGGACTCAACTGCAACTCCATCATCAGTAAAACATACTGAGCAGCATTTTCCACGATTAGTTTTATAATCAGCCCCCAGGTGTCCGGAAACATTTCTCATTTAACCAAGCGGAAATAAGCATCTCTTAACAACCTACTCTGCGTGACTGGATTATGATGAAACCCTGATGCACCTGTACACTCGTTAGTGGCTCGTTAGTGACTCATACAGCGTACTATGTGTAGGTGTGATTAAATCTTGAGCAAAGCCAATTTCCTGATTAGTTCAATTAAGATGTTGTGAGATAACACACCATGTTTCTACAGGGGAACTCATCATAGGCTATTAAACACAGCTACATGAAAGTTTACCCGAATCATTTTGCCCTATAAGGCCATTCCCCACAAGGCAAAATCTCGGGGGTGGCCTCAGGGCGACACCGGGGTGAAAATAAATTCCCACTTGCACGTCTCACCCCCGCGCCACCCGAGATTGCTCATTCTCTGGGGTGAGTTCAACCCTGCTCAAGACCAGAGTTGAAAATTTGTGCCCCGGGGGCGAGACACTTTCCCCGGGTTAAGAACGGTAGTGGGAAAAGGGGAAGGGGTGAGTTCTTACTTGTTCAAGTGAGGGATGAGTTGCCGATCTCCGGGGTTAGGTAGTTTGCACCGGGACGAGTTTAAGATTAACAAGTTTGAATCAACGCGGGGTTGAACTCGAGGGCGAATTACCCCGGGGCGGCTCCGAGGCGGCTCTGGGGCCGCCCCGGGGCGAGTTCACCCCGGGTATTGTTGTTTTAGTGGAAAAAGGCCTTAAAAAGCCATGCCTTTGTCATGTGTTCACAGCTGTGTGCCCAGATTCATATGCTCATATGTTCTCCCCAGGCAATATACCCTATTTGCACAGGCAGCCATGACAGGGAGCAGTCACATTGTCACCATGTGTCATGCATGAGTATAGGAACTCTGTGGATCTATTGTCACATCATTTAGATATGAAAACCTGCCCCTGTCATGGCCGCCGGTGCAAAGGATCTATAAAATAATTCAGCTCCCCCAATGCCAACTTGAAATTACATCAAGTATTTGAGTAAGAACGTAAAAAGACTGAAAAAAATTCCACGGTTTGTTTGAAGGTGGAAGAAGCTTTCAAAGCTGTCAAGCATAGTGAGCCCTGAAGGAAATTTGCTACTCAGGCAGGCATGTTGAAGAAGTAATGTCGACCGCCGTGTGGGAATGAACGAAAGAGAAAGAGAAAAATAAGGGCTAACTTTGTTAGGATAGTACAAAAACAGTGAAAGAAATGAAGGGCGAGAACTAAAAATGCCTCAGTGCCACTCAGACATAGCACTGTGCTGCCTTGCCCTTAAGGCGGAGGGGGGAGGAGGGGGCAGGAGGGGGTGCTCCAGTAACTCAATCCAGCAAACCTGAGATGTCATTTGCCTAATCGATGCTATACCCAATACTCTGCCTGACACTGCGCGGATCCCTGTGTTTACGTAAAGGATTTCTCTCTCTCTCTTCTTTTCTTTCTTATAAAAACACCTGTTCCCAGGATAGAAATGGGAGACAATTGTGAAGAAAGGCGGAAGAAATTGCATCTTGGCTCAATGTTTGAAACAGAATGGGAAATGGGGACTGAAGATTCATTTGAGCAGAAAAAGGTTATTCCTTCTCTTAAAGGCCCAGTGTATCATTTGCAATGACCCCAAAAAGTAATCGACGAGTTTACAGGGGAAAAGTTCTGAAAGTAAAGATTGAATTAATAACAACTATCCAATGAAAGGTTTTCGCTCAAAATGATATAATTTTACCAAAAAATAATCCGTTTGCAAACGATTTACTTATTTTGGTTCGCATCCACGCGGTCCAAAATGCATGGGCACTGTGTAACTCGCGTGCGTGTTCCAACGCGACGCATTTTTATGGATCGCGCACACACGCAGTATATGATGTGCACGATGCAAGCCACATAGTACCCGATCAACTGAGAATAAATATTTGAAACACCCCGCCAAGACCAGAAAAACGCATATGGATTTTCATGTTTGTTTTTTTTTAACGTGGTACATTTGACAGAGCTTAAATTTCTTCGGATGAGTTTGTTGATGTCTTTCTTTTGATTTATAATGGTTTTATTTGCAGAATCGTCAAAAATACATCATCTACATTGTACAGGGCCTTTAACTTTGGGTTTACCAGTTCAATATGGGTGCCAAAATAGGTCTATCCATTCTTAATTATATTTATACTTCCCACCCACCTACGCAGCAGGGGGTGATCGTTATCCTTGGCACAACTTGCGCTATTCCTCCACTTTTTGCGAGAATAAGTTATGCCACCTTGGTGGCGTAACTTATTCCTCCGCGGGTGGATTAGAGCGTTCCAACGAGGAATAACTTAGTATTTTCGGATTAACGATTAACTTACGCCTCGTCTGAACGTACCCAATGTGAATGTACTTTTTAACAGTTATACATGAAAGCAGAACAGTACAAAGTACAAGGCTCTGTGTGCCAATATTACTAAATATTGCAATAGAGCCTATTGATTTTCTGACAAGGATGGTGTTGTGTACATGTTTCAAAGATATTGGAATAATCTGCAGCATGAATCGTTACAATTAAACAGTCTGAACAACTTTTATCCTCTATTTGAGTATGATTTATTCTGGTCATATGGTTGATTAAAAATAAATTCAGCTTTAACTTGGACTTTTTGGGGTCAAACTTACCAAGATGATTGGTACTTTTCCCATTTTTAATCCAGTGCGTACAGCCCAGGACGTTTTCCGTAACTTTTCCCGAGTCCAGCGGTTACTTTTCCTGGCCAACTGCTGCCCAGGAAAATTGACCAGGGAACTTTTCCCGAGACAATAAGTCCAATGCGGACACAGCGAGTCGATAAATGCACTCTGGAAGCGTATGTCCAGGCCGTAAAAGTCATACTACGAAGGGACAGTGTGCATGCTCTCCCACGGTCTCGGTAACATTTTCCAGTGTCGAAAAAGTCCAAATGCGGACAGCAGTAAAATTTAGCCATTCTTCATTTTACCATCGTCTCGGTAAAACCTCCCGAAAGACAAGTCCAATGCGGACACGGCTTATAATACTTCTCAAAACCAGACAAATAATTCTGCAAATTCCGTCACTATATAAGGCATGTGCTGCTCTAGAACACACAGAAAAGGTTGAAGAATCCTCCCAGTAACATAAGGCCATTTAACGATGACATGCGAGACACAACTCAAAAAAGACGGATTTGACCGATAAAAGTTGATGTTTTCCCAAACCTTTCCTGGTTGAAATCCGAGGACGTCTAAGCCCTAAAGCAAAAATCCACAACAAACATTGATGTTGGGACACAAAACACACACAAATCTGAGGTATAGTGTGCTGTGCATGCTGGGGAGAACGTAAAGTGGGTTTTTGACGGACAGATTCTAAAGTGTCAGGCGTCAGAAAAATAAAGGAGAAAACTGAAAGGGCGGAATGTTTTTTGTTTTTGAAGCGAAAATTGTAAGACGAGACAAAAATACAAACACTTTAGTGCTGATTTATCAGCGATTGTTGAAATCCGATCTACAAGTATATATGCAATAACATTTTACATCTCATATTTATTGCTATCCAAAACATTTGCCTCGCAGGAAAAATAAAACTGCAAGGTTGTTTTTTCAGCGATTTCCCATTTGAGACCAAAATTAATTTAAATCTATTGCTTCTTGCAATGCAGTTTAAATCCAACAGACGCCGTGAGTCATTTGTGTCTTGATTTTTGAAAAGGGCATCAGTATCATGAATTCTTAATTATTTTTCGACTTAAAAACTCCTCCGCATTTGTACCGGCGCTTATTCTCTGGACACACAAAGCATCTCTATTGCCGACTCTCGACAAATAAAGAATGATTGACAAAGAGACTTGAGGTCCTAACAATAGCCAAGACATCTAGAGAAAACGCAATGTACAGTTGAAGGGTCGTGCATGTTGCAAGTACGTCCTTTTAACGGCTGCTTAAATGCCGTACCAAGTGCGTGCAGGTTCAATGAAAGCAATCGACGGGGTCGTGTTTGTCTATTAAAGTGAGTCGTCGGCATTTTCACAAAGTGGCGAATCTGTCAAAAAAGCATTTTTTTTAGCAATTTCTGTTTTGGGTATAATTTGACTTTATTTGGTGTCCTTAACGAAGTGGCGAAATGCGATATGCCACACATTGAAAAAGATGGTATGTGCATGAAATGCTTTTTCACAAACTGGCGAATAATTTTATTTGCCACTTTGTGAAAATGCCACGTGCAGGGCGACGTTATAAATTACGTGCGCAGTGAAATAGAGAAGGGGAAAATTCTGTGGCGAATCATGTATGGTAAGGTTGGCATTTTGTTTGCACGAAGTGGCGAATAAGTTTTAAGCTATAAAGTGTTCTTTAATTAGACAATCAATACAATAAAAAAGTCATTTAACTCCTACTAAACAGTATCACCTAAAAAGACTGACGACTTTTCATGGAATAACCGGCGAATTTGGAGTTTTTAAAAGTGACCAACTTCAAAAGCAATTTTCTCAAAACAAAGTTTTACTAGTGCATTCGTGGATTCGCCGCTTCGTGAAAATGCCGACGAAGTAATGACATTGACATGCGTCCTTTCACAATAATAATAATAATAATCACATGCATTTGTAAAGCGCCATCTATCTATGTAAACATATTCCGAGGCGGCTGTTGCCATTATTACCGCTGCCATCAGGAAATCACCAGAACCATTTCGCTTCAACTAGGTGTGCAACCCGGCCAAGGCGCACAATCCTATCAGCAGTTAGATTGTGGCATTCCCCATAACAGCTTCCCATATATCGCTTGGGTTGACGAGGCAACTGGGATTAAGTGCCTTGCCCAGGGACACAGACACGTTGGTCGAAGTGGGGCTCGAACCCCCAACCTCTGACTGGGAGTCCCGCTTCATACCCACTAGACCACACGCGCTCCCATAATAGAATAGAATTCCTTTAAATTGTTTTTCCAATGGAGAAATAGCTCTATAATGCAAAGACACAGAAGATGAAGGGTACAGACAATTATTTGACAATTAGCTGGCTAAATAACACATCTGTGAGGACTTGAGACTTGAGAGGACTCATCTACATCTTCTAAGACACTTACCTAGAATACAGAGTGGCCTTCTTATAAAGCGTAGTCTCCCATAATGCCCCTGGTACCGACTTCTGCAGCCTGCTGACCATACTCTTAAGATGCACTCTATAGATAGCGTTATGACTATTACCAATTCCTATCAAAAAAATGAACAAAGAAATGAACAATTAAACATTTTGTTAATAATATGCTTTAGTTACATGTACCTCACTTCAAAAATAAAATGATAACAAACTGTTTTTTGTATCTAAACATACATGAATTGACCACCAGAGATGGGGCATTTTAAGCATAAACCCAATTTAAATATTAAGGGCAGTATACATGATTGGTATCTCAAAAATCAGAAATGTTCACAGATTTACGCCTAACTTACACAATATAAACATGATGACCGTAGAAAACTTCCCCTGAAATGGTTTTGTCTGAAGTGCTATAGTCTTTAAGAAATGAGTAAAACAATTAGTTTTCGTCTCATGAGACGAAAATTCAATTCGCCCCAAAACCATTTCGCCCCAAAAACCATTTCGCCCCACTTCGTCCAAACACTACATCGCCCAAATGCCACTTCGCCCCAAAACTACTTCGTGCACAGGTCGTGGTTCAGGGCGAAATGGTTCAGGGCGAAATGGTTTTGAGGCGAAATGACTGCAAACCCTTTTTTGACTGTTTTCTCAAAAGTTAGACGAAGTACAGAACTGGTTTTTGCTCAGGTTGGTTTTAATCATGCATACATGTACATGTATCTTCAATCACACAGGGGGATAAAACTATTTGTAACAGTTTACCAATCATGTATACTATCTTTAAGCTTGATCTCTTTAATTCAGTATTTTAAATAAAATTTTCTGGGGGGAGGGTGGAGGTTAGAATGTGGTTGTTCTTGGAATGTTTCAAAATATCTTATAATCGGTTTAATTAATTACTGTATTAGTCCGGCAGCCAAACCCAGATTTTGGGCCTAACCTTGTTTTGGGGTCTATAGTTTTTTTTTCAACGGATTATGATAGTCTAGACCCTCTGTTTGAAAAATGTGAAAACTGTTACTCTGTCAGCATTGAGCAATTTTTTTTTCGGCAAAAAACAAATTGGCCGCCAAATTGTGTTTGTTTTGCTAATAAAAGCACCAATTGCTCTGTTATAGTGTGGCTGTAATGCTTTAGAATTGTTCAAAAGGTCACATAATGACAACATTTCATACAGAGGTATCCAATAGCCTCACAAGAAATATGGATTATACCAGTATCAAATTTTAATTCAGTTGCCATGGCAACCATTTGTCAAAATGGCCACCCATCCCATTAAAATGATATCAAAGTGGCCTGTATTGAGATCAAATTTACAAGATAGGTATAAGAATTCTATAGAGGAACATCCACTCTGTTCTTTTCAGAATGGCTGCCTTTTCCATGGTTTATGTTAATCCTACATCTAAAACAAGAAAGAAAATTACTCTTTAAAGAAGTTTAACATTATTCAATGTTGAGGCACAATGTACATCTAAGCCGTATGCTAACCCTTCAATATTGTAAAGTTGTAAGTTTTCTTTTCAATGTTATAAATGTCAAGACGCCCACCTCACCTCCCCCCACCCTGTGGCTGTGTTCCCCTGGAATGGCTGTGTTCCCCCATGGAATGGCTGCGTTCCCCATGGAATGGCTGCGTTCCCCCATGGAATGGCTGCGTTCCCCCATGAATGTCTGCGTTCCCCCTGGAATGTCTGCGTTCCCCCTGGAATGTCTGCGTTCCCCCTGGAATGTCTGCGTTCCCCCTGGAATGTCTGTGTTCCTCCTGGAATGGCTGTGTTCCCCCTGGAATGTCTGCGTTATGCCTGGAATGTCTGTGTTCTCCTGGAATGTCTGCGTTACGCCTGGAATTTCTTTTGTGTTAATGAGCGTAGAAATGCCACAGATTTCTTCTTATGGTCGCAAAAAGAATACTATAGCTAGCTCGACTTATTACCCGTTTTCGCAGAGCGGGTCACATATCAGCAAACATAAAGAACTATCGCAGTGTCAATTACAAATGGTATCATCAGATATTTTGTTTAGTTTCATCCATTTAAGTAATATCGTTAACATTTCATGTTGTAAAGCCAAAGTGCGTTGTTAAGCATGTGATATGAAGTATCACACATTATCAAGTGAATAATATATACATTAGAAAAAATACTGGAAACTAACACATTGAGGGAAATAATAACGAAATGATTTGTAATATTAAAAGAAAACCAGTGAAGAGACTAATTTACCATTAATAACAACAATAATAAGATTGTATTCATTATTTAAGAACCAAGGCACTAGCAATATAACCTACTTTACTGAAAAACTTTCATTCTTGCCTGTGGGACTCAGATTTTATTTTTATTATTCTTTATAGAGAAGAGAGTATTGCACTACAATGGTTAGAAAATTATATTTATTGCACTTCAGATCCCTCTGATAAATGACTATTAATGCCTTCAGTTCATAAATTTACATGTGGCCGCCGTATACATTATGCAAATTAAGCTCAAATAGACAATGCTGGCGCCATATTGAATATGCAAATTAAGTTATCTGAGATTGTGTATAACATCAGGTTTGTTTTAGACATTTGCCTTTGAGAAATAAATAAGTTGTTCCTTAATCTCAATAGAACGGTTTCACAAGACACAAAATACAGTACTCGTTCATCTGGAAGTTTATTGGAAGTTCATAAATGGTAAATAACACACTTACAAAATCAAAAGCTCTTGCCCAGCTAAAAAATCTTTAATTCACCCAATCACTATAAAATTATAATACCCGACATTACTGTGTAAACCTTTTCTCACAGTAGATGCATTAAACTATTCTGAATGAAAATTGTTTTTAATTTTTTAAAATCCAAAGTTAAAAAGGTGGCTGATTGTTTTGTGTATGTACCACAATCAACTGCTTTTAAAATAAAATTCTGGCATGCACTACTTTCATTCTTGCCTGTGGGACTCAGATTTTATTTTTATTATTCTTTATAGAGAAGAGAGTATTGCACTAGAATGGTTAGAAAATTATATTTATTGCACTTCAGATCCCTCTGATAAATGACTATTAATGCCTTCAGTTCATAAATTTACATGTGGCCGCCGTATACATTATGCAAATTAAGCTCAAACAGACAATGCTGGCGCCATATTGAATATGCAAATTAAGTTATCTGAGATTGTGTATAACATCAGGTTTGTTTTAGACATTTGCCTTTTAGAAATAAATGCAAATTATTTGGCTATCATACGCAAATGTACTCTTAAAATGATTATTTTCTTTCAAAAACCAGGTTTTTGGCGGCCATTTTGTTTTTTGCATATATCTAAAATTGCTCAATACCAACAGGATAACAGTTTTATGTTTGGTCAATTGGGGTATCTCAGGAACCATAATCCATTATAAAAAAAACTATAGACCCCAAAACAAGGTTGAGCCTGGTGGCTGCCGGACTATATAGCTTGGATAGTTTATATTATCTCATTAAACATTTAATATTATTCTTTACTCTTTATAACACAAACCCAAGTTATTGATGTATATTCTCTTATATTCATCGTTTACCCCATGTAAGGTGGCCCGGTCAGCAGCAGCTGTTGGTCATTGTAATTAAAATAACCATTGAATAAACAAATTTAAAAAATTAAAATTACTACATTATGAAAGGAACTGCTGCCGATTTAGCAGTTCCCAAGATTTATTGTGCCTTTATGAACTATAGTACTCACATCCCAACTTAAAGGAAACAGTGGCCATTAAAAATGAAAAATACTTGTCCACTAAAAGCTCCAATATGGCATGCTATACATCTTTAAAGAGAACACTTTCCATCCATTTAATTGGATTTACTGACACATCTAGAAGCCGTATCAATCGTTGGGAAGCATTAGCCGGAAACCTGGGACGTTTTAAGTTGAAAACGTCCTGTTCTGTTTTATCTGACAGGTAAATTGACTCCAGCAGCGAGCGATAAAATGAAATCTCAGCGTCATAACGGTCATGAAACTAAATTCCTTTATGGTTGCTAATGTTATAATGAAGTCTCTAAAAGGCTATTGCCATAGCAATGAGTAACTTAAATATGATTATTTGACAAGTGTGCTCCCTCAAGAAAAAAAGTGTCAGCACACATTAAAATGATGAAAGGAAATTGTCCTTCAGCTTACCACAAGATGGGATGTGGTAAAAGAAAGTTGGATAAAGGCTGCACTGTAATGACATAAACCCCCCCCCCCCCCCCCCCCCCCCCCCCCCCCCCCCCCCCCCCCCCCACCCCCCACCCCAGAACTTTAAAACATAAGTAAGGTCATGTGAAATGTAATTTTTTTGTTTGTTGAATAAATGTTTATCTTTATAAAGTTTTGTTTTAAATAGAAATGCAAAACCCATTTGTTAATTTGTTTTTTACTCCTATAGCCTCTTTACCCCCACCTCAAAAATACTCGGTCATGCAGAGAGTGATCGAAATGAAGCTTAGATCCTGGAATATTTAATGATTTTAAATAATATGCCTGAAATTGTTTGGTTCCTCAAAGTGACAGTCAGCATGTGTTTTATGTTGAGAGGCAGAGGAGAGGGGGTGGGGGGGAGGGGGGGGGGGGGGGGGGGGGAGGGGGTGGGGGGGGGGGGGGGGAATGCTCAGAGAAAGGGGTGGATGTTCAGTTTCTAAAATGTCAGAGTTGAATTGGAGCAAACTGCAAGAGATTCCAACCATCCAATCTCATTTGAGTTGATGTGATATATTTCTGTTTTCCCTTTCAGTCTCTGCTCTTTTCAGATTTCATTCTTTGATTTGGTGATATGTGAACAAATCACTCACAAATGTTGATGTTTTCCCATAAAACACAGACGTTTGTTTTTACTGTTGTTAAGGGTTATTTATTGACAATATTTGTTTACAAATTCATCCCCTGATGCTTTCAACTCCACTCAATTGAACAACTCAGACATTTGTCCTTTCTACCTTTTTGTGTTCCCTTCCCCCGTTCATTTTATAACTACTTTGCCAAGCTTCAAGCGAACCAATGTTGGTACAGAGATTTCCCACGAGACCAAGGAACAGAAATTGAGTTCCTCAGTCAGTCTTGCCCTAGATTTGGAGATAAATTGAAAACGGGAAAGACCAACTCGGCGATAACATCCTTTTTTTCCTCGTCATCTCACAAATGGATCTAATCTGATGATCGTGCCATGGTTATTTTTCAAGATGATAAATACGAACATGTCAAAAGATGATTTGTACAAGTCTATTAAACTAAAGATTCAAAATAGTTCAAGACAGTCTTTTGAATTACGGAAGCATTTACGTTTTTAATGAATGATCAATCCTTTAAATTCTAGCGGATATGACTACGAATCAGTCCAACAAATATCCAGGATAAAAGTACGGGAGATGAATTTTACCCTAAAATGGATTTTGAAAGTTAAATGGGAAAGATTAAAAGGTTAGAGTCTTGATTATCCCATTTTCTTTATGTAAACTCCGTACAGGGACAACACAGTGTACACTAATTTAGAATTCATAATCCGTAAAACCCATGCACCTACCCTGTACTGTATAAGTTGTATTGTGGATATTAACCAGTTTGATTGAGAGCTGTTGGCATCAACAACAATCGACTACAATGTGAAATCTTTATTTCTTTAAACATGAAGAATATGGATTCCGAGTTTGGGTTAAGCAGATTTTTCGGTAGGTTTAATTATATGCAATTTATAATTCATATGCAATTTACAGTTTTTAAAGGCACAGGCTCGTCAGCAATGCGCGCGTGCGCCAAATTCGTGCCACGAAATACGCAGCTCCATAGCAAAGGTATGGAGCTGCGTATTTCATGGCACGAATTTGGCACGCGCGCTTTGCTGACGAGCCTCTGCCTTTAAAGGGCTCCTTATTTAGGATTTTTATCAATGAAATCTATGCTTTAAAACCACTCTACTCAGTTAAAGTCATAAAAATCCTATTTGGAGCTTGCTTTGGGGGTTAAAACAAAGGTTTTTAGTTTTTATGCTAATGAGAATATGCATATTCATGACCAAGGTCACGATGTCACAAGAGGCAAACACAGGAAAATCACATTCAACTGTGCACAAAAGATTCCACTTTTTTCTCAATTTTCCTGAAACTTTTGTAATCCATGGCTGTTTGAGTTTGTTTTACATGTTGCCTGCTGTAAGCCATGACAAAACTGGGGGTAGAAACTGCAGCAATTTGCCACAAGTCCAACTTGAAGTCTTATGTTTTTTCTTAACTTTTCCCTTCTGTCTTCCTTATGTGATGCACTCAAAACAGCGCCCTCTGTCTGTGAACATTAGGCACAAAGTTGTTTAGCATGTCATAGGCCCTTTAAGCATTTTTTTTTCTTCACTCCACTTTATTTCTGCGATCATTATAGGCACCATGTCTAATATTATTGCAGTCTTCTGCTGTTCCATGCGACCTGCATGTCTCATTGCCTAACAGTAATTGTAAAGAATATTCAATTATCGACTGACAAAGAACAAAATTAAAATAAATATTATATTATTCACAATGTGAGGTGGGCATACTATGGGCGGAATATTTCCATGTACACTGCATCCTACACATGTTGCATGCTCTCAACTCCTGCGGGTGCTCATTTGGAGCACAATTCTTCAAAATCTTCTCAATTTGGAACCGTTTCTTTGCATTGTAACACGAGTCGTCTTCAAGAATTACTACACAGCCGGCTCGGTAAACTTCTTTGGGAGAATTAAATGGAAATTCACTGATCCTGCCCCCCAGGAATGTAGGGATGATGTCAGCGGTTGCCGTGGCAATGCTATCTGGGATATAAAGGTCAAATGGACGACAATCTTCTTGGGTTGACCAAAAACCAGAGAGAAAACGGCGTTGAGCTCATGGGAGGGATTGTTTTACAGATATCGTGTGTATTACAAAGGATTCAGCCATGATTTACATTGGCAATGGGAGTATCGTTTTACCATGGTCGTTGCATAGTACAAACTCTATGTGAACTTAAATGTGCAGAGCAATGTAATGCCGCAAAACGTCTTGACTTGAGGCGTAATCCCATTGGACTTCTTTTTCTTCGCCCTCGGGGGAACTTTCCGCGACTCCCTGTAAACATTCCTTCCTGTAAATCTCCCGTGCGTTCCCACTTACCATATATTTTACACGACGCGAGCGGAAAATTTAGCTACTCGGCTGGCCATATGTGGTCAATTGAGGGTGTGGTTTACATAACCTTTGACCTGACAGGATGTTTGACATGCCATGCGATACACATATTGGCGCAAAATTATTATTGTGTGCATGCTGCACGAAACCCAATCAAATTTCGAACAACTTCGATTAAACTTGCCATTATATTTGCGAAGAAAAGAGCATGAAAAAACACATGCGTACGTACATACAGGGCCCGTACATAATAAATATAATTTTTTGGCGCAATGTGTGGTGGGATTGCACGATGCAGGAAGTAACGTCATCCATTTGGCATTTTACACAGCGGCAGCGGTAGTTCTACAGGGGGCGGCGCTGTTCCCATTGGACTTTTCGAGGGCCCTGTAAAACTCCCGCGGTTGAGCGGAAAGTTTCCGCGGCCTCCCTCGCCCTGTACGTTTTACATCGTGGTCGCGGTAACTTTACAGGGACGCTAATTCTCCGTGCGTCCCCATTGGACTAAATTTTGTTATTCTCCCGCACAACCACGGGAGTTTAACCAAAAATAGTCCAATGGGAACACCACTTTAGTATCTGTATAGGTCTGTAGGCTACTGCACAATCGCCTATGGTGGGGCTATCACGTGCAGGTGATGCTGCCATGGCGCTGGTTGATAATTAAAGCTTCAGAGTAGAAAGTTAGCTGATGTTTACCTTGTCAAGTTGGATTTTAAAGACATTCAGTGTGGGTTGTTTTTTAACAGAATCAGAAAGACGGTTCCATTCAGAGACTGTCCATGGATATAATGAGTGGAGGTAATTAGTTTTATTTGCCCAGATATGTTGGAGATTCAAGGTGCTGTTAGCTTGTCTTGTAGTTCGTCTGGTGGCTAGTTGCTTACTGGACAGATGTTGGGAGATATTACTTGGGATTAGACCAAGAATTTCTTCCGAGTCAAACATCTGTTCATTATTATTCAAATTGTTGATTAGACTTTCCACTGAAATGTCCTATAGTCTTCATTTTAGATTTATAATTAATACATAAAACTGTTTCAAACTGCTTACCAACCATCAGGAGGACCTGTAGTAAACAAAAACCTAGCAGGGTCTTCTCCAAAGGCAACTTAAGTGGTGTTCCCATTGGACTAATTTTGGTAAAACTCCCATGGTTGTGCGGGAGAGTAACAAAATTTAGTCCAATGGGGACGCACGGAGAATTAGCATCCCTGTAAAGCTACCGCGACCACGATGTAAACTTACAGGGTGAGAGAGGCCGCGGAAACTTTCCGCTCAGCCGCGGGAGTTTTACAGGGCCATCGAAAAGTCCAATGGGAACAGTTTCGCCCTGTAAAATGAACACGACCCTGCAGTAAACTATGGGCCTGCACGGCAAAAGTTTACTACAAGGTCGCGGTAGCTTTCCGCATGGGCACTGAAAACAATTGCAAATGGGAACGCATGGGAAGATTACACGAAGGAATGTTACCGAAGGTCGCGGTAACTTCCCGCAAGGCAGCGGAAAAGAAAGTCCAATGGGAACATGCTTTTAGACTCTGATAGGGTCTCAACAAGAGGCCACTAATTTCAAGTGTAGTCTTCATCTTACTTACTTGTGATACTCCGAAACAAGTCATCTCCAAATTATGATTTGTATTGGGTCTTTCCACAGTAAAGGGGGCATTTTGGCAACTCGGACCATATTTTTGAGGAAATATACTTTTGTCCGGTCTCAAAATAAAAGAAATAAGTTCCAGTTGTTCTGAAGAGATAACTTAGGCAAAGGAATTTCATCGAAAATAAGGTCTGTGTTGCCAAAATGCTCGCTTTACTGTGGACAGACCCAGATGCAGTGAAAACAACTCATATTCCGTATTATAAGCTTTGAACATGCACAAAAGGAATTTGTGTGCACTATAATAATATCTACTCTAATTGTTACACTAATCTGCAGTTGAAGTCAGAAGTATAAATGCAACTGTATGCAACCAAGTGTTAAAACTGGTGTGCTTACACCATTTTTGTAACAGTCTTGAAGTCGTGATTTTGTTGAATTCCTCACGTGTATGCAGTACTTAAAACATAGCTTGTACACCTTGCAATGGTTCGGGTAGTCCTGTATACCATTTTGGGTGATGATGGTAGGTGTGTACATGTATTTATACTTCTGACTTCAACTGTAGCTTGTACACCTTGCAATAGTTCGGGTAGTCCTGTTTACCATTTTAGGTGACGATGGTAGTGGTGTACATGTATTTATACTTCTGACTTCAACTGTAGCTTGTACACCTTGCAATGGTTCGGGTAGTCCTGTTTACCATTTTAGGTGACGATGGTAGTGGTGTACATGTATTTATACTTCTGACTTCAACTGTAGCTTGTACACCTTGCAATGGTTCGGGTAGTCCTGTTTACCATTTTAGGTGACGATGGTAGTGGTGTACATGTATTTATACTTCTGACTTCAACTGTAGCTTGCACACCTTGCATTGGTTCGGGTAGTCCTGTTTACCATTTTAGGTGACGATGGTAGTGGTGTACATGTATTTATACTTCTGACTTCAACTGTAGCTTGTACACCTTGCAATGGTTCGGGTATAGTCCTGTTTACCATTTTGGGTGATGATGGTAGTGGTGTACATGTATTTATACTTCTGATTTCAACTGTAGCTTGTACACCTTGCAATGGTTCGGGTAGTCATGTTTACCATTTTGGGTGATGATGGTAGTGGTGTACATGTATGTAAACTTCTGACTTCAACTGTAGCTTGCACACCTTGCAATGGTTCGGGTAGTCCTGTTTACCATTTTGGGTGATGATGGTAGTGGTGTACATGTATTTATACTTCTGATTTCAACTGTATTTCTGAATTTCTAATCCCAAACATCTGTTCATATGTCAAGTATATTTCACTAATAATCTTAAGCTCATCACATTAACATTTCGCCTCCCAGTAATCTACGTGTACATTCACAGCTGCTAGCATAGCTCCATCCAATATATCCACATTATGGGACACTTACATGTAGGACTGGCATCACTTACTCTTCACTGGGAAGTTAATCGGCATTAAACGACGACCGAACATTTGCAAAATAGGGCGGTTGATATTCTCTGGTTACAGCCAATCGCCTGCCCTTTGCCCTCTCATGCGCCAGAGCACATACAGGATTGCCGCGATTCACGTTTTACATGTACACAAGGAGGCTTGGGAAATGCGAAACCTAGATTGCAATAAACCATGGCATGATGTATGAGTCGGTCCAGACTCCTCGCCAACGACTTTCACCCGAGATCACGGAATCCGTCTCTTTGTCACTTGGTCAATAAATCACCGGGCGAAAGCGGCCATGATTTCTTACATAGAAGCATGCTTATCTCATGTTACAATCTTTAGATAGACTCTCTCTCTCTTCTGATGATCAAGTACATGTAGCTATAACTCTGTCTGCCATTTTCCAGTTCAAAGATTGCTTTGCTTTTAATAGATGATTTATCAAATAGTGGTTTTTAAAGCCATGTCCGCATTTAGTCTGAATTTGTATGTATCTGAATTTGTATATATCTGAATTTGTATAATCTGAATTTGTATAATCTGAATTTGTATAATCTGAATTTGTATATTATATATCTGAATTTGTATATATAGCGCTTTGAGGCCTTATTGGCAACTGTGCGCTTTATAAGTATCTTATTATTATTATTAGACTTGTTTTTCGAGAGGTTTTCCCGAAACGATGGTAAAATAAAAAATGCCAAAATTTTACGGCTGTCCGCATTTTGACTTTTTGGACACTTGGTAAATTTTACCAAGACCGTGGGAGAGCATGCGCAGTGTCTTTTTGCAGTATGACCTTCACGGCCCGGATGGTACGCTTCCAGAGTGCATTTACCGACTCGATGTGTCCGCATTGGACTTATCGTCATGGGACGAGTTCCCTGGTCAATTTTCCTGGGCAGCAGTTGGCCAGGAAAAGTAACAGCTGGACTCGGGAAAAGTTACTGAGAGGGAAACGTCCTACGCTGTCCGCATTGGACTTAAAATGGGAAAAGTACCCATGTCTCGGTAAGTTTTCCCAGAAAAAGTCCAATGCTGACAGGCCTTTACAGACATCAATGTTTAAAATAATCCCGGCGTTAACTTGTTAAAATCCCACGCATGGAGATCTGCATTTTAGACTTACAGTACCGATCATAATTGACTGGAAAAAAATATTGGCATGGGCAACAAAAAGTAAAAATGTAGTTGGGTCTTTCTTTAAATTAGGGGTCCAGTGTTGGTGTCCCCCGTTACATTTTACATCTGTTTTTGTAAATTCAGGACACATTCTTTAAATACTTTCCATCTCAAAGAGTGAGTACATAAAGTACAATTCATACAGAATGGTTTAAAAGCCAGTGTAATGATTTTTGTACTAAAAATAACACATCAGGTGTAACAGGGGACACTAAAAGTCACACTTTTGGACCCCTAATTTATAGAAAGACCCAGTTGGTTGAGGTTATTATAAATGGAGAAAAAAAATAGATCTTCTTACAAGCTGTGATTACAAAATTAAAATGCACCGACGTATGCCGGAACAACATCCTCGTTTCTTGGTAAAAACAATGAGTATTTTTGAAACTGCTTTGGAAACACTCAAGATATGTTGACCACATCCTCCTCTGAAGCACAGCTAATAAGACATTTCTCAAGACGAAACTAATCGACACCAAGACCAAGGTTCAACGAACGTCTGCATCAATAATCGTAAGCTGTCGACGAAAGCACGAGTTGTAGTTTCCGTTCTCTAAGAAGCCACATGCGTGGTCTTGGCATAACGGTAGTCGAGTCGTCAACGCGGCGGCCGCGCCACGCTGCAGCCAGTGCTGTTGTTATTACTAGCTGGCTTCAGCCGATTGCGGCTTGCTTGTAATTACCCTTTTGAGTTTATTGATCTAAACTCTAACGACAATCCTTTTGACGATGATTGAAGGGCAGCAGGCAGCCGCGGAGCTAGAATACTGAAAGGCCCTGGACACTATTAACGATTTAACCAAGGTATGTTATTGTTGTAATGCTGACATTTACGGTAAGACGTGATCTTTGGTATTAAGCGTTTCTCTTCTATTATATACACTGTTTATGTAATGATTTATACCCATTTGGGGTGATGACATTTTGAACACATGCTCATAACCTTGGTTCCACAATTGATTATGCTTTCAACGAGCAGGTACCGGTAAAAGGAAATTACAAGAAGACCTTTCAAATTAGTATCGTAAAAATGTTTAAAGCAAGTATCTTTTCAGTAATTGGTTTAGCTTGCGTCGGGGAGAATGAATCTTAAAACAAACCCTAAGGGCAAAAACAAACCCTAATTAACAAGTATTTTTTAGGATAAAATTCTTCATCAACAAAAAATAATCAGGGGCAATAAAATGTAGACCTGAACATCAGCGTCAAAGTCATGTGACCTTCCAGAACATATTTTGGATTCTACAATGAGCAAAGATGATACAGTTGTAGTCATAAGTTTACATACAACCATGTTCAAACTGGTGTGCTTAAAGATAGTATACATGATTAGTAAAATAGTTTTATCCCCTGTGTGATTGAAGATATGCATGATTAAAACCAACCTGAGCAAAAACCACCGCACTTTTGAGAAAACAGTCAAAAAAGGGTTTGCAGTCATTTAATTTGCCCCAAAACCACTACATTGTACATGCAAATTTATCTACGCCCAAGAGGAAATGCCAAAGAAAAGTCAACTTTGGGGTTTCTGCAAAACAAGGAACACATCTTAATACTACTGTAAGTAAGATAAAAACATGATGTTCAAACAATTTCTGAAACAAAGTGCAATATTGAGACTAATTTATAAATAGATCGATGATGACGTAACACCACAAGAAGGAACGTGACATTTTTGGGTCAAGCAAGGAGAAACCAACTAGACCCAAAAGACCGATAAAAATCAGTTGATCTTTGATTAAACTACGTACATCAACCAAAAAAGACTCAGAGAGCAGAGTTATTTATTACTCAAAACGGACATAATTCCGTTTCTAAACAAACATTCATGACCTGCCGACTTCACTATTTCCTGTTTTGAGACATTTTAAACCATCGTTCCTGATTAAAAGTAAAGATGATACTTTGATTACGGGGAGGGGCAGCCTACGTACACAAGAAATTCAAGTCGTTCTATGAGAAAAACGTCTTGGTAAATATCTTGGCTATTCCTGTATAATGTGCTACACGTAGTAACATAGTTTCATTGTGCATACATTTTGAAAGTGGGCCATTTTTGTAATTTATATACAAATGCATGGATGTTTCTTGAGACATTGCCTAGTGATGAGCTATTTCATTCACTGTTACTTTAAATTTGATTTCTATGGTTGGAATTCATTTTGCATACATTAGCTCGGTAGAACAAGCCCTGGACAAGCTTTGCGGTCGTTAAGAGTAATTTTAATTGTAATTAAAGTATGCATGAAATTTTCACACATTACAAAAATCCTGTATTCCTGCCGTCAATTTCTTAAGAGTGACGTCAAAAGCTAACAAGCATATTTCCCCCTACGCAGGTGATAAAAATTCCAGAACTGTCCGTCTCATTGTTCGTGTTCCGACTATGGATTTAAGTGTAATGCCTTCCCTAAGGGATTACCAGAGGGTTGTGTGTCCACCTGCATAACAGAATTGCACTAAGAGGTTAGGAACAGTGATAAACAACTATCTCTGGTCTGCTAACAGACAGTTTACAAGTGGTTGTTAAACTTGGTATAGAAAGGGTGCATTACACATTACCATTTTGGTAGGCATTCTGCCCATCATAAGGGCTTGTGATATACAGCCTACCGGTACATATACACAAATTAAACTTAGTATGGAACAGGTGTTTTACACACAGGTGTTAAAGTGTCAGGACTGAGTGAGCCTTCTGGCCAAACTGCACGCTGGTCATTAAAGCCAATGAGGGTGTGTAGTGTGGAATATTAATGTCATATCCCAATTGGGGACAGGATACTCTTAACCGTTTTCACTTCTCACTAAGATAGGGCCAGCCGCACTTCATCGTTACTGCAGATATTTAAAAACTGCTGACAAACATTTATGTACATCCACAGTAAAGGGGGTATTTTGGCAACACAGACCATATTTTCGAGGCAATACCTTTGACTGGTCATAAATTAAAAGAAATAAGTTTAAGTTGTTCTGAAGAGATAACTTAAGCCCAAAAAGGGTTACAAATAGTGTGACAACATGCCTTTCTAAAAACCCTGTGTACAAGCTGTCCGGGTTACGAGCGTTTATTGGAAATTTGTACGCAGGGTTTAAAGGCACGTTGTCACACTATTTTTATTTTAAAACCAGACAAAGGTATTTTCTGGAAAATATGGTCTGTGTTGACAAAATGCCCCCTTTACTGTGGAAAGACTCAAATACCATTTGTTTAGAGGTGACTTTTCACACCATGCAAATGACTTGTTTAGGGTTCTTTTTTTAAATTCAATTGTCATGGATGGCATCCACTTGCCAACAGACAGTGATCATCCCCCACTTTCCGTTGCCCCAGGTTCACACTACACATTTCTTACCGGATTAATTAAATTCCATGTTTTGGGGAGGCGACATGCATCAAAAGTTAAGCACGAAACATGTGAAAAGGTTCAGTGTGAATCCACCTTAAAGGATTAAGGTACATCATCATACATGCAACCAGAAGCACGCTTCCGACAGAGACCTGTAAAATTCATGTACACAAGGACATGTCTTCAAAGACATCCCTGCTGTTTCCAGTGTCCTAGCATCCTGTCTTAAGACACATCCTAAGACACATTCCCCAATAACCTTGGCCCTAACCAAGATAGAATATTCCTCAAGGACCTCGCAGCATTTCTAGTGTCCTACATTTGTACCATCCTGTCTTAAGACACATCTTAAGACCTTGGCCCTAACCAAGCTACCCTATTTGTCAAGGATCACACAGCATTTCTAGTGTCCTACATTTGTACCATCCTGTCTTAAGACACATCTTAAGACCTTGGCCCTAACCAAGCTACCCTATTTGTCAAGGATCTCGCAGCATTTCTAGTGTCCTACATTTGTACCATCCTGTCTTAAGACACATCTTAAGACCTTGGCCCTAACCAGGCTACCCTATTTGTCAAGGATCTACCAGCATTTCTAGTGTCCTACATTTGTACCATCCTGTCTTAAGACACATCTTAAGACCTTGGCCCTAACCAAGCTACCCTATTTGTCAAGGATCTCCCAGCATTTCTAGTGTCCTACATTTGTACCATCCTGTTTTAAGACACATCTTAAGACCTTGGCCCTAACCAAGCTACCCTATTTGTCAAGGATCTCGCAGCATTTCTAGTGTCCTACATTTGTACCATCCTGTCTTAAGACACATCTTAAGACCTTGTCCCTTACCAAGCTACCCTATTTGTCAAGGATCTCGCAGCATTTCTAGTGTCCTACATTTGTACCATCCTGTCTTAAGACACATCTTAAGACCTTGGCCCTAACCAAGCTACCCTATTTGTCAAGGATCTCCCAGCATTTCTAGTGTCCTACATTTGTACCATCCTGTCTTAAGACACATCTTAAGACCTTGGCCCTAACCAAGCTACCCTATTTGTCAAGGATCACACAGCATTTCTAGTGTCCTACATTTGTACCATCCTGTCTTACGACACATTTTAAGACCTTGTCCCTAACCAAGCTACCCTATTTGTCAAGGATCTCACAGCATTTCTAGTGTCCTACATTTGTACCATCCTGTCTTAAGACACATCTTAAGACCTTGTCCCTAACCAAGCTACCCTATTTGTCAAGGATCTCCCAGCATTTCTAGTGTCCTATATTTGTACCATCCTTTCTTAAGACACATCTTAAGACCTTGGCCCTAACCAAGCTACCCTATTTGTCAAGGATCTCACAGCATTTCTAGTGTCCTACATTTGTACCATCCTGTCTTAAGACACATCTTAAGACCTTGGCCCTAACCAAGCTACCCTATTTGTCAAGGATCTCCCAGCATTTCTAGTGTCCTACATTTGTACCATCCTGTCTTAAGACACATCTTAAGACCTTGGCCCTAACCAAGCTACCCTATTTGTCAAGGATCTCCCAGCATTTCTAGTGTCCTACATTTGTACCATCCTGTCTTAAGACACATCTTAAGACCTTGGCCCTAACTAAGCTAGCATTGATCCACTTGAAGCAACAGACTGAAGGAAACTGGTTTAATTTGTCTTCTGATCAACCCAAGCCATTGATTTACTGTCTAAGACAGGGACACAGGAGGCCTAGTGATTAATCAACCATACAGTCTATTGCCAATCATATCGTATTCAGTCCTACTCCAAACGTTTGCAGATCGACGCTATACGTTTACTCGTTAAATGGAAGCCTAATTTGTGCCCAAGGAATTGCTTCAAACACACAGCTAGCTAAATGCAGTATAGTGCAGAGCGTGATCCAAAACTGATAAACACTCAATGAAAATTTCAAAATGTCTCAAATTAATCAAAATAATACTTCGAGCAGTAAAGAAATTTCCATATTTTACAATCATATTACAAAAATTAACATAATAAATTTTACTGGGCACACTGTGCCATCACATTTTCAAGAAATAGATGCATCCTAATTCCCATACCAACGCCCCAAGATAATTGAGTAACCCTTCCTACGGCGCGTTTTAGCGCTTTGTGAAATCAGCCCCTGGTCTTGTATTTAAATCAAGTAACATGTCTCGCCAGTTAGTACAAATTATCAACTAACAACCGAGACTTGGGATCAATTTCACATTGTCACATCAAACAATGGATTAGGAACGGATAAAAAAAACATATAAAGTACATGTAGGTCTAAACTACTTACCATTGTAAAGACGACGTGATTGCATGTAATGTAAATGGAGGATTCGGCGGTTTTGGAACTCATATCCACAGTTGAAAGAATACTAGCTATAAGGCACAGAAAAAGCAGAAGAAATCTGAAAGGAAACAATGAGAGATAAACAATTTAAACATTAAAGTACACTCCAGATGCAACAATCATGAAATACTCCTCCAAAAGAGAAATGCAAATTTCTCAACATGTTTTTAAAGTTCTTAGTCAGTGGGATAGACCTTTATCACGGTGCGTCCAAGATGGCCGCACAGTCATATAGGTCTATAGCCAATCCCAATCAGTGAGAAAAAACATTCGTTGGCTTTTTTTTTATAACTCTCTATTTATCACAGTCACAGACGCCATCTTCGTAGTAAAAAATGCTACTGCGTAATGAACGCCATAAAGTACGTGCACGCACACGCTGGAACATGTTCCAAAAACGCGCGCGTGTTGCTCAAATGTTTTTCAAAATACGCCACAATCGATGCGCGTCACCAAAAAAGACGCTTAAAATCATGATGCACGTGGCAATTTGGACGTGATCAATTATTAACTCAAATGTACATTGACAAATTGGGGAACACAGACTCAATCTCATTAGGTCTGTCTGTACACATTCTAAGAGGAGGAAATCATTCTTTTTATTGACAAAACAAGTACATGTATTTGCGATGTCGTGAAAAAAAAAGCGACAGAGTCTCCGCGAAGCTTAGATGCTAGTCATTAAGCATGGTCATGTCATTCAAAGAGCAGAAACCAAACAAAAAACCACTCATGTATTTGATTGAACGTGTGCAGCAGTAATTGAATTATGGGCCATTTCAAGAGGGGAGTTTGGGAAGAGAAATTGATGTCTGAAAATGTGATTTAAAAGACTCTGCCCTTTCGCTCGTCATCCTGTCACTTTACGCCAACAATGAACATATCTCACAGCCCTAAAAAGTGGAAATGATTGCACTTTGTTTACTAATCCTTAACAGGATCAGGGGAATGGGGAATCAGGTTTGCATAGTGGTACTTTCCTCGCCTTCCACCTCTGTGGCCCTGGTTCGAATCCCGTCCGGGTCAGTATGTGGATTGGGTTCTCAGTCCCTGCTTGATTCTGTAGGGGTCACCCTTCACACCCTATTTGTGTAGGGGTTTTCTTCCCCCCTCTAAAACTTAACATTTCTTCATCGTCTTCTCTTCACAGGTTTCTTCAGGCTTACAAGCTACAGTGCCTCAGGCAATTTTGAGAAATTCTTGGTTTCAATACCAAAACAAATTAATAATAAGGGGGAAAAAGTAATCAAAAAACAGTAATTCCCACAACGACAAACTTTACAAGTGTTTTAAGAGTTGTGTATTGATCTGAGTTTGGATGATAAAGCACCCTACCTGGACGATGGATTAATATGCCAACAAGTTTCAATCAATAACACTTTCACATAGATTGATATACAAAATGTTGTATTGATCGGAATGTTTGAGAATTGTCATCAATAAATGCAAATATGGCACATTAAACTCTTGATGAAAAAGCCTCGATAAACCCCAGACGACGGGGAAATACAAGCATCATGAATGATCAACAGACGTATTGGTAAATTTTTATTGATTAACAGCACTTTACATTGCACTTTGATGTTGCCTTTCTAATGGAGTCAGTGTTCTTTGGGGTTCTACATGCATGGACACGCCACACACTAACTGTTTTCTCCGATATTAAAAGCTCATTTATCTCCGTGCGACAATTTATGTGACAAAGAGTGAGTAATATGCAAATAACCAATGAGTAATATGCAAATTTTGCAGTGTGTAATATGCAAATTGCAATGAGTAATATGCAAATCTGTGTTATATGCAAATGATAAATGACTCATATGCACATTGTTCTTTATTTTCTTTATTCCGTGTCTTTTCACCGACAGATTTTTTTCTTCACTAATTTGAAAGCTTATAAAGTAATATCTTTAGCAAATGCAGAAAATTGTCTAAATTTTATTCACGTTCGTTTTACCTCCTGCAAATTTAGTGGCTTTCTATCCAATCCTAGTAGGTTTGTTTTAAAGGATTAAACTGTTAAACAATTTATGCAGAACCATACAGTAGCCATGTGGCCAAGGCATAACACTACCACGCTAACTTAAGTCAGTAACGACTCCGTCACAGAGGGTATACGGTGGCATATCGCTATCATTCCCTCCGGAGTTAATCGTTTTGTAGGCCGCGCAAAGCGGTTTTAGTACTTGACGACCCGTGGTAGATCGTGACCGGTCTGGTCCTCAGGGGGAATATATGTGGCTAATATGTGCCAGATGCCAATTGGATGCAATAGATCGTATTGGGTCTTTCTATAAATTAGGGGTCTAAAGAGTGTGACATTTGGTGTCCCCCGTTACACCTGATATGTGTTAATTTTCGTACAAAAATCATTAAAATGGTTTTTAAACCATTTTTTATGAATTGTACTTTATGTAATCACTCTTTGAGATGGAAAGTATTTAAAGAATGTGTCCTGAATTTACAAAGACGGGGGGACACCAACATTGGACCCCTAATTTATAGAAAGACACTATTAAATAGCTCTAATTGTAGGCAGTTTCTTTGTTCCTTGAGGACTTGCATGGTTGCACATTTTGTGCTTACATTGTTGACCAATTTAAATGACAAAAGTTGCCCGACAAGATGGCCGCTATTCAATATGGTGGCCTCAAAGCAAAGCAACAGTATACAAAATGTTGTACATATTTTGTTCATACATGTACATGTAGTTCTTCATCCACAGAATCAGAAGATGCTGTAAAAAATGTCTTGCTAAACAAAAAAAATAACCTTGAAACTGGCAAAGTGTTTGGCGCTACATACAGCATATAAATGGGTCACGCAAATTGCGCTCGCTTGTTCAACACCCAACCGTAAGCAACTACATGTACAAATGTGTACACACAATGTCTATCACTGCTCGGAATCAGTAACTATGGCAACATACGTCAGGAGGGAGGATTTGTACTGGAATGGCCGTGACATTTAAAAATGGCTGCAGTACTGGGATGTTATCTTGGGTTGGGTTTCAAGTGTTAAATTACCGGTACACTGTGAAAAATGCACATTCTTAATTATTGTAAAAACTCTGGATGCAGCAATAGGGCGACAATTCGGGAAGCCTTTCCCCGGGGACCACCGAAATTTCGGGAAGAATCACTCAAATTGACACCAAATTTCTCTACCCAAAGCTTCCAAAAATGGTTACAGACCTAAGAGAGACGGTTCTAGACCTAATAAAAATGGTTCTCGATTTAAAAAAATTATTTTTGACCTAAAAAATTTTTTTTAAACTCAAAAATATTCGGGCGACACCAAATTGTCGCCCTATTGAGCGTGTCGCCCTAATATAGCTTTTTTACACACAAATTGTCGCCCTATCTTAGCAAACAGAGTTTTTGGTCTACTTGTACCTACATAATACTTTGAATAATTTTTTAAAAAATGCAATTGGAAACTAAATTTTCTTCCCTATCCAGCTACAATAGCCTAAATATATGACTCTTCAGCAGTGTTGTCGTATTCGAGTCCGACTCGAGTCACAATTTTCGTGACTCCGACTCGAGTCACATTGGAAAATGACTCGGACTCGGCCATGAAGACTCGGACTCGAACATGGTGACTCGTGACTCACGAGTCATTATTTTTTAAAAAGAAAAAAGGTATACATTTGCCCGCTTTAAAATGCAGGATTCTTGGGGGAAGAAAACAGTCCGATGCGTGGACATGTACACTGCCCCACCAGTCCGGCAAGGAGCGCATGAGTACGTCATCATTTCACATATTGTATTAACGAAATATAGCAGATTCAGTTTCATTAATTTGGTGAACAAGTGACTCGAGGAAAGTGACTCGTGACTCAGACTCGAGGCTAGTGACTCGAGACTCGAGGCTAGTGACTCGAGACTCGAGACTCGGACTCGAGGCTAGTGACTCGTGACTCGAGACTCGAGGCTAGTGACTCGAGACTCGGACTCGAGGCTAGTGACTCGAGACTCGATATTGGTGACTCGATTACAACACTGCTCTTCAGTAAAACAGCTCAGTATTAACTCTTTCAGTGCTCATTGTTATTAACATTTAACCCTAAAGTGCTCAACTTTTTGTGTTTTTCGTATTTTGTTAAACTTGAAGTCGTACATGCGCGACGGTTGGCGTGTTGGAAGTGAACAAATTATACAGTTAAAATCATGCACACGTACAATAGCACTTTCAGATTACATACGATAGATCGTACATGTACGATCTTGGCACTGAAAGGATCAAAAGTAGCAGAAAACAAACTTTATTGAAACAACTTTTAGGACGTTTTTTCTGCACAATCAACAACACTTTCAACAGGGAACTATATAGCCCCCCAGCTTTCAGGAAAACTTTTACCGTTTTAGCTTGAAGCAGCATCTGCTTTAAATACAGACCATATGCATACCAATTTGCGTCCCCCTAATTCCATAACATTTTCACACTCCATACAGACACAGCTCTTTTAGTTTTTTCCAATTTGCCAGTTGAACAAATTTAAACAGTTCTCCCCGTGCATTTGCCCGCTACACGTAGGCCAAATGTCATTAGTGTTACGAGTTTAATTCAGCTGTTTAAACACCGATCTCTTCCCACGTACTAGGGTACAATCGTCAAACCCGATCAAACACTGAGCTTGTTTCTCATCCCAATCACCATGACAACACAAGAACAGTCTTAACTCGTCTCAACCTATTAAGCAATATTAATGCTTAGTTATTGATGACCATGGTGGCGATTGATCAGCTGGGAAGGTCCTTATGTGTCGCACATTCCTCAAAAAGTTAAAAAGTTCCTCAACTTAAGATCTGTCTGGTTTGACTAGGTTCTTATGCAGTTAATAATTGACTATGATCGCAGGTCCAACAAAGAATTGAGGACGCATTCGATAGATTGTGGATTTTAACAATTAAGTGTCTTGACTGTCACGAATGTGGACACAGCTCTTGGGAGATAAATAGTGAAGCTCGTAACAAGCGACGTCCATGTGTGGCTTAACATAAAGGGCCCATGACATACTAAACAACCTTATGCCTAGTCTTTCCTTCATATGATGGATTACTTGTTTAGCAAGACATTACTATTGTTCATTTGGATGTAAACGTAATAAAAGGTAGCCTTTTTCAACTTTGAAGATTTCATTGCAGTAAATCACAGAAAGAGGGCGCTGTTTGGAGTGCATCACTTCAGGAAGACACAAGGGAAAAGTAAAGAAAAAACATAAGACTTCAAGTTGCAGTTGTGGCAAATTGCTGCAGTTTCTACCCCCAGTTTTGTCATGGCTTTCAATAGAAAACATGTAAAACAAACTCAAACAGTAATGGATTACAACTTTTTTAGCAAGTTTGAGAAAAAAAGTGGAATCTTGTGTGCATAATTGAATGTGATTTCCTGTGTTTGCCTCTTGTGACATCACAACTTGCTCATGAATATATGCATATTTGCATTAGCATATAAGCTAAAAACATTTGTTTTAACCCCAAAACAAGCTCCAAATAGGATTTTTATGACTAACTGAATAGAGTAGTTTAATAGCATGGATTTCATTGATAAAAATCCCTAATCACAGGCACTTTAACATCAGGTTTTCAGTAGAACTGGTGCAAATGAAACTTGTCTATAACAGGGGCGGATCCAGGATTTTCCAAACAGGGGGGCGTGAAATGTTTAAGCATGAAATTGTGAAGACAATAAAATGGCAAATGCGCAGCACGAAACCCTAACGGTGTGGGGCGAAAAAGTTTTGATTCTAGATGCTCTTTGGTGCGATCTCAGGCAATATTTAACCACTTTAAGCAGGCAAAAGTGTTATGTTATATGAGGCAGATACCCTAACGGTTGCGAAAGTTATCGATAATTTTGTTTTGTTTTTGTTTTTTATTTTAAAGGAAAGCGGGGTGTGCGCCCCCACCCTCCCCCAACCCCCTGGATCCGCCCCTGTATAATTGGATAAGACAAAAAATAAAAGGTGTGTATTTCTGTCATAATTGATGATTAAACTTAAAGAATGGATACAGGAACAAAACTTCATCAGAGGTGTTACTTTAAACAAAATTTCATTTTTCTTGCCATCAATCATTAAATGTTCCTGGTGAATCTTGACAGCTTATGAGCGTGTGACCGCATCCTGAGTACGAAGACGTGTGACAAGCGAAACATGAACGGGAGAAGTTCCAGATAAATTCACACAACAGTGTTTCTCTCACGTTTGATGTGTCACGTTGGCAATTTGTCATCAATTTGCAAAGCCTGTAGGGAAATCATGCTGTAGAAGCAGCAAGGGGAGTAGTAAGAGCAAACAAGAAATATTGTTTGCAGGCGTGATGTGAAATGGTCATGCTTAAATATGGCTGTTTGAGGCTGCAAGATAACTGTTGAGGAACAGACACATTACTGATGCAAGTTGTGATGCAGCTTGTATGTAGTATGACTTGTGACCTGTGACATGAAATGTGTTACAACTCATGATGTGACTTGTGACAACTTATGACGTGACTTGTGTTACAACTCATGATGTGATTTGTTTTACAACTCGTGACATGATTTATGTTACACCACGTGATGTGACTTGTGTTACAAATTGTGACGTGACTTGTGTTACAACTCGTGACGTGACTTGTGACACACTTGTGACATGACTTTTACACAACTACGTGACGTGACTTTTGACACAACTACATGACATGACTTGTGTTACAACTTGTGATGCAACTTGTGACCCAACTTGTGACCCAACTTGTGACCCGACTTGTGGCACAAGTTGGTACATGTACTTCCTTTTTTACTAACCTACAATTAAGAATTGATGAAGGACAGAATATACAATAAAATGGTACCTGACATACATACATACATGTACATGTACATGTAGTGAGATAGTTGGCATTTAAATGCCATTGTTCATGTACACGGACAAACCTGCAAGTGGGCGGTATTTCATTGCTAATAAAACACTGACACTAAATCAACTGTGTTTTAGGTCGAGGTGTGGGCAGCTAAATTATCTTATCAATGCTGATGTTACACTATACCCCACGTACTCTACATTTTTAATTGCGTCAGGCTGGCGCATCGCACACAATTTCACGCCCCCACTTATCAATAACTCACGTCACACATCAAACTTTGCGCGGTTTCTTACTTTGACGCTTGCCGCATCGATCCGGAATCTAAAACACGAGAGGGGGAAAATAAAGTCACACTGTATCAACAGCTACATGCATGCCTAGAGCAAATTAGCCCCTTGCTGTTGAAACTAGATGCAAACTTTCACACCTTATTTCACCGCCTCGCATCGACGGAAGCATTAAGAATTCCAAACCTGTCATGCATACTCCAAAGAACCGTCATAAAAAACCAACAAAGTATGAAAACTTTAAAGTATTTTCACTTAACGTCAGAGGCGGTAGTTACTCCAAACTCCACTTACAGTACTTAAGTGACAGCGTATCGATGAAACTCTTGAATTTCTTATATTGTTATATTATTTTCCTCATAATGAATTGGCCTCCTTTAGTGGGGAGGTAATCCATTCACGGGGGTAATGTGTGTCCAACCCTGAGGGGGTTAGTCCGATCAGTATTGATTCTCAAGTCTACAATGGGTGTTTTCCCAGACATGATTCTTCTTAAGAATAAAGGCCGATCACCCACGATTCTGATACGCATTGTGCTGACCTGAATTCATCTTAAGACCCCTACGTAGTCACCTTAAATCGTATTTGAGTAACATGATACCATATTTTAGTCGCTGAATCAAAATTGCTTGACAACATGACTGCCGACTGTAAGAATGATTTTAATTTTATATAAATATGACTGATGCATAAGCCTCGTCTACACTGGCAAACATTTCACATAAAACATGACCAAACATATTTATTTGTTTTTTTGTTTTTGTTTTTTTATTTATATAACACATCCAACAGCGGAGGGACCGCCAATTACAGGAATGGGAGCAAGTGTGGTTGAGTGTCTTGCTCAAGGGCACAGGTGCCACAACCCGTCGTGGCCCGGAATCGAACCTATACATTCTAGTACTGGCACAGGAACTTAAGTTCGATGCACTAGACCGCTCGGCCATAACACCCCACTTTAAGTTTTGTCATGTTTTTCAGAAAAGTTTGCAGGTGTGGACGGCACATAAAACATTAGCAAACAGCAAACTTCACCAAACTGTGTTTGCTCGTGTTTGGACATGCTATTATGTTTTATGTCTGAACCAATCAGGAACCAGTTTTAGGTCATGTGATTAGAGCCAGCCAATCGTGATCACATGATTGTTCAAGGAGTTTGCTTCTGTTTGCCAATGTAGGCACACAGAAAAACATCAGCAAACATACCTGTTTGCCAGTGTAGATGAGGCTTAAGCCTGTAAAGTCAAAGTGGCCGCGTTGCACTCTAGTATTAGAAATATGATCAACTTCACACAGGTTTTGTGAAAGTGCAAAACTTTAAAAAAGAAAGTGCATATGGAACGTCAATTTGCAGCCTTTCATCCCCCTAAACATTGAGATACATAAGAGGGTGGTGCCAATGGCAGCCGATGGTCAGAGACACAGGGGAATCCCCTTACTCTTCACAAACAAAAGTGCTACACATGGGATCTTTTTTCAAAAATGCGTTACATAACACACTGGACCGATGGCTTCACATCACATCCAAAGGATGGAGCAATTGTGGTTAAGTGCATTGCTTAAGGGCACAACCTGTGCCAAACAGAGCATGTAATACTACGTTTCCCTCAAATTATATTAAAGTTTATGGCTACAATCAATCCATTGAAGAGTGTATTTTTCCTCATACAAAACGTATCCAATATTACAAATGTATGACTCAGAGGAGGGAAAATCTGAATACAACTATCCCTGTATTAATATTGGCAAGGTTTTTCTTATTAACGGCCGGCGGTGAATGCCAATATTTGACCCAATGCTATCATTGTTCAGCCAATGCCCATTTCTATTCATCCAGTCACAAAGTCTTTTCTTTTTTCCCCGTCAGCTCTGCGACTAAAACCCAGCCAATAAAAGAACTTTTCTTTCCTTTCTGCCAATTGAGACAGCCCGGGGCATTGACAAAATGCACGAGATTTGCAACCCTCGGAAAGTTAATATGACGCCAACAAATATTTCTAAGGTGAGTCTGGCAAAAGGACTAATCAAATTTAATTTGTCGCCGAGTCCAAAGACAATTAGAACTGCAACCTAACGAAGCGAGGTCCACGCACGGCCATTTCCCCTGAATTCCCTCCCTATTCTCCTCTTGTGCTTCGGTGTGTTTGGGGAAGGATTACCCAGCGAGAAACCAATATTGCCCTGAAATGCAATTCCAAATGAATTGTGACAAGGATTTTGCAATAAATCTGGAGTGATGCTATTAAGTTCTTCTGGAGGACGGAGAGGATTGGGTGAGATTTTATCCCTTCTCCGAGTGTAATAATGAGGAATGAGAACCTTATGAGGGATGCACTCAAAACGTTATGCTTAAATTGTTTTTAGTCTTGCACACTATCCTTTTCTTGTATACCGAGTCTTTTCTTAAGCCGTATCTGCATTGGACTCGTTTTTCGGCAGGTTTTACCGAGACGATGGTAAAATGAAAAATTGCTAAATTTTACTGCTGTCCGCATTTGGACTTTTTCGACACGGGATGACCTTTACGGCCCGGACGTACACGTACCTCCAGAGCACTTTTGTTAATACAAGTTTAAAACAGTGAAATCAACCATATCAATGTAACACCTTAATGACAACTTGTTACTCATGCATTTTCCAGATTGTCAGAAGAGGAGGGGAGGGGGGAGGGGGGTAGGCAGATGGGGGCAACAGGGGCCATGCAAACCTAAAGGTCACTTGAAGACAACTCCCCCTCCCAATGTCTCCCCCTATTTCCCTCAACTCCCAACACCAATCCCCTGACATTTCATCCCTTACACACCTCCATGCACACATCGCATCAGGGAGTGCAGCTTAACGCACACAGATCACGGCATCAAGTAGGCCTAATATCAAGAGCCCTGTGAAAGCTGATTAGACCCAGAGAGAAGAAACTCAATTTCAACTTGCAGACTGACTCTCACAAATATCGCTGTTCAGGAAAGCAGAAGTTAATTCAATGGCAACAGCACAAGCGGCAGTCAAGCATGAACTTGATGGGAGCACTTCAGTAAGTGAAAGACACAAAAAGCCACAGAGCCTTTGCACAGGCACCCACGTTAGGGGGCAGGTTTTCTCAGTTAAATGATGTGACATTTTAGTGCCTGCTCATGCACGACGGATGGTGACAATAGGGACCATTAGAAATGATACGGGAAACGTATGTGGCTCGGAAAAACTGGATGGTTGTACCAACAGTTTGCGCGGTTATCTTGTCTGCACAGCATACAGTGTAGGTAATGTGACTTTCACATCAATATAACCATGTACAGATCAGCACATTTCTTGAACAGCCACGCAGAATTGTGCTATAACAACCCAGTTTTTGCGAGCCGCACACGTTTCCCGTACGCGTACCATTTGTAATAGTCCCTAATGTGACTGCTCCCTCCCTAAGGTGATCGCCAGCGAATGGTCTACCAGAGACAAGAGTTGAGAGAAACCAAAGATCTGGAAATAAAATTCAAAATCTTGAAAACAGAACAACCAAATATTTCATTTTATATAACTGTTACAATAACAATATTGGATGGCTTTGAGGGTGATATGAGAATATACCGCACTCGTCATAAAAATACCAAACTCGCCTTCGGCTCGTTCCGTATTTTCATGACTCATGCGGTATATTCTCATATCACCCTCAAAGCCATCCAATATTATGTAATTACAGTACAACAATACTTTTATAGTCTTGTAACCATCACAAAAGGTGGTTACATTCCCACCAAGAAAAAACCACACGCAGTATATACACACATACAGCCTGTAACGATTTTAATAAATTATGAGTTTTGGGGATTTTAAATTACACCCTCTAAATCCTCGGGAGGAATGAGAAACCTAATACTACCCGAAGGTCGGAGCGAGGAGTAAGGAAAGAATATAAACTAGAGTTAACCTAATCACCTTGGCAGTTATCAGGGATAATGCAATAAGAAGAAAGGGCTTTATTACGCCGACTGTATCCCCGGGGGGCGGCCGGGATGGGGAGGAGAGAGAATCTCCCAGGCTGGGTTGCATCCCGAGATAGAGAGAAAATAATTCCACTATAGTTAATTCTATGAGAATTTCACTTAGTTAAGTTAAAGGCCCTGTAGATGATCTGTTTTTAAGCGATTCTGCGAATAAAACCATTATAAATCCAAAGAAAGACATCAACAAACTCATCCGAAGAAATTTCAGCTTTGTCAAATGTACCACGTTTAAAAAAACCATGAAAATCCATATGCATTTTCCTGGTCTTGGCGGAGTGTTTCAAATATTCGTTCTCAGTTGATCGTGTACTATGTGGCTTGCGTCATGCACTCTGTGGCGCACATACTGCGTGTGCATCGCGTTGGAACACGCACACGCAGTACACAGCGCTTATGCATTTTGGACCGCGTAGATGCGAACCAAAAATAAGTAAATCGTTTGCAAACGATCTAAATAATTTCATCTTTATGGATTATTTTCTGGTAAAATTATATCATTTTGAGCGGAAATCTTTCATTGGGTAGTTGCTATTAATTCAATCTTTACTTTCAGAACTTTTCCCCTGTAAACTCGTCGATTACTTTTTGGGGTCATTGCAAATGATCCACTGGGCCGTTAATGAGAGAAGTCAATCATGTATGTTCAACCACGGGGTTGTTTAAAAACAAAATGCAAACTGTAACATTTTGATAAACAAGAGCTTGTCGAATACTGGCTAAAAATTGTAACAGTTTCACTGCCTTTTCAGTTATTCTGAGCAACGAAAGAAACTCACGAAAAATTGTCTACTTTTTGATTGAGAAAGCAGTGAATCTGAGTGGGAATTTTTAGCACACAGAAGCTTTATGCATTTGCAGTCATGCATAATGCAGTCATGCATAATGCAATGCAGTCATGCATAATAAAGGTGTTTTGTGAATATTTTAATGTCAACTTAAAAGAAATTTTTAAATTTTGATTACACTGAAAATTTGCATTTATTTTGTTGTTTGGTATATTTTAATAATAAACAAATTGTTTAAGCCTACAGCCTAACAGGGGAAACTATGCTTTTTTTTTTAAAAGTCATCATATCCAAATTTGTATGTGCTACTGTTTTACCTTTCCAAAACATTGATGTGTTAAATTCCATTAGCAATATTTTCCAGCCATTGCGACTTTCAGAACCCCAGTACACCTGGCATTGTTTTGATAGATTTCTGACAGTCCGGCCAAATTACTCGGAATCAATACGCACCGGACGACGGCTATAGAAGGGAGAATGAGACACGAAACAAGATCTGGATGGTATTGTTTTTCATTGCCGCATTTCCACGTCAGAACAATCCAATTGTAAAAACATGACGCTAGACGCAAGACTCCAGTGTCTAACGTGTCCAATTACCGTTACAAAAATTACAACTACATGGGGCGGAGCAGTCTAATGCATCACTTATTTATTTATTTACCACATCCAACAGCGGAGGGACCGCCAATTACAGGAATAGGAATAGGAGCAAGTGTGGTTGAGTGTCTTGCTCAAGGGCACAGGTGCCACAACCCGTCGCGGCCAGGAATCGAACCTACATTCTAGTAATAGCACAGGAACTTAAGTTCGACGCACTAGACCGCTCGGCCATAACACCCCACATTTAAGACCTTATTCAGTTTCAAAGGGTTGTGGGTTCGAATCCCGCTACGGTCCATCCATGGTACATTTGCCCCTAAGCAAGGGACTTTGCCACACATTACTTCTCTCCACCCAGGTGTAACAAATTACATTAGGAATTTGAACATTCTTGCCATCCGAATTTTTTTAAATGAAGGCACATTTTGTAAACAGTATTCAAACATTTGCATCAACAGAATACTGTAGACCCTTTGCATAGGCAGCCATGACAGGGGACGGTCACAATGTCACTGTGCGTCATGCACGAGTAGATACTTTTTGGATCTATTGTCACATCATTTAAAAATGAAAACCTGCCACTTATCATGGCCGCCGGTGGAAAGGGTCTATATAGACGAGCATTAACGGTCGAGTTGTTGTAATCTTGCTAGAATTAGGTTAATCCCTAAGAAACCTATAATCCTGCCCTCAATATACCGGTACATGTACATGTAATGCACTCACAACAGACTCAAAGTCTGAAGCCTTCTTAGATAAGAATCACAAGGAGGAATATCTGTAGTCCAAGATCTTTTCTGGACATGGAGAAGGCAGGTATCTAATGTATCTGCACTTTCTTTACACTCCTTTCGCAGTGGTTTGCGCGCCCACTACTAGTTCTTCCGCCCCCAACCACCGCTCAACTTCACAATGTATCCTGCGAAGCGCGTGCATGACGTCCATACCTGCCCCCTTTCAACTGCCGCCACCCCCACCCAGCCCACACCCCCCCCCCCCCCACCCCCCCCCCCCCCCCCCCCACCCCCCCCCCCCCCCCCCCCCCCCCCTTGGCCCCTGGATAAAAAATTCCCCAGAGACAAACCACAATCCCACTACCAAATTCACATTTAAGCAGATTCAAGACTTAACAGATCTTTTCTCGATCCATGGACAAAAAAACCTCACAAGAAATTAAGTAGGGGAAAATCAGAATCAAGTTTGAACTTGTCCGACAGACGTTTCTCACAGCGGATATTTCTATGTAAATTTTCCAGCTGCTGGAATAGCCACAATATGCATGCAGTTGGGGGAGTGGGCGGTGTTTATCTGTGGAATTGCACCAAGAAAGAGACTCTGCAACTGTTTAATTTAGGGGAAAAACACCTTAAAAACAACAGGCCAACTCTCTTAGGATGCAGTGAAAACAGTTTTGTAAAACAAAATAGTTGTATTTGAATAAATGGGTGTTTAGTAAAGGGTTACGATTTAGCAAAGATATTTTTATACAAGTACATTTATCGTGTCTCAATATACATAAAATAACATAATATTGTTTTAGAGAGATAGGACCCTGTACAAACCTCCCTGTACAAATTTCCCATGCTACAGATAATAATGAAGACGGACACTGTGATATTTTTTTGTCTGTCCAGGTTATAGCAGACAGTAGCAAGATATCAGGCCTGATTGCCCTTACCAGACTGGGCTTTTCACCAACAGAGCCTTACTAGACCCCTTTGGACAGCAGGCAGTAGCAAGATATCAGGCCTGTTGGTCCGGGCCAGGATGGGCTTTTCACCAGCAGAGCCTTACTAGACCCTTTGGACAGCAGACAGTAGATCTAGATATCAGGCCTGTTGGTCCGGGCCAGGATGGGCTTTTCACAAGCAGAGCCTTACTAGACCCTTTGGACAGCAGACAGTAGATCTAGATATCAGGCCTGATGGCCCAGGCCAGGATGGGCTTTTCACCAGCAGAGCCTTACTAGACCCCTTGGACAGCAGACAGTAGATCTATATATCAGGCCTGTTGGTCCGGGCCAGGATGGGCTTTTCACCAGCAGAGCCTTACTAGACCCTTTGGACAGCAGACAGTCGCAAGATATCAGGCCTGATGGCCCAGGCTAGGATGGGCTTTTCACCAGCAGAGCCTTACTAGACCCTTTGGACAGCAGACAGTAGCAAGATATCAGGCCTGATGGCCCAGGCCAGGATGGGCTTTTCACCAGCAGAGCCTTACTAGACCCTTTGGACAGCAGACAGTAGCAAGATATCAGGCCTGATGGTCCGGGCCAGGATGGGCTTTTCACCAGCAGAGCCTTACTAGATCCTTTGGACAGCAGACAGTAGCAAGATATCAGGCCTGATGGCCCAGGCCAGGATGGGCTTTTCACCAGCAGAGCCTTACTAGACCCTTTGGACAGCAGACAGTAGCAAGATATCAGGCCTGATGGCCCAGGCTAGGATGGGCTTTTCACCAACAGAGCCTTACTAGACCCTTTGGACAGCAGACAGTAGATCTAGATATCAGGCCTGTTGGTCCGGGCCAGGATGGGCTTTTCACCAGCAGAGCATTACTAGACCCTTTGAACAGCAGACAGTAGCAAGATATCAGGCCTGATGGCCCAGGCCAGGATGGGCTTTTCACAAGCAGAGCCTTACTAGACCCTTTGGACAGCAGACAGTAGCAAGATACCTGGCCCGATGGCCCAGGCCAGGCTGAGCCATTTATAATTACTAGCAGGCCTGAAGGCCCGGGCCAGGCTGGTCTAAACAAACATGTTTATTGTCTTTATGAAAAAATGGCCCACTAAAACTGGTTAAAAAATTTACCAGTTCCAAACAGTGTTTCGGTAAAACAACTTTTGAGAAATACTAATTAAAGTAATAATTTGCTCTACTTCCCTAAAAAAAAAAAAAAAAAAGATTTGTTTGCAAATCCAATTCAGGTATTTGCACCAAACTGCGTCATCGTGCGGCCAGCTGCTACCAGTTTTTGATGAGTGTTTTTGTTGTAACCGAACAAAGCCAAAAGCCTTTTATAGATAAACAGGTGTTTTTAACACGCAGGTTGTTTTTGTTCCCTTCCCTGGCATACTGGCATTTACTGAGCTTTTTTGGCCTATTCTACTCAGTACAACACCAGTGTTTTCATGGAAATTCAAGGGAAAAGGCAGTGTGCTGTTTTGTAAAGGTAGAGGAGGGTGGGGTAGGTGTGACTACGGTAAGACCTTCACTGAGTTACTAGGGTTTACCTTGTCTGGTTGGCCTATTCTACTCAGTACAACACCAGTGTTTTCACAAAAGTTCAAGGGAAAAGGCAGTGTGCTGTTTTGTAAAGGGAGAGGGGGGTGGGGTAGGTATGATTACGGTAAGACCTTCACAGAGTTACTAGCGTTTACCTTGTTTGGTTGGCCTATTCTACTCAGTACAACACCAGTGGATTCATGGCAAAAGACAGGTTTTTTTTGTGGAAAAAAGTAGTGTGATTATTGCAAGACCATCACAACTGAGACTAGAATGATAAAAACTACTGCCGAGCGGTCTAGCGCGTCAAACTTAAGTTCCTGTGCCAGTACTAGAATGTAGGTTCGATTCCGGGCGGCGACGGGTTGTGGCACCTGTGCCCTTGAGCAAGGCACTCAACCACACTTGCTCCCATTCCTGTAATTGGCGGTCTCTCCGCTGTTGGATGTGGTAAATAAATAATAAAAAAACAAAAAAAAACTTGCTATAAAGGCCACCTTGATAAAGAAGCCACCTGTTTATAGTGGCCACCCATCTTTGGTCCCAAATGCCATGTGTATAATGACTAAGCAACCTCTAATAAGAGGCCACCTGTTTATAGTGGCCAGTTTTGTTTACACTCCCAAAGGTTTTAATTTTCAATAATTATTCTGTGCACACGACATAAACGCTAACAAAAGTACTGGATAGAAAATATTACTGTACCGTGCACACTGGACATACCGGTAATTAATGAACCGGTTTAATGAACTTCAATTCGCAGCCCGTAGGCTGAATTGCATGAAGCTTACAAGTGTCTTCCACCTAAACATCGAGATACATAGGTGGGTGGTGCCATTGGCAGCCGACGGCCAGAGACACCGGGAAATTCTCCCAACTCTTCACGAAAGAATGCTCTGGGATGTTTTAAGTGCGTTACACAACACACTGGACTAACGGCTTTACATCCCTTCCGAAGTATGGACCAAGTGTGTTTAAGTGCTTTGCCCAAGTTTTCACCGTACCGTAGTATTGCGAGTCAGAGACCTAAACCACTCGGCCAAAGCACCCCACTGTTATTTACCCATCAGATGAGTTTTACTGAGAAGACACGTAGACATTACATGTACTTTTGAGATTGTTTTTTCCCCTGTGTACGTTGTATCTCTCACCACATCCTGTAGGTAACATCAAAAACATTAACCCCCAACGGATGCTAGCATGTCCTCGTACATGTCGTAGCTTCACGGATTCCTCCCAAAGGACAAATCCTCATTTCAGTACATTCAACAAACGAGCCAATAATCAAACATGACGTTTTGATTGCATTTCAAATATTTACAAGGAATACTTCTTCACCAATCAAAGATGATTCCAGTCTTCTCTCAAACAGTTTACAAAACTGACAATTCGTCCCTGGAGGAGACACTGCACATTGGTGTGAAGAATAAAATTGTAACTTTACGCAACAGGACAGACCATGACCCCGTTCTCACTAGAGAAATCGCTTCGTCCGACGATGATTCGACGAAGAGTTTTCCTGATGTGAACGCACGCTTCTTCATTCAACGATGATCAGAATTGCTTCATTCGACGAAGAAATCGCTTCATTCGACAAGGCAAATTTGTAATGAGAACGCTCCCTTAGTTCGACGAAGCAATTTGGCAGGCCTAGGTGCACAAGCGCGTTGTGTGTCAAGCGCCCAGCAGGCGTTGTTTTTGACGCGCCACTGGAAAACCACACATCGCGTCTAGACGTGCTACACGCATACTGTACGACCTTCCACAGCTTCATTCGATCTTCGTTAGCGGTCACTTATAATGTGTACGGTACCGCTCTTTATTCAATCTTCGTTCGATCTTCATTAAGTGATATGTGAACGCACGCTTCATTAACTAACGATGATTAACTAATCTTCATCGAACGAAGCGATTTCTCTAGTGAGTGTAATTTTATTTTAAAAAATAACACCAGTCAAAAATGCTGGACACATTGTCAACTACAAATGGAGAGAAACAGCAACAGAAAACGAGCGATGAAGGAGGAAACTCGGCACCAATACCTACTGGCTTCGAGGGGGGGGGGGGGGGTCTTCTTGCTAAATGATCTAGAGCCCTAAGGCTGTAACAACCTACTCCTCGAAAAACGAGTCCAGAAAAAAAATTTCCAAGGAAGAGACAAGGTGGCATTGGATTGCAAGATAAGCTTTGCTTAGCCTGAGGCAAGATAGTGAGGTTCACGTTACGGTTTCACCGCGAGATGTGGTTTTAAAACCGGCAGGTGCTAGGCTAGATGCGAGACTCTTCACGCTTCTTGAGAATTCTTCAAGATGTGAGCACAGACAACTCAGATAATTTGATTTCTTTTTCTAGCCTGGTTTCCTATTTAGCTAAAAACGGCAGCGCAACGATCATCGATATTGCCGATGATTTTAATGGCCAATTACCTCTAATGTCTTAGACACTGCTAGCCTCGCCTGGCTTCGCCGGTCACTGCTGGCCGAGGGGGCTTTTTTTTCACTCTCTATCAGGGGTTGCAGAAAGTGTCAAGTTGGAAATTGATTTATAGTTGGGAAAGGTTCTCATGTTATGGAAGTACAAAGGGTACGGGTGTTAGAAAATATTGACAAATAATTGTCGTCTGAATTTATATTGTGTATGGAATATGGGATTATTAAGGTGTCACGTTCAAGTTTTCTGGAATAATTTTTTGTTTCACTCATAAAACAGCTCCTCTCCCAATCTCTTTCCAATAGCAATTTCTACATACATGTACTATTTCAGTAAATAAGGCAATAAATGTTTTTAACTTTTAGGTTTAAAAACAGGGAGAGGCCTGGATGTGAATATTAAAACCAAAACTATAAGTCAGGATAATTATGATGCTTCTAGGCTAATACTGTTTGAAACTGGATCTTGTTGATTCCAAATCTTTTATCCCTAAACACTCTCCTGAGTCATTAGGGATAAAAGTCTCCCCTTAAAAATATCGCCTAACCCGCAAAGTCACCCATCTGAAAATGAATGCTGCTCAGGATTCAGATATCGATGACAAAACTACTTAAAGGCAAGGCTCGTCAGCATTGCGCGCGCCAATTTCGTGCCACGAAATACGCAGCACCATGTAGCAAAGGCATGGAGCTGCGTATTTCGTAGCTCGAATTTCGCGCGCGTTCATTGCTGACGAGCCTGTGCCTTTAAGGCTCAAATTAATGTTCACTTGAGAAATGTTGGGTTAATTATTTCCTCCCTCCACAGTTATTTGCATCCAAGTTGACACAGACAAATCCCAAAGAGGTTTATCAATAACCTCAGTTATAAGCCCATAATGGGAAAAACAGTTGACTGTAAATATGACTGTTTGCAGAAAACACAGAAATCAGCAGCGTTAACCTTTAAATAGCGGTCTGAAACAATGAAACAAACAATCTAAAATTGGTGCTATATTGATGATTGATGGAGCATCTTAGAGTTCCTATAGTGGTTTAAACAATCTCCCATGACAGGTTGTTTATTAACCAGTCAGATCCTAACCAGTCAGATCCTATTGTTTTTTTGCATATAATTATCCTTTTATAAACAGAATACCTTTTTGAAGCTCCCCTCTGGGCCAAACGTGTACAACAGAAAGTGGGATTTCAACAAACATGTAAACGCAAAATGCTTCCTGATTATAGGCCTTTAAGAATTCATCTCTTGTTAAGACATTGAGAAGAGAGGTAATACTTACACACAAAAGTGGTAGATGATGGCACACCAGCCCGCAGGTCTCTCCAAGAAGTTGTAGATTCTCGTCTGAACTTTACGGAATTTAGCGTCCCGTTTAGACTGTCTGTAAGCCAATGGTTTGCCCAAGAGACTCATTCGTTGTTGCTGTAATCTCTCATGACTGCTACGTCCATTCATCTTAGCAAAATCTCGTTTGACTTTCTTACGCAGTTCACTATGTTCGTCATCCTCGTCTTCTTCCATTAAGAACCCGACCCGTTGTCGCGTCGGCCGAACTACTATAGGCATCTCGGTCGTCTCAGGACTTGGCGTACTGGCACTACCGCCAACGCATCCTCGGTCCTCGGTACCGCTGTCGGTGGCACCCGACGCGCCACTGGCCCCCGACGGGTTCAGAGGTTGCATTTCAGTCTCTTCAGTCGCGTCGCTTGCCGACATCGCGATTCACTTCCCTCCCCCGCCCACAAACACACAAAAAAACCTAGTGACTTTCTCAGTCAGTTCTCCTTGAGAATGTCCACGTACTTGAGACTCTCATCCAAGGACCTGCAGATTGAAGAAAACACAGGAACAAAATACAGTTTCAACAAGAGAAATATTTAAGGGGACAAGAATGCGATGCAGCGTGTTTGCACAATTACCAATACTACAAGATTGATTGCTGGCACTAGGAGTAAGATAATCGCTTGCTGACAATCGCTGAGCCGTGCAGAAGCCCACTCTTCCATTACCTAGCAATGGCAGACCTTCTTACTCCTTAACACCCCCTCCTGCCCCTGCACCCCCTCCTGCCCCCACCACCACCCCCCCCTCCCCCTCCCCCAACATCTCCATAAGAGCACCGTTTCTTTTTACATGAAGCCTTCTTTCTCAGTAATACTGAGCGCCACTTTGCAAATTAAACCATGGATCTAACTAAGTGCTAAGTACATGTACACACACATTGAGGGGGCGAGCAGGAACAAATTTGGTTTGTGCATAAAGGTATATTTTATTCTTACCAAACACTGAATATCAGACATGCTATTAATAACTTAGAGAAATCATTCAAACAAAAATTTACAAGAAATAAAAAATTGCAAGGCAGAATCTGAAAGTATGCTTCATTAAACTTCAAACTTTCTGGCATATTCCAGCAACCCAGTTATAAAGACTGTACATTTCAATCAAGTCTTTAATGAAACCTTCATAAATGGAACAAAAACTCGTTCATGTAGGTCCAGTATGATGACTAGTCCATCCATGAACATTAAAATCATGTGTGATTTTTTGAACAACAGATGGTTTATAAATTCCAATGCAGCACATTTATTTTAAAAAAAAAAAAATTTGCTAAGAGTACATGTTGGGACATTATTTCCGGATGCATTTTAATGTTTGTACTGCAATCAAACTTTCCAGTACCCCAGGCGATACTGGAAACATTGATTTTCATAAATGAGAAATGGACTATTTGGTAATTGGGAAAACGGCAGACTTTGGTAATATTTCCCCCAAGACTCCATTACAATAGTCCAGATGTCATTTTTTCACGCACGCTAAAAGGTCATTATCGATGGCACTTGTTCACTAATTAACTAAACTAATCAATAACCTCTTAAAGTTATCACAATCTCTCCAATTTTATTATCAATCTTAATCAATTAAGGTAAGTGATAAAGCCAATTTTGAATAATGATGTACGTCATCAAAATTTAGATTTTACATAATTCTTTGTGGCACTTAAAACCAAGAATTCCTTTAAAGTGATCTTGGCACAGGAGCCCTGTAAGTCTGAAGAAACCTGTCAAGATAAAGAAATGCTACTCTACATGGGTCTTTCCACACGAATGGGCCTATTTGAAAAATAAGTCAATAATTCCTTTCAGATGTCTTTAGTTTATCTCAAACTTAAGAAATTCCCTTGTACTGTTCTCAGGAGATAACTTCTGCCCAAAAAGTTAACAAAATGCTGCCACAACATACATTTCTGAAAAGCTTATGTACAAATTTCCCCTTACACGTATGTAACTGGACAGACAAAAGTGTGACATTTTTGTCTGTCCAGTTACATACGTATAAGGGGAAATTTGTACACAAGTTTTTCAGAAATGTATGTTGTGGCAGCATTTTGTTAACTTTTTGGGCAGAAGTTATCTCCTGAGAACAGTACAAGGGAATTTCTTTAAGTTTAAGATAAACTAAAGACATCTGAAAGGAATTATTGACTTATTTTTCAAATAGGCCCATTAGTGTGGAAAGACCCACATGTATGTTTTAGAGATAAGAGAAAAATCTTACATATAAAAATAGAGCACAAAAGAGACTGAAAACTTACTCCACATACTGACTAGGAGGGGATTCGAACCAGGGCCCCCAGAAGTGAAAGGCAAGAACACCCCCTCCTCCTAACAAATCATCTTGATTATAAACAAGAGACTTACACCGTGTTTACACTCGAACCGGCAAAGGTGGATACAGATCAAGCATTTTTATTGCGACCGCAAAACTCAACATTTGCCGCGTGTACACTACACCTCAATTCGGCTTCAACTCGTCTTCAGAAACTGCAAAAGTCACCACTAATTGTAACTGCAGCGCATGCGTGCTGTTAAGTTTTGCGGCACAAGTGCCAGATTGGTCAATTAAATCTACTACACTGCGGGCACCGCCCCAAGGACACTCAAATTGCCGAATCTGTATCCGGGTAGCATTTTATACTACAAGCGACCATGACAATTGCAGGATTCAACCCCACAATTGCGGGGTTCAACCCTACCCCAAAGGTGACTTTAAAAAGGCAAATCAGACCCGGGTCTGATCCACCTTTTTTAATTCACCTTTTGCGTTTACACTTAGCGCCTACCCGGCTTCAACTCCCCTTTTTGGAAATTGCAGAGTTCGATTCGGCAAAGGCGAATCAAGTGTAAACGGGCCTCTACATGTAGCTTTAAATCTTATTTTTCTGTGCTATATTTTGGATTCAAGTAAAAATGTATCTAACGAGTTTTGTATGCATCATTATGCCTCATTCAAGATAACTAACCTTGGGTGTGTGCAATTAGTCTATTCAGAAATGCAAGTGGGGAAAAACTAACAAGATGTTGTTTAACAAAACATCTATAGTTTCCATGGCAATGGTGCATTCAAACAAATCATTAATTATCCGGACATGCTTGACAAAGAAAAAGCAAATTAGTTTGGATGTTTTTACAGTGGCATCACAGTGTATGACAGTGCTTACAATCAGAAGACAACCTTTCAGTAGACATTACCAAGCGGCTTTTAGTCGTAATCTAATACTTTAGTATTGATTGCTTTCCGGTGACGTCACGCCTTCCATCCACCATTTTGGTTGTCATTTTTCATGACCCACGTGGCCCGAGTAATAACAGGCAAAAAGAGCAAGAAAAGCGCATTGGTTGCACTTACATGTACCTCTGTTGCTTAACCTTGCTTTATGTTGTTGCGCCATGGCTGTTGTATCGATAAAGATAAAAATGTATTTCTTCAGGCTAAAAATCAGGCTAAAAGTAGAAGCACTTTTGTTTTTACAAGCCGAGTGCATGCTCAATCATTTTAAACGTATCGCAGCGCGTGCGTGCGGCATCTTCGAATGAAAATACGCTGGTGAGTATTTTGTACGCGTGTTCATGTGCGTCTATTGGCGCTCGCTCATACGGCGCGCATGACCGTTGACCACCAAACATTCCCGGATGTTCTACGTCACGGAAAGCAATCAATTAGAAGTTATAGCACCAACACTGCCAGTGAAAAATGCCATGTTATAAACACCTCAAATAATTCACTACATCATTGAAGATTGTGATTTTAAATGCCTAAAATGTAACACAAGTGTCCGTCCCGGTTACGAGCGTATATTGGAAATTTGTATACAGGGTTTTTTGGAATGGCATGTTGTCACACTATTTGTAACCCTTTTTGGGCCCAAGTTACATGTATCTCTTCAGAACAACTTAAACTTATTTATTTTATTTTGAGACCAGACAAAGGTTTTTTCCTCATAAATATGTGTTGCCAAAATGGCCCCTTTACTGTGGAAAGACGCAACTCTCAGACTGTCTTCAGTCAACAGTGGAGAAATGTGTGTGCGTTTATGTTGTTGTTCGGTACAGTACATGTATTTCAACTTAAATCGATAAATGCTACAATTACTTTTAAAATCTTTGCACATGTCAGAAGAGACAAGAAAATTGATGTATAATTTTATTTAAAAATGTAAAAAAATGTAAAATGTATTTGGGTGTTTCTATAAATTAGGGGTCCTAAAGTGTGACATTTGGTGTCCCCCGGCCCGTTACACCTGATATGTTTTATTTTTCGTACAACAATCATTAAAACTGTACGGGATAGCCCTTTTTGGTGGCGTTTGTACAGAAGCAAGCAGAAAATGCCTTTAAACCATTTGTGTATGAATTGTACTTTATGTACTCACTCTTTGAGAAGGAAAGTATTTGAAGAATGTGTCCTAAATTTTAAAAAACAAGATGTAAAATGTAACGGGGAACACTAAAATTGGACCCCTAATTTATAGAAATACACATTTCACATTTCCCTCCCAATGCATATATAAGCATATTACCAGTGCATTCACTTGAAGACATTTAAAAACAGATCATACATACCCGTAATAACAAGAATGCATTCTGCAAGTGTAATCCATTTCAAGCAATATATTAGGTACTGATGCATGCAAGAAAACCGCGATCCGCTTCAGAATAAACAAATGCGCGATGCACACAAGATGGGTCGGTATGTCAACTACTCTATCTCATCACAAATCACCAACGCAGACTCGTCGCTGGGCAAAAACCCTCTCCGATTGACAAATGGGAAAACAGTCACTGAACAAAAACTGTATCAATCATGTTTCACATCCTGCGTTTGGTGGAATAGCGTAAATGATCAAAGTCACTAAAAAGTGGTTGAATTCTGCTTTCGAAAACAATGGCAGTGCGGCAGAAATCATTGAAGTGATTTGACATACAGTTCATAAACAACACAGCGTACATGCTCCACACACTGCGCAGTTCGGCCTTTAAACGCACAAATCTCCGTGGTACCCTCGGTCCGAGCGACCCAGCAACAGAAACCTCATTGTCAGCATCACTCTCCAAAACAATCACTTGTCCCTGCCGCTAAATTAACAGGTCGGCAAAGTCCACTGGACCATATGCTTTAAATGTTTTCACTTCACCGGCCAAGATACAAAGCCAACGTCGCTGTGCGCTATGTTCTCCGTGGGTTAAGTGTGCCAACGAGGTTGTATGGGATTCATCCTTCAACACACTGCAGTAGAGGAATTAGTGTGTTACTGCAACCTACAGTACAAGTATGCAGTCTATCGCTGATCATACACGTACATATATGCATACATCAACGTACCGTAGGTGATCAGGGGGCTTTTCACAGAAATGAGAGCTAACCGTGTAGGGCGAGTGCGTGAGAGAAACCGGCATATATATGTGTTTTTTCCTTGGCTTCTAGCCAGAATTAACGTAATACAAGAAGGAAAAACAGGAAAAACTTGCAATAATGATATTGATTATGTATTTATGCAAAGTCTAAAGTTTAAATACAGACCCAATTGTGAATAATGCACAACACTAACAAAAGCAGGAATCACATGTATTCTGCAGTTTTAAACCAAATAAAGATAAATTTTGCACAAATCTTACAAAATCAAGAAAAACAAGAATAATACTGGATTTTTTTTCCAGGTGGTATGAGAATAAACGTACTGTAGCTCATTGTGAAAATATTAAACTGACCTTTGGGATGTCCGGTATTTTCATATTGATACTGTATGTTTTCAAACAGTATGTTTTCATATGACCCTTGACCCTAACACTTCTAAACCCAGGGCCGGATCTAGGATTTTGAAAAGGGGGCCCGTGAAATTTTTAAGCATGAAATGCTGATGACAATGAAATAGAGGGCGTGTAGCGCGAAGCCCTGACGGCTTCTAGGTAGATTCTACCCGGTAGATGCTCTGTGGTGCGATCTGAGGCAATATTTAACCACTTTAAGCAGGAAAAGTGTGCACAAAAAGTGAATTTTTTATTAATTGTTTTATTTTGTTTTAAAAAGGGGGGTGCGTGCGCCCCCAAGCACCCCCCACCCACCCCCCTGGATCCGCCCCTGTAAACCCTCCAAAATCAATATGATTTTACGTGCACCCTCAGGAGTTAGGGTTAAAGTCATCTAATAGACCTAAAATAGATAAATTACACGTTTTTAAATGAATAAACCGCAAATTTCCTGATCTCAAACTCAGCTCAACCATAATTAGTTTCCAATGCTGTTTTTGGTCCATAATGTAGGAATCATATTAACTTTTACGTGTCACAACCTATCCGGAATGCCTTGATCAATTACCTCATAACTCAACACGTTTTACGATACCCCAACAAACACCATTTTCGCACTTTGAAACACCGACCTACATACACAAAAACACCTACATTTATACACTAGTTTTCCACCCTCGCTTTGCCATTGAACGTGTTTTTAATACAGATTTTATGGCCGATTGCATCGTAAGAATTCACCCGGCAGTTAATTACATTGTTTCACCGTGATAAGAATGACTGCGGCCTCAAGGACTCAAAAGGGCCGACACATTTACTCGTTCACGTCGGCAAACAGATAAAGGCCCAAACAGTCACACACGAACAGATTTATTCACCAAGAAATTTTTGAGTAAATTTGTAGAGATTGGGGGAGTTGGGGAGAGGAATATCGTTCAATCATCGTTGTAGGTTACAAACAAGCAGTAGGATAATATCGTGTTATTGCCGTTGTAGAATTTGATTCGTATCACGGTGTTTACACTTGAACCGGCAAACGTGGATACAGACCCAGCATTTTTATTGCGACCACAAAACTAAACATTTGCCGCGTTTACACTACACCGCGATTCGGCTTCAACTCACCTTCAGAAACCGCAAAAGTCACCACTAGTTGTAACTGCAGCGCATGCGTGAGTTGTTAGGTGTTGCGGAACTGGTGCCAGATTGGTCAATTAAATCTACCACCCGGCGGGAACTTAAATTGCTGAATCTGTATTCGGGTAGCGTTTACACTACAAGCAACCTTGACAATTGCAGGGTTCAACCCTACCCCAAAGGTGACTTGAAAAAGGCAAATTAGACCCGGGTCTGATCCCCCTTTTTTAATTCACCTTTTGCGTTTACACTTACATGTAGTGCCTAACCGGCTTGAACTCCCCTTTTTAAAAATTGTGAAGTTCGATTCGGCAAAGGCCAATCGAGTGTAAACGGGCCTTTTGTCTTACATTGGAAGTAAAATAAGGCAACTGAAGGAATGCAATGCCATTTAAAAACAAAATGAGCTAAAAGGAAATTAAAAGCAGCACTGTATAAAAGCTAAACTTCTAGATATTATACAAGGGAGCTGAGATGGTATAGTACCGGTATATGGAGTGATTTAATAGAGCCATATGATCTTGGGTAATGATAGTGTAGGCGCCTTGATGGGGTTTTCCCGATAAGTGCGCGGTATAAATCGATTTTATCATTATCGAGGTTCAATTTAGCTGTGGTGTGCTTCACATTTAGCTGTTTTACCAAACTACGGAAGCTTAAAGATTGTTTTCCCTGCACATCTTCCTCTTGAATGATCTAAGGAAATATCACAAGCAACAGGCGATTGTCAATCTTGTTTACCTGCCGCTATCTAATCAGCTATGACCAACACTGCCACTGTTTGCCAAATGGCAACGATTCCTTCTGTATGTCACATCGATGACCAAGGTAACGGGAATGGGGAGAAGAGGGCATTAACATTCAGCAGTACTATCATCAAGACTACGCGCTTTGTTACCGGCCCAATCGAACACGACATCAGAATATTCATCCCGACTCACTTTCCCTTCCCCCCGTTTACATATATCCGAGTGATCCAGAGATGAAATCGTACTTTAATCCTATCCCCCGTGGATTTCCTGGCGACAACTCAACTGGGAGGGCAAATTTGTAACAAACAAGCGTTCTCTTGCTTTCAACAAAAACAGGAGCGAGAAGGAAAAAAGAAACGGGAGAAAATGTCGATCAAACACCAATTCTTGCTGTTGGTTTATAATGATGATAATGGAGAATAAAGCCGGCGGGCAGACAAGATTATTTCATTGTGTTCTCTTACTCGCGGGAACCAGAATCCTATTACTGTACAAGACGAAAGCTCTTTTTTTTTCTCTCTGTGTGCCAAACCGGAGCCACAAGAACAGCGAGTTGCCAGAAGCAGAATCGAAGGAGAATAATTCATACCGTTGAGTAGCGCGATATCCTCTGCATGTGTACGAACAGACGTTGTCACAAATCTTTAAATCGTCACAAAGTGTAGATTTTCTTAAGTTTTTTTTCTGGCATGGCAATAGACTACTAAAGTGTGACGTCAGTTGCATGGTAATTGGGTCTGAACATTCGCTGGTAATCTGAAACGTCCATTGGTATAGCGCAGGGAAACAGTTTACTGGTTTTAGTGTAGACCCATAAACCATGGCAACACACAAAGGGTGACGTTTTCACTTTAGTAGTCTATAGTGTACGCTGTTTCAGATGTACAGTTGTAGTCAGAAGTATAAATGCAACTTTTTTTTTTTTTTGTGCGGGCGGCCAAGTTTTTTGTCTGGGCGGAAAATTTGTGTCCGGGCGCTAACGGTACCTGTCATGATTTTGACCAGGCGGCGCCCCCGGACAAAACCGGCAGTGGAGAACACTAATATTTATACTTATGACTTCAACTGTACATAGTCCTAGTAACTTGGACCACATTACTTTTTGGCACTGAGCTTTTTCATGTGTAAACTTGATGCGCGTCGCTTTGAGAAAAGGCAGTGTGAAGGAAATTAGGAGTGACATGATAAACTAAAAACCACAAAATCCCCAAAACACTTTCTGATTCAGTGCGTCGTTTCACTCCAAATTCCCTCTACACTGCTTTTTCTAAAAGCGAACGTGTAAATTTGAAAAAGCCCAGTGCGAATCCACCCCTACGATGGATGGGACAAGCGATACGAAGGGTCTAAAATACACCGTGTTTACACTGAACCTGTTAAGAATCGTCAGTATTAACCGCAACGATCCCGAGTGCCACGTTTACATTCAGTAGTTGATCTAAGATAGTTCTGGCCGTCAACTCTCCATTAATTCTCAGCCTACAAATGTAGCACATGCCGGCACAGCGGGGCCAATTCATGGCGCTGCTCAAGCGCTAGCTGAAAACGTGTGCTTACTGTAGCAGAAACGTTGTGCTAACTGTAAAGGCGGATACACACTATCGCGGAAAAATCACACTTTCGCGCTGCGCTCACCGCATTGCATGAGCTCCCAATCGCCAATTATTCCAAAATAGAAAATTCCACTCTGGTAACTTGGGTCTTCTCTGATACCTCATTGGCTGCGCATTGGAAAGGTCAGTGCACCGCGGTCAAAGTTCAACAAATTTGAACTTTGACCCAGCTCAAAATGTTTTGCGCGTCGTGATAGGCCGCGCACAAGCGGAAAACCAGTTTGTGTACAAACCAATGGAACAGTGTGATTTTTCCGCGATAGTGTGAACTCCCCTTAAGGCTATTTCATGGCCGCGGCGTGCTTAAGCATGCGCATGCTTGGAAATGGCCATTGTTGCATCACTAGTGTTTAGCAAATTTGCCTCTGAAGCTAGCAAACGTTTGCCAGAGCTTAAGGTTAGGGTCTCTATGAAATAGCCAGAACCTTCGTTAGCACAAAATCGGCTGCTAAACAGCGCCATGATATTGGCCCCAGATGTTTGGATCACACAGACCATCTGAGCACTTCAAGTATTTTGACCAATATGAGATAGTCTCTTGAATGGCCCAAAATAACAAACATTGGCAATTTCAGTTTATCAAACTAGTTCAGGGAAAATTAAGTTCAGTACCCAAATTCTGACAGGTAATTTCTCAGTCAATTTAAAGTTCCGCAAATATTTTCCCATTGACCAATGAAATCCAAAGTACACAGAGTAAACAAACAAAATGCAAACATTTTCTCCACTTTTATTTGGAAAAACCCAGTCAATCTGAAAGTGGGAATTTTCAGCACACCGAAGCTACATACAGTCATGTGTAATGACGCTGTTATTATGTTAATATTTTGATGCCAACCTAATGCATAGTTCCGACCTGTCAATCAAGCCGAACCCGCCGACCAATCACAACAGAGCTAGCAGACGGCGCCCACATAGGTCAAAGTGATGCAATCATCGCACAATCACGCGATTTTCTGCCGATACAGTTTGTATGTTATATGCGCCAGTGACCTGGTGAATTTTGGTTTCAATGTCGGGCGATTCGCTGTTCAAAGGTAGGAAAGCGCATTTTTATGAATATATGTCATCCCTGCATTACTAGCCATTCGCTCAGTGTGTGCTACGGTAACTGTCGACCCTAAAACATAAATACCTTTAAGTTTTCTCCAATGAATCTGTGCTTTCCATGCCGAGTCCCGTTGCTTTGTACGTTGTGTCGCCAATTTTTTTGCGATGGCTTGTGAGCACATACATGTAGCAACAATATCTAAGGGGCGGGGTTAACTGGGCAATCTCGGAACTATGCATTACAAAAGGAATTGTACAATTTTGATAAAACTAAAAATGTGCATTTCTTCTGTTGTTCAGTTCGTATGGCATGACAGCAATTATTTTGTTTGTTTACAATTTTATTTACATCATCATTGTATCAATTCACCAGCCCAAAACACCAAGTCAATTTTGTTATCTAGTTCTTTTATCTTGCAGGAAACATCCTGGGATTATTGAACAGCAGCTAAATCTTTTAATTCCTACTTACCCTCAGGGCAGTGTGGGCTCATCCTCCCTGGACGTCATGTGATGAGGGCTTTTGATGCAGTAATACACGTACCCATCGTTGTAATCAGCTACCGGTCCAATTCACCAGTGGATTATCAAGTGACTGGACATCTTAGCCTACAAAAGACAAAAAAACAAAAAGGTGAATTGATAACAAGCCAGCACAAGCCATAACTAATCAATTTTATTTATTTTCTCATTGTGTCTTAAGAAAGCACTAAGTAAACAGTGTTAATCAAGTTACGTCGCCGGGTAGGGCAAAACAAAACCCTAATTAATATTCATTCTCCCCGACGCAAGCCAAATCACATTCTCCTAACTCAGCAATTAATTGCTAATTTTATTTAAAGGCTATTCGACTGACACAAATTCAAATTTTTGTTTTATATTCACATAAACAAAGCGCTACAGAAAGGGTCTTACACCCATTTCGAACAGGCGCACCAGAGTCGCGCCGAATTAATTGGATTAGAGTTGCTCAAATTAAAATTCTTAATGCGAGCCGTGCGCACACTAAAGATTGACGTCTGAAACCAAGTCGCTCTTCAGTCGTTCTGACCGACTGGAACAGTCAATCTTTCGACTTCTGGCGAACCAAGTCGCTCCAAATTGTTTAATACATGTACGTCAAACTTAATTCACATTTCTAGGATAATTTAGTTCGGCGCAACTCTGGTGCGCCAGTATGAAACGGGTCTTACATAACTCCAGGTCAACTTCTTTGGCTAAAAACCGGATGCGCTTCAGCTAAAACCATACATACATTCTACTAAAATTTGTAACTATTCTTGTTTTGTGCTGAACTCACTCTCCGAAGTGGTTTAAATACCATTTTAGTGGTAAAGTAAAACCAGTCTGACATCATTTTTCAAACCGTTTCTTCACCGTGTTAGTTGAAAAATTGCACAGAAAAGGACCTTCACCAGTGTTAAAGGAGCATGTTCAGATTTTCCGGAAAATATATTTTGCTTTAGCCTGAGAATCATACAAAATACCTCCCAAAAATACTATCCTTGGGAAGAAAACAGATTTGCAATCTTTAACTTGGATGTGGAAGCAAAAAGGACTGCATTAGTTTACAAAACATCAGTGGCATTTTTTAATGATGTCCTTGAAAATATACGATTGAGATTTTAGAATGTTTATCTCAACACCCATGGGAAAAACGGGGGGGGGGCTTAAAAATGTGATCTGGTACGCTCCTTTAAGAGCACCGTCTCTGATTGATCTCTCAGGGCAAATTCAATTTTCCTAAATTTATAAGCCAGATGCGAAATTATGTTGCCGATGAAAATAATTCATTTTATACTAATAAAATGATTAAATTTTTCATTAAACATTTTCCCTGTAGCATATGAATCTTTGCTAATCAAATTTCTCACTATTTTTTTCTGCAAGAGCAATGCTGACGGTTAATTGAGAAGGAAAAAAAATCAGTGCGGCCATATTGGCTGTGTCAACAATTCATCACTGAAGCATTCGTTCGTCCTCCACGGGGCACGTTTTGCGAGACGTGTCTCGCGCCGCGCAAACAGGCGACACTTGCCTCGCCAGACGAGACAATATCACCACCATGGGGCTTGTACCAGGGCCTTTGATAACGTCATATGAAACCTCCCATTAAATTAATTTCCCTTCTCTTGTGTCGCAAGGATCCGATCATTACCAAGTCACAAACAGGCCGTGAACGGCGCAAGAAGACAGAAAAAAACAACCTGACCTGTTCCTAAAAACTGGACCAGTGGCTCCTAAAGGATCTAACGGATACTTCGTCTTCTGATATTTTGTCTCGAGATGGTAATAGTAAGCATGAGTGCGCGACATGTATGACGGTATTTTGTATGTTTACGATGTCATGATTTAATCAAGTCTAAAGCAGGAAAACGTGTCTGTACATAGCTCGGAGCGGGAGATTTGTTGTTTGTGGGGCTTTTTGCATGACATACAGACAATGGCACTGTGTTTGGTCAATCGGTCTAGTCAACAAGGGTTGGCGAGTGTGTAGGGGGACGGGATTCAAGAAGGAATTTAGAGAGAGGATAGATGGAGTGAAATCACGGAGTGGTGGTCTTGGTCCAGAATTATGTTTTTAAACTGCGTATGAATTGGCAAAACAATTTGCAGCTCATTTTAAAATATCAAAGCATTTGTAAAGCACACAGTATCTAACATACAGTATCTCAAAGGCGCTGTTTATTAAAAAGTCGGTGGGCGTAAATAAAAAGAGGATTTAATGCATAGAAAACAAAATAAATAAGTGGGTTTTGAGATGGCATATAAAGCTAGAAAGATCCTGAAAAATTCATAACTAACAATTCCCAGAAACAGCATTGTGGGGTACCGTGGCCGAGTGGTATGGGTCATTGACTCGCAATCATAGGTGAAAGACTTGGGGTTGCGGGTTCGAATCCGGCTGCGGTACCTGTGCCCTTGGGCAAGGCACTCAACCACACTTGCTCCATCCTTCGGAAGGGATGTAAAGCCGTTGGTCCAGTGCGTCAAGTAACGGTAACGCACTCTGAAGATCCCAGAGCAATCTTTCGTGAAGAGCAAGGGGAATCCCTGGTGTCTCTGGCCATTTCTAATTCTAATTCTTCATGGGTTTCCTCACGCTTACGAGTGACAGTGCAATGAGCACTATTGAGGAATCCTTGGTATGAATACCAGAAAGAAATAAATAATAATAATAATTAGATAAGTCCTGTGTTTGGGCTGAAATCCACACCTCATTTTACTTTAGAATTCGTGAGAATGTTTTAATATTGAGCCTCGTCATAGCTATACCTACATACAATACAATATTCACACTGCGTTACAAGAATGCTCATGCGTTTAAGATGACATTTTATCCACGACAAGAAGCTTAAGAATTTAAGATGTGAATACGCCAGCTGCATATAACACACGGTACATTATACGTGGGTTGTCAACAAGTGCAGCAATACACCCAATTAGCATTTGGGCCACCGCTTCCCGCCTCCTCTTGGCAAAGTCTGGGCAAACCAAAATGAGGGGCGATCCGTCGGATCAATGGCACCGTCCGCTTTACTCATGATGTTGCTATGGAAACATGCGTTCAAGAAAACCGACGTTCGTCAAGGATGTACGACACAGGCCTCTATGACTTAAAAAATAAAAACTGCACCCAGGGAGACAAAAATGGTTGCTTCATCCAATTTTAGGGGTCTTTTTATCGTTTAAATCATTCTCAAATTACTAATCTCTCCAGGTGAAAATTTCCCCGAAACCCTAAGCACTGCACTTAACACCTGTCAATCAAATCTTCACTTCACATGTTTTATTACATTTAATGTTTTCCCAGATATTTTACTGAAACGTAACACCACATCATAGTTAAGGGGAATATGTAATTGAGTTTTTCCACAGTAAAGGGGTACCGTACATTTGGCAAATAAGACTATAATGTCATACAGATACCTTTATTTGGTCTCAAATAAAAGAAAATTACTTGATGTTGTTTTGAGAGGATAACTTTACCTCAAAAGGGCAAGAAACGTCCTCCGCACTGAAACTGTTGTGACTGTCAGTATCTTTCAAGAATCTTAACAAGACTAAAGATGTTTTTAAAATCAGCTAAGCTCTCCGCCAATGATCTTGTGGAAACTGTCTCAGCCTAGATTTTTCATGAATTGTTGGTAACGGTTTCTTAAAAACTCATGGACAGTTTTGGGCAATTCCATAAATTAATATTTGCATTTTAGAGATTTTGAGGGCTTGTAATGATCTTCAAGCATCATTGATGGAAGTGTAATTCCTGAAAATCCCATTGAAATCCCATTCTCAAGAAGCATAATAGGTCCAAAAAACCCTTGGTTTCGGACGTACATGTACTAATTGAGTATGTCTGAAACCGAGGTTTTTTTTTTAACGTACCTCGCATATTGAGAATGGCATTACAATCAGTTTTTCAGTAATTACACTTCCATCAAGGATGCTTAAAGAACACGTGTTTAAAATCAAACAACTTGAATACGTGAAGCATTACGTGAAGCCCTCAAAGTCTCTGAAATGTAAATCTGAATTTCAACTAGAAGGCTGGGACTTTATGTATTTTTTTGAAAAGATGTTGGATATTTCTTTTTCTTCATACACTTAGTAACCGTCAGTTTCACTTCATTGTACACAAGGAGTACTTTCTGAATGTGCCATCCTAGCCATTCTCCTAATATCTGTTAGTCACGTTTCGTTTAGACAATCTGTCAAGTTGTTCCCAGTATGTCAGAGAAATAATCCCTGGCTTGCATAATGGAACAACCATTCTTCTGATAAACTGCGGGGATAATATTCATTCCAGCCGACATGGTTTCTTCTTAAACAGTGTCACACGTCTGAAACTTTAACACTTTAACGAATGAGTTGAAGCGCAGTGAAAGAGATGTCAGAGCATGCACAATTGAGGTGCAAAAGCAAATTATTGCAACACTTCCTTTAAGCAAGTGAGATGACACCAAGTGATTTCTGATCAAGTGGTGGCCTAAAAAATGTGATATTTTTTTATGCCATAAGGAGATTTCTAAAAGTACCAATTATGATGCATTGTATCTAGTTTTCAATAAATGATTGAAAATGCAGAAGGTCCGTGGTTCGAATCCCGGTGGAGCCAAGCTATTTTTCACTGCATCCAGATTTCACAAACTCATGGACATTTGTCCAAATTCATATCTTACTGATTAAAAATGCTTATAAAACTGCATCAAAATTGCCAAATAGTATTATCTTAACCTTTGGAAATCTCCAAAATTCTGCTTGTGGTTTTGTAACATTTTGTCAGTGTTAATCAAGTTACATCGGTTAAGGGCAAAAACAAACCCTTATTAACATTCCTTCTCTCTGATACAAGCTCAATCAATTTCCTCCAAATAAAATACTATTAATTATGAGAGAAATTATTTGAGACGTGAAAAGAACTTTTAACCAACTACATGTACCCACCAAAATTGTAAAGTGTCAAATGTAACCGAGACACCAAACATTTTTGGACCCAATAATTCAAGAATGACCCAGCTGCGAGTTTAATTATCATTCCTCTTGTGTCTCAAGTTGTTATAAATATGCCAAACATGTAATCCTTAACGAGGCACCGCAGTGATAGCAATAGTTTAAACAGCCTATGTGCTCTACTGGTGGTGTTTCTGTGAAGCAGATGCTGTTTAAAACATGCTGTCATGAATATTTATAAACAGTGATGTATACCAAAATTGATCACTGTGTATTTCCTTATGCAAATCAGCTGAGATCTCCGTCTTAATGAGATGTGTTCTCCTTCTCTTCCAGATGTGACATTAGGTCTTGCCACATTCATAGGGTGTATTTCTGTGACAAACAAGGTAATAGGTTCCTGTTCTTTTCAAATGTCTTCAGTTTATCTCAAAATTAAAGACGTACCGGTATCTTCGTCTGAGGAGATAATTATTATGAAAGAGTTAAAAATGTCCAAGAACTAATCAGGATTATTCATTGCCACAAGTTCATGAACAACCATCAAAATTATTAGAAATATTCATCACCAGTTAATAATTATTAACACTGTATACTCAATGCTTTCCCGAGACACTATGAAAAACTTCACAGCGTGCTCGGGTACAAACAAGACGTCTACCTTGATTGCAGGTCGTGAGTTCGACTCCCACCCCAGCACGCTTAAAGTTTTTCATAGTGTCTCGGGAAAGCACCGAGTATACAGTGTTAATAATTACGTCGGGTAAGGGCAAAAGCAAACCCCAATTAACATTCAGTCTCCCCGATACAAGCTAAACCAATTTCTGAAAGTACAGTTAATGAGGAACATCCTTGAATAACAAATGAGACATTTTCACTGCTGAACAATCATGAGCCATTGTTCATGATGACAAAACCCTTACATGAATTATGCAAATCCCCCATTCCCCTATGACTGAATTCCGACACTAAATCGTCTCAATTCCAATGTGGAGGTATCCTCGACAGATCAATTCTAAGGCAGTGGGTCATGATATTGCCATGGCAACAAGGCTAATGGATGTGCCAAACCAAGAGAATGAGTCTACAGCGTTTGACATACATGTAGCCCCACAGAAAAGTACACGTATACATGCTGTCCGCATTTGGACTTTTTCGACACGGGAAAATGTTACCGAGACCGTGGGAGAGCATGCGCAGTGTCCCTCCACAGTATGACTTTCACGGCCCAGATGTACGCTTCCAGAGCGATTTTACCGACTCGCTGTGTCTGCATTGGACTTATTGTCTCGGGAAAAGTTCCCTGGCCAATTTTCCTAGGCAGCAGTTGGCCAGGAAAAGTAACCGCTGGTCTCTGGAAAAGTTACTGAGAGGAAAACGTCCTAGGCTGTCTGCACTGGTTCAGCAAGTCCTCTGTCACATCACACTTAATGTAAATTCATCACTTTATTTATGGCCTCAAGAATCAAATTAAAATCTGTCAAACACACAGGAGACGGTGACGAGATGTTTGTTTGTTTGAACAAAAACTCCATTCTGTCCCAACCATTGAACGAACCAGTCCAGGCAGCATGAATTGACAAAGAATAGGAAATAGGGAATGTGCAATAAACGTTATAATTCTCTAAATTGAAAATTTAGAGAATAAGGAGAGGCAATGTCTGGACGTGATGGAGACATCTTTATAATTAATAGGTCCCACCTTGTGTAATTTGACAGAGACCTTGACACAAATTTGCTGCAAGAAAAGACAATTTCCTTTAAAATTTGGCCAGAACAAAAGGTGAAATATCGAGACTGCTCAATTAACCCCGCCCACTTAGTTACTGTTGCTATGGCTCACAACCCATTGCCATGACAAGGCTACATGTATTAACAATGACATACCAGTAGTGCTTGAGCATTAGAGAGAAAAAATTCTGACAATAATTCACAGATATTTATGTTAAATGGTCGACAGTTGTCTTGGCATGTTATGTACATTGAATAAAGGACTACTAAAGTACATATTTAAATATTCGATGGACAATCGAATATTCAAATATTTAATTCATTAGGCACAGCCTCAGTAGTGGCCAGGCATATAGTATTCTTTAAAACCTCTGTTCAAGCAGGTTCAAGCTATATTCCAGTATCTCTGTGCTCTAGCAGAACATGGTACACTTAGTCAACAATTTTGGTATAATACACGTCCCTTTAAGGTAGCCTACTGGATAAACGTGTGCATGACTTGACTAATGTGCTGGTGACAGGACTAAGCACGTAATCGTTATTGAAGTCCCTGGCAGTTTATTAAGCACATGCGGCTATCGGTGTGCGAGATTGGCCAACCCACGATGCCACAAGCAATATAAGTACCGCTGCACAACATAATGCACGGATGAACTACCAAAATCATTTGCATGTCCCAACTTGGGCGACATAATTAGACATTTGAGCAGGACATTTTAACGGATCTAATAATAATAATAAACACAGTTCTTATATAGCGCATTTCAGATCCGACGGATCTATCAATGCACTTTCTGCATTATTACCCCTGGTCATTGGGCTCAGTAATATCATTCCTTAATCCTTCTCAGCTCCCTGGGGAGTATACAGCCCCGGCTGCCTATTAGGCGCTCAACGGCTAATCAAACGCATCAACTTTCGCTACCCTCACAGGTACCCATTTTGCTCCTGGGTGGAGAGAAGCAATGCGTGACAAAGTACCTTGCTCAAGGGTACACACAACATGGATGGACCGGACTGGGATTCGAACCCACTACCTTTGGAACTAACCCAGGTTTTGAGTACGATCCGCTAGACCGCTCCGCCACAGCACTCCTTACTTTACATACATGTAATATTGATTCCTAATTGTCGACTTATAGGAGCTATAACAGTAATACCGGTAGATGCAATTTCTGAATATGTATTAACCATATATTATGATCAAAATGGCATCAAAAAGCAAGATTTTTACACGGAATTTATCTGCCCTTAGAAGGAAGAAATTTTACAACTTAAATAAATTCAAATGCTTTTCTCTAATCTTTTGAAATATATTTGGAAATACATTAATATTCAACAATTAATGTTTTTAATGAAACCACTGAGGTGTAAAAGTGTGACTTCTGGGGCGGATTGCAATATGCGGTCTAAGACGGGTCTATAGGCTTAGCCGGTTAACGCGGCGTCCACTTAGACCGGTCTATAATTATAGCCCGCTTGCAATATCGTTGTCTTAAAGTTAGACCAGTCTTAAAATTTAAGCCCGCGGCGAGCAGGCTATAATTTTTAGACACCGCGCTACATCTCCTAATCTTGCATGAAAAAAGACGAACAAAATGCACATTGTGCCCATAGAGCCTTTATAGTGCTATTTGATACTTTGGCGGTCAGTTTCTCTGCAAAAACTGCACCACACACGCGTCATCAAGTGGCTTCGTGAGGACGTTTGTTTGGCTTGAAATCACGCAAGGATAGCCGGCTGCGTCACTTTCCGTTAAGGTGTGTGTGTTTTCGGCTGGCGCAGCCGTACTTCAGTTAGACTGGTTTATTGCAATGGGCTAAAGAAGTGTCTAAGCTGAGACCGGCTAAGTCGGATAGTCGGCTATAAAACATCGGTCTTAGACCAGTGGCTAAGTCGATTTTATTGCAATCCGCCCCTGGGGTCAACACCCCAAAACGAAGAGGTCAACGCCCCAAAACGAAGAGGTCAACGCCCCACAACGAAGAGGTCAACGCCCACAACGAAGAGGTCAACGCCCACAACGAAGAAGTAAATGCCCACAACGAAGAAGTAAATGCCCACAACGGAGGGTAAATGCCCACAACGAAGAGGTCAACGCCCCACAACGAAGAGGTCAACGCCCACAACGAAGAGGTCAACGCCCACAATGAAGAGGTCAACGCCCACAACGAAGAAGTAAACGCCCACAACGAAGAAGTAAATGCCCACAACGGAGGGTAAATGCCCACAACGAAGCTAGGTAAATGCCCACAACGGAGGGTAAATGCCCACAACGAAGCTAGGTAAATGCCCACAACGAAGCTAGGTAAATGCCCACAACGGAGGGTTAATGCCCACATCGAAGGGTAAATGCCCACAACGGAGGGTAAATGCCCACAACGGAGGGTAAATGCCCACAACGGAGGGTAAATGACCACAACGGAGGGTTAATGCCCACAACGGAGGGTTAATGCCCACAACGGAGGGTTAATGCCCACAACGGAGGGTTAATGCCCACAACGGAGGGTTAATGCCCACATCGAAGGGTAAATGCCCAAAACTAGGGGGTCAATACCCACTAGGGGGTCAATACCCACAAAGGGGTCAACACCCACAACGAAGGAATCCCATCCCGCAGCAAGATCCCTGGCTCATTCTATAAAAAAAAAACCTCTGTGAGCCCATTGCTCATAACTGAACATGAATCAATTAGCCGCATCTCTCAATCTGCAATTCACCACCCACCCCCCGGCCCATCCCCCTAGCGAACCCCATGTCGATACATACCCTACTCCATCAATCCACTCCAGCATTGATATTGACCGATTTACATGTAGTGATTTTTTTTTTTATTCCCTCGTGTCCTGCCGGTGGGGAAATCATTACATGAATTCCTTTGGGGTTTCATGGCAAGACGATCATGATGTGCTGAGCATTTGAGTGAATATTCAGATCGTAAAATAACTCCAAAATGCCACTTGTAGAGAGGGAAGGAGAGAACACATGCACCTCTCCCCCATTCATACCCCTCCTCAAGAAAAAAAAATCCCAATAGAGTACTCAGGTGAAAACGTCATCCTTTGTGTGTTGCTAAGTTTACTGGGTCTGCACTAAAACTACTACGCGTCAAAAAAAAAAAAAACATGTCCTACGGTACTTTTGATCTTAAATAACTCATTTTCCCAACAGATTTAAACAAATATTTAAGATCATGTAAACGAGACCTGACAAGAGGGTGAGATTTAAAATCCGTACGATAAAAACCCCTAAATTTTAGAATTTGGCAGTTTCACTTGACTTCCTCCATTGTCAAGGAAATTGTCTGTCTGAGGTCTCTTTGCACCTCTTGCTGTACGAAACGATCGAATGCAAATTAATAGCCTCTCAAAACGGAAGCTCTGATCTTCACACATACAACATTGGGGTGTTATGGCCGAGCGGTCTAGTGCGTCGAACTTAAGTTCCTGTGCTTGTACTAGAATGTAGGTTCGATTCCGGGCCGCGACGGGTTGTGGCACCTGTGCCCTTGAGCAAGGCACTCAACCACACTTGCTCCCATTGCTGTAATTGGCGGTCCCTCCGCTGTTGGGTGTGGTATATAAATATTTTTAAAAAACATGCATGTTCATGTGTACACCGCCGCTACCTGGGTAGTATTCATGCAAATAATTTAAAAAACGGTAAAATTTGCATGATATTTGTAGCTCACAAGTGGCAAGAATCTCAACATGGGGCGACATAAACCCCGTTTGGGCCGAAACAAGTGTGAAACGATGCAGGGTTAAAAATTCGTATTTCAACCTGGGCCGGTCTCGGAGTTTGCCCTGGGTCGAGTTCAAACCGGGGTAAGAGGTTGTAGTGTAAATAGGCCTATTGAAAGACCTGCAGGAAACCAACATAAAGAGGCAACATGCATGTTTCACCGAGCACCAAACCTTAACACCCAACTTGCATCAACAGTACACATTTCTCCATTGTCCAGAGACTTGTGATAAATTTCTCCTTAGTGAACCAAGGAGAAAACAGCAGGGAGAGGTACTTAGACCATTAGGTGGAAAATGCCATTAAAATACCACTGTGTCTGTCCCAATGTCGGTGTTTCATAGAGAGAGCCTAAATGTCAATTGATTTTACCCAGGGCTTTAAGAGGTAACAGCTTATCCACACAGTGGGATACCAAGGCATTGGAGTAACATCTTAAAGATGTGTTTACAATGGTAATGTCGTTTCTTGGATGAAATGCCGTTAACATTGGAGTTGTTGTAGTTACTTTTACCGTGGATGTGCAGTAGAGATGTACAAAATGAAGTCTAATGGGGATGCACAGTATTATTTTATCGTGGCCTGTGATGTACATTTAGGGCTGTATGAATTTAGTCTAGTGGGAACAATCTGGCCCTGTAAACGTTTTGTGAATTAGGTCCCTGGTCATGTATTTAGATCAAGTAACAGGTCTTGCCAGTTAGTACAAATTATCAACCAGCCACCGAGACCTGGGATTGATTTCACAAAAGTTAAGACGAGTAAATTGTGTTCTAATTCCCATACCAACGTACCAAGATAAGAAGAGTGACCCTTCCTAAGACGCATCTTAGCACTTTGTGAAATCGGTCACTGTCATGTATTTAAATCAAGTATTACTATTAAACAGGTCTCGACAGTTAGTACAAATTATCAACTAACCACTGAGACCTGGGATCAACAAGTTCAATGCATCCTAATTCCCAAGATAAGAGTGACCCTTTCTAAAAGGCATCTTAAACAAATCCATCAAGAAAGGTTTTAAAGGCATTCACATCGTTACCCCCGGTCACCGAGCTCAAAAATATTTACAAAACTCCCACTCATCGCCCCCATCCCCTCAGCAAATACTACATCCCTCCATTCCATATCATATTAATCTCATTGTTGAAGCATTGACCGCTCGATTACTGTCACTCACAACTTGTCCCCAAACAATCCTTATAATTCAAGCAGTCAGTTAACTGTTGCGCTGCTACGAGTTGTGATAAGAAAATGAGAATATGAGAGGCACGGGTCAATAAAACCTGATGGCTAGCATCTGCTGCTGTCATTTAATAGCGCCGCAGCTGGTAATTTTTGTCAAGTTTGCCAAAACAAGAAGAAATTTGATCCACCAAGTATACAAGGTAAAACGTAAGACATACCAATGAGTTCATGTGTCTTTGTATATATTTACTTCTTACATGCGCTATCAAAAATTCAGTCATTAAATCAGTTTATGCCATTTTATCATCAACTGAATCAAAGATTTTAGAAAAATCAAAAGAAACAATCTTAATTCAATATAGATGTCAGGGTTGTAGTCGAGTCCATCACAAGTCTACCACAAGTCTACCACAAGTCTACCACAAGTCTACCACAAGTCTACCACAAGTCTACCACAAGTCTACCACAAGTCCCTAGGTCTTAATTCAAGTCACAAGCTATTCAAATAGCTTTTGTGCATGTTCATCCTTTGCTAAATTATGAAACTGCTCCCAGGAAAACGTAGTTAAACGTTTCGCACAAAGCTTATTAAATTTAAATTACTTCCTATCATTTTACCCCAGAAAAATATAACAAATTATACCTAATTTGAATTCATAATAGGTAACTGTCATCTTGACTACAATTAAAATATCTGTAAGATGCAAATTATATTAAGCAAATTTCACTCTGTTTCATAAGACGTTTTATTAGCTTTTATAAATGCAAACATTAGCTGTATCTGTACTCAAGACTGTGTGCATTATACACCAGCTGCGTTCCTGAACTAAACACAAAATCTGGAAAGAAATTTCCATGCTAAAAAAATGTCAAGTGTCATTCGCCCCCATGGTCCCCGAGTGCGTCAACACAGCTGATTGAATGCCAAATAGAGGAAGCAGGATGGACTGGGTAGTTGTTTTATCTAAATGCACCACCTGTTCCATTATCACCTACTGTATAGACCACTCTCACAAATGGCCATCTTTATAGGAAACCACAACTGCATATTATGCACATCGTGGAAAATGTTCCAAACACAAGCACATAATATTTGTTAAAAACACGCGGCGCAGCCGATGTGCGTCACAACAAAATTACGCTAACAATTCTGATGCACGTGGCAATCATAGGCAGTGACATCATTTGAGAGAAGTCCATTTGCAAGCACAAACACTGCCCAAATGATAACGTTGTGACTTAAATATGAATTTTCGAAAGATCAGTTTTATAATGTTACAATCAGGTTTTACATTTGGAATCTGAATAATGATCAGGGCGCAGTCACTATAGGGGCGTTCGAGAGCTTACACCGTGTAACAGGGGTTTACACAGGGAGAAGCCCCCAGAAGATGCAAAACAAACGACACAGGGTTTCGCTGTGAATTCTGGGAACACGGGTCAAAGGTTGTTGCCGGGTAGGGCTTTATAAACGCTGTTATCGTTTGACTCACGATGAAAAATGAAGCCAGTGCCAAGCAGAATGAGTTGCCCTAAAAGTGCCGCAATAGAAGAGACTTTGTCATTGCCCACAGACATCTATTTATTAAGCCGGTGCTAAGGGTCTATGAAGTAAGGAAATGATTTTGGCATGAATAAATACTGCCCTCTGTAGTACCTAATGCATCATTTACAGATCTACGACCATTCCGTGTAGGTGCCACGCAATGCAGTCATTTCTCTCTAAGCAAAGCGCTTCACAAAGTACACGGTTCACCTGTTCAGTCATAAATGGGTGATCGTTAACTTGTATGTACAACACATGTCCTGGGATATTCATTATGGCATTTTATTACGACCTTTGGGACATGAAATAAATTAAGAGCGGTGCCAGGGATGCTTGTGTTTGATTGCTGGATGTGAAGAAGAGCACAAACTGCATGTACTGTGTCCATCTCAAAGATTCAAGAGAATTATCCTAGATGCAACAACTCACAATCTTTATTTGTCCACGATGCATTAAAAAGGTTACATAGTTACATATGGTAGTCACAAGGAGACCAGGGGCCAATTTCATAAAGCTGTTTAGCAAAAAAATTTGCTTAATCCAAAATTTGTTTGCTTTATAAAAATGGGTCAAAAATGTATGTCAACTTGTGCTTTTAGCAAGAATAGCAGAACACCAGTAAATTGAAATACACATCACATCCCGAGTGAGTGGATGGTCATTAACCTGTTCTAAAGGACATTGATCTTTTTCAAAGGAATTTGTCCAGGTACTGTACACTGTACAAAGTCAAAACACTCTGCAAAAACACTGCAAGTAATCAGACCTTCACAGTATCTCTAATTCTCAATATGTGTCTTAGAATGACGCGTCTTTAAAAACCCACTGTTGATGTACAGTACACGTAGTGTATAATGTGATATCTCCTTGCATATTTCAAGAAGTGGGTGGCGTATGACTAGAGATCTCGTTGATCTCAAAGGGGCCTCTACGAAAACAAAGTGCCTTCTAAGATTCTTCCCAGCAGAGCGGCAGCATGAAAGATAAGCAAAACGGAGAGTAAATGTCTGCCTATGAGATGGGGGTTTCTGCTCCGACATGAAAATTCAATTAGGAACGAGGGTTGATCAAGTTCCACTCTCAACACTAGCTCCTGCAGGAAGGGGGCCGGTCGTGGCTGTTTGTTCAAAATTAACCACAACACCACTTTTACCTGATTTGTTTTGCCTCTAGCTACCTGCATTTTTATGAAATGGGTCGTTAAAAATCAAGTGCTTATCATAATCACAGACAATAAAAAAATGATTGCACGGTGCTTGCCGCGCAGTTAATGTTAATATTCCACACAGCAGAATACATTCAGCCAGCTTTTGGTAACAATCAAGAAACACAGTGCATTTTACATTAGATTGCTTAACTTGTAATTATTTTTTAACACAAATGTGGACAAAATGTCCACGAGTCCCTGGGTCATAATCCCAATTATTTAACACAAACAGCAAAAAATATGAAACACAGATTTTGGTTTCCTGATTATCTCTGACAGTGTGAATTGCTAGTTTAAACTAATATAATTATTTAGTGCCTTGTTCACAGTATGCAAACACAATGGTTGTTTTGACATTAAACTTGTGTCTGCAGTATCTGAAAATTTATTTTAAAATGTCCAGTGCCAAGGTAAATAATCCCATGTCTATCCAAAAAAGCCCCAAGTTATACTGTAAAAGCTAATATTTTCGCGTACAGATATTTTCGCGCATTTCAACATCACTGACATTTTCGGGAGTTCTTATTTTCGTGGATGGAAATTATGTTTTGTTTTAGGGATCGCCACAATTGTTGCAAACAATATTTGCGCGGGTTGTTATTTTCGCGGGCTCTGTCTGGTGCGCAAAATGCGCGAAAATAAAACCACCGCGAATATTTCACCTTTTACAGTACTTCAGAGAGCACCAGCTGTACATAGCTTGTCAGAATCCATCTTACAATTGAAGTGTTTATCTTGATCATAAGCTGATGAGAAAGACTACCCCTCTTCCATGACGGCCTGCTCATCTGACCATGACCCACGGACCATCTGATGCTGGGAACCAAAGTACTATCACCTGCTGGGAACACCAGTTGTCGTACTTCATCTTGAGAGCAAGATAAAACATTGTGCTTACTGATGAAGAAAGAATAAACAAAATACAAATGTACAAGTATGTAATGTTCAGAGCATGGTTGGCTGACCCAAGTGTATTCAGTGAAGCTGGCACTGTCAAATTAGCGACCCCACGTTCAAACCCTAGCGGAGTCTTCTTCAAAGGTTAAATGTTTTACTCCACAGAGCACCAGCTGAAGCTTGTCAACGCCAACCTGCGATCATGATTCAAGTGTCATCCTGATCAGACCTTGATGATAGTACATCTGCTTCTCCCCCCTCTTCGCCAAGACTGCCTGCTCATCCGACCATGACCCACGACCATCTGATGCTTACAACCAAAATACTATCACCCCGCTGGGAACCAATGATGCAGAACACCAGTTGCAGTTTCTTGAACTTGTGAGCATTGCAGCAAGAAGGCATTGTACTTACTGAATGTTAAGCAATTGTGCAAACAAGAAAATATGAAACGGTACAGGTCTTTTTATGAAGTCTGGGGTGGATTGCAATATACTGTTGTAAGTTAAAGTTCGAGTTGTTCTAAGCAGCTAAGATGGCGGCACCTATAGTAAATGCACTTGCTTTTCCAGGGAAGAAGTTTGTGAGCATTTTCAGTATTTTTCGGATTCTGATAGTGAAAAAGATAAGTATTTATCACTCAATTAAACAATACTATTGAGTCTGGAATGTACAAAACACAGCACGTTTTGTGAGTACATGTACGTACAGCTTATTTATGATATTTTAAAAAGAATTTCAAAGAATTACAAAAAACGTGAAAAGTCTGGCACTTTGGTGTTAAATGTTGAAAAAAACGTTGGCACTGAAAGAGTTAAATGCCAAACCATTTTCCGATCAGCAAGAACATGATCCGTTAAATGAAGGCTATATCACACAACTAATGAGACACAAAAATGCCCATGCACTTACCCAGTGACCAGAATTAGAAGCATTTATCCGTAATATAGACGGTACAAACACGGTATTCGCTTATCGTCATGACTACACATCGCTAATTTGTGTCATGCATCCTTCGACGGCACCTGGGTAAATGCCGTGTTCATGTACGTGCATGTGCAATATACGAGCCTATGGTTAGCTGTGTGTGTGTACACACGTATCTACTCGATGTGTGGAATTAACACGATGCGAGCCTGACTTACCCAGCCGCGGAAAACGAAATAACAAAATTTACACACACATGCTACATGCAGCTCTCGATGTACGTAAACATTGGCATTTGTCCTTTGCTCCCTTTTATCTCGCTCCCCCTCACACTGCCTGTCGCCCCCACCCCCCTCCCCCTTTCAGACTTTTGGACTTAACAGCTAGATCGATGGGAATGTTTGCCTGTGAAAACATCTGATAACATGATTAAGCGAGGTAAATGAAAACGCAGCCCTGGCCAAGGATCCATTAAACGCATGTAAAATGCTGTATGAGAACAGCATCAATTCTTTTAATTACAAACACAATATGTATTTTTATGTAAATTTACTGCAGATTTCTGTTTGTAATTTGTGTTTATTCTAGGGAAATTAAATTTTTTTTGACAATTTCTTGTTAAATTTATACACGTACATATTTCTTTGCAAATGTTACCTTTTTACAATTACATGTAGAGAGGGAATTTTCCATCTTCCCAATCGTGAGATCTGTGAATTTTTTTAATCCTCCCATAGATTTTTTTTTTGCTAATGGAAATTCCTGATACAAAAATTGCATTACGTTTTACTTCAGTGAACAATTCATGCCAATTAATATTTTTTTATTCAATTATTTATTTCTTTATCTATTAATTTATTTACACTAACATCTCAAGAGAATCAATGAAATTGCTTGCTGAAATTGTCAATGCTTTAAATACACATTTCACTAGTTTGCGTTATGCATGCATTTATCTGGCGCTACCTAAATTTGTCCTGTTTAAAATTAGGGAAATACTTACATGTATTTTACTCTTTTTACATAAAGCCAAGACAAAAAATAGCCGTGTTTCATATTACCCGCTTTAACCTAGAAAATCATGCAGAACATATCTTTTTGCTCAAAAATCAATAAAAAATAAAAACTTATTGTGCTACCTAAATTTTGTGTACATCGCCTTTATTTTTTACCCCTTCAAGGTATGAAAAAGTGGCTCACTCTTATATAATTTGCAATGTTGTAATGTGCAAGTGGTAAAAAAATAATGACCGTCATCCCACCCTAATATTTTCGGCTGAAAAAATTTAGAGCAAAATAAAAAGATATTTCCCACCTACCCACCCTGAATATTTTGTTGATGTAATAGGAAACACAGGTATTTCTTTTCTTGGCCTAATGATACATTGGCCTTTAAGAACAGTAAAACTCAGATGGAACCCATAATGACGACAGTGTAACTACCGTACATCTTTTAACATTAACATTTCATCGTTTTTGCCGCTGCTTTGTGGAATATACGTAACATAATGACAGTGTTATTGATTTTTGAAAATTGGCCGCAATTAAGCAGATGTTGCTAATCGATTGTAGTGCGTCAAGGACGTGTGCAGTACAGGGAATAGCTTCAGATGTACGCAAACGGTTCATGACCAATTAAAGGCCTAAATGTATCATTTGCAAGAAGCTTTTTACGGACTTATGGAATAAGACTTTAAGATACATGTATATCCCAAGAAGAATGTTGGCTGGATTCACACAAATGAAAACCCAAGTTGGTTTCGTGGTTTTCAGTGAATCATTTCACTCCAAATTCCCTCCACAGTGCGTTTTTCTCAAAGTAACGCACGTCAAAATGACGCTCATGAAAGCTCAGTGTGAATCCATCCTCAAGGCGCGTTCCCATGGACCATCTTGTTTGTGTTCCCATGGACTATCTCGTTACCGGTACCTTCCAGTAACATTCTTCTGTGTAAACCTTTCCTGCATTCCCATTTGCTAAGTGGGTCTTTCTATAAATTCGGGGGTCCAAAAGTGTGACATTTAGTGTCCCCCGTTACATGTGTTATTTTTCGTACAAAAATAATTAAAATGAATTTTAAACCATTTTGTATGAATTGTACTTTATGTACCGGTACTCACTCTTTGAGATAGAAAGTATTTAAAGAATGTGTCCTGAATTGACAAAAACAAGACTTAAAATGTAACAGGGGGACACCAACATTGGCCCCTAATTTATAGAAAGACCCAAGTGCTTGTTTTCAGTGCCCATGAAGACAGTTACCGTGACAATGCTGTAAACCTTCCCTGTGCAAGCCCATTATTTACTGCAGGGTCATGATCTTTTTAGAGGGGGAAACTATTCCCACAGTCCTGTAAAACTACCGAAGCTGAGCAGAATGTTTCCGCGGCCCCTCGTTGCCTGTAAGTTTTACATTGTGGAAGCAGTAAATTGACAGAGATGCTAGTTCTCCATGTGTTCCCATCAGACTTAATTTTGTAATCCTATTGCACAACCAAAAAGTCCAATGGAAACACCATGTCAGAATAAGATGCCTCCTCCTTCTTTATACATTTGAAGTCAGAAGTTTACATGTACACCACTACCATCATCACCCAAAATAGTAAACAGGACTACCCGAACCATTGCAAGGTGTACGGTACAAGCTATGTTTTAAGTACTGCAAGCACGTGAGGAATTCCACAAAATCAAGACTTTAGTAAAGACTGTTACAAAAATGGTGACAACGCAAGTTTTAACACAGTTGTATGTAAACTTCGGACTACAACTGTAAATGTTCATGGTCTGATTGCTTTGGTCAGGAATCAATCAATACATCTTGATATCAACACCCCTACTGCAGCACTACATCTACAAGAAGGTTAATTATATCCTCATGGTCACAGGGATCGACCTTGTCAAGTGTCATGCTGGAAATACAAACTACTCTGGATGTGAAGGAATTTACCTAGCTCCAACTCATATTGCCAAGATGTGTTGGGATGCAATTATGACCATGAGATCAGTATGGTCATCTTAAAGGCCTAAAGTATTTGCAATCTGATGAAACTTTTTATGGATTCCTGGAATAAGGGCAAAACATATATCTACATGTAAAGAAGAATGTTGGTAAACTAGTAGAAGCCCGGTTAGCTCAGTCGGTAGAGCATGGGACTCTTAATCCCAGGGTAGTGGGTTCGAGCCCCACATCGGGCGCACTTATTTTGTGGGGGGGGGGGCGGTGTTGTAGTATGTCTGTATGTTATTAATGTAGGCCTATATTAATTAATTTAAATTGTAAAGTACTTTATATATTTTTTAATTTTTTTTTTCTTAATCCCTGTAAGTGGCGGTCATCCTGCTGTTGGTGATTGAAATAAATAAATAAGAAATTTAAGCTACAACATGTACATAGATGCATCAATGCGTCAGAGAACCTTTAAGTTAAATTCATGTTTGTTTGTGTTAAGGAATGTTAACAAATGTGTGTGCACACACATAAAACAAAAAACACCTTCAGTTGGGTCTTTCTATAAATTAGGGGTCCAATGTTGATGTCCCCTGTTACATTTTACATCTTGTTTTTGTAAATTCAGGACACATTCTTTAAATACTTTTCATCTTAAAGAGTGAGTGTATAAAGTACAATTCATACAAAATGGTTTAAAAGTCATTTTAATGATTTTTGTACGAAAAATAACACATATCAGGTGTAACGGGGACACTAAATGTCACACTTTTGGACCCCTAATATATAGAAAGTACCATCTTAGACAGAAACGAACTCATGTGGTGTTTGTTACTACTGCTATCAAGTACTTAAAGGCAGAGGCTCGTCAGCAATCCGCGTGCGCCAAATTCATGCCACGAAATACGCAGCTCCATAGCAAAGGCATGGAGCTGCGTATTTCGTGGCACGAATTTGGTGCGCGAACATTGCTGACGAGCCTCTGCCTTTAAAGTTTTGCAAATGATACAATGGGACTTCAACACTCCGCTATTACACTGACAGAGCTTAGTGGCCTTCAAGGATGGGTCATGATGGAAGGCTGGGGGAAGGGGTGAGGGAGGGGGAGGTAGGTGTTTAGAGTAATTAGGCTTTGCAATTAGCTATTACACTGACGGAGCCTAGTAGCCTTCAAGGATGGGTCATGGTGGAAGGCTGGGGGAAGTGGGAGGAAGTTTAGAGTAATCAGACTTTGCAATTCAGTTATACGCCATGAAGTCTGAATTTAACTCAAGTCCAAAGTGCCCACTGAAATAAAGTTAACGAGTGTCAACAGCTTATTAAAAGAAGGTCTTGTAAAACCTTTGTTGAGCCACTAGTTTTGAGGTCTAGTACATTTTTAATTGAAATTCAAGCCCTGCCCTGTAATTTAAACCCTCCAACAATTCCATTTCCATCTCTGTATAACTTAAACCATAGAGCAAGGAATTAGGATGATGACTATCAAATACCATCATATGCTGGAAAGATCACTGCTACATGGGATGATCTGCACTATTCATGTGTGAGGTCAATGATATTAGCAGGCCCATAAACCACCTGCGTTTCCCAAGATTGGATGATTCACATTCAATCATTATGAGGACCTTGACATCAGAGGACATGGGACCACTGTTAGGAGATTGTGGCTAACGAGGAATTTATACAGGTCCTCTGTACATTTATTTAAATATTCATGTTGTCTGCACAGAGGCCTTGGAGATTTGTTGAAGTTTGCGTACAGAATTGGTACGTGTACGTCCCCAAATTTAATCTACCATGCAACAGAAGAAAATAAACCTTACTCAAAAGACGGACAGAAGTGTTTTACATTTTTTAAAGCATTGGCACGGGTTAACGTTGTTTTCTTAGAATGTAGAAGAGGACCTGCTTATACAACTTGGGTAACTCTATCAGCTTCAACTCAATCATTATTTTTGTCACCCTAGCTACTTCCTCAGTAACACGGAACAAGGTTAAAAGACAAGACAATTTTCTACTAATGATCTTATTAAAATTCCAGAGGTAACATTTCTGCAAATGAATTATGAAAATTTGTATTAAACCCCATACCTGTGAAATTGAGTTTATAATCCTGACTGAGTACAACATGTACATGTAGGCCTGCTTCCTAGCTGGGTTTGTCTATGAAGTTGGGGCACGGTGTCCACGTAGCATCGGTATAGTCTGTGTTAATTATATATACTGAATATGTATTTACAACTTCAAATTGTTGTTGTAACGGATATGGTATAGTGCCCGGCTATATTCATTCAGGTTTTCTTTGGGCAATCTCTCACTGAATATGAGATTCTTGTTTTACCGACACTACGTGGACACCACATATGCTTAACACTGTCAAGACATTTGACTGAGTCTGTGGTTTGGTACACCATAATGCAAGTACTTTTACTGTAGTGGGATATGCTTTTCTTTCTGAAATGAAATATTGACTGAAGTAGCTGGGCTAGAACGAGACACAGTTTTTAAAATATGATACGTCACAAAATGTGACCCAACTTCATGGACAAACCCAGCTTGAATTTAAGCATTTCCCGAGGCCATTTAAGGTTGCTAAATTCAAAATGAAACCTTAGAAATATCTCTCTCATTTCAGATTGTACGTATTTCTGGACCGTCGTATTGGATAATTTACCAGTCAATTTCACACAAAACGGCCTCGCTGGCTCATCCCTAATGAAAGGAATGACCTTGTGACAGTGTTATTTCTACTCTAAAGACAACTAACAGAGGGAGGATATCTTACATCAATTAAAAAGGTTACGTAGTCATAGGAGACTAGAGGCTCCACTAGAAAGGTGGAAAGATATCCACAATAAATGCAGAATGTCGGTGGACAATGGCCTTTTCTAAAGTGCAACTTTTCTCCAAGGAATTTTTCCAGGTAGGCCTACTGTACACTTCACAAAGTCAATACACTTAGCACTGCTAGCAATCAGGATAATACTGTATGTGTACGACCATTGGCGTGTTTCTATTGAGACCCATTTACCAGATAATGCCAAAAAAGACAGAAGATGTTCTCAGTAGAAACAGGTCTATGTGGTTTCGAGTCCCACCCGAACACACTATGAAGTTTTTTATAGTGTCTCGGGAAAGCACCGAGTATACAGTGTTAATAATTACATCGGGTAAGGGCAAAAACAACCTTACTTAAAAATCTAAAGGCCATTTGTACATCATTCTGAAGTTTGCAATCCTTCTTGTCCAGCTCTAAACCTACATGTACCCTTGGTGATGGTTTTAAATACATTTGACAAAACTACATGTACATGTAGTGTACAAGGTACCGGTAGTTGGACACTTTTTAAAACCTTTAACACACATTGTAAGCCAAACAATTGCACAAATCACTCCAATTAGCGGCTGGACTAAGAGTCTACAGTCAATTAATGCTCATTACATAACACTGTATACTATAGCTCTTCACCAGATACCATACTGTGCATGTACTTGTCCTTCATTCCAATAGGTGGATTGAATTGGATAATGCGGTTATCGATTTCTATGGCTTCTCATATCAAAAGCACTTCATGACGACAAAAGCTGAGAAGTGCTTTACAATAATAAAACCATACAGGCATACATACAGTACCAGCTGGTAATTCAATTGAGTGCACTTAAATGTCAATTTCGGCAATAAAAACTTATGGTTTGTGTTGGAATTTCAGGTAAAAATTGATACTTTTGAACTGTTGGAAATCAAACTAATTTGATGAGTAACCTTATGATGTACCGGTATGTACATGTAGCATCCCATCCAGGGAGAACACACAGAAACAAGGCATTTTACACTAGAACTCGTTTACCCACGTCAGTATGAGGTGCCCAGAACTATGCAAACGAGGTGCCCAGAACTATGCAAACGAGGAGCCCAGAACTATGCAAACGAGGAGCCCAGAACTATGCAAATGAGGAGCCCAGAACCACGCAAATGAGGTGCCCAAAACCACGCAAATGAGGTGCCCAAAACCAGGCAAATGAGGTGCCCAAAACCACGCAAATGAGGTGCCCAAAACCACGCAAATGAGGTGCCAAAAACCACGCAAATGAGGTGCCCAAAACCATGCAAATGAGGTGCCAAAAACCACGCAAATGAGGTGCCAAAAACCACGCAAATGAGGTGCCCAAAACCACGCAGATGAGGTGCCCAAAACCACGCAAATGAGGTGCCCAAAACCATGCAAATGAGGTGCCCAAAACCATGCAAATGAGGTGCCCAAAACCATGCAAATGAGGTGCCCAAAACCACGCTAATGAGGTGCCCAAAACCACGCAAATGAGGTGCCCAAAACCATGCAAATGAGGTGCCCAAAACCATGCAAATGAGGTGCCCAAAACCATGCAAATGAGGTGCCCAAAACCACGCAAATGAGGTGCCCAAAACCATGCAAATGAGGTGCCCAAAACCACGCAAATGAGGTGCCCAAAACCATGCAAATGAGGTGCCCAAAACCACGCAAATGAGGTGCCCAAAACCATGCAAATGAGGTGCCCAAAACCATGCAAATGAGGTGCCCAAAACCACGCTAATGAGGTGCCCAAAACCACGCAAATGAGGTGCCCAAACCATGCAAATGAGGTGCCCAAAACCACGCAAATGAGGTGCCCAAAACCATGCAAATGAGGTGCCCAAAACCACGCAAATGAGGTGCCCAAAACTATGCAAATGAGGCACGGTTATGCGCATCCCAGGCAATATTCAATTATTGCTGTTAATGGAGCTCTGTGGCCGTTTGCTAAATTGCAGAGAGGTGGGGGGAGGGGGGGATTTTTCTGCCATCTATTTATTCCCTTGTACACAAACGACATTGAATATTACTGGCATGGAACAAGATGACAGTAATTAACTCAATGTACTCTATGCATGATCTGCTCGAGAAGTGAAATAATCATCGAAACGGAACGATTCCACGCCCCGTGGTAAACAGAAAAACGACAAAAACAAAGCAGCCTGCACAGTGCACTAACACAATTAATGCCTCGCGTGTGTCTTGGTCCAGGTACGCAGCTTCTGCTGTTGTCGCTACCGGAATAGTGATTTATACGATAAAGACAGAAATGTGAAGTACAGTATCTCAGAGGCGAGAAAAAAACTAAAAAAAACAGGATTGAATCATGATTGAACATCGTGGTCTATAAAGCAACAGAAACAAATGACCAGGCAAAGTACATGTAGTACACCGTTTATACATCAATTTGTACATATATGTACCGGTAGAGCACCGATTACCGTTGTGAGGTCACTGACAAATGCATAGTTCCGAGATTGCCCAGTTAACCCAGCCCCTTAGATATTGTTGCTATGTGCTCACAAGCCATCGCAAAAAAATGGCGACACAACGTACAAAGCAACGGGACTCGGCATGGAAAGCACAGATTCATTAGAGAAAATTCAAAGGTATTTATGTTTTAGGGTCGACAGTTACCGTACACACACTGAGCGAAGGGCTAGTAATGCAAAGATGCCATATATTCATAAAAATGCGCTTTCCTACCTTTGAACAGCGAATCGCCTGACATTGAAATCAAAATTCACCCGGTCACTGGCGCATACAACATACAAACTGTATGGGCAGAAAATCGCGTGATTGTTGTGATGATTGCATCACTTTGACCTATGTGGGCCCCGTCTGCTACCCGGTAGCTCTGTTGTGATTGGTCGGCGGGTTCGGCTTGATTGACAGGTCGGAACTATGCATTGCACTTACTGCTGATGGTCGAATTGTAGCAATTTCTTTGTCAGTTCAAACGTGGGATGAGAGAAAAAAACATATCCCATGCCTTTATCGAGATTTGAACCCAAGACCTCTGATTCTCTGGACAGATGCTCTATACCAGCTGAGTTATGAGGCACAGTGGTATACTCCCTCAGGTTTTCCCCCAAGACATCTGACTCTCTGGGCAGATGCTCTTCCAGCTAAGCTATGAGGCACAGTGGTATACTCCCTCAGGTTTCCCCCAAGACCTCTGATTCTCTGGACAGATGCTCTACCAGCTACATGTAAGCTATGAGGCACAGTGGTACACTCTCTCAGGTTTCCCCCAAGACCTCTGACTCTCTGGACAGATGCTCTTCCAGCTGAGCTATGAGGCACAGTGGTACACTCCCTCAGGTTTCCCTCAAGACCTCTGACTCTCTGGACAGATGCTCTTCCAGCTGAGCTATAAGGCACAGTGGTATACTGTTCATCAGGTTTTCCCTTCGAACCCAAATTCTATCCTGGGTTCGAATCCCGATAAGGCCCTTATGATTTTTCTCTCATCACAAGTTTAGTTGTTTCATTTCAATTGTGATTAGGCACCAACCAAATATTACATTTGTCACCTCAAAATGTGTTAGAAATTTTAGCCAAAACCAAACATCATTCACCAATTTACTGTTTCCCAACAAGTATTCACTGAACAATTTTTTTGTCTGTCAGCCGCAAAAACTACCAAAAGTTTTACCAACTGAAACTTCCCCTAGGTAAGAAAACCAGGCGTCGATTTCACAAAGATATCGCAACTCACTAAACCCTTGGCAAAATTACAAAGGGTTCGGTGTGTTGCAATGGATTCGGTACATGTGAAATCGACCCCAGATCATGTACGTATGTAAATCCATTGATCGATTAAATCTTGAAACAGGCCTAATATTGGTGATTTGGCAAAGTTATTTAAGCATTAAATTTAACATTGGTAGAGACTCCGAACGGTGTGTCAGGATTGAATCCTGACAAACCTCACATGATTTTTCTCTCATCCTAAGTTTTGCAAACATACCTGTACATGAAGTTTTCACTTGCTCTCTCAGTAAATGGAAGTATGCACCTGTACCATGTACAGGATGTGCATATACCGTAATGTCAGAGAGGTACTGTGACGTACTGGTACCAGCAGGATTGATTTGAAAGCTCATCGATCAATGAAATCAGCGAACCATTTCAACCTTCGTAATCCCACCGTCTGTACCATTGTGTTTGACTACCCTACAGGTACTAACTTCCCAACAGCGGAACACAATAGTACAGTACATGTACATGAACACACAAGGAGACCAACATGTCTGCATACCAATTATTCAATAGGCAAACTCCCAGTAGGCTCATTCTATAAATCAGGGGTCCAATGGGGTTTTCACACACACTGCATGTTTTATGTCCGATTTCTTGTGAATGGTAACTTTGATTCCAAGTTGTTAAGTCTTATTTTATGGTTCAGTGATATACATGTAGGCATTTCAAGTAAAATAAAAGAAATTTCTATCAATTGTGGATTTCAAAATACATGAGAAGTTAGTGTTTGTGTCCCTCGCAAATTTTAGGTAACGTCTGTGACATAAAAATATACCAATTTGATTTAGAAATTTTAGTATTCTGCCGATACTAAATCCGTTGACATTTTATTCATTAAAATTATGATAGACATGCGCCGATACTGTCAAATTATCAGCTTTAATATTGCACCTAATTTATCGTGCTGGCCTTTAGAAAAGTATGGAGCCAACGCAACTTTTTCGCGTCCCCCAGTTCAACCTCCGTAATAATAATAATAGCAAAGCACTTATAAGGCGCACAATATCTGGAGGCCTTTCAAAGGCGCCAGGTGTTTGACTACCCGACTAACTCCCAACAGCGGAACACAATGTAGAGCTTTTTAGTACAGTACATGTACCAGTACATACACAAGGAGACCAACGTGTCTGCATACCAATGATTCAATAGGCAAACTCCCAGTATATCCTTTAGTAAGGGTGGAATTTACACTGAGCTATTTCGCAAGTGAATTCAACATGCGTCGGTTTGAAAAAAAGCGGTGTGGAAGGAATTTGTACTGAAACGATGCACTGAAAATTACAGAATTACAGAATCACAAAAACACACATTCGCCGAAGTTGATTTTGTGATTTCCAGTGCATCATTTTACTGCAAATTTCCGCCACCGATGAGGCCTCAGAGTAGAGGCAGACATTTTGGTAAAGAATAAATCTATATCTACAACAAGGGGCAGTGTAAGAAAAAATCAGGTACAGGGACGGGGGCGGGGGTTATGCCATTTTAGACTTATTTCAAGTCCGATATTGCGTATCACCAATTATACTTCTCATAAATTTGTGAAGAATGTGCGATCTCAGATTTGAAATAAGTCTAAAATGGTACAATCTGCCCCCCTGTACCCGATATCAAGAATTATTTCTTACGCTGCCCCCCGAGTAGAGGCCAACATTTTGGTAAAGAATAAAATTATCTACAAAGGTCCGTGGATACCATGAGCAATTTTATAAAGTTATTGACTAAAGGCCTAAAAACACTAAATGTGTTGATTCCTTCAACACCGTTTTTCTCAAGCGTCGCGTGTCAAATTTACATGCAAAAGCTCAGTGTGAATCCACCTTCAGTAGCCGAATCACACTCCAATTGACAAGACATGAGACTAAGCAACCTGCAGTGATTTGGACTTTAAAAACCCGATCCCCTGAAAGAAAATTCAAATAATGCCCACCAGACCGGACTCAGCGGTGCGGACTGCATCCGGTAAATAGGGGAGTATTACTAAAGAGGGTTGGAGGCAGTCACTAGACCGTGGTTGGCACAGCAACCAGACAGGCTAAAGGCAGATATCAACACCACAGGGCTGGAACGTGAATGTTGTCGTGGAATTTACTGATAAACCAATACAGCTACTTCGCTTTTGTCATTAATAATCAATTGCAGAATTCCTTATGCCAAATCCTCCTAATGGTTTGTGGGATTTGCAAGCATTCTTAAGATTTCATAGTCACAGTGGCAACTTTTCAGAGGCCAAGATTTATGAAGGATTACAGATACATTGAAAAAATGGCTCAAATGAGAGGCTTGCCAAATATACGAAATATGAATATTTGGCAACTAAATTGTTTGGAACAGACCCTATAGATGCAAGTTTTCTTATTTAAATGATGTGACAATAGATCCACAAAGTGCCTACAATGGAATTGCCCCCCAAGATGGCTGCCATGTAAGGAGTCTATTCAAATTATAACATGCACAAATAATATACACTACTCACAATAAGTAGATATTTTATTAAGGGTATGCATTCCGCTTGAATGATTTTGTGCATGATTAGACAATTGTATGCATGACAGACACACCTTAATTGTCACAGGAATAGGTGAAAACAGTCCAAAATTGACAACATACACGTACCAATATCCGTAACTTACAATATATAGTGAGCAGTGTACTTTATGAATGAGATGCTTTCTAAAACAGAAGTCGAAATTAACCTGAATTTCATGCTGGTCAGCAGGACCAGTTAGAGAACTCTACTGGTCCTGCTGAAAATTTAGTGGTCCACTGGTGCTTTTCAAAATGGCACCGAGTTACTGCAACACTTTTTGGTTTAAGGTCATTGAGTGCAGGATGGATGGTATTGCTTTTTGATCCAACACTGGGGTATGTCTGGAGAGATTGGACAAAGAAATGTAGTTATCTGAAAATGTCTAAAGCATTTAGGAATTGTTTGTGGTAACCAGGAATTCTTCGCATTGAGTAAGAAATGTTTAGTGTGGATTAGGCATCAGAGAATGTTTCCATGAGTCATGAAATGTTTTCATCGGACCAGTGTCTTTGACAGATCTAGTGGTCCTTCTGATTTTACTGGTCTCGGACCACAGGACCAGTGTTAATTACGACACCTGTCTACATATGTTTCACGCACACCTGTTAGTTTGGGGGAAACACTATAACGGAAGAGCTTGCGCACACCTGACAGACAGTAATGTTATTGCAAGACCAGTGTTTGTATTAGGTCATCTTATTAATACGCAGGGAATAAGAGAGAGGGTAGAGGGGGGTAGAGGGGGGAGGAGGGGGTGTCTGGTGGCATTCACCAGGCATGAAATGTGCCAAGAACTGCCTGAAGCCTACTCATGTATAAATGTATCTGGACTAGGAAAACAGTGCAAGCTTCCGCAGTCCGCTCATTCGTAACATCATTGATAATGTTTTGGTTTGCACGCGCTTCATTGAGTCGCACAAAAGCGTTCCCAACATCTGTTTCTTTTAATGCAAAAACAAGGTAAACATGCAGACACGTTATAGGCATCCTGGCTGTCGATGTTATTAAATTACACTAGATAAACACAAACACACAAAACAATCTTCAATGACGTAGGCTTTGTTGGTAAATACACAAATGTAGGTTTATAAATAGGGAGTGCCAGATGTTGTTAATGTTGAAGCTAATGTTGAAGCCAATGTCTTGGGGTACTGTGCAGGGTCGTGTACAGTGTACCGGTAGTTGAGTCCATCACAAGTCCATCACAAGTCCCTGGGTCTTAATTTAAGTCACAACAAAGGCATTCTTTTGTGCATGTTCATCATTTGCTTCTCGTTACTGGACTTGTGACGGACATGTGTAGGACTTGTCATGGACATGTGATTTTATCGGCTCTGGACTTGTGATAGACTTGTGATGGACTCGATTACAACCCTAGTACAGTGTTGTGCTTGTGGATTTCGATGGCTTCCCTGGTGCCACCTGCCGACAGTAACGTATGAGTTGTGCTGCTTCCCCCGTTGAAAAAAATGTGAGGAACAATTAACTGCAATACCGTGTTTCGAGACCACCAGTTGGCTTCATAACTCAATTGGTAGAACATCTGCACGTTAAGTAGGAGGTCCGTGGTTCGAATCCCGGTGGAGCCAAGTTGTTTTTCACTGCATCCAGATTTCCCAAACTCGTCCACATTTTTATTGAAAAGAAAATGACAAGAAACTTACCACTAGTCCATGCTTGCCAAATGCAGACAACCAACCACAAAGGAGTTATTTATGGTAGAATGCAGAACTCAGTTCAGCACTGAAGCCAAGGTTAATGTGTAGCAGTCTTGCAAGCTAGCACATTGATGTCGTAATTCACGCTGTAAAACAATAAATATACAGGCAAACGTTTCATGCGGTATCATAATAAAACTTGATTATTAATACACATTACCAGTCTCAGAGCACTCTCTATCTAGTCAACACAGACAGACTGGAGAACGAGGTCACAACTGTTAATATTAAGTTGGGATTATCTTGGGAATGTCTGACAAACTGATGTACACTGTTAACTCCTGCCTGGCCCAGTTGACAAATGCAGGGGCATTAGTTAGGGTAAAGTGTGGCAAAAGGGTCATTATTCATTGCCAGGTGCTTCCGAGCATAAGATGCATGGCAAGTCAGGTATTTACATGTAGTGTAGGTCTATGTACATTGTACAGGTATACATTCCCTGACTGTTCAGTAAATGTAAGACAACCTGACTCACCACCTCCCCCTCCCCTCCCCAGGATGCAAAATGTTTATTTCCAAATGACATATGTAGTAAGAAAACGGCTCTAGGCAATAAGTTTGTGCTTCTGAGTGATGTCTTGAAGACGAATATACATGTAGCACCCTCAAGGAGTTGAAAAGCAAAGAATTAGGCGAGTTGCTAAAGTCTGGGGGTAAAGCATAGACTATAGAGTACTGAGTGATAACTGGATCTGAACATTCACTGGTGATCTGTAACGTCGGTTGCGCAGAGAAACAATTAATTCACTGGTTTTAGTGTAGACCCAGTAACCTTGGCAACACACAAAGAATGACGTTTTAGTAAGTCTCTATTAAAAGTCAAAACAACCATTTCCTTTCAACTCACCAACAAAGTTGAGTGTCATCATGTCTTTAAAAGGCACAGGCTCGTCAGCAATGCGCGCGCGCCAAATTCGTGCCACGAAATACGCAGCTCCATAGGAAAGGCTTGGAGCTGCGTATTTCGTGGCTTGATTTTGCCGTGCACGCATTGCTGACGAGCCTGTGCCTTTAAGCACTGGAACATTCATCTTACTTTTACTCATTTAAACCAACGTGTACATGTAGCCTTTCCAAGTTACAAATTAACAATGTGACAGTAATTAATGCAACAGCCGGCTTCAACGCATTCAGAGAAACCCCTTCGTTCACCAGTGGGATGTACATTCATGTCTGACCAGAGACCATGTGTCTCTCAACATCATAATTGAACATAATTTAATTTGCCAGTCCATTTTTCATCTTGATAAATTTTTCTATCAAATTGCTTCGTCGTCAAAGGAGAATTGTAAACAAGAGACCATCTTTTAAAATGTCTCACTCTTTTTCAGAGTAAATGTCACTGACTGGCTTTTAAAAAAATCTACAAGGCGTAATTGCTTCCAATAATTTGTTACAACTACAAATACCGGTATGTGCTGGGAAATGATTGTGTTCACATAATTCGGACATCATAATGTGGCATTCAGCAATGTTTTAGTGTGAAATGAAGGCAACATATACGCATTTACATGTATTTTTAATTTTCTAAGAAAAATACCGGGTACCATTTTGGACAGACCCAATTTATGTGGTGCTTGTTTTTCATTGCTAGCAAAACTTTGAGTACAGTATAAGGCCAGGAACAAAAAAAATACCAATGTTTCCTTTCCAAGACCTTTGACAGACCAGGCAGATGGTCTACCAGCTGAGCTATGAGGCACAGTGGTATACTCCCTCAGGTTTTCGACAAGATCTCCGACACACCAGGCAGATGGTCTACCAGCTGAGCTACATGTATGATGCACAATGGTACCATATATTCCCTCAGGTTTTCCCCAAGACCTCTGACACTTTAGGCAGATGCTCTACCAGCTGAGATATGAGGCACAGCGGTATACTCCCTCAGATTTTCGCCAAGACCTTTGACAGACCAGGTAGATGCTCTACCTGCTGAGCTACATGTATGATGCACAATGGTATATTCCCTCAGGTTTTCGCCAAGACCTTTGACAAACCAGGCAGATGCTCTACCAGCTGAGCTATGAGGCACAGCGGCATACTCCCTCATGTTTCCCCAAGGCCTCTGACACACCAGGCAGATGCTCTACCTGCTGAGCTATGAAGCACAGTGGTATGCTCCCTCAGTTTTCCCCAAGACCTCTGACACACCGGACAAATGCTCTACCAGCTGAGCTATGAGGCACAGCAGTATACTCCCACAGATTTTCCTCAAGACTTCTGACACACTGGGAAGATGCTCTACCAGATGAGCTATGAGGCACAGTGGTATACTCCCTCGGATTTTCGCCAAGACCTTTGACAGACCAGGCAGATGGTCTACCAGCCTAGCTATGAGGCACAGTGGTATGCTCCCTCAGATTTCGCCAAGATCTCTGACACACCAGGCAGATGGTCTACCAGCTGAGCTACATGTATGAGGCACAGTGGTATACTCCCTCAAGTTTTCCCCAAGACCTCTGACACTTTAGGCAGATGCTCTACCAGCTGAGCCATGAGGCACAGTATTATCTTTCTAAGCCATCCGGTTAAATTACATTATATAACGTACATATTTACAGGTATTGATCAGGCACATAGGCCAATGTCTGGGGGAGTTGTCTTGCCAAAAATGTGGACCAATTTCCCCTTTGCAAGGACCAATGATGTCATGACAAAAAGCTAGAATTTCATGGAGAGAAGCAATGACATTACAAAGTACACCCAAAAACAAGGATGACCAAACCTCAGAGTCCCTACAGATTCCGGGTGTTTCTGGCCATCCATATTAGACTTCATTCAGTTAAACTAACAACCATCTCTCTGTAAGTTTTACCTAAATAAAGTCGGAAGCGACCGGACATGTCTTAAGGTGCCACAAGACATCAGTTGAAGGAGAACCTCTTAAACCACATCCTTCCACACCATGGGCAATGTTTGATCAATCTCAGAAACTCCTAATGAACACTGCAGACTATGGTATGAATTCTTAAGATAACAAACAAGCAGTAGTCCATACATCGATAATGATAATACACATTCTATGAGCCTAAATAACAAAACGCTGAATATTCGTATGTCATCTACGCAGCGATCTAGCGATTAATTTCATAGAACTGTTCACACAGCTCCGTTTATTATCGTAAACTCTACTGATTTATGCTCTTACTGTGTACAAATGATGTCCAATAAAGTCCTGTTAAATGCGGATGACATTTTTACTGACTTATTTGATTAGCTATTTTATCTCTTTTCGTGAAAGATGGTGTACATATTCGCTTCCTATTGCTGACACATTCATTATCTTAAATCCGGGGCATTACATTTCGCTAAAATGTCACAGTCAAAATGCTCATAAATTGGATCCTTAAACATGCATTAAACAGAAACGCAATATATGTTTATTAATAAAACAACATACTGTAATATGTCAGAAATTGACAAACTTCAGATGGACTACACTGCACAAGTAAAATTAGCCCTTTCCTTCTTTTTTCACACTCTTTCTCCGCCCATTGAAAAAAGGCTTTCTAAAACCTCTACATTTACTCTGCAGTTACCTACATGAAAATAAGTACTTCACAGACTGTTCTTCTAAAGTAAAAGGTACTTGTCCTGCTCTCTCTGCAAGATAAATAATTTCTCTAAGTCATAAAGTCCAGGATGACAACATGAAAATTTAATGGTCACCGTTCGTTATTACTTTACTGTCCTTGTGACTTGGTGCACCATGGTTATTCATGACATTTTAAAGGAGTACGGTATAATTTATTAATAAGTGGAAACTCCCTGTACATATGCTAACATTCTTAATGCATCTTACAAAGTAAGCCTTGCATGTAAGCTAGGGTCAAATAAGCAATTGTATACAATAACCAGGGGTGCATTGCAATATTGGCCTAACTGTTTTAGTCTAAGACACATCATATGTCTAACTGAATTTACATTGTAGAACAGTCCTACATGTAAGTTTTATGTGTCTCAAGTAAAAAAGTTATGACAATTTGTTTTATTGCAAGACAAAACTGACCTGTAAAAATGTGATGTCTTGGTTAAGACATGTAGAGGGTTACCTAGACATCTTAACTTTCTTTATTGCAATCCACCTCAGATGGATTTTAAATTTGTAAATTTGCATGAATCAGACGAATTGATGTTACAGTTGTAAATATTCATTTGATGCTTTGTTGTTCATGTGCGTAGGATAAGATTGGGAGATTGAATATTCGGATAGTCAGGTTTGAAGATTCTGAATGTTCCATCTTCCAGATATAGACCGTATTGAATAGCTGTCATCTTGTAGGGCAGTTTCTTTGTTTCTTGAGGACATTTTGTGCTCACATTTATGTGAAAGTTGTCCCACAAGATGGCAGCTAATCAATAGGGACTATTCGGTTTGTCCCAACGCTATCACCATATCATGGTCTATCACCCCCTATGAGCTACATCCAGTACTAATTTGAAATTCTACAGAATATTTGAGAAATGAACACAATTATGTAGGAACTCTGGATGGCGCAATAGGGCGACATTTCAGGAAGCCTCTCCCCGGGGACCACCAAAATTTCGGCAAGAATCACTCAAAATGACACCTTATTTTTTTACCCAAAGCTTCCAAAAATGCTTTCAGACCTAAGAGAATTGGTTCTAGTCCTAATAAAAATGGTTTTTGACCTTAAAAAATGGTTTTTGACCTAAATAAAATGATTTTTAATCTCAAAAATATTAGGGCGACACCAAAATGTCGCCCTATTAAGCGTGTCGCCCTAATATAGCTTTTTTACACACAAATTGTCGCCCTACATGTACATGTATCCTAGCATCCATAGTTTTTGGTATCATACTATGGTACCTATAATCACCATTGAAATTAAACAACCGAACTTGGGGCGAGAGAAGTCGGACTATTCACAAAAATAAGCCACTTAGATTATTTCACTATAAAAACTGCCTGCCATAAAGCAGGGCTTTCATGGCTGTGGAAGAGACCAGCATACACTATTTAGTTACACCTCTGATCCCCCCCCCCCCCCCCCCCCCAACCTCCCCCCACTCCCCCACATTGAATGTACCTCAAAATAGACAGTTCGCAGGGAAAGAAATTCACCAGCTGCAGTCCGGATCGATACAATCTGGCGCGATCACAAAAGGAGAAAGTTCACTTTTTCATTGACCATGCAAAATAAATTCACGCTCCAGCTGCATGAACATAACCGGAATAAAATGGAATTATGCCCTGCGCCTGCAGGCATTTATAAGGAAAGGAAAAAAACCTGCTGCAATTGGCTTTATTGAGTAATGTGCTAAAACGTCATACCTGTAAATAAGTCTTTCCACGATAAAGGGGGCATTTTGGCAACACAGACCATATTTTCCAGGCCTAAAATGTAACTCAAGTGTCCGTCCCGGTTACGAGCGTATATTGGAAACTTGTACACAGGGTTTTTATAAAGGCATGTTGGCACACTATTTGTAACCCTTTTTGGGCCTAAGTTATCTCTTCAGAACAACTGAAACTTATTTCTTTTATTTTGAGACACAGAAAATATGGTCTGTGTTGCCAAAATGCCCCCTTTACTGTGGAAAGACCCAAATGCAAGACCTCTTTTCAGCAGATTGTGTGATAAGATAAAATAAAGTGGTGGGAAAGTACCCACAAATAACTATCATGTAGTTGTCTCAAAACTCACAAGTGCCAGCCAACTGTACGTTAAACGGCTTCTGATACAGGATTAAGATTGGTAAACTAGCCTGCAGGAATATCAGCTACATGTACACAGATGCAGCAAATGCTTTAGAAAATCCAATCCATGCATGATTTTTGTGTTAAAGGCAGAGGCTTGTCAGCAATGGGCGCGCGCCAAATTCGTGCCACGAAATACGCAGCTCCATAGCAAAGGCATGAATTTGGCGTGCGCGCATTGCTGACTAGTCTATGCCTTTAAGAGAATGGTAAACAAAATTAGTATACATGTACAGTACACCTATCAATTGTATGACACATGTATTGACCCCCTTCGAACACGTGCAAATATGCCATTTTGTGAGTCAAATAATGCCGAGTCATTGTGGAAGTGATGTGCGTGCGCGTTGTGTGTGTCTTTGGTGGGCGTAACGCGGTTTAATTCACCAATGGAAGCCATAGCATTGCGCGTTACGCTGCGCGTTACATTGCGCGTTACGATGCGGCATTATTTGACTCCCAAAATGATGTCATTGGCACGAGCTCAATAAGTTCATTTGTTAATTTCTTTGATTAGAAATAAATTCTTGTGATGTTTGTTACCATTGCTATTAACACTGAGTAAGCTTTATAAGTCAAATTTGAGGCCAATGCAAATGATGTGTGGAAGCTCCAGTTCTTTCACCAGAACTGGAAATGCACCCTACCAATTTCTCTCAATTAAAATGTTCTTAAAATTACGATGGTTTCAAAGTAACATAATAAGCATTTTTAAAACCGTCTGGTAAATAAAATCACATACTGACAGCTTGGGTCAAGGTGCACATCAAATGTGCACATTATATCAAATGTAAATATGCACTGTACTCTATATGTACACAGAGATTTCACATAATCTGCCTAAATGTTACCAGGTTCACGATATTAGAAGAACTGAACAGCGTGTGTAAACATCATTGGACATTTTTAATTCAACATTCACTGACAATGACAAATTACCTTGGCTCGAAATCCCCACTGGACCATGTCCGATAATTTTAGCATAGGTCTAGCAATTTCTGTGCTGCAATAGACCGATGATACAATGTTTTTTGATGTGGATATATTTTATATATATGGTAAAATTCAGTGGCCTAGTAAAACCTTGCAGGTACATGTAGGCTTACCAGTTCAGTGGTTCAGATTTTTACACATAAATTCAGCCCTCATGATTATGATAATGTCTACATTTCTGGAATCTTAAAATTGTTATTAGCTAATGTCATGCATGCAACAGTGTCAGGCATTGCAAACTGTTCTGTCCATAAACAAATGTTCAAATTTAACAAAATTATTTTGTTCAAACCTCACACCGACAGTAATTTGCATACCAGCAGAGCCCGGAATCCGATTGGCTCATTTGAGCATCCACTCAGTCAATTTTGAAACGTCTCTCGGAAACGAACAATTTTTCCTGACATGTCTCGGAGCGACGTCAAAGTGTGCACCCAGCAACCATCCGCTTTCACCGGTAAACATCACTGCCTCTCAGCAAACACTTAAGAGGGCTGTCAAAGCAAGGATACCGGGCAAAGTCCAAACGTGGCAGTTTACCATTTAAAATTTTGACAAGAACCTTTAGAAAATGAAAACAAAACTTAAACTGACCACATAGAGAATCTTTTAGTGCGTCCACAGTAGAGTAAGAACATAAAAAGGAAATCAACCGCAAACAAGCTACATACAGCACAAACACGACCATTTTTAATTTCCTATTTTGTATCAAAATATAACTTCTTGCAAGAGTTCTCTGTGGTCCAGTGGCCATTATGTTTACACTAGGAGGTCATAATTTCAAATTCCAAGAACAATAAATGTTATCATAGTTTTTCCTGTGATCCCAGGTCACAGAAACATTGTCAGATATTGACATCATCAAAAAGTCTGCTTCGGACAGTGTTTGTTCTTCGTAACTGACATTGTGACGAGGTTACCCGGGCATAAATTTAATGACAGAGGAACCACCAAAGAGCATGTTTATAAGAAGTGCACAGAAGAAATTAAAATTCATCTACATAAAATTAGGGTTAAAAAACTAAATAGTACATATATCAAAATCTAAATATATATTCAGTTTTTTTAAAAGAAATACCAAAATATTTGAAAATCGATATAAATACATGATAACACCCCAGAAAGTGTAAATATGGTGAGGAGACATGAATTTAGCAGTGAGAAAATTTCAAGTTTTCCTTTGAAAATGCAATTGCTGTTTTTTTTCTGTTGACATCCTGCATACATGTATGTCTGTTATTCACCTTTTCAATAACAAGGTCATTATATCCTAAGTTGGGAACAAAAGGGCATTCACTAAAGTACCTCAAGGATAACATTTCAAACAATTTTCAATGTTAAAAGCTTCGAACTTTTCAATGTCCTTCGCATTGCCTTTTATCAAGCTTGTTCATGTATGACGTCTTACTCAAATCAACCCCGCTCCCCCACTCCCTAACACTATCCTCCAGCCTGTTTAATAGCTTAGGTGTGAACCTTTTTAATACATCCACACTGTGTGTAACAGAGTCCTTGGATATTGTAAATTTAAACTAAGACTATGAAATATACAGCCATTTCTAGCGTGGCTGTGTGGAATTCAATTAAAGTACTGCGCTCCATCTAATATTTGGGTCTTTCTATAAATTAGGGGTCCAATGTTGGTGTCCCCCCGTTACATTTTACATCTTGTTTTTGTAAATTCAGAACACATTCTTTAAATACTTTCTATCTCAAAGAGTGAGTACATAAAGTACAATTCATACAAAATGGTTTAAAAGCCATTTTAATGATTTAAAATGTAACGGGGGACACCAAATGTCACACTTTTGGACCCCTAATTTATAGAAAGACCCATTTACCAGTCAATACAAGTTCCTAGAAAAATTCTTTTCAGTTCCTGATTGGTAAACTGTTACAAATAGTTTTATCCCCCTGTGTGATTGAAGATATGCATGATTAAAACCAACCTGAGCAAAAACCAGCTCTGTACTTTGTCTAACTTTTGAGAAAACAGTCAAAAAAGGGTTTCGCCCCAAAACCACTTCATCCTGAACCATTTCGACCTGAACCACGGCCTGTGCACGAAGTGGTTTTGGGGCGAAGTACCATTTGGGCGATGTAGTGTTTGGACGAAGTGATTTGGGGCGAAATGGCACTCGGGCGAAGTGGTTTGGGGCGAAATGAATTTTCGTCGTATGAGACGAAAACTAATTGTTTTACTCATTTCTCGAAGACTATAGCACTTTAGACAAAACCATTTCAGGGGAAGTTTTCTACGGTCATCATGTTTATATTGTGTAAGTTAGGCGTAAATCTGTGAGCATTTCTGATTTTCGAGATACCAATCATGTATACTGCCTTTAAGCATCTCAAATCAACACATAATATAAACTATGCTTGCAGAGTAACCGGTACATGCCAATGAAAGAATTCCACACCTGACCAAAATATATGGGAGTTTGTTTAGCAGTTCGAATTGATAATAATTATTTTTCCCTAAACAATAAAATATAATGACTTGTTGAGTATCAGTACAAATTGTACAGATTAACGAAAATATAGGGGGAAAACTGTTGATTTTTTTTTTTCACTCCACCTCAAATGACAGTCACATTGTCACCATGCATCATGTACGAGTAGTTAATCTATTGTCACATCATTTAAATAAATAAAAACCTGTCCTCTGCCATGGCCGCAAGAGCAAAAGGTCTATGGTCAACAGCTGGCACAAATAAAACTGCATCATGCGTAGTCCGAGTAACTTGGACGCCTACAAATATCTTCTTTTTTTTCATGGGGACGTGACGTGCGATATTGTAGGGTCCAAGGGAATCTGGGTTATAAAGTATTTATTAATTCCCAGATCTCACACGCCCCAAAAAAGCAACAATTTTCACCCTCAAAATGGCCACAAATACACCTGACACGACATCTGTGGAACAAATGGGTATTGAGGTTTAAAGATAGTATACATGATTGGTAAACTGTTACAAATAGTTTTATCCCCCTGTGTGATTGAAGATATGCATGATTAAAACCAACCTGAGCAAAAACCAGCTCCGTACTTCGTCTAACTTTTGAGAAAACAGTCAAAAAATTGTTTGCAGTCATTTCGCCCCAAAACCACTTCGCCCTGAACCATTTCGCCCTGAACCACGGCCTGTGCACGAAGTGGTTTTGGGGCGAAGTGGCATTTGGGCGATGTAGTGTTTGGACGAAGTGATTTGGGGCGAAATGGCACTCAGGCGAAGTGGTTTGGGGCGAAATGGCACTTGGGTGAAATGGTTTTGGGGCGAATTGAATTTTCGTCTCATGAGATGAAAACTAATTGTTTTACTCATTTCTCAAAGACTATAGTACTTCAGACAAAACCTTTTCAGGGGAAGTTTTGTACGGTCATCATGTTTATATTGTGTAAGTTAGGCGTACAACTGTGAACATTTCTGATTTTCGAGATTACCAATGATGTATACTATCTTTAAGCTGAGGGGTAATAACTACTTACCTTTTTGGAAAAAGTGCAATTTTCAAGGAAATTGTTGAATGTTTTTTACTCCTAAAATCACTTCCCTTTAAAATATCAACACGTTTTGGTGGTTATCAGTAGAGGCACACGTCCAAAAAACGGGGACATCCCCGATTTCGAGGAAGTCCTGGTTTTCGGGGACAAAATCTGCCCCTCTTAAATGTGAATGTCCCCCAAACACAGGACAGATTTTTTTCTAGCAGGTTTGTGGGTTACACTGTTGACACTAGTCTAGGGTCTTTTAAGTGGCCTCATTGGATTCCTGAAAACATCTTCAAAGCTGCCGTTTAAAAAAAAAAACCTACTGTTTACTTCTCAGGTTACAATCTGAAAAAGAACGCAGGCATCATGCAGCAGGCATCCAGTTGTGGAATCAATCAAAACACCTTTGTATTGTGCACAGTTGTCTGCATGTAATCGATACTGGTTATGTTTACAATACATTCGTTTGGCATGCTGCATATAATCAGATTGTGTCACCACTGTCCCCCAAAACCCAGACTAACTGAATGCAATTTTTGAAGGAGAAAATGTGATTTTACTACAGAAAAGCAACATTTGCGACAAAAGTGCAAGTGGGAAGTAGGCCTAGGTTTCTTAGAATTGAATAAAGCCATCGAATCCAATATAAATTTACCGAATTTCGTGTTCAATGTGAACGAAAAAAATACCTTAATAAATACTTTATAACCCCGATTCCCTTGGCCTCGCACATCACATCCCCTTGAAAAAAAAAACAGTTGTTTGTAGTAGGCCTAGGCGTCCAAGTTACTCGACTGTGCGAAAAGCTCATCACGCATTACGACGTACACAGCGCACTTCACTGTGCTAAAAACTTACCCAATTTCCTTCCAATTTCTACTCTGGCACTCTCTGAAGGGGCAAGATGGGCGATAAACAGACGAACATTCAAATGCAGAACTTGAAATCAGCTGAATTGGGCTATTTACGTCGTTCTCGGCTCGAAAATTCAAGAGCTTCTGTGCGGTGTTCGGTGCGCAATGTGTGATGGAAACACACGACGACTGTTGTATGTTTTTATATAGAAAAGAAACATTTCAGATTGTGCCGACACAATTATTTGCAATATGAAAAGTTTGCAATATGAACAGTTTCCAATGCTTTATCGAATATGTAGGTCCTTAAAATAAGACTCCTTGGAGATAAATTCGTGCCTACAAACTAGTAGTTGGCCTAGCATTAAAAGCTTCTCAAGCATTTGTCACAGCTCGTTTCTTGATGAAGTGAGGGCGCCCTTGCCTTTCAACGGTCCACTTTTTTTTTACTTTTTAAGAAAATTGTACACGTTGCTGGCCAAGCATTTTTAAATTTTACACAGCCTTTTTTTACTGTGCGTAATTTTACACCCCGTTTCTTGATAAAGTGAGGGCGGCATTGCCTTTCAACGGTCCACATTTTCCTCCACATGACAGTCTATTCCTTTAAAATGTAAATTTTTAACTTTCTATAACAATGAAGAAACATTAATCCAACTCCATAAGCAGGATATGAACTTTAATGAAACACTTAGGGTTGCAGGTTCGATACCCGGCTGGGGCAGGCTGGGGTACCTGTGCCCTTGAGCAAGGCACTTAAACACACTTGCTCCATCCTTCGGAAGGGATGTAAAGCCGTTGGTCCAGTGCGTTGGGTAATGCACTTTAAAGACCCCAGAGCATTCTTTCGTGAAGAGCGAGGACAGTGCAATGGGCACTTTTAAGGAATCCTTGGTTTTAGTACCAAAAAGAAGTAATAATAACTAGAGCTTCGCGTTTGTGTTTTTTACAAACGCAAGGTGATCGGGTGACATAAACATTGAAATGATGATGACGACACAGTTTTAAATTGTTTGAAAACTTGAGTTGTTTGATGTTGAAAAAGTATTGGAATTCTCAAGACATGACTCTGACTATTCAACGCTAAAATTGTGTATCTGATGACGTCATAATTGTCAATCTCATCATAACGTTACTATTGTGTGCACAGATTGTTCAAGTATCTACTGAAGAACAAGTTTTGACATATAGGCCTAGGCCTATATGTGGTGAAAGAATCTTTTCAATATCTATTACAGTTCTAAAGATTTTGTCATTTGAGATCATATTACTGTAGTATATCGCCGTGTGGGGAGTTGGGGTTCAATTGCATCTAGATTAAACTGACGCTTCAGTCAACTTGAGTTGCGGTCCACCATGTCCATTTTATTTCCAACACAGCAACGATTTCCAGCATGTCACATTAACAGTTTTCGGGGAGAAGACATATTTACTCTGGTCCGCCGACTAAGGCTAGCCGTAAATAATTACACCCAAGATACAACAGCTAAGTCACCAAAAGTAAATGTCCTTGTGCTATCTAGTGTTTATTCAACTTTCCTGGCGATGATGCCACGGAAACTAGCAGTTTTACATCTTCAAAAGTCCAATTTTCTCGGTTGTAAATCAAGCCCTGCTTATTATGTATCGTCTGTCTGACTTATTCACTACTCGCGCACGTACGTGTATATCATTGGCCGTGTGGCCCAGACATTATGACCTCTGACCCGAGACAGGCCGCCTTGATACAAGTTCTATTATTAGAAGTCCAGCACTATATATGGGCGCAAATCGTCAGATTAGTGGAGGCTTGGCATAGCGCCCTCAAACGACTGAGTTAGCTTAATTATCAAGGGACCCAACAAATAACTTCTCCACATTACGTAACCACCGTGCACGTGATGACGTCATCAGTGGTATATATGTAGTCATAAAGTCCACATGTGAGGGAACATTTCGTTCCGTAGAACTATGGTCAAATTCCCTACCACTTTGGCTCTATTTGCATTCAAAATGCTAAAAAGGTGTACATTTTCGAACCTCTTCCGGTTTGGACCGGAGGTTTGGGTCACACAGGGGTCATGCCATTGTATGATTTGTTCAGTTCATTGCGACCTATCATGCTGTGAAAGAATTGTTCAAGTATCTATTACGATTCTTAAGATATGAATTTTTGAAATAATAACCATTTAATTTGTGTAATTTGACACCTGTGACGATATCATGACGTCACAATGTTGTGCACAAATTGTTCAACAATTTGATAAACATCAATTTCTTAAATGTGGCGAAAGAATCATGCAAATATCTGCTGTAGTTCTCAAGATACAGCATTTTTAAACAATTCAGCTCCAAATTTGCGTATTTTGACACCACATTACGTAAGTACCGTCGATATGATGACGTCACCAATGGTATAGTCAAAAAGTCCACATGTGTGGAAACATTTCGTTCCGTAGAAATATGGTCAAATTCACTACCACTTTGAATCTATTTGCATTCAAAACGCTTAAAAAATGCAAATTTTTGAACAACTTCCGGTTTGGACCGGAAGTAGGCGTCACACAGGGGTCATGACATCGTATAATTTGTTCAGTTCATTTAGACTTATCATGTTGTGAAAGAATTGTTCAAGTATCTTATACGGTTCTTGAGATATGAATTTTGGAAATAATAACCTTTGAATTTTTGTAATTTGACACCTGATGACGTCATTATTACGTCACACTTGATGCCATCATGATACTATACATTCTGGTGAAAGTCTGCCGTAGGGCCTATGTCTGTATCTAATTTACTAACGATTCAGCTTGGTTTGATGGGCATTGTTGCTGGTAAGTGTAAAAACTGAGATTCTCAGTTTCGTTGAACTTTGACCTCCAATTGACCCCAGAAGGAAGGGTCAGATGAAAATGCCCACACAACGAAAATTGTAGCACAAAATGTCATCTATAAACCTGCTAAATACGAAGATCCTGGGTCACGTGGTTTTCAAGACGGAAGCATTTTAAAATATGCATATTTTGGTTTTTTGGGGGGTGTAATTTGATACTTGATGACGTCACGATGACGTCACGCTTGATGCCATCATAATATTATACACGCTGGTGAAAGTCTGCCATATGACCTATGCCTGTACTTAGTTACTTAAAGATTCAGCTTGGATTGATGGGCATTGTTGCTCAATAAGTGCAAAAATTAAGATTTTCGTTTTCGTTGAACTTTGACCTCAGATTGACCCCAGAAGGAAGGGTCAGATGAAAATGACCACACGAAGAAAGTTGTAGGCCATGATCTTATCTATAAGCCTGCTAAATACGAAAATCATGGGTCACGTGGTTTTCCAGACGGAAGCATTTTAAAACATGCATATTTTAGTCATTTTTGGGTTGTAATTTGATACCCAATGACGTCACAATGACGTCACACTTGTATGCACACCTTCACATTGGGGTTGATGTTCCTACAAAGTTTCAAGTTGATAGCTTGAACCGTTTTGAAGAAAAGCTCTGGAAACGTTTGAGTGGAAAAAGAAGAAAAAGAAAAAGAAAAAACTAGAGCTTCGCGTTTGTGTTTTTTACAAACGCAAGGTGATCGGGTGACAAACATTGAAATGATGATGACGACACAGTTTTGAGATTGTTTGAAAACTTGAGTTGTTTGATGTTGAAAAAGTATTGGAATTCTCAAGACATGACTCTGACTATTCAACGCTAAAATTGTGTATCTGATGACGTCATAATTGTCAATCTCATCATAAAGTTACTATTGTGTGCACAGATTGTTCAAGTATCTACTGAAGAACAAGTTTTGACATGTAGGCGTAGGCCTATATGTGGTGAAAGAATCTTTTTAATATCTATTACAGTTCTAAAGATTTTGTCATTTGAGATCATATTACTGTAGTATATCGCCGTGTGGGGAGTTGGGGTTCAATTGCATCTAGAATAAACTGACGCTCCAGTCAACTTGAGTTGCGGTCCACCATGTCCATTTTATTTCCAACACAGCAACGATTTCCAGCATGTCACATTCACAGTTTTCGGGGAGAAGACATATTTACTCTGGTCCGCCGACTAAGGCTAGCCGTATATAATTACACCCAAGATACAACAGCTAAGTCACCAAAAGTAAATGTCCTTGTGCTATCAAGTGTTCATTCAACTTTCCTGGCGATGATGCCACGGAAACTAGCAGTTTTACATCTTCAAAAGTCCAATTTTCTCGGTTGTAAATCAATCCCTGCTTATTATGTCTCGTCTGTCTGACTTATTCACTACTCGCGCACATACGTTTATATCATTGGCCGTGTGGCCCAGACATCCTCCCTAAAAAGATACATTATGACCTCTGACTCGAGACAGGCTGCCTAGATACAAGTTCTATTATTAGAAGTCGAGCACTATATATGGGCGCAAATCGTCAGATTAGTGGAGGCTTGGCATAGCGCCCTCAAACGACTGAGTTAGCTTAATTATCAAGGGACCCAACAAATAATTTCTCCACATTACGTAACCACCGTGCACGTGATGACGTCATCAGTGGTATATATGTAGTCATAAAGTCCACATGTGAGGGAACATTTCGTTCCGTAGAACTATGGTCAAATTCCGTACCACTTTGGCTCTATTTGCACTCAAAATGCTAAAAAAGTGTACATTTTCGAACCTCTTCCGGTTTGGACCGGAGGTTTGGGTCACACAGGGGTCATGCCATTGTATGATTTGTTCAGTTCATTGCGACCTATCATGCTGTGAAAGAATTGTTCAAGTATCTATTACGATTCTTGAGATATGAATTTTTGAAATAATAACCATTTAATTTTTGTAATTTGACACCTGTAACGATATCATGACGTCACAATGTTGTGCACAAATTGTTCAACAATTTGATAAACATCAAGTTCTTAAATGTGGCGAAAGAATCATGCAAATATCTGCTGTAGTTCCCAAGATACAGCATTTTTAAACAATTCAGCTCCAAATTTGCGTATTTTGACACCACATTACGTAACTACCGTCCATGTGATGACGTCACCAAGGGTATAGTCAAAAAGTCCACATGTGTGGAAACATTTCGTTCTGTAGAAATATGGTTAAATTCACTACCACTTTGAATCCAAAATTTGCATTCAAAACGCTTTAAAAAATGCACATTTTCGAACAACTTCCGGTTTGGACCGGAAGTAGGCGTCACACAGGGGTCATGACATTGTATGATTTGTTCAGTTTATTTAGACTTATCATGTTGTGAAAGAATTGTTCAAGTATCTATTACGGTTCTTGAGATATGAATTTTGGAAATAATAACCTTTGAATTTTTGTAATTTGACACCTGATGACGTCATGATTACGTCACACTTGATGCCATCATGATACTATACATTCTGGTGAAAGTCTGCCGTAGGGCCTATGTCTGTATCTAATTTACTAACGATTCAGCTTGGTTTGATGGGCATTGTTGCTGGTAAGTGTAAAAACTGAGATTCTCAGTTTCGTTGAACTTTGACCTCCAATTGACCCCAGAAGGAAGGGTCAGATGAAAATGCCCACACAAAGAAAATTGTAGCACAGAATGTCATCTATAAACCTGCCAAATACGAAGATCCTGGGTCACGTGGTTTTCAAGACGGAAGCATTTTAAAATATGCATATTTTTGTTTTTTGGGGGGTGTAATTTGATACTTGATGACGTCACGATGACGTCACGCTTGATGCCATCATAATATTATACACGCTGGTGAAAGTCTGCCGTAGGACCTATGCCTGTACTTAGTTACTTAAAGATTCAGCTTGGTTTGATGGGCATTGTTGCTCAATAAGTGCAACAATTTAGATTTTCGTTTTCGTTGAACTTTGACCTCAAATTGACCCCAGAAGGAAGGGTCAGATGAAAATGCCCACGGGAAGAAAATTGTTGGCCATGATCTGATATATAAGCCTGCCAAATACGAAGATCATGGGTCACGTGGTTTTCCAGACGGAAGCATTTTAACATATGCATATTTTGGTAATTTTTTGCTTGTAATTTGATACCTGATGACGTCATTATGACGTCACACTTGTATGCACACCTTCACATTGGGGTTGATGTTCCTACCAAGTTTCAAGTTGATAGCTTGAACCGTTTTGAAGAAAAGCTCTGGAAACGTTTGAGTGGAAAAAGAAAAAAAATGAAAAAAAAAAAAAAAAAAAGACAAAGAAATCGTACAATATCAATAGGTGATCGGAATGAGTTCCGATCACCTAAAAAAAAAAAAGACAAAGAAATCGTACAATAGTAATAGGTGATCGGAATGAGTTCCGATCACCTAATAACAATAATGACTAAAACAGAATAAACTAGAGGTATGACGTTTGTTGTTACAAACGCCAGGTGATCGGGTTAAATGAACATTTTGTGATGAATTTCAGACGTTGTTATCACCTGTGGAATGGCAAAAATGGAAGTTCAGCAGCCGATTTCACGAAACTTTACGCAATTGCGCAAGTCCACTTACGCCATTACTTGCGCAATAACTTATGGCGTAAGTGGACTTGCGCAATTGCGTAAAGTTTCGTGAAATCGGCTGCTGTATACACTAATCCGGTAACTAATATCTCCTCCCTGCATATCAGCCATAGCTGGGGGTTGATAGCTTGCACCGTTTTGAGATATGAATTGTTGAAATAATAACCTTTGAAATCTTGTAATGTGACACCTGTGACGACATCATGACGTCACAATTTTGTGCACAAATTGTTCAACAATTTGATAAACATCAAGTTCTTAAATGTGGCGAAAGAATCATGCAAATATCTGCTGTAGTTCTCAAGATACAGCATTTTAAAACATCTCAGCTCCAAATTTGCGTGATTTGACACCACATTACGTAACCACCGTCCATGTAATGACGTCACCAATGGTATAGTCAAAAGGTCCACATGTGTGGAAACATTTCGTTCCGTAGAAATATGGTCAAATTCACTACCACTTTAAATCTTTTTGCATTCAAAATGCTAAAAAATTGCACATTTTCGAACAACTTCCGGTTTGGACCGGAAGTAGGCGTCACACAGGGGTCATGACATCGTATGATTTGTTCAGTTCATTTAGACTTATCATGTTGTGAAAGAATTGTTCAAGTATCTATTACGGTTCTTGAGATATGAATTTTGAAAATAATAACCTTTGAATTTTTGTAATTTGACACCTGTGACGATATCATGACGTCACAATGTTGTGCACAAATTGTTCAACAATTTGATAAACATCAAGTTCTTAAATGTGGCGAAAGAATCATGCAAATATCTGCTGTAGTTCTCAAGATACAGCATTTTAAAACAATTCAGCTCCAAATTAGCGTATTTTGACGCCACATTACGTAACCACTGTCCATGTGATGACGTCACAAATGGTATAGTCAAAAAGTCTACATGTGTGGAAACATTTCGTTCCGTAGAAATATGGTCAAATTCACTACCACTTTGAATCTATTTGCATTCAAAACGCTTACAAAATGCACTTTTTCGAACAACTTCCGGTTTGGACCGGAAGTAGGCGTCACACAGGGGTCATGACATCGTTGATTTGTTCAGTTCATTTAGACTTATCATGTTGTGAAAGAATTGTTCAAGTATCTATTACGGTTCTTGAGATATGAATTTTGGAAATAATAACCTTTGAATTTTTGTAATTTGACACCTGATGACGTCATGATTACGTCACACTTGATGCCATCGTGATACTATACATTCTGGTGAAAGTCTGCCGTAGGGCCTATGTCTGTATCTAATTTACTAACGATTCAGCTTGGTTTGATAGGCATTGTTGCTGGTAAGTGTAAAAACTGAGATTCTCAGTTTCGTTGAATTTTGACCTCCAATTGACCCCAGAAGGAAGGGTCAGATGAAAATGCCCACACAAAGAAAATTGTAGCACAGAATGTCATCTATAAACCTGCCAAATACGAAGATCCTGGGTCACGTGGTTTTCAAGACGGAAGCATTTTAAAATATGCATATTTTGGTTTTTTGGGGGGTGTAATTTGATACTTGATGACGTCACGATGACGTCACGCTTGATGCCATCATAATATTATACACGCTGGTGAAAGTCTGCCATAGGACCTATGCCTGTACTTAGTTACTTAAAGATTCAGCTTGGTTTGATGGGCATTGTTGCTCAATAAGTGCAAAAATTGCGATTTTCGTTTTCGTTGAACTTTGACCTCAGATTGACCCCAGAAGGAAGGGTCAGATGAAAATGCCCACACGAAGAAAATCGTAGGCCATGATCTTATCTATAAGCCTGCTAAATACGAAAATCATGGGTCACGTGGTTTTCCAGACGGAAGCATTTTAAAACATGCATATTTTAGTCATTTTTGGGTTGTAATTTGATACCCAATGACGTCACAATGACGTCACCCTTGTATGCACACCTTCACATTGGGGTTGATGTTCCTACAAAGTTTCAAGTTGATAGCTTGAACCGTTTTGAAGAAAAGCTCTGGAAACGTTTGAGTGGAAAAAGAAAAAGAAAAAAAAAAAAAAAAAAACTAGAGGTATGACGTTTGTTGTTACAAACGCCAGGTGATCGGGCTAAATGAACATTTTGTGATGAATTTCAGACGTTGTTATCACCTATGGAATGGCAAAAATGGAAGTTCAGCAGCCGATTTCACGAAACTTTACGCAATTGCGCAAGTCCACTTACGCCATTACTTGCGCAATAGCTTATGGCGTAAGTGGACTTGCGCAATTGCGTAAAGTTTCGTGAAATCGGCTGCTGTATACACTAATCCGGTAACTAATATCTCCTCCCTGCATATCCGCCATAGCTGGGGGTTGATAGCTTGCACCGTTTTGAGATATGAATTGTTGAAATAATAACCTTTGAAATCTTGTAATGTGACACCTGTGACGACATCATGACGTCACAATTTTGTGCACAAATTGTTGAACAATATGTTGAACATCAAGTTCTTAAATGTGGCGAAGGAATCATACCAATATCTGTTGTAGTTTTCAAGATACAGCATTTTAAAACATCTCAGCTCCAAATTTGCGTAATTTGACGTACATTACGTAACCACCGTCCATGTAATGACGTCACCAATGGTATAGTCAAAAGGTCCACATGTGTGAAAACATTTCGTTCCGTAGAACTATGGTCAAATTCCCTACCACTTTGGCTCTATTTGCATTCAAAGTGCTAAACAAGTGTACATTTTCGAACCTCTTCCGGTTTGGACCGGAAGTAGGCGTCAGACAGGGGTCATGACATCGTATGATTTGTTCAGTTCATTTAGACTTATCATGTTGTGAAAGAATTGTTCAAGTATCTATTACGGTTCTTGAGATATGAATTTTAAAAATAATAACCTTTGAATTTGTGTAATTTGACACCTGTGACGATATCATGACGTCACAATGTTGTGCACAAATTGTTCAACAATTTGATAAACATCAAGTTCTTAAATGTGGCGAAAGAATCATGCAAATATCTGCTGTAGTTCTCAAGATACAGCATTTTAAAACAATTCAGCTCCAAATTTGCGTATTTTGACGCCACATTACGTAACCACCGTCCATGTGATGACGTCACAAATGGTATAGTCAAAAAGTCTACATGTGTGGAAACATTTCGTTCCGTAGAAATATGGTCAAATTCACTACCACTTTGAATCTATTTGCATTCAAAACGCTTACAAAATGCACATTTTCGAACAACTTCCGGTTTGGACCGGAAGTAGGCGTCACACAGGGGTCATGACATCGTATGATTTGTTCAGTTCATTTAGACTTATCATGTTGTGAAAGAATTGTTCAAGTATCTATTACGGTTCTTGAGATATGAATTTTGGAAATAATAACCTTTGAATTGTTGTAATTTGACACCTGGTGACGTCATGATTACGTCACACTTGATGCCATCGTGATACTATACATTCTGGTGAAAGTCTGCCGTAGGGCCTATGTCTGTATCTAATTTACTAACGATTCAGCTTGGTTTGATAGGCATTGTTGCTGGTAAGTGTAAAAACTGAGATTCTCAGTTTCGTTGAACTTTGACCTCCAATTGACCCCAGAAGGAAGGGTCAGATGAAAATGCCCACACAAAGAAAATTGTAGCACAGAATGTCATCTGTAAACCTGCCAAATACGAAGATCCTGGGTCACGTGGTTTTCAAGACGGAAGCATTTTAAAATATGCATATTTTGTTTTTTTGGGGGGTGTAATTTGATACTTGATGACGTCACGATGACGTCACGCTTGATGCCATCATAATATTATACACGCTGGTGAAAGTCTGCCATAGGACCTATGCCTGTACTTAGTTACTTAAAGATTCAGCTTGGTTTGATGGGCATTGTTGCTCAATAAGTGCAAAAATTGCGATTTTCGTTTTCGTTGAACTTTGACCTCAGATTGACCCCAGAAGGAAGGGTCAGATGAAAATGCCCACACGAAGAAAATCGTAGGCCATGATCTTATCTATAAGCCTGTCAAATACGAAAATCATGGGTCACGTGGTTTTCCAGACGGAAGCATTTTAAAACATGCATATTTTGGTCATTTTTGGTTTGTAATTTGATACCTAATGACGTCACAATGACGTCACACTTGTATGCACATCTTCACATTGGGGTTGATGTTCCTACCAAGTTTTAAGTTGATAGCTTGAACCGTTTTGAAGAAAAGCTCTGGAAACGTTTGAGTGGAAAAAGAAGAAAAAAAAAAAAAAAAAAAAAAACTAGAGCTTCGCGTTTGTGTTTTTTACAAACGCAAGGTGATCGGGTGACATAAACATTGAAATGATGATGACGACACAGTTTTGAGATTGTTTGAAAACTTGAGTTGTTTGATGTTGAAAAAGTATTGGAATTCTCAAGACATGACTCTGACTATTCAACGCTAAAATTGTGTATCTGATGACGTCATCATTGTCAATCTCATCATAACGTTACTATTGTGTGCACAGATTGTTCAAGTATCTACTGAAGAACAAATTTTGACATGTATATGTGGTGAAAGAATCTTTTCAATATCTATTACAGTTCTAAAGATTTTGTCATTTGAGATCATATTACTGTAGTATATCGCCGTGTGGGGAGTTGGGGTTCAATTGCATCTAGAATAAACTGACGCTCCAGTCAACTTGAGTTGCGGTCCACCATGTCCATTTTATTTCCAACACAGCAACGATTTCCAGCATGTCACATTCACAGTTTTCGGTGAGAAGACATATTTACGCTGGTCCGCCGACTAAGGCTAGCCGTACATAATTACACCCAAGATACAACAGCTAAGTCACAAAAAGTAAATGTTCTTGTGCTATCAAGTGTTCATTCAACTTTCCTGGCGATGATGCCACGGAAACTAGCAGTTTTACATCTTCAAAAGTCAAATTTTCTCGGTTGTAAATCAATCCCTGCTTATTATGTCTCGTCTGTCTGACTTATTCACTACTCGCGCACGTACGTGTATATCATTGGCCGTGTGGCCCAGACATCCTCCCTAAAAAGATACATTATGACCTCTGACCCGAGACAGGCTGCCTAGATACAAGTTATATTATTAAAAGTCGAGCACTATATATGGGCGCAAATCTTCAGATTAGTGGAGGCTTGGCATAGCGCCCTCAAACGACTGAGTTAGCTTAATTATCAAGGGATCCAACAAATAATTTATCCACATTACGTAACCACCGTGCACGTGATGACGTCATCAGTGGTATATATGTAGTCATAAAGTCCACATGTGAGGGAACATTTCGTTCCGTAGAACTATGGTCAAATTCCCTACCACTTTGGCTCTATTTGCATTCAAAATGCTAAAAAAAGTGTACATTTTCGAACCTCTTCCGATTTGGACCGGAGGTTTGGGTCACACAGGGGTCATGCCATTGTATGATTTGTTCAGTTCATTGCGACCTATCATGCTGTAAAAGAATTGTTCAAGTATCTATTACGATTCTTGAGATATGAATTTTTGAAATAATAACCATTTAATTTTTGTAATTTGATACCTGCGACGATATCATGACGTCACAATGTTGTGCACAAATTGTTCAACAATTTGATAAACATCAAGTTCTTAAATGTGGCGAAAGAATCATGCAAAGATCTGCTGTAGTTCTCAATATACAGCATTTTTAAACAATTCAGCTCCAAATTTGCGTATTTTGACACCACATTACGTAACTACCGTCCATGTGATGACGTCACCAATGGTATAGTCAAAAAGTCCACATGTGTGGAACCATTTCGTTCCGTAGAAATATGGTCAAATTCACTACCACTTTGAATCTATTTGCATTCAAAACGCTTAACAAATGCACATTTTCGAACAACTTCCGGTTTGGACCGGAAGTAGGCGTCACACAGGGGTCATGACATCGTATGATTTGTTCAGTTCATTTAGACTTATCATGTTGTGAAAGAATTGTTCAAGTATCTTATACGGTTCTTGAGATATGAATTTTTGAAATAATAACCTTTGAATTTTTGTAATTTGACACCTGATGACGTCATGATTACGTCACACTTGATGCCATTATGATACTATACATTCTGGTGAAAGTCTGCCGTAGGGCCTATGTCTGTATCTAATTTACTAACGATTCAGCTTGGTCTTGGTTTGATGGGCATTGTTGCTGGTAAGTGTAAAAATTGAGATTCTCAGTTTCGTTGAACTTTGACCTCCAATTGACCCCAGAAGGAAGGGTCAGATAAAAATGCCCACACAAAGAAAATTGTAGCACAGAATGTCATCTATAAACCTGCCAAATACGAAGATCCTGGGTCACGTGGTTTTCAAGACGGAAGCATTTTAAAATATGCATATTTTGGTTTTTTGGGGGTGTAATTTGATACTTGATGACGTCACGATGACGTCACGCTTGATGCCATCATAATATTATACACGCTGGTGAAAGTCTGCCATAGGACCTGTGCCTGTACTTAGTTACTTAAAGATTCAGCTTGGTTTGATGGGCATTGTTGCTCAATAAGTGCAAAAATTTAGATTTTCGTTGAACTTTGACCTCAGATTGACCCCAGAAGGAAGGGTCAGATGAAAATGCCCACACGAAGAAAATTATAGGCCATGATCTTATCTATAAGCCTACTAAATACGAAAATCATGGGTCACGTGGTTTTCCAGACGGAAGCATTTTAAAACATGCATATTTTAGTCATTTTTGGGTTGTAATTTGATACCCAATGACGTCACAATGACGTCACACTTGTATGCACACCTTCACATTGGGGTTGATGTTCCTACAAAGTTTCAAGTTGATAGCTTGAACCGTTTTGAAGAAAAGCTCTGGAAACGTTTGAGTGGAAAAAGAAGAAAAAGAAAAAGAACTAGAGGTATGACGTTTGTTGTTACAAACGCCAGGTGATCGGGTTAAATGAACATTTTGTGATGAATTTCAGACGTTGTTATCACCTGTGGAATGGCCAAAATGGAAGTTCAGCAGCCGATTTCACGAAACTTTACGCAATTGCGCAAGTCCATTTACGCCATTACTTGCGCAATAACTTATGGCGTAAGTGGACTTGCGCAATTGCGTAAAGTTTCGTGAAATCGGCTGCTGTATACACTAATCCGGTAACTAATATCTCCTCCCTGCATATCCGCCATAGCTGGGGGTTGATAGCTTGCACCGTTTTGAGATATGAATTGTTGAAATAATAACCTTTGAAATCTTGTAATGTGACACCTGTGACGACATCATGACGTCACAATTTTGTGCACAAATTGTTGAACCATATGTTGAACATCAAGTTCTTAAATGTGGCGAAGGAATCATACCAATATCTGTTGTAGTTTTCAAGATACAGCATTTTAAAACATCTCAGCTCCAAATTTGCGTGATTTGACACCACATTACGTAACCACCGTCCATGTAATGACGTCACCAATGGTATAGTCAAAAGGTCCACATGTGTGGAAACATTTCGTTCCGTAGAAATATGGTCAAATTCACTACCACTTTGAATCTATTTTCATTCAAAATGCTAAAAAATTGCACATTTTCGAACAACTTCCGGTTTGGACCGGAAGTAGGCGTCACACAGGGGTCATGACATCGTATGATTTGTTCAGTTCATTTAGACTTATCATGTTGTGAAAGAATTGTTCAAGTATCTATTACGGTTCTTGAGATATGAATTTTGAAAATAATAACCTTTTGTAATTTGACACCTGATGACGTCATAATTACGTCACACTTGATGCCATCATGATACTATACATGCTGGTGAAAGTCTGTCATAGGGCCTATGTCTGTATCTAATTTACTAACGATTCAGTTTGGTTTGATGGGCATTGTTACTGGTAAGTGTAAAAACTGAGATTTCCGTTTTCGTTGAACTTTGACCTCCAATTGACCCCAGAAGGAAGGGTCAGATGACAATGCCCACACAAAGAAAGTTGTAGAACAGAATGTCATCTATAAACCTGCCAAATACGAAGATCCTGGGTCACGTGGTTTTCAAGACGGAAGCATTTAAACATATGCATATTTTAGTTTTTTGGGGGGTGTAATTTGATACTTGATGACGTCACGATGACGTCACGCTTGATGCCATCATAATATTATACACGCTGGTGAAAGTCTGCCATAGGACCTATGCCTGTACTTAGTTACTTAAAGATTCAGCTTGGTTTGATGGGCATTGTTGCTCAATAAGTGCACAAATTGAGATTTTCGTTTTCGTTGAACTTTGACCTCAAATTTACCCCAGAAGGAAGGGTCAGATGAAAATGCCCACACGAAGAAAATTGAAGGCCATGATCTTATCTATAAGCCTGCTAAATACGAAAATCATGGGTCACGTGGTTTTCAAGACGAAAGCATTTTAAAACATGCATATTTTAGTCATTTTTGGGTTGTAATTTGACACCCGATGACGTCACAATGACGTCACACTTGTATGCACACCTTCACATTGGGGTTGATGTTCCTACAAAGTTTCAAGTTGATAGCTTCAACCGTTTTGAAGAAAAGCTCTGGAAACGTTTGAGTGGAAAAAGAAAAGGGAAAAAGAAAAAAAAAAAAAGACAAAGAAATCGTACAATAGTAATAGGTGATCGGAATTAGTTCCGATCACCTAAAAAGAAAAAAAAAAAAAAAAAAAGACAAAGAAATCGTACAATATCAATAGGTGATCGGAATGAGTTCCGATCACCTAATAACATACATTTTGTAATGCTTTATTTCAACAAATTTACAAGTTTCAAACATAAGCTGGCATTTTGTCACTTGCAAGAGTTCTTCAGACTACGTATACGATTCATTACGTTCGTGATGAAAAACTGCAAAAGTTAAAGGATGTTGTTAATGTTGTTGTAGTAGGTTGAATGGCACGTTCGGCAGCTTATATAGTGCCCTGTGTGCCATAAACATTAGACGTGCGTTACATTAATCAAGCGAGCCTGTGCTGTAGACTCGGACGAACAGAACGTGTTAAAGCTGCAATAAGTAGAGTAATAGTACATAAAAAAGAGAAAGGGGCGGTATACACATGGGGATAAGGGCGTGAGGTGCGCCAGCAATCTTCCAGACACAGTGCCACCAGGGTCCCGCAGGGCCAGCCGTCCCCAAGCAGTTTCAGAGCACAAGGCCCCGCTCGTTACTTTGCAGGTCTGCATACCCTCGGGTGATGAAGGGGCGACACTTTGCCTATCCAATCGCCGGCGACAACAGTCCTCCACAGTCCCTTGTCCATGTGCAACAGCCCCGGGCAATAATAATAAAATCATAGAGGTCAATGTACAAAATAGGTATAAATAAAATAAACAAATTCATTATAAACTAACATTACAATTCTTGACATAATTAATAATCTGATGGTAATTTTCCTTATGACCGAGAAGATAAGTTAATGTCATCTGGGAGGCTGTGAGATTAAGCAAGCCTTGTAGAGATTGTCGTTGCCGAGAGAATTTCTTACATTCGAGTAAAAAATGGCTGACGTCATCAGTGACGTCACATGTTTCACATTTACCATCAGGGTGTTGTCCAATATTATTAAGATAATTCTTAAGGTTATTGCAAACACCAAGGCGTAGTCTATGTAAGGTAACTTCTTGGGGACGTGTTTTTCCCCAAGTACTGAAAGACAAAGATGGGTTGTGTTGAAAATGTTTATTGGGGTTTAGTTTAGGAACTGTTTTGGTCCAATCCTTTAAGAGTTGTTTCTTGAGGTGCTGCTTAATTTCCGTGTCCGAGAAGGGGATGTGATGGTCAATATTTTCCCTTTGAGCGGACCCCTTGGCAATTGCATCAACTTTTTCATTACCTGGAATTCCGCAATGGCCAGGAATCCACTCAAAACCGACTATGTTGCCTTGGTGTTTGATACTAATGAGAGTATGGTGTATGTCACATACAATTTTATTCTGAGGGAATGGTTTTGATATAGTTTGTATAGCACTTAAACAATCAGAGAATATGCATGTATGCATAGGCTTCACATCTTCAATCCATTCAAGTGCAAGTAGGATAGCAAATAATTCTGCTGTGAAAATAGAGGTTCCGTTGTTGAGTCTAACTCCCTTACTGTACTATTTGAGATATGGTATGTATATACCACAACCTGCAGTGTTTAAGTTAGGTTTTTTTTAAAATGAACCATCGGTGTAGATGTGAAGGGAGTTATTCCAAACAGAGTTGATTGTTTCAGTGCTAATAATGCCCTTGAGATTAATGTCATCTACTTTACTTACTCTAGAGAGAATTTCCGTAGAAATTAGTGGTGTATACTAGTAATGCCAATAAGGGAATGGGTTGAAGGTGGGAACAATGACAAATGATCGGTTAATGGGAATTCTGGCCTCAAAGGGGGTTTTATGGAGGGTATTGTGCCATTTATCGGCAAAGTAATGTTTCTGCTAGTTATCTTGCTGAAGCTTATGATTGGGATGCCGTGGTTATAAAGACCTTCGGGTTTTAGGGCATAACGATGAGCTAAAAACTGGCGACGTAGGGCTAAAGGGGGATCGCCACATTCGAATCGGAGTTTGTATAAGGGCGAGCCCTGGATAGCCCCCGTGCATATTTTGAGTGCTTGGTATTGAACACTATCAAGTTTGTTTTTCAAAGTGGTAGAGGCAGAATCAAAAGCTTCACAACCATACTCGAGGTGAGGTTTAATAAGAGCTGAGTAAAACTGGTAAAGGGACTTACAATTGGCTCCCCATGAACTTCCGCTAATGCAACGGAGGAGGTTGAGTTTCTTTTTACTTTTTACAATGATACTTTCAATGTGCTGTTTCCATGTTAACTTACTATCAAAAACCATTCCCAGGAATTTGACGGATCTGGCAGCCTGTATAGCTCGGTCTTGGAGACGAAGAGAAAACTTAGGATTATTTTCGTTAGAAAAAAGAACAGCATTAGTTTTTGGGGTAGAGAGTTTGAAGCAAGTTAAAGGATAATATCTTTCCAAATTTACAAACATATCGTCGTACTACGAAGACCCAGAGGGGACATTTAAGTATTATGCTTTTTTTAAATTTTTAATACGTACGTACGTGATAATAGGTACGTACGTGATAATAGTACGTACGTACGTGATAATAATAAGTACGTACGTATTATTATCACGTACGTACGTGATAACAATACGTACGTACGTGATAATACTAAGTACGTACGTGATAATAATACGTACGTACGTATTATTATTATTATTATTATTATTTCTTTCTGGTATTCATACCAAGGATTCCTCAATAGTGCACTGTCACTCGCAAGCGTGAGGAAACCCATGAAGAATTATAATTAGAAATGGCCAGAGACACCGGGGATGATCCCCCTTGCTCTTCACGAAAGAATGCTCTGGGATCTTTAGAGTGCGTACGTACGTGATAATACTACGTACGTACTTAATATTAAGTAGACAGTTTCGGCATCTCAGTTTAATGGTACGTGTTCGCAGACGTATCCGTGTGACATAATACTCATTTAGTGTTAACAAGTCTAGATTAATGTTATACGTAGCGCTCCCGTGTCAGACAGTTTCGGCATCTCAGTTTAATGGTACGTGTTCGCAGACGTATCCGTGTGACATAACACTAATTTGGTGTAAACAAGTCGAGATTAATTTTATACGTACCGCTCCCGTGTCAAACGGCTCCCATACGTTGTCCTACGTGTGGCTGATCCGCACACGTACGAGGAGACCGCATAAAGTGATGACGTCAAAGCTGAAAATAGTACGGATACGTATACGCGCGCGGATTTTGAGCTTGCCGAAACTGTCTATTATCACGTACGTACGTACGTATTAAATTATCACGAACAAACGTACTATTATCACGTACGTACGTAGTATTATCACGTACGTACGTAGTATTATCACGTACGTACGTATTAAAAAAATTAAAAAGGAAAATACTTAAATGTCCTCTCTGGGTCTTCGTAGTACACAATTAAAACAGGTGCCGGTGGTTAGGTCCTGGGATGCAGCTAGCTGTGCATTTCGGAAGCCAACGTGTTCGGTTCAGTAACCACCGCATTCTGGACGAAGCAGTGGGGCGTGGAAGCAGCAGGCAGATTTTGCAACAGACGAACTGCCGACGGCCGGTCAAGATGCTGGCGATACGGGACGTCCTCGACAAAAATCTATGCTGCTGGGATTTTTCAGGTACGTAAACCGACTTTATAATCGACGATTGTAACTGTTTTCCCACGTTTTCATGCTATGTGGGAATGGTAAAATAAAAATAAAGTTTTTCTACTTCTGTGGGGTTGGGATTTAGGATACGTGGGTTGAGTAAAATGGGTGAAGGGGAAAAAGAAACTTGTTTTGTGATTCCTTCCAGCATGGAGGGGGGCGGGTGCATGGGTACCGTCCTTTAGCTCAGCATGGAGGAAGGAAAGAGCTTAGCATGGCTGATTATAAGAACAACTAAAGAATCAAGTAACCATCTTTCTAATGCAATTGTTGTTTTCCATTTCAGACTGGAGTCGTGTCCTGGATAACGACGGCTTCTTGGAACAGGTAAATTGTGGGGAAAATTTTGTTTGTGATTCCTTGCTTAAAGGGGCTTTGGACCAACTTAAGGGTACACACCGCGGCTTCGTTGGGCTATTTTGGGCTCGGAATAGACCCATACATTATTCTGAAGCGCGTTCCATAGTAAATGAGATATATCCTGAAAATTTTGCCGTTTTTTAGCATTTTTCAAAAATTCAAGGTCACGTGACTTTTTGGAACCAGATTCTGGTTTTGAAAAGTCACATGGTCTTGTGAGTTAGTTTTTTTCCAGCCGTAGAAACCAGCGCAAAGTGCAAGTTGCTTTTGTCATTCGCGGTTGGTTTCTCTTGAAATGAGGGTTTCTGGGTGTTGATATGGACGAGAGAATATCTCAGATTTTCCTGTCTTCGCTTCGCAGCGATAAATAATATCCGAAGAAAAAACAGCATAGGCCTGTTGTAGGGACTTGGAAATCAGTGACGTCATCGCGCGCGCACTGGGTACACTAGCAATGGTTAGTTTCACAGCGGATTTGTGCCGTCTCTGAAGTGGCGCATCATGAAAAATGCGCTCTTAAATCTCACAACATTGTTCAATTCATTTTGTTAATAGATGCGTGGAAAAAAGCATACTTTTCTGACGATATGCATTTGTTAAAACGATTTGTAAAAGATTTATAGTGGGGCGCAGCAATGTTTGTTTGATAGTGAGATTTATTTTTTATGAAAAAAAGGTAGTTCATGTTGCTAAACAGACTTGTGAAACCAACACACAGTTTGGGGAGATAGTTGTTTGTGTTTGTGCCAAATTTCATTGAAGAAAACATTCCCCTTGCTTGTTATTTTTAGAACACAAAAATGATTAACGGCTCCGTCTTGCACACTTTGTCGAGTGCGTAGTCTTCATTCCAGGCATAAATGTGAGCTTACACATACTAGACAAAGACGTCGCGCGCCATCACGTGTGCATATTAGGGAGGTTTCGCACCGTCACCGATACGGATACGTCAAAACTCTATGCGCTTCCCGTGATGCGTAACCGAAGTACACACGTTTTCATACGCATAAATAACGGATATCGGCCTCCATACGCGTAGCATAAAAACGGGTATATACCGGTTATGGGGATTTGTCGCTTTTTTCGTGATGGATGAATAATTTGTATGCATTTTGTTTCTTTGTGGTGTATCTTCCATGAATCATCACGAAACACACTAACGTCTTCACTAGTGGTTCACACTATCGACGCATCCAAACAACCGCATATGCGGAGCTGATCAAAACACACACGGAAAGCACGCATCGCGCGCGCCATTTTCATCCGTTTCTTCCAATTCCGCGAGCAAAGCTAGCTCATAGCAGCGATCCAGCCGCCTGAGTTCAGACACATGTTCCAAAACAAAGAATACATTCGCCACAGGATTTTTTTTCAAACGAACCATCTTGTGGTACTATATGGTGGATGTATTTTGATTGCGCTGTTGTACGTACAACGGACATGACGGATGAAAAATCGACGGACAAGTAGACATCGGATCAACTCTTCCGTAATCTGTCATTTGACGTACGAAACCTTCGGATACGTTAATTTTTCTACTCAACGTACGTAAATGAAGCTGATTCCTGAGACAGTTCACATTGAAAACGCATCAACGGAACAAAAATTAACGGATCGGAGACGACGTACGTCAATTTTACGTAGCTACGTCTGACCATGGAGGAAGGAAACATGGTCTGACGGACAAAAAAGTGCGGTGTGAACCCGCCCTTAGTCATAATTATGACTTATGATATTAAAGCCATATTATTACTTGTGTTAAGTCATATTATTACATGTGTGACTTTTTTATTCCTGTCCCTTCTACGCTTCGGTACGCGTGTACTGCCAACACGCAAAAAATGTTCAGTACATTGTGGATGAGTGTTATTTTGGCGCGCAATTGCCACGTGAGGGCGCATTGGCATTTGATTGCTTATTACTCAGTTTAACGCAAAACGAGAAACCGTGTTGAATTAAGACTAATCAGACTTGAAGTTGAAGATATCTTCGTTGGCTTGGCGCAATATGTCACTGTGGGGGCGCTTCATACTGCATCGCATTCTTCGAGCTCTCTCCTAATCAGTTTACACGCACGATTTTGCGGGAAAAAGGTCGATTCCTAAGACGCATATCTCGGCTACTGCTTGCTCAATTTATGCGATAAATGCTGTTTTAGAATTAACATAAAATAATCTGTAATGTGAGATGATATTTTCAATCAAAATCGAACTTTGAATTTGTTTTCCAAGTCCCTACCTGTTGAGAGCGCTAAAGACACCAAAACGTTGCGTTCGAGTTGCTTCCTCGAGTCAGCGCTGACCTGAGTGATCACGCAAGGTGTGATGAGTCGGGAAAACAAGGAATCGAGGTTAAACACGTGTCGACCCATATCGAACGCCACCTTTATTTACAAACACATGATACATAATACATCGCTACGGCTGGTAAAGCGTATAGCCCAACATTTGTCTATTTTTTTTGTTAATTTTAAACATTTCTAGTTAATTACGTGACATTTTGATAATATTTTTTCACAACGACCATCAACAAATTATTGTCAAGGATGCTAGATTGCTACATTATGTAAACAGTAAGCCGGTGTGTCCCTTTATTCCTGCACTTTCAACTCTGTGCACAAGTCATATAGACCTAGTCTAACAAAATTCGTTCCCTTTTTCTAGAAATGAACATTATTCATGCTAAAATCACTGATATTTTCTCAACAAAAGTTCACTTTTGGGTGGAAGATAAGCTGTATTAAAAACAAAATAATGCAGGTATCGAAGTGAAATCATACCTCAATGTTTGGGGGTGTTTGGGGGTCAAAACCCCCCCTGCTCCGACACCAAAAAATATAATGTAATGCATTTTTTGCGTGTCCGCCTGTCCGAAACAAGCAGACATAAAAATCTGATAGGCAAAACCCCTCCCTGGTGGCAAAACCCCCTCCTGCAAAAATTCCTGGTTCCGCCCCTGCTAGTGCCTTGGTTCTTAAATAATGGATACAATCTTATTATTGTTGTTGTTATTAATGGTAAATTAGTCTCTTCACTGGTTTTCTTTTAATATTACAACTCATTTCGTTATTATTTCCCTCAATGTGTTAGTTTCCAGTATTTTTTCTAATGTATATATTTTCATAGACCAAATAGGTTATTATTCACTTGATAATGTGTTATACCTTTTGGCTTTACAACATGAAATGTTAACGATATTACCCAAATGGATGAAACTAAACAAAATATCTGCTGATACCATTTGTAATTGACACTGCGATAGTTCTTTATGTTTGCTGATATGTGACCCGCTCTGCGAAAAAGGGTATTAAGTCGCGCTGGCTATATTATTCTTTTTGCGACCATAAGAAGAAATCTGTGGCATTTCTACGCTCATTAACACAAAAGAAATTCCAGGCGTAACGCAGACATTCCAGGCGTAACGCAGACATTCCAGGGGGAACACAGCCATTCCAGGGGGAACACAGCCATTCCAGGGGGAACACAGCCATTCCAGGGGGAACACAGCCATTCCAGGGGGAACACAGCCATTCCAGGGGGAACACAGCCATTCCAGGGGGAACACAGACATTCCAGGGGGAACACAGACATTCCAGGGGGAACACAGACATTCCAGGGGGAACACAGCCATTCCAGGTGGAACACAGCCATTCCAGGGGGAACACAGCCATTCCAGGGGGAACACAGCCATTCCAGGGGGAACACAGCCATTCCAGGGGGAACACAGCCATTCCAGGGGGAACACAGACATTCCAGGGGGAACACAGACATTCCAGGGGGAACACAGACATTCCAGGGGGAACACAGACATTCCAGGGGGAACACAGACATTCCAGGGGGAACACAGACATTCCAGGGGGAACACAGCCATTCCAGGGGGAACACAGCCATTCCAGGGGGAACACAGCCATTCCAGGGGGAACACAGCCATTCCAGGGGGAACACAGCCATTCCAGGGGGAACACAGACATTCCAGGGGGAACACAGACATTCCAGGGGGAACACAGACATTCCAGGGGGAACACAGACATTCCAGGGGGAACACAGCCATTCCAGGGGGAACACAGCCATTCCAGGGGGAACACAGCCATTCCAGGGGGAACACAGACATTCCAGGGGGAACACAGACATTCCAGGGGGAACACAGACATTCCAGGGGGAACACAGACATTCCAGGGGGAACACAGCCATTCCAGGGGGAACACAGACATTCCAGGGGGAACACAGACATTCCAGGGGGAACACAGCCATTCCAGGGGGAACACAGCCATTCCAGGGGGAACACAGCCATTCCAGGGGGAACACAGACATTCCAGGGGGAACACAGACATTCCAGGGGGAACACAGACATTCCAGGGGGAACACAGACATTCCAGGGGGAACACAGACATTCCAGGGGGAACACAGACATTCCAGGGGGAACACAGACATTCCAGGGGGAACACAGCCATTCCAGGGGGAACACAGACATTCCAGGCGGTATCTGGGCAACGCCAGGAATTTCCATTGTGTTTTGGTATTTTATTGAGCGTGGATTTGCCGCGGATTTCTTTTTGTGGTCGTAAAAAGAATACTATTCTGTTTACGACCATAAAAAGAAATCTGTGGCATTTCTACGCTCTTTAAAATACCTAAACACAAAAGAAATTCCAGGCGTAACGCAGACATTCCAGGGGGAACACAGACATTCCAGGCGGTATCTGGGCACCGCCAGGAATTTCCATTGTGCTTTGGTATTTTATTCAGCGTGGATTTGCCGCGGATTTCTTTTGATGGTCGCAAAAAGAATACTAGCCAGCGCGGGCGGTCGGGTTGGCATAGCGGTTCTTTCCTTGCCTTTCACCTCTGGCGTCCCGGGTTCGAATCCGGGGCGTGTATGTGGATTGGGTTTGCAGTCCCTACTTGACCGCGTGGGTTTTCCCCTGGGGCATTTCTCTGGGGGTTTCCTCCCACTTCTAAAACTGCAACTCCTTCTTCGTCATCTCAAGTTGATAATATAGTATAGTTAAAGCTAAAACCGTATAGGGCCTTAGTTGCCGAAGATGCCATAAAATATACAACAACAACTAGCCAGCGCGACTTAAGACCCTTTTTTTGCAGAGCGGGTCACATATGGGATCACGCATTCACGTCTTCCTGAGACTGATTTACATTGTTTGCTTCTTTAGTTTGGTCGTTCAGGCATTTCATAGATGCATTACAGGCAAACATTGTGCATGAGAGTTTGGCCTTGTTGCACTCACAATACTAACTCGGGCAAAACACAGGAACAGAATTTATTGGACTCATCTAGGATAGGCATCTACTGTAACGACTTGACATTTATAACATTGAAAAAAAAAAACTTACAACCTTACAATATTGAAGGGTTAGCATATGGCTTAGATGTACATTGTGCCTCAACATTGAATAATGTTAGACTTTTTTGAAGAGTAATTGTCTTTGTTGTTTTAGATGTAGGATTAACATAAACCATGGAAAAGGCAGCCATTCTAAAAAGAACAGAGTGGATATGTTCCTCTAGAATTTGAAGTAGATGACTCTACAACTATTCTTATACCTATCTTGTAAATTTGATCTCAATACAGGCCACTTTGATATCATTTTAATGGGATGGGTGGCCATTTTGACAAATGGTTGCCATGGCAACTGTATTAAAATTTGATATAGGTATAATCCATATTTCTTGTGAGGCTATTGGATACCTCTGTATGAAATGTTGTCATTCTGTGACCTTTTGAACAATTCTAAAGCATTGTACAGCCACACTATAACAGAGCAATTGGTGCTTTTATTAGCAAAAAAACACAATTTGGCGGCCAATTTGTTTTTGGCCGAAATAAAAATTGCTCAATGCTGACAGAGTAACAGTTTTCAGATTTTCCAAACAGAGGGTCTAGACTATCATAATCCGTTGAAAAAAAAACTATAGACCCCAAAACAAGGTTAGGCCCAAAATCTGGGTTTGGCTGCCGGACTCCTCACCTGAAAATCCCAAAAGGTGCAAATTTGCTGAGGAAACATGAATTTGTGGGTGGAAAGTTTCATTTTCCTGGAAAACATTTTCCCCCTATACCTCTGATGGTGTCAATGTTTATAATTCTCTCATTTTAATCCAAAAAATATTTCAACAAAATGAGGCCATTTTGAACAATCATGGTAAGGGTTTCAGGAACCTTTTATTTCATTAACAGCAATACTTTTTCTTTTCTCCTCAGGTTTTGATCACCAGCCAAGGGTCCAGTTTAAATAATGTAAGTATCAGTCTCTATTGTATCTTGTGCTTAGAGCCAATTTTACCATGAAAATCTGTGCAATTCTCAATTTGATGTTAATGATATAACAATACATGTAGTACTGGAGTTTTATACATTCACTACCAAAGTAGGTACCTATTTTTCTGTGTGGAGAGAGGCAATTTATGGTGAAATGCCTTGCTGTTTGGATATATCAACATTTCATACTACAATTGGCTCTGTGCATGTATATTTTTAAGGAAAGAACTGACCTCCAAATTTAAATCTTGTGGCAAAAAGTAAAACTAAAACAAAATTGGAATGCGTGGCCGGTGAAAATCCATACATAGGCCTAAACTGCATTTTCCGGAAACCATTATTTTTTAAAAAAAGTAAAAAAACAAACTAAAATATTGGCCTTTTCGCAATTTCATTGCTTGAGAAATTGATGGCAAAATCAGTGTACACAAATTTACTGCCAAATGTCTGATATATATGTCCTTTAATATCGCATTTCGATTGGTAATCTCGAAAATCAGAAATATTCACAGATTTACGCCTAACTTACACAATATAAACATGATGACCGTAGAAAACTTCCCCTGAAATGGTTTTGTCTGAAGTGCTATAGTCTTTGTGAAAGGAGTAAAACAATTAGTTTTCCTCTCATGAGACGAAAATTCAATTCGCCCCAAAACCATTTCACCCCAAATTACTTCGTCGAAACACTACATCGCCCAAATGCCACTTCGCCCCAAAACCACTTCGTGCATAGGCCGTGGTTCATAGTCAGGGAATATTGCCGAAATCTGGGAACTAAATCCTTACCAAATTATTTCTTCACCAAATTGTTATTCAATGTGTCTAGTAACATCTCCTAAAAAGTGGAAATTCAACTCCCCTAGGAAAACCCGTGACAGCTCTTTAAGTTGGGGTACCAGGAACTATTAATCCGAAAATATTGAAAAATTCAAATACTATATCAACCATCTTGTGGGGGTCAAATGAGAGGTTTTTCGTGATTCTGAATCAATTGTAAACATTTATTTTGCATCAGATCGACTTTTGGATGACAAACTGTGATGCTTAGCTCTTTTTTTGGATTAAACGTATATATATACACATACATATGACTGCGCATTCAATTCAAAGGTAGTCCATGGGCCAGAGGGACCCACCGTGCACCTCCCCCTCGAAGTTCTACACAGTGGTGCATGAGTTATGTCTTTTAATTTAGTAAGTAGGTCAACGGAGGTCAAAAGGTCAATTTTAAAGGGAGTTTCGCTAAATTTGGTAATCCTCGCCATCAAACAAAAATGTACAGGTACGTGCACCCTCCCTGGAAATGACTAAACAACATTTTTCTAGTAGGTTTGCATCTGTACTTTATTTTAAGACATGTTAACATGAGATTAACGGAGACTCACTAGTTGATTTTGGATGTTACATGAACCCTCAAGCCCAAGACTTGACGGTCATTTTAGGGTTAGGGGAAATTCAAATATCCATTGTTCCGTAAAACATTGTCGTAGAGATACAAGTTACCCCTCAAAATGTAGGTCTCGGTGAGTTCTACACAGTGGTACATGATTTATGTCTTTTAATTTAGTAAGTAGGTCAACATAGGTCAAAAGGTCAATTTTAAAGGGAGTTTCGCTAAATTTGGTAATCCTCGCCATCAAACAAAACTGTACGTGTAAATTAATAAAGTTTTACTATAACATGATATTATTCTGTCTCAACGTATTTTATTGTCTCAACGCATGATACTGTGGCAAGACTGGCTGCACCAGTCACCATATGAGCCGCTAAGGCAGGATGGGCCACTCTGCCAGAATTGCCTCCCTGACAACCTGCACTTCTAGGGCTGTTTTTGAGACGTGGGGGTTCAAAAAGTCTGGTCAGGCCCATGCAGGTTTAATCAGGATAAAAAACCTAACAAACTTGGCCATCTCGGTTCAGCCCAAAGCCATCCAAGCCAAGCTCAATGACCTCCCAGCTATGCCCAAACCCCAAAACCCCAGCCCGAAGCCATCCCGGCCCAGCCCGATGCCATCCCGGCCCAGCCCGAAGTCATCCAGCCCCAGCCCAATGCCCTCCCAGCAAAAACCTGAAGTCCAAAAGCCCAGCCTAAAGCCCCAAAGCCCAGCCTGAAGCCACCCCAGCCCAGCACGAAGCAACCCCGGCCCAGCCCAAAGCTACCCCGGCCCAGCCCAAAGCCCTCATGGCCCAGTCTGAAGGCCACCCTAGTCCAGCCTGAAGCTGTGGGATGACTGCGGGCTGGGCCAGGATGGCTTTGGGCTGAACTTAACTGGGATGGCTTCGGGCAGAGCTGAGAATTAAGGAGTGTTCCGGGCTGCACTGGGAGGTATTTGGTTGGGTCAGGGTGCAGTGGCTTCGGGCTGGGCCTGGGGTGGCTTTAGGCTGGCCGGAATGGCTTCGGGCTGGGCTCGGGGTATCTTCGGTTTGGGCTGGGATTGATTTGGGCTGGGCCGGGATGGCTTCGGGCTGGGATGGCATATGGCTGAGGTTTTGGGGTTTGGGCTGAGCTGGAAGGGCATTGGGCTTGGCTGAGATGGCTTCGGGTTGGGCCGGGATGGCTTCAGACTGGGCCGTGATGGCTTCAGACTGGGCCGGGATGGCTTCGGGCTGGGCTGGCATGGTTTCGGGCGAGACAGGGATGGCCTCGGGCTGGGCTAGAAGTGCTTAAGTTAAGCCGGGATGGCTTCGGGCTGGGGTTTGGGGGTTTGAGCTAAGCTGGGAGGGCATTGGGCTTGGCTGGGAGGGCAATGGGCTTGGCTGAGATGGCTTCAGGCTGGGCTAGAATGGCTTCACGTTGGGCCGGGATGGCTTCAGACTAGGCCAGGATGGCTTCGGGCTGGGGTTTTGGGGTTGGGCCGAGCTGGGAGAGCATTGGGCGTGACTGAGATGTCTTCGGGCTGGGCCAGGATGGCTTCAGGTTGGGCCGGGATGGCTTTAGACTGGGCTGGGATGGCTTCGGGCTGGGTCAGGATGGCTTCAGGTTGACCGGGCCGGGGTGGCTTTAGACTGGGCCGGTATGGTTTCTAGCTAGACAGGGATAGCTTCGGGCTGGGTTGGGATGGCTTATAGCTGGGCTGGGATGGCGTCGGGCTGGGGTTTTGGGGTTTGGCCGTAGCTGGGAGGCATTGGGCTTGGCTGGGATGGCTTCGGGCTTGGCTGGGATGGCTTCGGGTTGGGCCGGGATGGCTTCGGCCTGGGCGGGATGGTTTCGGGCTGGGACGGGATGGTTTCGAGCTCGGCTAGTATGGCTTCGGGCTGAAACGGGATGGCTTTGGGCTAGGCTTTGATGGCTTCAGGGTTGCCTGGCATGGCTTAGAGCTGGGCTGGGATGTCTTTATAGGCTGGGGTTTTGGGATTTGGGCATAGCTGGCATATGGCATTGAGCTTGGCTGGGATGGCTTCGGGCTGGGCCGGGATGGCTTTGGGATAAAACGGGATGGCTTCGGGCTGGGCTAGGATGGCTTAGAGCTGGGCTGGGATGGCTTCATGCTGAAGTTTGTTAGGTTTTTATCCTGATTAAACCTGCATGGGCCTGACCAGACCTTTTGAATCCCATGTCTCAAAAACAGCCCTAGAAGTGCAGGTTGTCAGGGAGGCAATTCTGGCAGAGTGGCCCACCCTGCCTTAGCGGCTCATATGGTGGGTGGTGCAGCCAGTGTTGCCACAGTATCATGTTATACACATATTACTGAACAATAAAATTAGCTACATCTGACATCAGCAGTTATATTAGAGAAGTCATTGTCTCCAGCCTTTCCATGCCTGTACGTTTTTTTTATGTTGGGGTATTTTTGGTGCTAAATTGACCCGCCTAAATTGACCCACGTTGTGGCAGAAAGCCTTTCTACCAATATAATCAAATTAACCTGTATTTATATGGCGAATAAAATACGTTGAGACAGAATAATATCATGTTATAGTAAAACTTTATTAATTTACACGTACAGTTTTGTTTGATGGCGAGGATTACCAAATTTAGCGAACTCCCTTTAAAATTGACCTTTTGACCTCTGTTGACCTACTTACTAAATTAAAAGACATAACTCATGTACCACTGTGTAGAACTCACCAAGACCTACATTTTGAGGGGTAACTTGTATCTCTACTTTTTGACGGAACAATGGATATTTGAATTTCCCCTAACCCTAAAATGGCCGTTAAAAGTCTTGGGCTTGCATATATGAGGGTTCATGTAACATCCAAAATCAAGTAGTGAGTCCTAGTTAATCTCATGTTAACAAGTGTTAAAATGAAGTACAGATGCAAACCTACTAGAAAAATGTTGTTTCGTCAATTCGAGGTGCACGGTGTGGGTCCCTCTGGCCCATGGACTACTACCTTTGAATTGAATGCGCAGTCATATGTATGTTTATATATAATAGTTCCTGGTACCCCAACTTTAAAGAGCTGTCCCAGGTTTTCCTAGGGGAGTTGAATTTCAACTTTTTAGGAGATGTTACTAGACACCTTGAATAACAATTTGGTGAAGAAATAATTTGGTAAGGATTTAGTTCCCAGATTTGCCAAATATTGGATAATATTCCCTGACTATCAGGGCGAAATGACTGCAAACCCTTTTTTGACTGTTTTCCCAAAAGTTAGACCAAGTACGGAGCTGGTTTTTGCTCAGGTTGGTTTTAATCATGCATATCTTCAATCACACAGGGGGGTAAAACTATTTGTAACAGTTTACCAATCATGTATACTATCTTTCATGCGTTTTACAACTATCAGGAACCACCTCGATATTGATGTATATGTTGGCGGCTAAGCCAGAGACATTGGGAAAATTCCCCTTCTCTTCCAAAAGATGGTTCTAGGATCTTTAAGGTACAATTACACAACGCTGGACCTAGGGCTTTACATCCCATCCACAGGATGGAGCAATTGGGGTCAAGTGCCTTGCTCAGGGGCACAAGTCTTAAAACCACAACCTTCGGGTGTTTCCACCTGAAAGCCAAACTGCTCAGCCAGACAGCCACGATACTTAAAGATAGTATACACGATTGGTAAACTGTTACAAATAGTTTTATCCTCCTGTGTGATTGAAGATATGCATGATTAAAACCAACCTGAGCAAAAACAAGCTCCGTACTTCATCTAACTTTTGAGAAAACAGTCAAAAAAGGGTTTGCAGTCATTTCACCCCAAAACCACTTCGTCCTGAACCACGGCCTGTGCACGAAGTGGTTTTTGGGTGAATTGAATTTGTCTCATGAGACGCAAACTAATTGTTTTACTCATTTCTCAAAGACTATAGCACTTCAGACAAAACCATTTCAGGGGAAGTTTTCTACGGTCATCATGTTTATATTGTGTAAGTTAGGCGTAAATCTGTAAACGTTTCTAATTTTCAAGATTACCAATGATGTACACTGCCTCTAACTTATTTTGCAATTACCTGCAGAAAAAAATTGCATTGTATTTTTATATCATCATGAAGACTAAATCTGTGCATATCAAGTTGAATTTGCGAAAAGGCTACATGAATTTGTACATTGTACAGACTTGACCTACTCATCTGTAAAAAATCGAAAGGTTCAATGTTGTGACTGGCTGCAATTTTTATTCATACTGGTAAATGTACAGCACAAAAACCCATCATTTTTGACATGAAAGATTAGAACAAACTTAAAATTGGAGGTCAGTTGAATTCCCTATTTTTAACTGCTACAGACATTCCATTATGCTCTTTCCTGCTGAGTACAAACTGCATGTTACAACATGAACTGTCTGCCATTATAATACATGTATTCCAGCAAACGCATCAACATTCACTGTCCTTATAGGTACCCATTTACTCCTGGGTGGAGGAAAGCAAAATGCATTGCTCAAGGACACATGTACTAATTTAAAGGAGTGTCCAGATGACATTTATGAACTCCAATTTTTCACATGGGTGTTGAGATTTTGATACCATATAATTTGCCATATTTGTTCATCACCGTTCTGAAATTTTTCATTTTCAAGGATATATCGTCAAAAAAACACTGTTTTGTAAACTAATTTATCCGGTTCCATAAAGCTGTGCAGTAATTACACCAACCTTTTTGCTTCCATATCCAAATTGGAGATTGGAAGCAATCAATTTAAGTTATGATATTTTTAACATTGGCTAACATGTAAATACCCAGTTACATGTTAAAATTATCATAACTCAAAAACTAAGAGTGCCCATCCCAAGTCTTTCTGGAAATGTTCCTTACATCTTAAGCTAACAAATTAAAAAAAAGGTACGCATTTTTACAGATATGCATAGGTTATAAATTTACATAACTTTTTTGTGGTACGAGATACAATTTTGATGTTATTTTATAAAATGAAGGCCATTTCTAGAGCTTTAAAATGATGTTAAGTTTATCTCTCTAGGTCCATTACTTTTAGAGATATAACTGTCAAAACATAGCAAATTAGTCAAAGTTCGTTGACCCGTATCTCAAATGACATAAAATTTTAGTTCTCGGGGAGTCCAATCAGCACACCAAATTTCAATCTGTGAGGGTCAGGTCCAAAAGCTCGTTGAATTGACATGGAATGACCCTAATGTCCCGTTGGAAATAATTTATATGTGCAATATAACTGAATTTATTTTGGTGTGAAATGTAAATTGTTGATCTGAAATTAATTGTTTATTTTGTTTTATTTTTCAGAAATGGCAGCTCCAGAGGCCGCAAGCAGTTTGGTTCCAGACGGAATATGCGTCAGTTTTTAAATCTTTTCGTGAGTGATGTCTTAGTGCGTCGTGATCGCTGCTGCTTTTTTAAAAAGTTAATTGGGTATGTTGTGTTTTTAAAGATTAATATTTTGAGATTGCAGTTATCGTTTATTTTGTAATTATATTTTCTTGTGTAATAAATCATTTGAATTGTACAGGATTTTTATTAATGTTTTCTTTAACAGGTAGAGGAGGGAAACCTCCACTTCAATACGTTAGAAAATCGGACAGGGGGCAACCCCTGTTCGATTTTCAAATTTAAATTATGGACCACCGTGCCCTGGACTATCTGTAAAGACAATAGCAATTAGGACCTTGCATAAATTAAGTTAATGAACATTTTGCTTGCATATATTACTTGGTGTATTGAGAGTACAGAATAAAATGAGACTTGTTTACAATTGAAACCTTTGTTGTCACTGACTTTTACTTTATATATAACACTTTAAATAAGATTGTTTACAAACAAGCTACTACATTTGTTAAAGTACATTTATAACAATGCTACAAGAGAAATAAATACAATTGGTTGTTGCTAAATGAAGACAAGAATATTTAAGTACAAGTCAATGTTTACAAACTGTTAGTCAATTTTTTGAGAGAATAATTTGAGCAAGTTTTGGTTTGTTTACAAACTGATAGTCATTTTTGAGAGAATAATTTGAGCAAGTTTTGGTTTGTTTACAAACTGATAGTCATTTTTGAGACACTGAAGGAAGGATAAGTTGAGTTGATTCTAATCATTCAATGTTTACAAACTGTTAGTCATTTTTGGGAGAGAGACAGCTTCTAGTTTGTTTACAAACTGTTGGTTTTTTTTTTGAGGTAGAGAAAATACATGAATAGGGGAAGACTGCTGAAAAGTTACTTTGGGTTTGTTTACAAACTGTTAGTCATTTTTGAGATACTGAAGGATAAGTTGAGTTGATTCTAATCATTCAGAAGGTTCAGCAGCCTTGATTCTTTCAACATTTGTCTGTGGGGGAAAAAAGTAACACATTTTAAAACAACATAGCTACTACAAATGTAACTTTGTGGAAATAATTCCATTTTTATTCAAAAGATTGTTTAATAATTACACATGATAAAACAAGTGGTCAGATATAGAGTTCTACCAAACTGATTGATAAAAACAGGGCAGTTTTTCTGGGGAGGTGAATGATTTCCATGCTGTTAACTGCAACTCCTAAAGGCCCAATGCATCATTAGTCAATTTTTTTCAGAGACTGGAGATACCTTATATGGCAAATGTGAGTGTATTGATCACGTTCACAGACCCCGTCTTCGTAGGAAGAAATGCCACTGCGTATTAAACGCTATCAAGTATGCACACGATGAAATATGGCGCAGCCGATGCGAGTCACAAAAAAATACGCTCAAAATTTTGATGCATGTTGCGATTTGTAGGAAGTAACGTCATTTGAACGAGATCAATTGGGACTTACTATGGGTCAATCTTGGCCACTCTGAAGACGGTGCAGCGAGGTCTGCCAAAGCACAAACAGATCTTGAAAATATTCAGCTCCTGGTCAACATCACTTGGCACACACGTGTTCGTCACCTGTCGCAAATAAAGAAAATATAATATTACAAAATACTGCAAGTTTAGAGGAAATTAAAAGGTGGATAGTTTCTGAATTCATAAATAAATTGAAAATTTTTCAGTTTGGCTGGAAATATGAAGACACGTTCGGTTGCTGACAAATAAAGATTCACATCTGATTTTGTTGAGTCCCACCCAAGCACAAGTTTTGAATGATTCAAACTGACACTCCAACACCAGCACACTGAGTGGGGCGAATAGTTAAGACAACTGCTCTAGAATGCAGAAGGTTGTGGGTTCAAGTCCACCCAAGCACAGAGTTCTTGAAAAGGCACCGATTTCTGATAAATTACATCGGAACAGGGCAAGAGATTAATCCATGACACAAATGCACTTGAGTGATTGAATGTTAAGACAACTGCTCTAGGTTCGAGTCCCACCTAAACACAGGTTTTTTAAAACATAGTTCTTGTGAAAGCTCTGAGCGTGAATTGCATCGGGCAAGGGATTAGTTGAGACCAGCACACCAAGTGATCGAATGATTGAGACAACTGCTACATGATTTGAACCAGCACACTGAGTGGTCAAGTCAACTGTTGTAGGAGGATGAGGATGGGGATATGGGTTCGAGTCCCACCCAAGCACATTTTTGTTTTTTATTGTTCTTATAAATTGTCAGAAAAGGGCAAGGGATAAGTTTGGATACTAAATGTTGCAAGAATCGAACAGGCCCTTTGACACCAGCACACTGATAGGTTGAGTAGTTAAGGCAACTGCTCTAGAATGTAGAAGGTTGTGGGTTTGAGTCCCACCCAAGCTCAAATTGTTGACACAAAAGTGCCAATAGATTGTTTTGGAAAGAGCAAGCTATTCCTAATTTAGAGAAGTGGTAACGAGATGATCATTACAATACCTGAAAGCTGGTCATGGTGGCAAATGAATTCCAACAGGAGAGAGACATGTACATGGAGTCCAATAGTCCAGGTGAGGGCAAGCATGGGCAGCAACACAAGGGAGCTTCACAAACTGGTCCTGTTAAAAGGAAATCAAATGAAATGCATGAGTATGTAACGTTTACTCCTTAAAAGTTTGGAAATTTATTTTCAATCACCTATCAATTATTTGTGACTAGCTGTTCATATCATGTAGCATATCAACAGAAAGCTCATTTATGTCAAATTTAAAAAATCAATTTCAAATTAAAAGTAGGTATATAAAAAGAATATTTCAAGTGCATTTAAAAATGTTAAAGCTTGATATAAAAGATGCATGTATGAAATGCAAAAATTATACAGCTGAACCCTGTTAATAAGAGGTCATTAAGACTTTGCCGATTACCTTGTTATAACAAACACCTTGTATTATCAGGAATGGGACAAAAATGAACAAAGGATTGGGATCTAAACTTTTCCTTAAATATGCAAGTGCAAAAGAGGACATGCTAATTTAGTAAAGTTATGTAGATGAGCAATTTTTTTGATTAAGATTTTGATTAAGGTAAGGATAATACACCCAGATGTCAGTATTAACTCATTTCATTCAATGTGTTGGGGCATTCTGGGTAACATCATGATGAAACCATGGCCATTAGGTGACTTTTAAAAAACCAAACTGGAACTCAGCTTCAGGGGGACACCAGCATGAATAAACATGGGAAAGTATTGGGGGCATTCTGGGTAACATCATGATGAAACCATGGCCATTAGGTGACTTCTAAAAAACCAAACTGGAACTCAGCTTCAGGGGGACACCATTCATGAATAAACATGAGAAAGTATTGGGGGCATTCTGGGTAACATCAAGATGAAACCATGGCCATTAGGTGACTTCAAAAAAACCAAACTGGAACTCAGCTTCAGGGGGACACCCTACATGAATAAACATGAGAAAGTATTGGGGCATTCTGGGTAACATCATGATGAAACCATGGCCATTAGGTGACTTCTAAAAAACCAAACTGGAACTCAGCTTCAGGGAAACACCATTCATGAATAAACATGAGCAAGTATTGGGGGCATTCTGGGTAACATCAAGATGAAACCATGGCCATTAGGTGACTTCTAAAAAACCAAACTCAGTGGAACTCAGCTTCAGGGGGACACCATACATGAATAAACATGAGAAAGTATTGGGGGCATTCTGGGTAACATCATGATGAAACCATGGCCATTAGGTGACTTCTAAAAAACCAAACTGGAACTCAGCTTCAGGGAAACACCATTCATGAATAAACATGAGCAAGTATTGGGGGCATTCTGGGTAACATCAAGATGAAACCATGGCCATTAGGTGACTTCTAAAAAACCAAACTGAAACTCAGCTTCAGGGGGACACCCTACATGAATAAACATGAGAAAGTATTGGGGGCATTCTGGGTAACATCATGATGAAACCATGGACATTATGTGACTTCTAAAAAACCAAACTGGAACTCAGCTTCAGGGGGACACCATTCATGAATAAACATGAGCAAACTGAGGGGAAACATGTGTTTGGAGCAAAAAGTGTATTGGGGCATTCTGGGTAACATCATGATGAAACCATGGCCACTATGTGACATGTAAATAAGCAGCAGATTTGCATAATTCAAGCAAGAATAGTACATCAAGATGTCAGTATCAATTAATGATGCAGTAACAAGTAAATGAGCAATTATTTGCATATATTTAAATACGACATATTTAAATTCCTTCCACATTGCTTTTTCATCAAAATTACGTGCGTAAAAGCACATTGTGAATTTTAAACCCAAAGATATAGCACCGTAGGGGCAAAATAGACTACTCTACCCTGACCTCCGTAGAAATTCAAGGCGCCATTTTAGTATGCAAACTAGATGCGCCTCATGTCTGTTTGACATGCCTCTCGCGGATGCTGGTTTTTCCTCTCATCCCAAGTTTGGTGGTTTCATTTCAATGGTGATTATAAGCACCGTACATTTACCAAATATTGTGTTCGTTACTTTGCTCAGTTGTGCTACCATGCAACACCAAGAGAAGAATTTGGGTGTATAGGGAAAACTTGAGGGAGTATACCAACTGTGCCTTATAGCTCAGCTGGTATTCTGCCTGGTGAGTCAGAGGTCTTGGGGAAAACCTGATGGAGTATCACTGTGCCTTATAGCTCAGCTGGCAGAGCATCTGCCTGGTGTGTCAGAAGTCTTGGGGAAAACCTGATGGAGTATACCACTGTGCCTTATAGCTCAGCTGGCAGAGCATCTGCCTGGTGTGTCAGAAGTCTTGGGGGAAAACATGAGGGAGTATACCACTGTGCCTTATAGCTCAGCTGGCAGAGCATCTGCCTGGTGTGTCAGAGGTCTTGGGGAAAACCTGAGAGAGTATACCACTGTGCTTATTAGTTCAGCTGGTAGAGCATCTGTCTGGTGTGTCAGAGGTCTTGGGGAAACCTGAGGGAGTATACCACTGTGCCTCATAGTTCAGCAGGTAGAGCATCTGCCGGTGTGTCAGAGGTCTTGGGGGAAACCTGAGGGAGTATACCACTGTGCCTTATAGCTCAGCTGGTAGAGCATCTGCCCGGTGTGTCAGAGGTCTTAATTGGGTAAAACCTGAGAGAGTATACTGTGCCTTATAGCTCAGCTGGTAGAGCATCTGCCGGCAGGGGCGGATCCAGGAATTTTTCCAGGAGGGGGTTTTGCCACCAGGGAGGGGTTTGCCTATCAGATTTTTATGTCTGCTTGTTTCGGACAGGCGGACACGCAGAAAATGCATTACATTATATTTTTTGGTGTCGGAGCAGGGGGGGGTTTTGACCCCCAAAACCCCCCCTCTGGATCCGCGCCTGTGCCCGGTGTGTCAGAAGTCTTAATTGGGGAAAACCTGAGAGAGTATACCACTGTGCCTTATAGCTCAGCTGGCAGAGCATCTACCCGGTGTGTCAGAAGTCTTGGGGAAAACCTGAGGGAGTATATACCACTGTGCCTTATAGCTAGCTGGTAGAGCATCTGCCTGGTGTGTCAGAGGTCTTGGGGAAAACCTGAGGGAGTATACCACTGTGCCTTGTAGCTCAGCTGGCAGAGCATCTGCCTGGTGTGTCAGAGGTCTTGGGGAAAACCTGAGGGAGTATACCACTGTGCCTTGTAGCTCAGCTGGCAGAGCATCTGCCTGGTGTGTCAGAGGTCTTGGGGAAACCTGAAAGAGTATACCACTGTGCCTTACAGCTCAGCTGGTATAGCATCTGCCGTGTGTCAGAGGTCTTGGGTTCGAATCTTGATATTAAGGGCCCTTACAATTTTTCTCTCATCCTATAGTATTAAAGTGCGGATGCTGCTATTCGCCACAACACAGATTAATTACACCACAAGAGGCATGCCAAACAGACACAGGGCGCGTCTAGTTTGCTTACTAAAATGGTGCCTTTACATACTTCACTTTATGGAATTGATTTTGCATGGGTGGGCTATTTTGCACTTTTGCTATATCATCTTTGAGGAAGCCCTACCCATGCATGCCTACAAGCGGAAGCTCTAGAGACAAGTTTTACTACAGTGGAAAGTCACCATAAACGAGCATCGTATCTGAACCATAACAAGCGTTTGTTTTGGTGGCGTTTGATGCGAACAAATGGATATACTAAAATGGGAGCCATGAGCGATGTTCATTGTAGCAGATTGTTCTTTATGGTGTTCATTATAGCGAATTTCCACTGTAATAAAATTGGAATGATGGCCAAAAACTCACCTCTCCTGTGTTTTCAGTATCCATGGCAACACATCAATTTTTGTAGTGTGTAAATATCAAGCTCCACAGTCTGTTGGCTCCATCCATCTCCAATCTGTGAATAAGAAGAAAAATTAGCAACTGTGACAGAAATGCAACCAATCCAGGCTTTGACATTAACCAAGGCCACTGGGGCCATTTGCCTATAGTGCCCTTCTGAGTGGGCCCTGATGCCCCTTCAAGATACACACTTTCTGAGGCCAACTTGGCCAGCATGCCCTATCGAGGCATTAGCATTAACAAGGGCCACCAAGCCAATGGCCTCATGCCCTGCTGAGTTGGCCCCGATGCCCCTTCAAGATACAGTTTTTGAGGCCAATTTGGCATGCCCTATCCCAGGGATTAACATGCATTAACCAAAGCCACCAAGCCAATTAATGGCCTCATGCCCTGCTGAGTTGGCCCGATGCCCCTTCAAGATACACACTTTTAGGCCAACTTGGCCAGCATGCCCTATTCCAGGCCTTGACATTAACCAGGGCCACCAAGGCCAATGGCCTCATGCCCTAGCTGCATGCTGAGCTGGCCCTGATGACCCTTCAAGATACACACTTTCTGAGGCCAACATGCCATATCCTCAAATTTCACAAAAAGTAGTATTTTTCAAGACCTTATTTCCAGAAAGAATTGGGAGGTTGATCATGGCTTCAGACCTTGTGTGCAAAACATATGAGATAGGCTGAAATATTTCTAAGCAAAATCTTAAATGTTTAATTCCCAATCGAAACTTTGTTTCTTTTCCATCAAATCTGCACATTCCAATGCTAGATGAGTCATTTTAAAGAAAAATATTTCTGATCAACTTCCCAACTTACCGTCATTTTCCATAAAAACAGGACACAGTGTTCCCCCTTAGTCGTGACACTTCTGAAGTCAATTTTTTATTACTACCAGACTTCAGAGAACGATTACCATCCGCATATAAAGAATATATGACCTCATGAATCAAACACCAGCTTTATATGTTGATACTACCTAAAACATAACAAGAACGATTTTAAAAAAATCTTCTAAATTTGCAAGTGTGACATTTTGAAACTTTTGCTCAAAATGGAACAAAATTCGCTCATAATGTAATTTGAATCGATAAAGTCCAGATTCTACAGTTTGGTAAAATCAGCAACTACCTTTTCCAGAAAGAAACTGGTCAAAAAACTTGAAATGTAATCGCAAGAGTTGAAAAATGCCTTGAATGTCTTCTAAATTATGCCACCAAGACTGTCTAACCGTTTGTAAATTATTTTAAATATTCTACATTATTTAGAAATTGCACAGAAATTTCTTTACACAATTTTGTTAACTTGAAAAGGCCATTTTTACAAATGCTTCAAATATTCCACACTTTGGCTCCTGTTTTTATGGAAATACCCAAATATAAAGAAAGGTATTTTTTTCCGTATACATTGAACAAAGATTTGAAGGAAATTATCTCCTGGAATCAACAGATAATCTAATTTTAAGATATACTTCCCATTGCACTTTTGTCGCAAATGTTGCTTTTCTGTAGAAAAACATTTTCTCCTTCAAAAATTGCATTCAGTTAGTGCACAAGATAACCATTCCTGCGTGCGCGCAGCGCCCCCCTGTTGTCGCGCTTACGCACAGGCCGCTCGCGCGGTAATTTAGATTGGTTCCCGATCCCTATAGATTGGTTCGCTTATTGCGAAAATATAGGGAACGGTAAAGGGCAGCCATGACGGGCAGAATTCTGCCCGTCACGTGGTTATTATTATTATTATTTGTTTTATTAAGTGCGCAGATTTTGCATTGACATTTGTAACTTGGCCGTGCGTGTCGAACATATCCAATTATGTAAATAAAGTACATTGCCTAAAGCAAAGGGCTTGGCCAATTTTTAAATACAAAAAACACAATGCGCACGCGCAAAGACGACCAATTACAGATCAAGATGAAGCGCCCTTAATTTACCTGTCCTTATATTCTCCTGTGTGGAATATGTGGACGGGAACCAGTCTAGCGGTAATTTTGTGCATTACATGTAATATGCAGTGATTTTATCATTTATTTATCTCAGAAATGCAACATTTGCGACAAAAAGTGCAAGTGGGAAGTATATCTTAAAATTGGATAATCTGTTGATTCCAGGAGGTAATTTCCTTCAAATATTTGTTCAATGTATTTAAGGAAAAAAATACCTAAAGACATTTTCAACTTACCGCTCATCTTCAAAGATCAATGACGACTTCTCGCTTTTGATGCCCCGATGATCGTCTCCACTCTCGATTCACTGGAAACAGAAAATCACCAGAAGAAGAAAAAAGAAGTCAGTATTTGCCGAACTCATGTGGTTTTTGCTGAATAATAAAATGCCTCTCACGATGACCATACTTGTTTAATATAATTATATTATAAATTCTTGAAAAATGTGAATGGAACTTCTGGAGTTTTGCATCAAAAGCTGGGGGCAGAATTTAGTACTTGACCACCACGTACGACACATTGAATGCACAATTCACCCAGCCTATGAGATTGGATCAATATGTAAAAATTGTAAGATTTTCATCGGGAAAAACTTGATATTTTTCCACCAACATTTTGATTTTAACCATCAAATGACTTGACGGCTGACAAGTCATTTCAAGACTCAAGCACAAATTAAGAATGAGTCGTAGTCGAGTCCCTATTTCTTACCAAAATTGACGAATCTACGATGAGAGTTGGGAAGTTGATCAGAAATTGTTTTCTTAAATTGACTCATCTAGCATTGGAATGTGCAGATTTGAAGGAAAACCCATCGAGATCCACCGTGATTTGTCATTTTTGTGGCTGTTTTGCAAACGGTGAATCGATCGGTTGTCTGTGCCTTCAACTTGCTGCAAATCAAATTACCTGGCATGAGTTATCTTTCAAACTTTGCAAAATGTGTATTAACGGCTGAAGATCACTACCACACTTTTGGACTTTTAATTAATATTCCCTCAAAAGCATCCTCAGATCACTCAATGTCCCATCTTTGATTCGTGCAGGATTCGTGCGTGATTGCCTTGCAGTTGAAAGTTTATGGCGTGCAAAATCCAACAAATTCTTTTTAAATGCTTTGAAGGAATCCTAAAGGTAAAACTTTTGTGAGCATGACAACTTGAAATCAATTAAGTGCATAGGACTATCTGATATAAAAAACAGTAATCTAGCAGACAAAAATATTTTGGGTGAGAACAATGTATAAATCTAGGAGACAACCAATATTATCCGCACGCATTCAACCCCCCTCCCCCTCCCCCTAAAAAAACAATATCAATCTTCTTTTTGAAATTCACATTCACTAAAAACAAATTTCAATACACTGCAATGTTTTCAATGTTTCCATATTTCATATTTCTTTATATATAATAAAACAAACGGTTGATTTGTCACTAAAATAACAAGATATCATCTTTCAATATTTACAAACAAATTGTCTTTCTAAACTCCTAACAAAAAGTTCGGAAACTCTCAAGTTTGACTGACAATTTCTCTTAATTGTTACCAAGGAAAAAAGATAATATAATTATCCAAGGATTTACTTGGCCGTTTCACAGAAAAAGAACAAATGTACTATATATGTGACGTTTATCTTTTTCCCAACATTCATTTATGCCTGAGAAAAAATTTGCAAATTAACACAAAATGTAAACATGTCAAAAAAAAAACATGTCCTACGTTTAATAACCTTGACATTTTTCAATGGATTTAAACCAAAATTTCACATCATGTAAACAAGGCCAGACAAATTTAATTGAGTGAGTTTCATCAGTTTTTTTTCAAGAGGGTGAGATTTAATGGACATACGAAAAAAAAGTCAATTTTATAATTCACCACTTTCGACTTCGCCTCCTTCGATGTCAGTACATCGCTGGAGACGGTGGTGGAATGTGTGCTGCATCCGAAAGCATATGAAGAAAGGCAGGATCACTCCTAATGTTATTGCAAACCGGTCGATCGCTTCGACCATTTCATCAGGAGGTGCAAAGGGACATAGACAGTTTTTTTAATTACTTGAAAATGGTGGATGCCAAGTCGAAAGTGGCGAATTCTGAAAAGTAGGGTTTTTGTTCGTATACATCCATCAAATCTCACCCTCTTGGACAAAACTGATGGAGCTCACTCAGTTAAATTTGTCGGGACTTGTTTACATGGTGTGAAATGTTGGTTTAAATCCATTGGAAAATGACAAGATTATTCAAGATTAAAAGTAGGACAGGTTTTTTTTGACATGTAGTAACAAACCCATGCATTAAAATGCATTCCGACAAAATATTATGACTTTGACATCGTAAGTGGTACAAAAGGAACACATTTCCTTGTGGGGGGTTGTTAACTTTACAAAGAACTATCATAAAACAGAGTTATGTTTATAATAATAATGATGGAGATTTATATAGCGCACATATCCACCCTGCAGGGTGCTCAAGGCGCTGTTACCATTATTACCGCTGCCATCAGGGAATCACCAGAACCATTTCACTTCAACTAGGTGGCTGCTGGTCAGGCGCACAACACTATCAGCAGTTAGATTGTGGCATTCCCCTTAACAGCTTCCCATATATCGCTTGGGTTGACGAGGCAACTAGGATTAAGTGCCTTGCCCAGGGACACAGACATGTTGGTCGAAGTGGGGCTCGAACCCCCAACCTCTGATTGGGAGTCCCGCCTCATACCCACTAGACGACACGTTTATGGCAAACAGAACAGTGGTTCACAAGTATGTTTTACCATGCTTTGCATTCTCGATAATAGACCCTTTGCACCGGCGGACATGACAGTATACACTCCTTTCGCAGTGGTTTACGCGCCCGACTAGTTCGTGATATGACAACCCGTATAACATTAAAATGAAGTTCTTCGGAAATAATTCAATATATACATGTAGGTCTAAATATATTCATAAGACCAATATGTTCAGAATATGTACTTCTTCCACGACACTGTCAAATATACATGACTAGGATTTGGGAAATGTTTTTTGTTTCCAAATAGTGTCATTTAGACAGAGAGGTACCTGCACATTAAATTTATTTGGCCTAGCTGGTATATACAGAAAATTATATATTTTGTCTTCAAGAGACTAATTGAAGATTTACTTGCCCAAAGCTAGTCACTATGGCAGGCTCTGCATTATGTTTTGCTATGTTCAACATGGTGATTATACAGTGTAGGCTATATACTTGTATCGTCAGCAAAAACAATGAAATATGACGCATCATTTAAATAAATATGAACAGGGCCAAGTATATACAGATTCTTGTGGGTCTCTCTCTTTTTATACATACTATGTATTTAGTATCTAAATATTGACCATTATACCAAACAAATTGTTTTCTACAACTCTTAAACCACTTCAGGACCAAGCCATGTGCTCGACATTGTAATTAGTAAATCATGGTTGGCCGTGTCAACAGCTAATTCGATTTAACACAGAAAGATGTTCTCTAAATACAGATTATTTTGAAATGGATATACATAATTACATGACATAATATTTACAGTCATTTTTATTAAAAAGGGACATAGACTCTTGCCCATTTAAAAATATGTTCATAATAATTTGGCAGTTTCATTTTTTACAAGTGCTGTATACCAGCTCTTATGGTCTAGATCTTTCACATTTGCTAACAAAGAATTTTAAAAAAAATGCATAAAAGATAACAAACGGGAACATCGAGTGGAAGCGACCCTCTTAGTTTTAGTACAGTGGCCATTCATGTGCTGTAAACAAAAGTTCTGGCAAAATATTTATTTTAAAAATAAACTCCTCAAAAAAGGTTCGGAAAGTCAAGTTTGACGGACGATTTCTCTCTTGTTGCGAAATAATTTTCCTTGAATTTTATATCATTGGAAAGCCCTGTTATTCCTCTTTACGACGATGTGTGATTTGTTATGATTAAGCAATTGGGGGATGTACAGCACAGCTGAATACGGCGTCGGGTGGAAGGTGAAATGTCACAAAATGCATTGCTATTGTCAAAAAGTGCATTGACACATTCTCATCCTCCAAGCAAAAGGGGAATGCACTGCATGACAATAGCAGTGAATATTATGACATTTCACTTTCCACCCACCCCTGCATTCCGCTATACTGCACATCCCCCAATTGATTAATCATAACAATAAGAGATAAATCGTCACTCAAACTTGACTTTCCAAACTTTTTTTAGCGTGCAACATTTGCATAATGATTGGCACCCCGCATTCTTCACTTTTAAATGGAGGTGCAGTTTAGAAAGTCACATTGTACGTTACGTTGTTGTTGCAATGTGGTGCACGCCATTGCAACCACCAGTCTGGTTGCTTTATGCTAATCTCTCCTACAGTGAACACGGTATTGATTCGGTACTTCACACTTGTACGGGATAGCCCTTTTTGGTGGCGTTTGTACAGAAGCAAGCAGAAGCAGAAGCAGAAGCACCTGCGGGGTGCACCACATAGCAACAAACATTTAGTCTGGTGAAGTGTATGCTAATTATGAATGTGAAAGGAAGTACGTTACTATACCGAACGCCATTCATGCGAAACACGCAAAAGGCTAATTAGCTGAATCCCTTGTTTTTTTATCGACTAATGTTTGCATACGTCTTCGATTTTCTTTAAAGGGAATTGGTTTTGTGTTTCATAGTTCTAAGACTGCCCAATTAACCTCGCCCATTTAGTAACTGTTGCTGTGCCTCACAAGCCATCGCAGAAATGGCGAGAATGACACAACGCACGAAGTAATGAAGAAATCCAAGATTCATTAGAGAAAACCCAACGGAATTTATGTTTCAGGGTCGACAGTTATCGTACCACACACTCAGAAAAGGACTACTAATACAAGGATGTCACATAATAAAATATGCGCTTTTTGAACATACAGCAAATCACCCAACTATTAAAGGGAAACGTCACCCTTACGCTGCATATATACACGTACTAATATTAAAAATAAAAGGTACAAAATATAATGCATTTTGTTTCTTGAAGGTTTTCTCAACCAATAAACAGTTACATTGCAAGTAATATGTCTATTACTGAGGCGCAGTGATGTTACTGGCAATAATGCATAGTTCCGACCTGTCAATCAAGCCGAACCCGCCGACCAATCACAAACGGAGCTAGCAGACAGCGCCCACATAAGTCAAAGTGCATTGCATCACAACAATCACGTGATTTTCTGCCCATTGTACATGTTGTATGCAGTGATCTGGGTGAATTTTGGTTTCAATGTCCGGCGATTCGCTGTTCAAAGGTAGGAAAGTGCATCCCTGCATTACTAGCCCTTTGCTCAGTGTGTGCTACGTTAACTGTCGACCCTAAGACATAAATACCTTTGAGTTTCTCCAATGAATCTGTGCTTTCCATGCCGAGTCCCGTTGCTTTGTACGTTGTGTCGTCATTTTTTTGCAATGGCTTAATTGTGAGCACATAGCAACAGTATCTAAGGGGCGGGGTTAACTGGGCAATCTCGGAACTACATGTATGCATAACAATGCCACAGATTCAATAATCCCATTCTTTGATAGAAATGTGAACCAAGTGACAAATATCCTCCACAGATATAATTCACATTTTTGTCCACTACTACATACTGCCCTTTTAAATTACTGTGGTAACTTAAATTACTGATAATTGACCGACCGGCATCATCCGGTGATTATTAACTAAATCAACCCCTGCCCCCAACATATTTACACTGCAACATGCAGTTCTTCAAAATAAGCGTGTCAAGATGTTTCAACTTAGGGAGATAGGGAAGCACATGAAGCAGTGCATTCACCAGATACATGGGTAATACAGATGGGTAACAACGTTCTCAGTCGGGACATGTTACCAACACACGATGCGAAGTGTTTAACATCTTCACACTGCAACGTGCAGTTCCTCAAATCAAGCGTATGAAGATGTTTCATGAGAGGCAAGTAAGGGGCCCACGACGCAGCTGATCCACCCAATTCCTTCTCACTGAGAACCAACTTCCCGAGTGCGGGCATGTTACCAACAGACGCAGCAATGTGTTCAACATCTTTACCCTGCAACGAGCCATTCACAAACTTAAGCGTGTCAAGGTGTTTCATGAGAGGCAAGTGAGGGGCCCACGACGCAGATGATCCACCCAATTCCTTCTCACTGAGAACCAACGTCTTCAGTACAGCCATGTTACCAGCAGACGCAGCAATGTGTTCAACATCTTTACACTGCAACGAGCCATTCACAAACTTAAGCGTGTCATAGTGTTTCATGAGAGGCAAGTGAGGGGCCCACGACGCAGATGATCCACCCAATTCCTTCTCACTGAGAACCAACGTCTTCAGTGCAGCCATGTTACCAACAGACGCAGCAATGTGTTCAACATCTTTACCCTGCAACGAGCAGTTCACAAACTGAAGCATGTCAAGGTGTTTCATGAGAGGCAAGTGAGGGCCCCACGACGCAGCTGATCCACCCAATTCCTTCTCACTGAGATACAACGTCTTCAGTACAACCATGTTACCAACAGACGAAGCAATGTGTTCAACATCTTTACCCTGCAACAAGCAGTTCTTAAACTGAAGCGTGTCAAGGTGTTTCATGAGAGGCAAGCGAGGGGCCCACAACACAGCTGATCCACCCAATTCCTTCTCATCGAGAACCAACTTCTTGAGTGCGGGCATGTTACCAACAGACGAAGCAATGTGTTCAACATCTTTACACTGCAACGAGCATTTCACAAACTGAAGCGTGTCAAGGTGTTTCATGAGAGGCAAGTGAGGGGCCCACGACGCAGCTGATCCACCCAATTCCTTCTCACCGAGAACCAACGTCTTCAGTACAGCCATGTTACCAACAGATGCAGCAATGTGTTCAACATCTTTACCCTGCAACGAGCAGTTCACAAACTGGAGCACGTCAAGGTGTTTCATGAGAGGCAAGTGACAGGCCCACAACGCAGCTGATCCACCCAATTCCTTCTCACCGAGATACAACGTCTTCAGTACAGCCATGTTACCAACGGATGAAGCAATGTGTTCAACATCTTTACACTGCAACGAGCAGTTCACAAACTGAAGCGTGTCAAGGTGTTTCATGAGAGACAAGTAAGGGGCCCACGACGCAGCTGATCCACCCAATTCTTTCTCACCGAGACCCAACATCTTCAGTGCGGGCATGTTACCAACAGACGAAGCAATGTGTTCAACATCTTTACCCTGCAACGAGCAGTTCACAAACTGGAGCACGTCAAGGTGTTTCATGAGAGACAAGTAAGGGGCCCACGACGCAGCTGATCCACCCAATTCTTTCTCACCGAGACCCAACTTCTTCAGTGCGGGCATGTTACCAACAGACGAAGCAATGTGTTCAACATCTTTACCCTGCAACGAGCAGTTCACAAACTGGAGCACGTCAAGGTGTTTCATGAGAGGCAAGTGACAGGCCCACGACGCAGCTGATCCACCCAATTCCTTCTCACCGAGAACCAACGTCTTCAGTACAGCCATGTTACCAACAGACGCAGCAATGTGTTCAACATCTTTACACTGCAACGAGCAGTTCATAAACTGAAGCTTGTCAAGGTGTTTCATGAGAGGCAAGTAAGGGGCCCACGACGCAGCTGATCCACCCAATTCATTCTCACTGAGAACCAACGTCTTCAGTACAGCCATGTTACCAACAGACGAAGCAATGTGTTCAACATCTTTACCCTGCAACGAGCAGTTCACAAACTGAAGCACGTCAAGGTGTTTCATGAGAGGCAAGTAAGGGGCCCACGACGCAGCTGATCCACCCAATTCCTTCTCCTCGAGATACAACGTCTTCAGTACAGCCATGTTACCAACAGACGCAGCAATGTGTTCAACATCTTTACCCTGCAACGAGCAGTTCGTAAACTGAAGCTTGTCAAGGTGTTTCATGAGAGGCAAGTGAGGGGCCCACGACGCAGCTGATCCACCCAATTCCTTCTCCTCGAGATACAACGTCTTCAGTACAGCCATGTTACCAACAGACGAAGCAATGTGTTCAACATCTTTACCCTGCAACGAGCAGTTCACAAAATAAAGCTCGTCAAGGTGTTTCATGAGAGGCAAGTGAGGGGCCCACGACGCAGCTGATCAACCCAATTCATTCTCACTGAGAATCAACTTCCTGAGTGCGGGCATGTTACCAACAGACGAAGCAATGTGTTCAATATCTTTACGCTGCAACGAGCAGTTCACAAAATAAAGCTCGTCAAGGTGTTTCATGAGAGGCAAGTGAGGGGCCCACGACGCAGCTGATCCACCCAATTCATTCTCACTGAGAACCAACTTCCCGAGTGCGGGCATGTTACCAACAGACGAAGCAATGTGTTCAACATCTTTACACTGCAACGAGCAGTTCACAAAATAAAGCTTGTCAAGGTGTTTTATGAGAGGCAAGTCAGGGGCCCATGATGCAGCTGATCCACCCAATTCCTTCTCACCGAGATACAACGTCTTCAGTACAGCCATGTTACCAACAGACGACGCTTTTAAGACTCTCAATGATATATATTGTATAGAAAGGCTGTTAATGTACCCCAAGCAACAGTCAAGGTTTTCACCGGAGTCACGAATATTTGTAAGAACGTACACAAGAGCGCGAAAATCATCATTTGTTGACACTTTTATGTCAATTGGAATCATTGACTTTAGGGGAAATGCTTTGGGAATTTCTGCATGCTGTCCTTCAAAATAGCACGTCCGCAACAAACTGGCATTGTCCGAATGCCATTCTGCCAGACTGCTCAGGATATTCCACGTGCAGCTTTTGTCGTCTCCGCAACAGAAGCGAAGCATATATTCAAAGAATGTGGGGTCTTTTCGACACACCTGGTGTATTATATCCTGAAAGTTATTATCCCATTTCATTTGGTCTTCACCCGGGACACTAGGCAATGACTTCTTGTTGTGCGTGTTCAGGCTCTGCAAGTATTTAGCTGCGCAGTAATCTTGCATGGTTTTGTGCATGAACTTTATACTGTTGTGAGAACGATGGTTCTTGAAAACCCTCTCGCAGGTAAGAATGCCCGTCTTTGAGGCCGCCTCTAGGATCTGAGGATGAAATTCATCCTCTCGAAATGAGAGTTTTTGGTTGGGAGCCAAGAGTCCATTTAGTGCAACTTTTCCGATTTCTCGAAGCACTTTGGATTTTTGTTCCTCCGTTACCGGTACCTCCCCCTTTCTCATAAACATGTAATCGACAGTCTCTTTGAAAATGCGAGAAATCGTTTCTGGTAATTGTGCATTCTCTTCCCACAATATGCACAACAGAAGCAGAAGCATTGGAATTTTTGACAAGTCTTGCAATGCACCCGAATCGTTAATAGCACGGATGAGTGGACCGGCTTCCTGTTTGCCGGGGTGTTTGCCGGGGTGTTTGCCGGGGTATTTACTGATGTACTGTTTAACACCGTGCTCTGAAAAGCCCAGGACCTCAATGCATGTACATGGATTTGTAACCAGTGTTTGTTTCAACAATGTATCAAGATGAGAGGAGCGAGAAGATACACAAATGCAACAGTTTCTGTATATTAGCCTATTAAGTGCTTTAAGGATCGAGCCAAATGAGTCTGGAGAAAGTTCAGAGGTAATTAACTCATCGAATCCATCGAGAAGAATCAAGACATTGCTTTGTTCGGCTTTTATAAGGGACTTCAGTTCATCTTTGGTAATTCCCGTATTCTCGTGGAGGAGCTGATTAAAAATGGCATCAATTAGATCATACTCTTGCTCTAGATGACGCATTTCCAACAGAAAAACAAAATCGTAGTTTCCAAGCACTGCGCTACTCTCCTGTGCCCACTCGAATGCAAACTGTTGTAACATAGTTGACTTGCCAACACCACCATTGCCCCAGAACACAATGCGGTCAACTAACTTTCCGCCTATCTTTCTCATGAAGATTTCGTCATGATCCAGGGAACTTACGGTCTTGTTTTCATGTATTTCACTTTCTTCAATAAGTGAGGTTCCCATTTTGTGCTTGATACCGGCCAAACGTTCGTTCATTTGTATACGCAAATGAGTGTATATTTCAGATAGTGGTATCTTGTCGTCATCAACTGCAGGCATCAGCGGCACAAAACTACCTTCTGACGTGTAGACCTCCTTCAAGGCTCGTCTTACTTCCTTTCCGGTTTCTTCAATGTTCAATTTCCCGGGACGATCTTCTGGTAGTAAATGGAAGATTATAAGAAAGTGACAACGAATTCATTGTCAGCCTTGAATACACGTCACTTAATAATGTGGCATTAAGGATGGATTCACACAGCCTTTTCGCGTATAAACTTGATGCGCGTTGCTTTGAAGAAAAAAAGCTGCTTGGGGTGAATTAAGAGTGAAACGATGCACTGAAAATCACAGAATCAACTTGGGCGCAGTGTTTTTGTAATTCTGTGATTTTTCTGGGCGTCGTTTTACTCCAAATTTTCTTCCATGTCGCTTTTTCTCAGAGCAGTATGGCGCATTTCATTTCAAGTAGGTCCCGCGTGCCTACGTAGGCCTACTTTATAATAAGGTCATAGGTAAGGTGGTGCGCATGATGCAGTAATTTTGCCCTTTAAATTCAGGCTTCAACACCCGTTTCTTGCCTTGTTTCTCAAAACAATGACCATACAGACTTGAATGCATATATTTAGGGGTTAAAAGTAGGTTTGGCCAATCTTAAACACACGTTTAAAGCCAGCTAGGGGTCCTGGGCACTGATAATGCCCGAGCCGCCAGGCGAGGGCATTTTCAGTGCCCAGGACCCCTAGCTGGTTTTAAACGGGTTGTTTAAGATTGGCCAAACCTACTTTTAATCCCATTCATAAATAACTTTTCGTGTAAATCGGTAAAATTCACCAAAATCAGCTCGTCGTTTTGCCATGTTTTGCATTCACTTTCCTACACCCACAGTATATCAACACCGCATTCGTACAACTGCCAGCTGTGCGTAATGTTGTTTTTATTCGATCGCGCGCATTACGCAGGCGTGTTGCGCGCGCACGCACACGACCGGATATAAGTGCACAATTTGCTTTCGGGCGCGTGCAGTTTCTGTGTGCCTGTGCGTGTGCCGTATACGCGCCGACTAGGGCACAAACGCCGGACAGCCGGCCGGGCATTATCACTATTCTTTATCGCCACTTTAAGACTGCCCACATGACGTGCTCTCAGCCAATAGGGATGCGTAAACTGTCTAAGGTATTTATGAATCAAACTTCAAAGAAATGTTTAAATGCAATTCAATATAAGCATACCTCACGCACAAAATGGACTTTCCTCTGGGTTGTGCACTGGCTGTTCTTTCCATGTATTGTGTTGTTGCAATAGTATTTTCAGCAGTAAAAAAAAAACTTTGGCCAAATTGGCCAAAATAGATTATAATTACCTTGTGCACGAAGGTGAGGATGGCTGATCTGGCTCCCGAGGGGAACAGGCTCATTTTCTGCTTGGACCCTTTCATTACTAACATCTCGTGGCTGAACAGCTGCAGGTGTACATGTATATTGGGCTAGCTGTGGTTGCACGTTCGCGCCTGCAATGAATTAAAACCAAATATAGGTTTACCCGCCAATTCCAACTGACAACATACCAATCATTTTGTTTTTCGTTAAATTTGATTTACCTTTAGAAGTTAATTATCACATCTAAAATAACTGGGGCCGTTACAACGGTCTTCTATCTGTAAATTTAAACACCTAATTTCACAAAGGTACCGGCAAGCTAAATTTATATTTCTTTAAATTAACAGCTAATGTCATTTTTTTTGCGAACTGGAATCAGTTCTTTGCAATACTAAAGACCAATATCGCAATACGAAAAGCAAATCCATTCGCATTGGAGTGATAGAAAGAATCCTTAAACATATACTTAAAGTAGTATATTTTAGTTGGAGACAAAATAAGGGCTTTTTTTTTAGATCTTTGTTGCCAAAATTGCTCCCTTTACCGACGGAAAGACCTATATGGATTTTTAGTTTCATCTATGGCAGGGTCAGGAAACAAAACGAGCATCCATATTTCATTATAAACATTAACGTTAACTTTTAAAAATACCATTGTCCAAAATCCATAAAATATACACATCAACAAATACATACATGCATGTATTCTATAACTGTGCCTCATCCTTTTCACCACATTTATTGGATTTTGGATTATTTTTGTACATACCAAAGTTAAAAGTGTTGTCAGAAGCAGTTCCTACGACGATGGGGCAGTTGGATATATGTACATTGGTAGTGTGACCTGCCTTGGGTAAACTTGCTTGACCAAAGATTGCAGCGGGCGTAATAACTCCTCCTGTAACGAAATGCATTCAAACTTGTATTCTGTTCTCAAAACCACACGTGCAGGGTTCTCCCCAGGTTGTTTGAAAATGTGTGGGGCCCAATGCTGTAACGACTCGATAATCTGCGAAGCCAAAGACTTTACAAGCTTTCTGGTGCATTTAGAGCTATCCTGGGGTCTTGAAGGGCTTGTTATGCAGACAGAGAGTGGCAGTCCGCCCGGTAGGCTTTACGCGACACGGCCGCCGCCGGCCGTACGCGGTCATTGCCGGTAATTGGTGACCATTTCACAAGAAATATTCTCATTTCTCAAATACATTTTTGCACATTATCTATGAAAGTTGACGATATTTTCCATAAAAATGACAATCAAGCAAAACACGGTCGCTGCGATGCACGAAAAAACGATCACAAAAATTTCGATCGACAACCCAGCTACATGATGTATGTCATGTAGAAAATATATAAAAGTCGGAGGTGGTCGGAGGTACCCAAAGGTACTCGGAGGTAGATGTTTTTGCTAACGTGTAGTTGATGCGTTGACGGTGGCTCTGGAGCTACGTGGTATTAAAACAACAAGCCAGAGGTAGGTTGTAGCATGTACTACACGGTAACAAAAAATTATACCTCCGGGTTACCTCCGAGTTTTAATCACCCTGTCATTCACGTGCAGGGGATTTCACGTGCAGGGGATTTCACGATCAGAGTAAGAGGCCAACTCGTGTTGTTAAACACATGCTGATTGGCTGACAAAAATAATATGCCCTGTTGCTAGTAAATTCTGGTAAATTTATAAAATGAATTTAGCAAACGCCCTACATGTACGTTAAATTAACCTCAGGGCGATTTACACTGGCTTATACAACAAGACAAAAATACATTAAATTAAAAGTGAGTGAGTTTAGGTATAACACATAAGGGGTCCCTTGGGAGGCATGTTATGGAGGATCCCCCCAGACACACAGCACCCTGTCTAAATGGTCCCGCAAGGCCGGCCGTTTCCCTTGCAGTTTAAGGGCCCGGGCTCTACCGGTATTTTCACAGGTCCGCTAACCTCCGGGTGATGAGGGGACGGTGGTACCGAGTGTCTGGTCAATCCCCCACGTCCCGTCCTCCAAGACTGCTATGACTTGGAAGAACACAAATTGTGAACATATGGGTGTTTGACATTAATATTTCCCCCAATAATGCGACTTTGGTCAAAATGATTACAATTACCTTGTGGATGAAGATGAGGAAGACTGATCTGGCTCTGGAGGGGAACAGGCTCATTTTCTGCTTGGACCCTTTCATTACTAACATCTCGTGGCTGAACAGCTGCAGGTGTATATTGGGCTAGCTGTGGTTGCACGTTCGCGCCTGCGATGAATTAAAACCAAATATAGGTTCACCCGCCAATTCCAACGGACAACATTATCACATACCAATCATTTAGTAGTTTTCCGTTAAATAAGATTTAAGTTAATCGTCACATCTAAATGAATTTCGGCTGTCTTCTATCTGTAAAATTTAAACACTGTCTTGTGGCCGCATGCATTGTACCGTCGACTAGTCTGCGATGTTCCGTCATTCTCGATCACGAGCTGACCGCCCAAGAACAATTCTGAAATGGTGCGCTCTCAATCCGTATTTCCAAAGATATCATCAACAACTAACGATGTTTGGTAAACCAATTTATCGGGAACGTAAAGCAGGGGGTTGAATACTCCGCCCTATATATTTGTTTCTACATCCATATTGGCGATTCGAGCGTATTTGTACAAGTTTCTGAAAGATTCCGTTACGGCGCCATTTCAACTGTAGGACACTTAAATTGAAGCCTTGATGCAAATTTCAGCGTGCATATGAATATGATACATTTTTCTTGAGAAGCAAGAAGACTGTAAGTTGAGCTTCGGTGTGACACAAATTCCAGCGATTTTAAAAGATTTTCGGGTAGAGCGCGGTACGGTACCCCGGCTTCAATTCGCACTCATTTGCAACGGTCGTCACCTACTGATCTGTATCACTCTACCGACTATGTCTGATGTGCATGGCATAATGAAAGTACAATATTTGCTGTACTCTGAAGGCTCGTACCGTTATAAGCGCAAAAATGAAATCGGGCCACCATTCTTTCCTAGGCTGCGTCTAGTCTACCGGTAGTTTAAACAAATGGTGACAACAGTGGACAAAACGCCTTTTTAAAAATAATGTGGTACAATGCAGAATCCTGCGGATGCAAAAATACGATCCCATCTCCAATTTTTGGCGTGGAAGCAAACAGTATGGTGGTGTTCCCCGTTCGGCTGCGTGTTATCGTTTATGAATCTAGACGTTAACTTACTGTCAAATTTTAACTAATATTTGCAGTTTTCTTGGTTTTTGTCATGAGTCGTACCTTTTAGAAGGTTTGTTAGGTACCTCAGGCCTCGAAATTCGTGTTCAAAAGGGCAAGGCAATAAGGCCAAACTAAATAAATGGTGCGTTTACGGTAACGGCCTAAAACAAATCCAGGTAGGTAGGTAGGAAAATAATTTTATTTTGTCATTTTTTTTTACATTTCAGTTCATGCATTTGCGTGTTGTTTTGCAATGTTTGAAACTCACTTTTAACACTATTAACCATGTTTATGTACAAGTGTAGAAAATGTTATGTTCGTTGGAAATTATTGAAAATAGTGCTCATTTAAAATTATCAACTTGAAAATTGGCAATAAAAGGTTTGAGGTCGGCAATTTTGCCTAAAAAAATCCAGGTAGGTCGGGTTACCGTAAACACACCATTTATTTTATTTGGCCTAATTGCCTTGCCTTTTTCCACATTTCAAGGGCATCATGGCAATTCTGTCAATTTAAAAAGGGCACCACGGCAGTTTGCTCGAACTTGAAGGGGAACCACAGCAACCATTAATAGTACTTTAACCTGATGGCTTCATTAAGGAAAAATCTTTCCCCAGTCCGGGCTGTAATTTTGGAATCAGCATAAAGAAATCGACATCAAGCTTGCTTTTGTATTCTGTTTACAACAATATTGAGCAAGAATTTAGAAGTTGATCATCACTGTTTTGTCCTTAAAATTACTTTTCAACCTTAACTGCAAATCAAAATTTAAAAGGAAAACGGGGTTATTTCTATGAGAACAACCCGTCTTTTTTAGCAATCTTATAGATTGTGCGAAAGGTATTAAGTGATAACCAGGTACTAAATTTGTGCTCTTCTTTTCAAACAAGTCAAAATATCACACATTACCTGCTGCTTCAGGAAGAAGAGTAGCTTGTCTACCAGGATGAATGGCAATCACGCAAGATTGTCTTGTCATTACAGCGCCACCACCAGCTACATCTGACGTGACAGAAGCCCGCTTCTCATCATGCACTTCTTCTGGCTCATCACTCGAGCTGTTTACATGGCTTATTTCTTCATGTTGTCGTTTCCTTGTCGATCTAGCGTTGGATAAGTCGGATGTAACAGGCACCTCTGCTGGGCTCTCACTCAGTCTGGAGGAGTGTTGAGACGGCCTATCCATTGCTGAGTCGACACCGGTTACAGATGGTATGGATTAAACCGGCGCCTGCAGTCGTTGCACTGTACATGTAAGAACGTACACTTTTAATATACCTATACTTGTGGCCATCAAACATAGTAATATTTTTCAGACTGAGTTTTAAATTAATTTTTAATTTGATTTTAATTTTAGTACCAGGATGAGTAGGGAATTCCCCGTCTGCGCGCAGACAGGGAATTTTTTTGCGCATCTAGAGAAATTACAAACAAATTTTTTTTAATTTAAAGAATTAAATTGAAACACACCAAACTGCTTTTTTCCAATGAGGCGGATGCCAACTCGGCAACTTTTTTACTCATTTTCACGAAAACCAAAAAGAGTTCAAGAATCAACCTCCCACCACTTTATCTTTGACACATACATATGTATCAAACATACTGACAAACATGTCGTGAAACAGAAATGTTGAAAATGCGAGAAATCATCGGGGATTCCCTTCGTAGTGGTAAAGTCCGAGTACGCGCTCGCAGCTGGTTGGATTAAGTGTGCTGCACTTGCGAGTCCATGTACACAGACTCCCCCGCCAATATAAATTTTTTAAAATCATTTTAAAAAGTGCATATCGTCAGAAATGATGCTTTATTTTCAGTATCTATTTAAAAGGTTTGAATTGCACAATGTTGTGATATTTTAGAGGATGTTTTTCAAGATGCGCTATTTCAGAAACGGCAGGAATGTGTTGTGAAACTGAACAGTTTTACAATGGAGGTTTTACCAGGGGAGTCCGTGTACACGGACTTGTACTGTAGTGCAGCACACTCAATCCAACCAGCGCCGTGCGGATACGGCGCGTGTTGCATAGCGCATACCGAGCTGCGAGCGTGGTACTCGGACTCTACCGATACGAAGGGAATCCCCAATGATTTCTCGCATTTGCAACATAGGGGTCAGTCCATGTCAAATCACCCAAAAAAATTGACATTCTAAACCCGACCCTCTCGGATTTTGGTGAAACTTGGTATACTTGTTGATTGGGATCCCACAGCACCAAATATCAAAATTTAGATCAATCGGACCAGTGGTTCCGGAGGTAAGGTCCCCCAAATTTTGGAATTTTTAGCTAAATTAAAGTGGCACGGACGCCCACCTTTGAACCCTAGTATCTCGTGAACTACTGAGCCAATCTTCACAAACGTGGTGTTGTTGGAAAGGTGATTAGTCAAGGATTCCAAATTTGCCATTATTTTTGGGATTGAAGTATGCTGGGGGTGCATTGACCTTTGACATGACCTCGAATATCACGTGACCTTAAAATGACCTTTCCTGAAATTTAATCTCCCACTCATTAACTAAAACTTATGAAAGTTTCAGAGGTGTAATATTCTTTGTTTAGCAGTAATACTGATTCAAAAGTTGCCAACCTGCAGAGATGGTTGATACAGTGCATTACAATGTGCATGGATCAAGTACATACATGCAAACGTACGCAAACGTATGCAAACTGGGGGGGCGGGGGGGGGGAATCGCTCTGTATACACCGGACGAACCCATACTGTGCATTCTCACGCAAAAAATAGGCCTCCTATTGCGGACAGACATACTGGTACACATGTAAAATATCCCCACCCCTATTGCGGGTGCGCGTGCTCGCTTGTGAAGGAAAAAAAACACATCCCCTATCCAACAATTTGAATGCACTTGCAAAAATGGTGCATGGTATAATATTGTCAATATATATCTATTCAGGCTCTATTGTGAATCAACTGAAAAACATTCAAGCACATGCTTGATATTAAACATATCGCAATGCCCATGTCTAGCATTTTTTAACAAAAGCTAAGATGGCGTTGCCCATAGGGATGCAGCTCAGAACGTTGTCCGAATTTTGTCCAATGTTTCCAGACATCGTAGATGGCCAAATTGACGATTCCGTAAGCGTTACCGTTATTTTATGAAACACTAGACTCTCAGGATTGCAATGGTGTATGTGAAAGTGCTCTGGTCTGATGTGCTTCGGACGATATTTGTAGTGGAACTTTGTCAGATTTGAGCAGTTTGAGACTTGGTATTGTCGTACATACATGTACCTCAATTAGGGCTGTGAATTGCGACTGTAATAAGTCAGATTTGAAAAGCGAGCAATTTACAGCCCTAATTTTAGGGCTATAGTTGGGCATGTAAAAATAAGCTTTACATGTTCAAATGTTGCATTTCATTGCAGCATTCAGTCTAGTATCTTCCGTATCGAAATAGGCTTACTCCAGTAGCAATCATGGAAGGAGTTGCTGCATGTTATTCCCTTCACTTAGCAGTCGAGTTGGCCATGCAACGGTCGAGTTGGTCAACGGTCGAGGTGACTCGACTGTGAAGTCGAGTTGGTCAACGGTCGAGTTGGTACGACGGTCGAGTTGGTACGACGGTCGAGTTGGTACGACGGTCGAGTTGGTACGACGGTCGAGTTGGTACGACGGTCGAGTTGACTGTACCCTTACCTACTGAAATTTCCGTCGCAAATGTTGGGTTTTTGAGAATCATGAAAAAGGATTGTACGCTTAGTAATAGGGATTGTGGAGGCCGCTGCAGACGACAACCTGTCCTTGCGCGCGCTCGCGGTGTAGTAAAAACACGGGTCTGGGTGGAAAACGGACCCTCCGGATCCTTCCGGATCTTCCGGATCTTATTCAAAAATGGCTATTTAACGAACATAAAGTGCTTAGTTTTACTTCTAATTACGCTTACATACCTTTTACCACCATGTACGGCCCCGTTTTTTAATCATACAGCACATCGCCATTCCACAAAGTGAAATTTCCGAAGAGATACTGACCCGTCAATGCTCCCAATGCATTGTGAAGTGCAGGCCACTAATAAAAAAGAAATTGTTTCTCCTGATTGTTTCCCATGCACGCCGGATCTTTCTTTTGAAATGACCCCTAATCTGTGTAAATTGCCGCTTTTGTTAGTGGGCATGTGTAAACGTTGCCCTTGTCGTCTTTATTGTTCTTGGTTTTACATTTTTCGTGATTTAACTCTGTAGATCATGATATAGTCCAAGAAACCCAACCATGGAGCCGACTATAACATGCTCACACATACATGTGTACGTTAATGATCATGTAGCCAGCCGGATCCTACCTGTAAAATTTTTAATTTTGAAGAAAACTAGTCGGATAAACTGTGGTAGGTGAATGAAGAGTCATAGTTAACCGCTGTTACATTACATTTAACATAGCGTTTACCACTGTCCGACAATGTGTTTCCAAAGTTACACGTAGTTTATAAGCTCTGCCCATGCACCCGCAGCGGAAGTACAGGAGTACACGCACGCACGATCATTATGGCGAGCCGGATCCTACCTCTAAAATGTTTAATTTTGAAGGAAACTAGTCGGATAAACTGTGGTAGGTGAATGGAGAGTCATAGTTAACCGCTGTTACATTACATTTAACATAGCGTTTTCCACTGTCCAAAAATTTGTTTCCAAAGTTACACGTAGTTTATAAGCTCTGCCCACACGCAACGGAAGTAGAGGAGTACACGCACGCACGTTAGTGATCATATGTCGAGCCGGATCCTACCTCTAAAATTTTTGATTTTGAAGGAAATGAGTCGGCTAAACTGTGGTAAGTGAGTGAAGAGTCATAGTTAACCGCTGTTACATTACATTTAACATAGCGTTTTCCACTGCCCGAAAATAGGCTTCCAAAGTTACACGTAGTTTATAAGCTCTGCCCACCCGCAGCGGAAGTAATATATAGTACACGCACGTTAGTGATCATATGGCGAGCCGGATCCTACCTCTAACATTTTCAATTTTGAAGGAAATTAGTCGGCTAAACTGTGGTAGGTGAGTGAAGAGTCATAGTTAATCACTGTTACATTGCATTTAACATAGCGTTTTCCACTGTCCGAAAATTTGTTTCCAAAGTTACACGTAGTTTATAATCTCTGCCCACACGCAGCGGAAGTATAGGAGTACACGCACGCACGTTAGTGATCATATGTCGAGCCGGATCCTAGCTCTAACATTTTTAATTTTGAAGGAAACTAGTCGGATAAACTGTTGTAGGTGAATGAAGAGTCATAGTTAATCACTGTTACATTACATTTAACATAGCGCTTTCTACTGTCCGAAAATTTGCTTCCAAAGTTGCACGTTTATGAAAGGCTCGTGCCCTCCTTCGCGTAATGGAAGTTCAGCAGCCCGGCGCACGTATATTGAAAACCGGATCCTACCTCTAACATTTTAAATTTTGAAGGAAATGAGTCGGCTAAACTGTGGTAGGTGAGTGAAGAGTCATAGTTAATCACTGTTACATTATATTTAACATAGCGTTTTCCACTGTCCGAAAATTTGTTTCCAAAGTTACACGTAGTTTATAATCTCTGCCCACACGCAGCGGAAGTATAGGAGTACACGCACGCACGTTAGTGATCATATGGCGAGCCGGATCTTACCTCTAAAATTTTCAATTTTGAAGGAAATTAGTCGGCTAAACTGTGGTAGGTGACTGAAGAGTCATAGTTAACCAATGTTACATTGCATTTAACATAGCGTTTTCCACTGCCCGAAAAGCTGCTTCCAAAGTTACACGTAGTTTATAAGCTCTGCCCACACGCAGCGGAAGTAGTGGAGTACACGCATGCACGTTAGTGATCATATGTCGAGCCGGATCCTACCTCTAAAGTTTTTAATTTTGAAGGAAATTAGTCGGCTAAACTGTCAGTGGTAGGTGAGTGAAGAGTCATAGTTAATCACTGTTACATTGCATTTAACATAGCGTTTTCCACTGTCCGAAAATTTGTTTCCAAAGTTACACGTAGTTTATAATCTCTGCCCACACGCAGCGGAAGTATAGGAGTACATAATACACGCACGCACGTTAGTGATCATATGTCGAGCCGGATCCTAGCTCTAACATTTTTAATTTTGAAGGAAACTAGTCGGATAAACTGTGGTAGGTGAATGAAGAGTCATAGTTAATCACTGTTACATTACATTTAACATAGCGCTTTCTACTGTCCGAAAATTTGCTTCCAAAGTTGCACGTTTATGAAAGGCTCGTGCCCTCCTTCGCGTAATGGAAGTTCAGCAGCCCGGCGCACGTATATTGAAAACCGGATCCTACCTCTAACATTTTAAATTTTGAAGGAAATGAGTCGGCTAAACTGTGGTAGGTGAGTGAAGAGTCATAGTTAATCACTGTTACATTATATTTAACATAGCGTTTTCCACTATCCGAAAATTGTTTTCCAAAGTTACACGTAGTTTATAATCTCTGCCCACACGCAGCGGAAGTATAGGAGTACACGCACGCACGTTAGTGATCATATGGCGAGCCGGATCTTACCTCTAAAATTTTCAATTTTGAAGGAAATTAGTCGGCTAAACTGTGGTAGGTGACTGAAGAGTCATAGTTAACCAATGTTACATTGCATTTAACATAGCGTTTTCCACTGCCCGAAAAGCTGCTTCCAAAGTTACACGTAGTTTATAAGCTCTGCCCACACGCAGCGGAAGTAGTGGAGTACACGCATGCACGTTAGTGATCATATGTCGAGCCGGATCCTACCTCTAAAGTTTTTAATTTTGAAGGAAATTAGTCGGCTAAACTGTGGTAGGTGAGTGAAGAGTCATAGTTAATCACTGTTACATTGCATTTAACATAGCGTTTTCCACTGTCCGAAAATTTGTTTCCAAAGTTACACGTAGTTTATAAGCTCTGCCCACCCGCAGCGGAAGTATATAGGAGTACACGCACGCACGTTAGTGATCATATGTCGAGCCGGATCCTACCTCTAAAATTTTTAATTTTGAAGGAAATGAGTCGGCTAAACTGTGGTAGGTGAATGAAGAGTCATAGTTAATCACTGTTACATTACATTTAACATAGCGCTTTCTACTGTCCGAAAATTTGCTTCCAAAGTTGCACGTTTATGAAAGGCTCGTGCCCTCCGTCGCGTAATGGAAGTTCAGCAGCCCGGCGCACGTATATTGAAAACCGGATCCTACCTCTAACATTTTAAAATTTGAAGGAAATTAGTCGGCTAAACTGTGGTAGGTGACTGAAGAGTCATAGTTAATCACTGTTACATTACATTTAACATAGCGTTTTCCACTGCCCGAAAATTTGTTTCCAAAGTTACACGTAGTTTATAAGCTATGCCCACACGCAGCGGAAGTAGTGGAGTACACGCATGCACGTTAGTGATCATATGTCGAGCCGGATCCTACCTCTAAAGTTTTTAATTTTGAAGGAAATTAGTCGGCTAAACTGTGGTAGGTGAGTGAAGAGTCATAGTTAATCACTGTTACATTGCATTTAACATAGCGTTTTCCACTGTCCGAAAATTTGTTTCCAAAGTTACACGTAGTTTATAATCTCTGCCCACACGCAGCGGAAGTATAGGAGTACACGCACGCACGTTAGTGATCATATGTCGAGCCGGATCCTAGCTCTAACATTTTTAATTTTGAAGGAAACTAGTCGGATAAACTGTGGTAGGTGAATGAAGAGTCATAGTTAATCACTGTTACATTACATTTAACATAGCGCTTTCTACTGTCCGAAAATTTGCTTCCAAAGTTGCACGTTTATGAAAGGCTCGTGCCCTCCTTCGCGTAATGGAAGTTCAGCAGCCCGGCGCACGTATATTGAAAACCGGATCCTACCTCTAACATTTTAAATTTTGAAGGAAATGAGTCGGCTAAACTGTGGTAGGTGAGTGAAGAGTCATAGTTAATCACTGTTACATTATATTTAACATAGCGTTTTCCACTGTCCGAAATTTTTTTTTCCAAAGTTACACGTAGTTTATAATCTCTGCCCACACGCAGCGGAAGTATAGGAGTACACGCACGCACGTTAGTGATCATATGGCGAGCCGGATCTTACCTCTAAAATTTTCAATTTTGAAGGAAATTAGTCGGCTAAACTGTGGTAGGTGACTGAAGAGTCATAGTTAACCAATGTTACATTGCATTTAACATAGCGTTTTCCACTGCCCGAAAAGCTGCTTCCAAAGTTACACGTAGTTTATAAGCTCTGCCCACACGCAGCGGAAGTAGTGGAGTACACGCATGCACGTTAGTGATCATATGTCGAGCCGGATCCTACCTCTAAAGTTTTTAATTTTGAAGGAAATTAGTCGGCTAAACTGTGGTAGGTGAGTGAAGAGTCATAGTTAATCACTGTTACATTGCATTTAACATAGCGTTTTCCACTGTCCGAAAATTTGTTTCCAAAGTTACACGTAGTTTATAATCTCTGCCCACACGCAGCGGAAGTATAGGAGTACACGCACGCACGTTAGTGATCATATGTCGAGCCGGATCCTAGCTCTAACATTTTTAATTTTGAAGGAAACTAGTCGGATAAACTGTGGTAGGTGAATGAAGAGTCATAGTTAATCACTGTTACATTACATTTAACATAGCGCTTTCTACTGTCCGAAAATTTGCTTCCAAAGTTGCACGTTTATGAAAGGCTCGTGCCCTCCTTCGCGTAATGGAAGTTCAGCAGCCCGGCGCACGTATATTGAAAACCGGATCCTACCTCTAACATTTTAAATTTTGAAGGAAATGAGTCGGCTAAACTGTGGTAGGTGAGTGAAGAGTCATAGTTAATCACTGTTACATTATATTTAACATAGCGTTTTCCACTATCCGAAAATTGTTTTCCAAAGTTACACGTAGTTTATAATCTCTGCCCACACGCAGCGGAAGTATAGGAGTACACGCACGCACGTTAGTGATCATATGTCGAGCCGGATCCTAGCTCTAACATTTTTAATTTTGAAGGAAACTAGTCGGATAAACTGTGGTAGGTGAATGAAGAGTCATAGTTAATCACTGTTACATTACATTTAACATAGCGCTTTCTACTGTCCGAAAATTTGCTTCCAAAGTTGCACGTTTATGAAAGGCTCGTGCCCTCCTTCGCGTAATGGAAGTTCAGCAGCCCGGCGCACGTATATTGAAAACCGGATCCTACCTCTAACATTTTAAATTTTGAAGGAAATGAGTCGGCTAAACTGTGGTAGGTGAGTGAAGAGTCATAGTTAATCACTGTTACATTATATTTAACATAGCGTTTTCCACTATCCGAAAATTGTTTTCCAAAGTTACACGTAGTTTATAATCTCTGCCCACACGCAGCGGAAGTATAGGAGTACACGCACGCACGTTAGTGATCATATGGCGAGCCGGATCTTACCTCTAAAATTTTCAATTTTGAAGGAAATTAGTCGGCTAAACTGTGGTAGGTGACTGAAGAGTCATAGTTAACCAATGTTACATTGCATTTAACATAGCGTTTTCCACTGCCCGAAAAGCTGCTTCCAAAGTTACACGTAGTTTATAAGCTCTGCCCACACGCAGCGGAAGTAGTGGAGTACACGCATGCACGTTAGTGATCATATGTCGAGCCGGATCCTACCTCTAAAGTTTTTAATTTTGAAGGAAATTAGTCGGCTAAACTGTGGTAGGTGAGTGAAGAGTCATAGTTAATCACTGTTACATTGCATTTAACATAGCGTTATTCTCTGTCCAAAAATTTGCTTCCAAAATTACACGTAGTTTATAAGCTCTGCACACACGCAGCGGAAGTAATATATAGTACACGCACGTTAGTGATCATATGTCGAGCCTTATCCTACCTCTAAAATTTTTAATTTTGAATGAAATGAGTCGGCTAAACTGTGGTAGGTGAGTGAAGAGTCATAGTTAATCACTGTTACATTACATTTAACATAGCGCTTTCTACTGTCCGAAAATTTTCTTCCAAAGTTGCTCGTTTATGAAAGGCTCGTGCCCTCCGTCGCGTAATGGAAGTATAGCAGCCCGGCGCACGTATATTGAAAACCGGATCCTACCTCTAACATTTTAAATTTTGAAGGAAATTAGTCGGCTAAACTGTGGTAGGTGACTGAAGAGTCATAGTTAACCACTGTTACATTGCATTTAACATAGCGTTTTCCACTGCCCGAAAAGCTGCTTCCAAAGTTACACGTAGTTTATAAGCTCTGCCCACACGCAGCGGAAGTAGAGGAGTACACGCATGCACGTTAGTGATCATATGTCGAGCCGGATCCTACCTCTAAAATTTTTAATTTTTAAGGAAATGAGTCGGCTAAACTGTGGTAGGTGACTGAAGAGTCATAGTTAACCACTGTTACATTGCATTTAACATTGCGTTTTCCACTGCCCGAAAATGTGCTTCCAGAGTTACACGTAGTTTATAAGCTCTGCCCACACGCAGCGGAAGTAATATATAGTACACGCACGTTAGTGATCATATGGCGAGCCGGATCCTACCTCTAAAATTTTTGATTTTGAAGGAAATGAGTCGGCTAAACTGTGATAGGTGAGTGAAGAGTCATAGTTAACCACTGTTACATTACATTTAACATAGCGTTCTCCGATGTCCGAAAATTTGCTTCCAAAGTTACACGTAGTTTATAAGCTCTGCCCACCCGCAGCGGAAGTAATATATAGTACGCGCACGTTAGTGATCATATGGCGAGCCGGATCCTACCTCTAACATTTTCAATTTTGAAGGAAATTAGTCGGCTAAACTGTGGTAGGTGACTGAAGAGTCATAGTTAACCCTTGTTACAATACATTTAACATATCGTTATCCACTGTCCGAAAATGTGCTTCCAAAGTTACACGTATAGCTTATATGCCCACATGCATCGGAAGTAATATATGAGTACACGCACGTTAGTGATCTTAGCGAGCCGGATCCTACCTCTGAAATTTTAAATTTTGAAGGAATTTAGTTGGCTAAATCGTGGAAGGTGTGTCAAGAGTTATAGTTAACCCTTGTAACATTACATTTAACATAGCGTTATCCACTAAGATTTGCTTCCAAAGTTACACGTACTTTATAAGCTCTGCCCACACGCGTATAGACCTATGGTCAAACTGTCCAACAATTAAAACGATCATTTTTTGACCTCGTTTCCTTTTGGTCAAACAAGTGTTAGCCTATAATTTGAAAGTGGCAATACCCAACAGTCACACTAGAGGGGGAATGAGCCGGAATGCCGTCGGAATAACAATTATTCGTATATTCCGGGATATTCGAAGTGCATTTTGAAAATTATGACTGCATTCTGAGTGCATTCCAAACATTTGGGCCCATTCTTGTGGCCGGCCCGAATGTTTTGCTCATGCTCAAAACATTCGAGGTGCATTCGAAGAGGAGAAATATCGAACGGCATTCGAAGTGTATTCTAACTGCATTATAAATATTCTTACGGCATTCCAACAGAATTCGAAACATTCAGTTAGAGGGAAAAATCGAAATGGCCGGCAAGCCATGGCAATCCTGCCAGAATGTCCCGAATGTGCCTCGAATGAGCCGGAATGCACCTCGAGTGCATCTCGATTGCTGCCGGAATCTATTTCGATATTAAAATAGTTCAGCTGGAATGCACTTCGAATGCCTTCTGAATATTTCGATTGCCGCTCGAATACATCTCGAATGCAGTCGGAACGATTGGCCCTTGAATGAGTCCGGACGTAATTCAGAACACCACCGAATCGGATAAAAACGCGGCTATCTGCCGCAAAGCAACATGGTCCAGGGGGTCCATGGCTGAGACTGATGAAAATGCTAGATTCGGCAGCGTTTGATACCCTATCGGGGACCATTCCGGTGGCATTCTTGTACACTCGGGACATTCGTGTTACATTCTAAGCACATTCAAAGTACATTCTAAGTATTCGAGCTGCATTCTCTTTGAATTCTTAGACGTTCGAAACATATTCGGCGGCTATTCCGGGAGCGTTCTGACTGCATTTGAGGTGAATTCGTACAGCATTCGAGGCACCTTCTAACCAGACTTCGGGTGGTATTCGGGCAGCAATCGAACCGCACTCGTACGGCATTCGAAGTGCATTCTTAATATTCTTAATTCTAACAGCATTCTAGGTATTCCTACTGTTTTCCAACTACATTTGAACTGCGTTCGAAAGCTATAGTACACCCGGAATGTGCAAGAATCATTCGAGGCGGGTTCGAAGCGCATTCTAAGTATTCGAACGGCATTCTTACAAAGCTGTAAGAATGTTGGTCAGTTTGAAATTCCCGCCCGAATGTGGCACGAAATTTGAAAAGTTTTCATTTCGGCTGGTTCTGCTTGATTCCTGCTAATTCCAATAAGTGTGACGGGGGCTTAAGAGACACCAGTATGAAATTATGGTTGGATATGGTAAAGCTGCACAAAAATTAAGACGATGATCTTTGACCTCGCTCCTTATTTTTCAAACAGATGTTGGCCCACAATACATGGTAAAACATACCAGAATGGGACAGTGGCATTACATGTATGGTTGGGTATGGTCAGGCTGTACAAAGATTGAAGACTATATGTCCTCCGACCTCGTTTCCTATTGGTCAAACAGATGTTGGCCTATAATTTAAAAGTGGCAAGAGATACCACGATGAGGTCATTGGCATTATGTGGTCAGGCATAACAATAAAGTTGATGATATTTGACTTCGTTTCCTATTGGTCAATCGGATGTTCGCCTGCGTTTTGAAAGTGGTGAGATATACTATGACGGGATTAATGCGTTTTATCTTGGACGTGCAATTGGCTTGGATTAACACAAAAAAGGATAATGACCAATGACCCTAAATTTTTATTTTAATTGTAATAATGCGGAAAAGCCCTGCATGTGTTTATCTCATAATATAACGGATTCGGCCAAAACAGACATATAAGTTGACATCTCTGACATGGCTCACACAAAAACAAATATATCAAAACCAAACATCGTGGTTTTTGTCGACGTAACAAACAATAATTATAGTTTAATAAATATATTTTTATCGGATGCATAGTTGTAGAGTTCATCGCAGTACTTTCGCCATCTATTTAGTATATTGTCCGTGCTTCTCAGCAAATTTGGTTGACGTTTTCCTCCGAACGAATTTTTAAAGCATTTTATTTATTTTAACGACAAAACATCATACTTTGTATTTTAGGCTTCGGCAACCCTGCGAAAAACGCCGGTTTTTTTTGGTATGCGGCGCGCCCTCTGGACTGGTGCCATGGTCTGTCAGATCTCTTTTCTTCTGTCTCAGAATATTTGGCATGGCCATCGGTATGGAGGTCGCATTGTGCGCTGCGCGTTGCAGACCAAGCACGGGAGGTCAGACTTGAGCAGGTCTACGCCTTGAATTATTGGCAAATAATTATAAATATTGACAGCAATTTTTCGATAACTAAACGTTGGTCAATTTTTTTCGTTGATGTCTAATTTAAAAAATAATTTTTATGTTTCCAGAAAATTATCAATAATTTTTTTTTTCAAGGTGCCACACTCAGAATGTACAGACCATATACAGTTGAAGTCTACATACATGTACACCACTACTATCATCACTCATAGTAAACAGGACTACCCGAACCATTGCAAGGTGTGCAAGCTATGTTTTAAGTACTGCAAGCGCGTGAGAAATTCAAAAAAATCACTACTTTAGTAAAGAATGTTACAAAAATGGTGACAACGCAAGTTTAAGCACACCAGTTGTAACACAGTTGTATATGTAAACTTCTGACAACAACTGTATCTACTTCTTTTCTTTCATCCTGAGAATCTTTCCATTATTATCTTCAATTACAGCAGAGTTTCCGCGCTTCCTATCGCTTGTCAGAATTCTTTGCGCTTATTACACTTTTTCCAAACTTCTTCTGTGATCCATGATTTCTTGCCGGTCTTCTTCTTCCCCAAAACTTTCATTGCCGATTCATTCATGCACTTCTTGAATCCTTCTGTCTGCTATCATCCAGCAACAACAGGGATGCGAACCTTCCACCAAGTTCAGCTTGGAACTCTCTTGCAATGTTTGGGTCCTTTATTCACCTTTTCAAGGTGGTACTTAAGGCAGAATTCAACAATTTTAAATAATTTCCTTTCTACACGTATATAACATTGTTCTTGTTATCGAACAGGGACGACGAGGCACGTTTGACGTCACTTTCCTGGCTGTGGTCTGGAAATGTTCCTTTCTCTGTTCACAGCCGGTATTTGTTCCATTAACGTAACACGTTCAGCAACGTTCATAAAATATGCCAACCTTGTCTAACGTTTCGCTTCAGCAAAAAGCAGGTAGCTCTCTAAATGTCAAAGGGTGAAAACCATTCTTTTAAGAGCCATATAAGAGACAGCTCGTTTTGGAGTGAATATTTCGCTCTTTTAGAGTGCTTTTTCACTCTATAAGAGAGTTAAAACACACTCTAAATGAGTAAAATATCCACTAAAAAGAGTGAAATTATCACTCGAAACGAGCTGTCGTTTATGCTCTTGAAAGAGTGATTTTCACTCTTTTACATAGAACGTGTCCAAATTGAATATCGACGTTGTCATTTTAACGGTATATGACCAGACTTTCGGCAACATGATTAACATCCGTAGGCCCTATAGCACGTCCGGGGAGCCGTTAAAACCGTGTATTATAGTTACTTTGTGACCAAAATTACGAACAGCAAAACCTCACGTAAATTACATGCAGTCACCCGCTGTATAGGACCATCGAACCCGCCATTTGCCATCGGCATGCTCGATGGTCGAGTGCTGCCTGGCATGCAGGAGGCCAGGTCGTCGGTTCCCCGAGCACGCTAAGAGATTTAGTGTGTCCTCGGGAAACGCACTTGTATGGTGCATACCACGTCGTGAATGTGGAAAATGTATACTTAACATCATTTGGACTGACGCAATAATTCCTTATAGGCCTACTTTAAGCAAAACTGTTGTCTTAAGCAGGCCTCCCACTGTGCGATATTGGCCACGAATTAGGCACGATTAGCTACGATTGGGTACGATTGGGTACGATTGTGTGTAGAGTCTATAGGCAGTCTCCGATAATCGTACCAATTCGTAGGACATTCGTGGCCAAAATCGCACAGTGGGAGGCCTGCTTAAAGCGGGCCTCCCACTGTGCGATTTCGGCCACGAATTAGGTACGATTAGCTACGATTTGGTACGATTGTGTGTAGAGTGTATAGGCAGTCTCCGATAATCGTACCAATTCGTAGGAAATTCGTGGCAAAAATCGCACAGTGGGAGGCCTCCCACTGTGCGATTTTTGCCACGAATTAGCTACGAATGGGTACGATTGTGTGTAGAGTCTATAGGCAGTCTCCGATAATCGTACCAATTCGTAGGAAATTCGATTGGGTACGATTTGGTACGATTGTGTGTAGAGTCTATATAGACAGTCTCTGGTAATCGTAACAAATCGTACCAATTCGTAGGAAATTCGTGGCAAATATCGCACAGTGGGAGGCCCGCTTTAAGCGGGCCTCCCACTGTGCGATTTTTTTCACGAATTTCCTACGAATTGGTACGATTACCAGAGACTATCTATAGACTCTACACACAATCGTACTTAATCGTAGGAAATTCGTGGCCAAAATCGCACAGTGGGAGGCCCGCTTTAAGCGGGCCTCCCACTGTGCGATTTCCGCTACGAAATAGGTACGATTAGCTACGATTTAGTACGATTGTGTATACACTCTATATACAATCGTACCAAATCGTAGCTAATCGTAGGAAATTCGTGGCAAAAATCGCACAGTGGGAGGCCCGCTTTAAGCAGGCCTCCCACTGTGCGATTTTGGCCACGAATTAGGCACGATTAGCTACGATTAGCTACGATTAGCTACGATTAGCTACGATTGTGTGTAGAGTCTATAGGCAGTCTCCGATAATCGTACCAATTCGTAGGACATTCGTGGCCAAAATCGCACAGTGGGAGGCCTGCTTTACACTCTAAAAGAAACTTAGTCAAAAATAACTATAGTCTAGACAATAAAGGGTCAGCTAGGTGCAGTATAGTTTGAGTAGATTTTCTAATCAGGAAGACTGAAATCTTTGTAACGTCATACTCAAACAGATATCTAGTTCAAACAACTACCAGGTGGAATGGCATAATATGTCCCATTTTTCCTTGTCCCAAAGCTGTCAGATTACTATGGTTTAAATAATTTGCAGTTTCCCCAAATTTTACTTCACGAGTTGACAAGAAAAGCTCGACTAAAAGTGTTGGTAGCAATGCACCACACGATTCTCCCGTTTACAATCATATGGTACTTTTGTCGGAGAAGATTTTTGTAGAAGATGATTTTTTTTACCATTCACAAAAACCATGCATTGATTTTTAAATTTTCTCGCGGGAAAACACATAATAATAATAATGTACGCATTAACAGCGCCGTAATAGCATTGTGCCGATATCCGTATAGCGTTTTGATGAGCAGTGCTGTCACTTTAATTCTTCCATTTATTAATTTCTTTTGTCGACAACGCCATGAATTTCCCGACAGTAGCATGATTTTGCCGACAAAAATGAATAATGAGGGTGGGGCTGCTACGATATTTTGGTGTCCTGCGACGAAAAATAGCGTCGTAGAGGACTGTCGTGAGGTTTTGGTCTGGATCAAAATCAAAATGTTGTCTTGGGTATTTTTTTCGCTCGTGGCCATGTCGTACGACTGTCCTACGACATGCGTACAATTATCGCACGATTTTAGGGTGACTCTTCACTCACCTACACAGTTTAGCCGAGTAATTTCCTTCAAAATTTAAAATTTTAGAGGTGGGATCCGGATCGCCATATGACCACTAACTTGGTCCAATATTTCTTCCGTTGCGTGTTGGCATAGAGCTTATAAACTAGGCCTGTATACGTGTAACTTTGGAAGCAAATTTTCGGACAATGAAAAACGATGTTAGTGTAATTTAACAGGAGTTAACTATAACTCTTGATACACCTTCCACAGTTCAGCCGGCTAATTTCTGTGAAAGTTTAGAATTTTAAAGGTAGGATCCGGCTCGCCATATGATCACTAACTTGGGTGTATAGGCCTACTCCTATTCCGCTGCGTGTGGGCAGAGTTTATAAACTATACGTGTAACTTTGGAAGAAAATTTTTGGACAGAGGATAACGCTATGTTAAATGTAATGTAACAGGGGTTAACTATGACTCTTTATTCACCAGTTAAGCCGACTAAATTCCTTTAAAATTTAACATTTTAGAGGTAGGATCCGGCTCGCTAAGATCACTAACGTGCGTGCATGTACTTCCGCTGCGTGTGAGCCGAGCTATAAACTACGTGTAACTTTGAAAACAAATTTTCGGACAGTGGAAAACGCTATGTTAAATGCAATGTAACAGTGGTTAACTATGACTCTTCAGTCACCTACCACAGTTTAGCCGACTAATTTCCTTCAAAATTGAAAATGTTAGAGGTAGGATCCGGCTCGCCATATGATCACTAACGTGCGTGTACTATATATTACTTCCGCTGCGTGTGTGCAGAGCTTATAAACTACGTGTAATTTTGGAAGCAAATTTTTGGACAGAGGATAACGCTATGTTAAATGCAATGTAACAGTGGTTAACTATGACTCTTCATTCACCTACCACAATTTATCCGACTAGTTTCCTTCAAAATTAAACATTTTAGAGCTAGGATCCGGCTCGCCATTTGATCACTAACGTGCGTGCGTGTACTCCTATACTTCCGCTGCGTGTGGGCAGAGCTTATAAACTACGTGTAACTCTGGAAGCACATTTTCGGGCAGTGGAAAACGCAATGTTAAATGCAATGTAACAGTGGTTAACTATGACTCTTCAGTCACCTACCACAGTTTAGCCGACTAATTTTCTTCAAAATTAAAAATGTTAGAGGTAGGATCCGGTTTTCAATATACGTGCGCCGGGCTGCTGAACTTCCATTACGCGACGGAGGGCACGAGCCTTTCATAAACGTGCAACTTTGGAAGCAAATTTTCGGACAGTAGAAAGCGCTATGTTAAATGTAATGTAACAGTGATTAACTATGACTCTTCATTCACCTACCACAGTTTAGCCGACTCATTTCCTTCAAAATTAAACATTTTAGAGGTAGGATCCGGCTCGACATATGATCACTAACGTGCGTGCGTGTACTCCTATACTTCCGCTGCGTGTGGGCAGAGATTATAAACTACGTGTAACTTCGGAAGCAAATTTTCGGACAGTGGAAAACGCTATGTTAAATGTAATGTAACAGTGGTTAACTATGACTCTTCATTCACCTACCACAGTTTAGCCGACTCATTTCCTTCAAAATTTAAAATTTTAGAGGTAGGATCCGGCTCGACATAATCACTAACGTGCGTGCGTGTACTCCTATACTTCCGCTGCGTGTGGGCAGAGCTTATAAACTATACGTGTAACTTTGGTAGACATTTTTGGACAGAGGATAACGCTATGTTAAATGTAATGTGTTAACTATGACTCTTTATTCACCTACCACAGTTTAGTCGACTAATTTCCTTCAAAAGTAAAAACTTTAGAGGTAGGATCCGGCTCGCTATATGATTACTAACGTGCTTGCGTGTACTCCTATACTTCCGCTGCGGGTGGGCAGAGCTTATAAACTATACGTGTAAATTTGGAAGCAAATTTTCGGACAGTGGAAAACGCTATGTTAAATGCAATGTAACAGTGATTAACTATGACTCTTCAGTCACCTACCACAGTTTAGCTGACTAATTTCCTTTCAAATTGAAAATTTTAGAGGTAGGATCCGGCTTTCAATATACGTGCGCCGGGCTGCTATACTTCCATTACGCGACGGACGGCACGAGCCTTTCATAAACGTGCAACTTCGGAAGCAAATTTTCGGACAGTGAAAAGCGCTATGTTAAATGTAATGTAACAGTGGTTAACTATGACTCTTCACTCACCTACCACAGTTTAGCCGACTAATTTCCTTCAAAAGTAAAAATGTTAGAGGTAGGATCCGGCTCGCTATATGATTACTAACGTGCGTGTATGCGTGTATATACTTCCGCTTTGGGTGGGCAGAGCTTTTAAACTACGTGTAACTTTGGAAGCAAATTTTCGGACAGTGGATAACGCTATGTTAAATGTAATGTAACAAGGGTTACCTATGACCCTTCAGTCACCTACCACAGTTTAGTCGACTAATTTCCTTCAAAATTGAAAATGTTACAGGTAGGATCCGGCTCGCCATAAATCACCAACGTGCGTGCGTGTATACTCCTATACTTCCGCTGCGGGTGGGCAGAGCTTATAAATTACGTGTAAATTTGGAAGCAAATTTTCGGACAGTGGAAAACGCTATGTTAAATGCAATGTAACAGTGATTAACTATGACTCTTCAGTCACCTACCACAGTTTAGCTGACTAATTTCCTTCCAAATTGAAAATTTTAGAGGTAGGATCCGGCTTTCAATATACGTGCGCCGGGCTGCTATACTTCCATTACGCGACGGAGGGCACGAGCCTTTCATAAACGTGCAACTTCGGAAGCAAATTTTCGGACAGTGAAAAGCGCTATGTTAAATGTAATGTAACAGTGGTTAACTATGACTCTTCATTCACCTACCACAGTTTAGCCGACTAATTTCCTTCAAAATTAAACATTTCAGAGATAGGATCCGGCTCGCCATATGATCACCAACTTGCGTGTACTCCTACTTCCGCTGCGTGTGGGCAGAACTTATAAACTACGTGTAACTTTGGAAGCAGCTTTCCGGGCAGTGGAAAACGCTATGTTAAATGTAATGTAACAGCGGTTAACTATGACTCTTCACTCAGCTACCACAGTTTAGCCGACTAATTTCCTTCAAAATTAACAATGTTAGATGTATGATCCGGCTCGCTATATGATCACCAACGTGCGTGCGTGTACTCCTACTTCCGCTGCGGGTGGGCAGAGCTTATAAACTAGGTGCAACTTTGGAAGCAAATTTTCGGACAGTGGATAACGCTATGTTAAATGTAATGTAACAAGGGTTACCTATGACCCTTCAGTCACCTACCACAGTTTAGCTGACTAATTTCCTTCCAAATTGAACATTTTAGAGGTAGGATCCGGCTTTCAATATACGTGCGCCGGGCTGCTATACTTCCATTACGCGACGGACGGCACGAGCCTTTCATAAACGTGCAACTTCGGAAGCAAATTTTCGGACAGTGAAAAGCGCTATGTTAAATGTAATGTAACAGTGGTTAACTATGACTCTTCAGTCACCTACCACAGTTTAGCCGACTAATTTCCTTCAAAAGTAAAAATTTTAGAGGTAGGATCCGGCTCGCTATATGATTACTAACGTGCGTGTATGCGTGTACTCCTATACTTCCGCTTTGGGTGGGCAGAGCTTATACGTGTAACTTTGGAAGCAAATTTTCGGACAGTGGAAAACGCTATGTTAAATGCAACTTAACAGTGGTTAACTATGACTCTTCAGTCACCTACCACAGTTTAGCCGACTAATTTCCTTTAAAATTGAAAATTTTATAGGTAGGATCCGGCTCGCCCGATGATCACTAACGTGCGTTAGTGATCACTAACGTGCGTTAGTGATCACTAACGTGCGTGCGTGTACTCCTATTCTTCCGTTGCGGGTGGGCAGAGCTTATAAACTATAGGTGCAACTTTGGAAGAAAATATTTGGACAGTGGATAACGCTATGTTAAACGCAATGTAACAATGGTTAACTATGACTCTTCAGTCACCTTCCACAGTTTATCCAACTAATTTCCTTCAAAAGTAAAAATTGTAGAGGTAGGATCCGGCTCGCTATATGATTACTATAACGTGCGTGCGTGTACTCTTATTCTTCCACTGCGGGTGGGCAGAGCTTATAAACTATACGTGTAACTTTGGAAGCAAATTTTCGGACAGTGGATAACGCAATGTTAAATGCAATGTACCAGTGATTAACTATGACTCTTTAGTCACCTACCACAGTTTAGCTGACTAATTTCCTTCAAAATTTAAAATTATACAGGTAGGATCCGGCTGGCTACATGATCATTAACGTACACATGTATGTGTGAGCGTGTTATAGTCGGCTCCATGGTTGGGTTTCTTGGACTATATCATGATCTACAGAGTTAAATCACGAAAAATGTAAAACCAAGAACAATAAAGACGACAAGGGCAACGTTTACACATGCCCACTAACAAAAGCGGCAATTTACACAGATTAAGGGTCATTTCAAAAGAAAGATCCGGCGTGCATGGGAAACAATCAGGAGAAACAATTTCTTTTTTATTAGTGTCCTGCACTTCACAATGCATTGGGAGCATTGACGGGTCAGTATCTCTTCGGAAATTTCACTTTGTGGAATGGCGATGTTCTGTATGATTAAAAAACGGGGCCGTACATGGTGGTAAAAGGTATGTAATCGTAATTAGAAGTCAAACAAGGCACTTTCTGTTCGTTAATTAGCCATTTTTGAAAAAGATCCGGAAGATCCGGAAGGATCCGGAAGGTCCGACTTATACATACAGCCTAAAAAGACTACACTACGCTATCTCAAATTTCGATGTTTTCTTGAAAATGAGGCAGTTGCGACGGAAATAAATGCCAGTAAGGGTATTCTAGAATCATCCAAGCTATCGATTCCAATAATTAATTTCATTAGATTCCAGTTGTGACCTAAAGTAAAAAAGGTACAATTATAGAATGTTTAATTTAAAACAACAAAATAAAACTTTAATACATGGAGACAAGGAATCCAATGTGCAGATGTGTGACCTCCAGCGTCAAACCGGCCGCACGCGTGATCGACGTACTTGCAAAAGCCACGCCCAAATTATTTATAGTTCCCACAAAACATAGTTCCAGAAAATATAGTTCCCACAAAATATAGTTCCATAACAGTACTACATGTACGTATGTAACTTCAAGCAAATTCTAGCCTTGCGTTGGGAGAACAAAGCGGCAACTTGGCATGCAGATCAGTGTTGAGAAGAGCAAGGTTATGAGAATGGTCCAATGAAGAACTACATTGCCTTTTATTAACGGTCCACACTTTTGTTATTTTTCTGCACATGACAATCTAGGCCGGTATCTAAATTTCTAACTTTCGATAACAATGAAGAAACATTAATCTAACTCTATAAACAGGAAATGAACTTTAATGAAAGAGTTGGGGTTGCGGGTTCAATACCCGGCCGTGATACCTGTGCACTTGAGCAAGGCACTTAAACACACTTGCTCCATCCTTCGGAAGGGATGTAAAGCCGGTGGTCTAGTGCGTTGGGTAATGCACTTTAAAGATCCCAGAGCTATCTTTCGTGAAGAGCGAGGACAGTGCAATGGGCACTTTTAAGGAATCCTTGGTTTAAGTACCAGAAAGAATTAATAATAATAATAATAATGACTGAAACAGAAATAACTGAAAGATTTTGTAACGTTTTATTTCAACAAATTTACAAGTTTCAAACATAAGCTGGCATTTTGTCACTTGTAATAATAAAGATCCTTTAGACTACAATTTATTACGTTTACATGATTAAAAACTGCAAATGTTAAAGGACGGATAATATCTTTCCAAATTTACAAACGAAATATCTTTCTATATAAAAATATACTATTTCAAATCACAAACATTTCTCTCACTAAAAACAAATTTCAGTACACTGCAATGTTTCCACATTCCTTTATATAATGAAACGAACAGTTGTTTGACTTGTCATTAAAATAACAAAATCCAAACTGTTGAAAAATACAACAAACTATTCACTGAAACTCACCAGGGGCCAATTTGTAGCAGATATTCTTGTGAAAAACGCAAGTTGACATACAATTTCGACTATTGACTCATTTTTATAAAGCAAACAAATTTTTGATTAAGCAATTTTGTTTGCTTAATTGCTTTATGAAATTGGCCCCTGGCAACATAACTACATACAGAGATTAAGTTCGCAGCCGAGTCTATTCCTTCAGAACCCTCATCAGAAATGTATGCTGCATGAAAATGCCTGGAGGGGCTTTCTAAACATGCAGTACGTCATGCATGCAGCAGGCAGCCTAAATATTAAAATGGGCTTTTTTGCTTTATTATTATTATTATTATTATTTCTTTCTGGTATTCATACCAAGGATTCCTCAATAGTGATCAATGCACTGTCACTCGGAAGCGTGAGGAAACAAGTGCCACAACCCGTCGCGGCCCGGAATCGAACCCACATTCTAGTACTGGCACAGGAACTTGAGTTCGACGCGCTAGACCGCTCGGCCATAACAACCCTTTGCTTAGTTTCTCCAGGTTGATAACATCAAGTCTAGATCTGTAATACTTCAAGTTAGTTGTCTCTTTCATGTCAGCTGGTAGAAGATTCCATTCCGGTATGGTATATGGGTAGAGTGAAAACTTGTAGCAATCTTTGTTGAATGTTATTCTTTTTAAATTGTTTGGATGATCATTTCTAGATTGTCTATTATGGGTCATCTCCTCCTTTGTAAGTTTAAAGGAAGGGACAACACTTGCAAAGGTTGCCTAACTCTGTATGCTTCATGTAAGTCGCCATCTTCTGCAGTTCGGCGCTCGGACTTGAGAGGGCGTGAGTCAGGACACAACAGATTTTTACATACTTCATGGCATATGGGAGTCGGGGAACAAGGCATCAATCTTGACGTCATCCATGCAATTGTTGCATGTTGACGTCATCATCCCTTTCAAAATTTGAAATATGGCACAGCACATACACGTAGTTGCAATAGTTGCAGAGTTTATCATCAAAATTAATTGGGTTGCCAACGTTGAAAACAAGATTCTCTGATTCTCATGAAGGTTTATGCACCGGGCAATACATCAGTAATATTTTTGATTAAATTAGTCGATAACTTCAAACAAGTGTTTTGAGATGGTCAAAGTTAAAGATGAGTTAATACAAATGCATGAACAGGCACGTAATGGTGCTTTGGTTGTAGTAAATTTTGACAGCATCTGACAAATTAAAGGTAAATTATAATATTCTAAAGCAAAGAAATACTGAGATATTAGTGCAAATCATATATTTTTGCACAGCATATAACCCCCACGAACATTTCTTTGGCAAACATTTGAAAAATGAAACTCAACTCTGTACCTTGGAAACTAAATTTAAAGTTATTTTCCAGCGATAAACAAGTTTTTACCTAGAAGAAACCGAGCTTTGCAAGTGAAAAACGTTAAGACTAGTTAATCTGTGATGGACTCTACAAAAACTCTACATAAAAATCTGGCATAAAAAGATATATCTGAGTATGTTATAGTTCATTTAAAATAAAAACTAAACTTTGCACACGTCACTTCACAACACAATTATACACCCTTAATCACTTCAATCATCAGTGCCAAATTTTGATTCTGTCAAAAACCTGTGAGAGAAGCTCTAGTATTTAGCATTATTATATAAAATGAAGCTTTTGCGGACACCGTGCGTTTCTGTTACTGTGCAGCACAGAGCCCAGATTCGATGTGCGTGCACGTTGGGCGCACCCACGAACACACGCGTACGCGCGCGTCATGGACCGAGGGAATGGATTGCGTGCGTGTGCAACGTGCGCCAGAGTACAGTAACAAAATATACTGTACAACAGTAACAAAAGCGCATGCATTTGTAAACTAACGTTTTCAACACCAAACGGACAAAAATCTCGCGGAAATCTTTCAAAACAAAGCTTCATTTTATATAACAATAATAATATTGGATGTCTTTTCGGGTGATATGAGAATATACCGCACTCGTCATAAAAAAAATACCGAACTCGCCTTCGGCTCGTTCAGTATTTTCATGACTCGTGCGGTATATTCTCATATAACCCTCAAAGCCATCAAATATTATATAATATTTCATAGTTCATAAGTCGATACTATTGACATAAGTGTTATCGGTATTGACTGGTAGTTACCTCATTACATTGATTCTCTTTCAGTGATTGGTTAAAAGCAGATCACGTGACATGGATTAGTTCAACCATTTCCGTGCGCAAGATGTATTATCGTTTGAACTTACGCGTCAAAGGTCAAACGACTTCCCCCGCAAGTTAATCACGTCACAGACCTTGACAAAATTCCGCAGAGAAAGAGTTAAGTTTCCATAGCAGACGTCATTTCCCGCTGCTGATCCACACTCCTCTGCGATCCTCCGCTGCGACCGCTACCGCGTGATTCAACCAATCTCGTAGGTGATGGTGCAAACCGCTTGGACCCGACTCCTGGGGTCGCTGGGATGTTTATGAAGTCCTGGGATCCCAACCCACCGGTCGTTTTTGGACGATGACGAGTCCGGAGTGACTCCCTTGATCCTAGGTCCTCCCAGCTCCGGTCTGTGGGCCTGGAGGTACCCTTCTGTATGGCTGCACGGAGGTCTTTGTCTAGTCCTACGACACCCATCTCACCAAAAACCTTCACAGTAATAAAAACACAAGTTATTCTTTCAAAATGCTGCACTTTTTGTGTTTGCATGCACTAGATACAGCACTACCCGTCAGTCGGGCCATCCAAAGTTATCAACATTTTTACAGTTCTACAGAGTGTAGTATTTATCAAGAAGCCCCATCGCCCCCCTCCCTCCCTCGAAATACTACTTATCAAAATAAAAATCGTCACTACCCTGAAATCTGCGCCAGCGTGAACTAGACGCGCGCGTCGAGATTTTGAGCGTGTGTGATTTCCTAACTAGAGTTCCTGACTAGGCACTAGTCTCAAAAATTAGTGCCCGGTTCCTGAGCCCTCTGGAGGTTGCCAACTGTGTCAGTGAACAGCAACTCGGAAACAAACTATGAAGCCAAAAGTTCCCATACTTGGGCACGTTTGTATTAGGCTTGTGCTTACTACATCATTTTGGGGGTCAAAGAATGCTGTGTCATTGTTGAAGCGATGTGTGCGTGTGTTGTGAGCATGTGTGACGCGCTGTACTAAGGTTTCCATTGGTAAAATAAACTGTGTTAAGCCTGCCATAGGCACACACAACGCGCACGCACATCGTTTTGACAATGACGCGGCATTATTTGACTCCCAAATGACAAACTCGCAATGGGTCAGTACTTGGGCAATAAAGCCTTGTGGGTCTGGAATCTTAAGCAACACTTGATACAAACCTCGACAATAGCGCCGTCTGGGAGACGCAAGAAATGCCTATAAAGCTCCCTCAGTCCATCCAGGTGCAGGATGTGGATGGATACGTGGGTCGTTATCTCACATTTAGTCTTGGCTTGTTTGTCACCTTCCATAGTGTCTTCATCCGCCTGTAAAGGGGAAAGAAGTAGAACCATTGTTGTGTTTAACTGCATCCAGATTTCCCAAACTCAAGGACATTTGAGTCTTTCTATAAATTAGGGGTCCAAAAGTGTGACATTTGGTGTCCCCGTTACACCTGATATGTGTTATTTTTTTGTACACAAATCATTAAAATGGCCTTTAAACCATTTTGTATGAATTGTACTTTATGTACTCACTCTTTGAGATGGAAAGTGTTTAAAGAATGTGTCCTGAATTTACAAAAACAATATTTAAAATATAACGGGGGACACCAACATTGGACCCCTAATTTATAAAAAGACCCATTTGTCTACATTTCAAAGGAATTTTTGGCACCCCCATTTTTCTCACGGGTGTTGAGATTTTGATACCATATCATTTTGCTATATTTTCTAATTACTGATGAATTTAGAAACACGAGAAAATTGCAATGCCCCGACTGGGATTCGAACCCAGATCCTTGGCATACATGGCCAACTGCTCTACCAACTGAGCTACCTGGGCATCACAACAATCTCGTGCTTGCCACTCTTTTTCATTACTATTCTGAAATTTCACGTTCTCGTATATTTTGAAGGATATCATGAAAAAACCACCAATATTTTGTAAAAGCAGCGCAATGTTCATACCAACCTTTTTGATTCCACAAAATGGGACGCTAATTTCCTGTTTTCTTCCCATGGATAGTATTTTACATGATTGTTGGGTTAAAACGAAATCGAAAACGAAATCCATTTTATGGAAAAATCTGAACACGCTCCTTTAAGTAATAAGAATTAGAGCCTGAGAATAAGACCACTCCAAGAAACGAGCTTCATCTTACGTTCTCCTCCTCCCAGATGTAGTCATACACAGCCACTTTGCGTCTCTCCCCTTCCTCGCCTCTCCACTGCTCGGCTTTCTTGCAGATGAACGCTAGCTCTTGGTTGCTGATCTCAAGATCATAGGGAATGAAGAATTCGTCTTGGCTTGCGTGGAGTCGGTGGAAGATGTCTAGCATGCGACCGTTGTTGTGGAGTCTGGAAAATTAAAACAACAACAATGGGTACGGGTTCGAATCTCCTCACAGCCAGAAAAATCCTGCTATATAGACCGTATCGAAAAGCTGCCATCTTGTAGGCCCGCAGTTTCTTTGTTTAATGGTTGTACATTTTGTACTTACAAAAGTTGCCCAACAAAATTGTAAAACATCACCAAACTACATACATTTGCAGCACCATAGTGGGAAAAAAGGGGTCGTCCAAAGTTGTCACGGTTCTACAGAGCGTAGTATTTTTCAAGACTCCCTTTCTCCCCCCGAAATACTACTTACCAACATTTTTTGTCACTACCATGAAATGTCAACATTTTACAGTGCATGTAAAGTCCTACGCGGCCCTCGACCCCCCTCCCCCTTCCTAGGCTTGGTAGAACAGTGAAAAATGTTGACAACTTTGGATGGCCCCTGAAAGAGTGTAATATAGACCTACCGCAGGAAGTACATGTAGAAAATGACAGCAGCAAAGAACATTAGGAACACGTAGATGGGGACAGTTAGCAGAATACCCATAAGGCCACTGCCATGTGTCTGTTGGAAGTGGTAATACAGCTTGGCTGCGTCTGCTATGGGCTCATCACCAGTCTCGTAGTTGTAGCGCTGTGGGGGCAAGCAAGGGTATAATGAGTTGTTTTTTAATGGGTTTAATGAACTTCAATTCGCAGCCTGTAGGCTGAATTGCATGAAGCTCACAAGTATGTCCAACCTAAACATTGAGATACATTATTATTTATTATTCTTATTATTTCTTTCTGGTATTCATACCAAGGATTCCTCAATAGTGCACCGTCACTCGCAAGCGTGAGGAAACCCATGAAGAATTAGAATTAGAAATGGCCAGAGACACCAGGGAATCCCCTTGCTCTTCACGAAAGAATGCTCTGGGATCTTTAGAGTGCGTCACCATTACCTAACACACTGGACCAACGGCTTTACATCCCTTCCGAAGGATGGAGCAACTGTGGTTGAGTGCTTTGCTCAAGGGCACAGGTACCGCAGCCGGAGGGAGGTTCGAACCCGCAACCCCAAGTTTTCACCTATGATTGTGAGTCAATGGCCCAAACCACTCGGCCACGGTAGGTGGGTGGCGTTATGGTAGGTGGGTGGTGCCATTGGCAGGTAGCCAACAGTCAGAGACACTGGGTAATCTCCTTATGAAAGAGTGCTCTGGATCTTTCAAGTATGTTACACAACACACCGGACCAACAGCTTTACATCTGTTCTGAAGCATGGAGTAAGTGTGTTTAAAGTGCCTTGCAGTGTTACTGCATCTAAGTGGCTAAAATATCTACAAGGCAGTTTTATCAACATACGCTTTTAGTTACAGGTGGAAATAGCGCTGTTTTTAACAGTTTACCAGTCAGGTACTCTATCTATCACCACCTGACCTAACTTACCCCTATCGGTGCATCCACGATAGCGATCAAAACCGCATCCAGGAACGTGTGAATGCTGAACACAATGACCAGTTTGCAGAGAATCGTTGGGAAATTTCCAGCAATCTTCTGGCAAAGCCACGCTGCGAGAACCATCAGGATTAAAATGACGATGTTTGTCATTGGTCCTAGGATCACAACGGCGACCAGCTCGCGAGTGTGCAAGAGGGATGATTGATAGTTCAGGTTGACGCTGTAGGGGAGCAGCTCGAACCTGTCAACAAAGATAAAACATGTTTTATTTCTCGCTTGTTTTATGCATTAAATTCATCAGGGTGTTATAGCCGAGCGGTCTAGTTCCTTAAGTTAAGTTCCTGTGCTAGTACTAGAATGTAGGTTCGATTCCTGGCCGTGACGGGTTGTGGCACCTGTGCCCTTGAGCAAGGCACTCAACCACACTTGCTCCCATTCCTGTAATTGGCGGTCCCTCCGCTGTTGGATGTGGTATATAAATAACAATGTTTGTCAATGGTCTTATTTCTCTGCAACACTATGGCTGCGTTCGGGCGTGCAGTTCTCGCTACTCCGGAGTAATGCCTGCGCATTGCACTCGGGTCACATTACGCGAACGGCAAATCCGCAGTCATGAATGGCCATCAGTCAAGATGGCCGTATCTATATATTGCCATGACTACACAGAAAACACAGTTTCACTGCTCATGAGAAACTGAAGAAAATACAGACCGTAAGTCGTGAGAACCTTTGATGCCGTCTGAAACAAACTGTAGTGAGTTGCTGTTTCAGTTATCGAGTTGACACGGTAAGCAAATTCATGGCACTCGTACAAATCACATGGCACTCGTCAGGAGTAGCGAGAGCATACTCTCACTGACCCGAGTGTCATTAAATAATCTTGGCGTTCGCGCGCGCAGGAGTATGCTCATGTTAACACGAGTACACGCCCGAACGCAGCCTGGGGTGGACGCCACAAAGCGAGATTTGCTACACTGATAGGCTGTCCTTAGCCATCAAGTTCAAGTTCAAAACATGGTGTGTACAAATGAATGGTGGACAATGCGTCAACCGTGGAAGACAGCTGGGGTGTTATGGCCGAGCGGTCTAGTGCGTCGAACTCAAGTTCATGTGCCAGTACTAGAATGTGGGTTCGATTCCGGGCCGTGGCACTTGTATTCTTGAGCAAGGCACTTAATCACACTTGTTTCATCCTTCGGAAGAGATGCAAAGCCGTTGGTCCAGTGTGTTAGGTAACAGTAACGCACTTTAAACATCCCAGAGCATTCTTTCGTGAAGAGCAAGGGAGGGATTCCCCGGTGTTTCTGGCCGTTTCTAATTCAACTTAGAAGTTGATAGTTATTCGAATATATATGTTAATTGATCCCATTTCTGTAATTGGCGGTTTTTTCCGCTGTTGAATGTGGTGAATAAATAAATTAAAAAAAAAAAAAAAAATGATGTTTTAATTCGTCAACTGCCCCTATCACTGTATACTGCCAGAACATGTTTACATGTCCTCCAGCGTCAAGTGGTTCCTACTTACTTGTTGATAGGTATACCAATGAGGGTCAGGTATCCCCACTGGCCCAGGTAGTGCATGTAGACTCGCACAAAGAACAGAAGGCACAGTAGAACGATAAGGCTCCAGAACTCGCGGGATCGCCACTGGGAAAGGCCCAACTCTGCTAGGAGCTGACGAGAGATGTACTGGACCTTCTGGTGACCGGCTTGGGCCAATCGGCCTTTGGTAGAGAAAGGTTTCCTGCAAAAATCAAAGAGAAGACAGTCTTGTGAGACGTCATCAGGATCTTAAGGGTCTTGAGACATCGGCAGGGTGACACCCAACTCTGCTAGGAGGTGACGAGAGATGTACTGGACCTTCTGGTGACCGGCTTGGGCCAATCGGCCTTTGGTAGAGAAAGGTTTCCTGCAAGAATCAAAGAGAAGACAGTCTTGTGAGACGTCATCAGGATCTTAAGGGTCTTGAGACATCGGCAGGGTGACACCCAACTCTGCTAGGAGGTGACGAGAGATGTACTGGACCTTCTGGTGACCAGCTTGGGCCAATCGGCCTTTGGTAGAGAAGGGTTTTCTGCAAGAATCAAAGAGAAGACAGTCTTGTGAGACGTCATCAGGATCTTAAGGGTCTTGAGACATCGGCAGGGTGACACCCAACTCTACTAGGAGGTGACGAGAGATATACTGGACCTTCTGGTGACCAGCTTGGGCCAATCGGCCTTTGGTAGAGAAGGGTTTCCTGCAAATAATTCAAAGCGTTCATAAAATTTGCAACTCGTAGGCTGATAAGCATCTTCCACCTAAACATCAAGATACACAGATGGGTAGCTCCATTGGCAGCGGACAGCCATGCAGAGACACTACATAATTTCTTTAAGTACGGTCCACACTAAAGCATTTTGCCGTTCCGCTGCTGTTGTAATTTGGGCGCGCGCCCAAATTTTGATGTTCACAGTGTTGGACGGCCACAGAAACGATAACAGTAGCCGTTAATGGCAAACACCCAAAGTTTAAAAGTTTCAACTTCCAGCGGTACCGCTGACGTTGACCGCACCTTTAAGCCTAGTTTCTATATCGCAACAAACGCAGAGAGTACCGCAAACTCGACGTAAACTGCAAAGCAAACAGTAACACAGACAGTCGTCAAAGTTGAACCAAGTTTAACTTTGCCGAATTATTTCCGTCAGTGTTTGCGTTGCAGTTGCTTGCAGTCTGCATCTGCATGTGCATGTTTTTACTCTTCACGAAAGAGTGCCTTTGGGATCTGTTAAGTGCGTTACACAACACACTGGACCAACGGTTTTATATATCTTCCAAAGAATGGAGCAATTGCGGTTAAATGCCTTTCTCAAGCATACCAAACATGCAACAATAAACTTTGATCTGAACAATGCAAATCAACGACCAAAACCACTCGGCCACAATGATGTCGTATGTCTTAGAACACCAAGTCTTAAGTGGGCCCCCCACTTTTTGTGCAATTTTTGCCACGAATTTCCTACGATTAGGTACGATTATCGGAGACTGCCTGTAGACTCTACACACAATCGTACCCAATCGTAGCTAATTCGTGGCCAAAATCGCACAGTGGGAGGCCCGCTTTAGATAAGTGGTTGATTTAAAGACGACTTTAATAGTGACTTACTGAACAGCCAAGGTGTGCGTGTCCAATTCCTCCAAGTAGGTCAGTTTCTTCTTCTTACGTCTTGGGTTGAGCAAACCCGTCTTAGGGAGCATGGTGTACAAACGTCGCACGTAGTCCGAGGCTGGCGGGTTCATGTGGTGCTGTTTAAGAATGAATAACATTGGTTAAGCAAACCCGTCTTAGGTAGCATGGTGTACAAACGTCGCATGTAGTCTGTGGCTGGCGGGTTCATGTGGTGCTGTTTAAGAATGAATAACATTGGTTAAGCAAACCCGTCTTAGGTAGCATGGTGTACAAACGTCGCATGTAGTCTGTGGATGGCGGGTTCATGTGGTGCTGTTTAAGAATGAATAATATTGGTTAAGCAAACCCGTCTTAGGTAGCATGGTGTACAAACGTCGCATGTAGTCTGTGGATGGCGGGTTCATGTGGTGCTGTTTAAGAATGAATAATATTGGTTAAGCAAACCCGTCTTAGGGAGCATGGTGTACAAACGTCGCATGTAGTCTGTGGCTGGCGGGTTCATGTGGTGCTGTTTAAGAATGAATAACATTGGTTAAGCAAACCCGTCTTAGGTAGCATGGTGTACAAACGTCGCATGTAGTCTGTGGCTGGTGGGTTCATGTGGTGCTGTTTAAGAATGAATAACATTGGTTAAGCAAACCCGTCTTAGGTAGCATGGTGTACAAACGTCGCATGTAGTCTGTGGCTGGTGGGTTCATGTGGTGCTATTTAAGAATGAATAACATTGGTTAAGCAAACCCGTCTTAGGGAGCATGGTGTACAAACGTCGCATGTAGTCTGTGGATGGTGGGTTCATGTGGTGCTATTTAAGAATGAATAACATTGGTTAAGCAAACCCGTCTTAGGTAGCATGGTGTACAAACGTCGCATGTAGTCTGTGGCTGGTGGGTTCATGTGGTGCTGTTTAAGAATGAATAACATTGGTTAAGCAAACCCGTCTTAGGGAGCATGGTGTACAAACGTCGCATGTAGTCTGTGGCTGGCGGGTTCATGTGGTGCTGTTTAAGAATGAATAACATTGGTTAAGCAAACCCGTCTTAGGTAGCATGGTGTACAAACGTCGCATGTAGTCTGTGGCTGGCGGGTTCATGTGGTGCTGTTTAAGAATGAATAACATTGGTTAAGCAAACCCGTCTTAGGTAGCATGGTGTACAAACGTCGCATGTAGTCTGTGGCTGGCGGGTTCATGTGGTGCTGTTTAAGAATGAATAACATTGGTTAAGCAAACCCGTCTTAGGTAGCATGGTGTACAAACGTCGCATGTAGTCTGTGGCTGGCGGGTTCATGTGGTGCTGTTTAAGAATGAATAACATTGGTTAAGCAAACCCGTCTTAGGTAGCATGGTGTACAAACGTCGCATGTAGTCTGTGGCTGGCGGGTTCATGTGGTGCTGTTTAAGAATGAATAACATTGGTTAAGCAAACCCGTCTTAGGTAGCATGGTGTACAAACGTCGCATGTAGTCTGTGGCTGGCGGGTTCATGTGGTGCTGTTTAAGAATGAATAACATTGGTTAAGCAAACCCGTCTTAGGTAGCATGGTGTACAAACGTCGCATGTAGTCTGTGGCTGGTGGGTTCATGTGGTGCTGTTTAAGAATGAATAACATTGGTTAAGCAAACCCGTCTTAGGTAGCATGGTGTACAAACGTCGCATGTAGTCTGTGGCTGGTGGGTTCATGTGGTGCTGTTTAAGAATGAATAACATTGGTTAAGCAAACCCGTCTTAGGTAGCATGGTGTACAAACGTCGCATGTAGTCTGTGGATGGCGGGTTCATGTGGTGCTGTTTAAGAATGAATAACATTGGTTAAGCAAACCCGTCTTAGGTAGCATGGTGTACAAACGTCGCATGTAGTCTGAGGCTGGTGGGTTCATGTGGTGCTGTTTAAGAATGAATAACATTGGTTAAGCAAACCCGTCTTAGGTAGCATGGTGTACAAACGTCGCATGTAGTCTGTGGCTGGCGGGTTCATGTGGTGCTGTTTAAGAATGAATAACATTGGTTAAGCAAACCCGTCTTAGGTAGCATGGTGTACAAACGTCGCATGTAGTCTGTGGATGGCGGGTTCATGTGGTGCTATTTAAGAATGAATAACATTGGTTAAGCAAACCCGTCTTAGGTAGCATGGTGTACAAACGTCGCATGTAGTCTGAGGCTGGCGGGTTCATGTGGTGCTGTTTAAGAATGAATAACATTGGTTAAGCAAACCCGTCTTAGGGAGCATGGTGTACAAACGTCGCATGTAGTCTGTGGCTGGCGGGTTCATGTGGTGCTGTTTAAGAATGAATAACATTGGTTAAGCAAACCCGTCTTAGGGAGCATGGTGTACAAACGTCGCATGTAGTCTGTGGATGGTGGGTTCATGTGGTGCTGTTTAAGAATGAATAACATTGGTTAAGCAAACCCGTCTTAGGGAGCATGGTGTACAAACGTCGCATGTAGTCTGTGGCTGGCGGGTTCATGTGGTGCTGTTTAAGAATGAATAACATTGGCCGTTTCAATCCTTTCTTTGTGTACTTTTTTCACTGTAATCTTTAAGGGAGCGTGTTTAGAAATTTCCAGGAAAAATAAATTTCATATTCATTTAACAATCATATAAAATATCTCCCCAAAATACTATCCATGAGAAGAAAACGGGAAATTGGCAATCTCCAATTGGGATGTCGACGCAAAAAGAGTTAGTGTAATCATTGCACTGCTTTATGTAACCGGATAAATTAGTTTACAATACATCAGCGTTTTTTTACGATATCCTTCAAAATATAGCGGGCCTATTTCACGAACCGTTGCGATCCTTCGTAATACCAGTTACGATGGGTAAACCACCGTAACGTGCGTCTCGAGTGACGTGCGTCTCGAGTGACGTGCGTCTTGAGTAACATGTGTCTTGAGTAACGTGCGTCTTGAGTAACATGCGTCTTGAGTTACCAAGGATCGTACCGCTTCGTGAAATCGATCCCTAACCTTATAGAAGAGACCCGTCTCCCCCTTGACCGGTTCAAAGCCGTCCATCCTCTGGATATAATCTTGATCGTTATCGTCAGAATCTTCGTCAGAATCCAGGAACATCTTGGCATCCTTACTGATGAGTTTACGTGATCCGATGACTGTGGGTGGTGCTTTGGTCACGCCGCGGTATCGCAGGTCAGACGATTTGGTCTCAATGACTTGGGGTTTCTGGAAATGGGAATTAAGGTGGATAAAAACACAAATTTAATTACCTCTAAAAGTCCCTTTTCTGTGATCCGATGACAGTGGGTGGGGGCTGGGTGGCGCCACAGTATCGCAGGTCGGACGAATAAGGAGCCGTCCAAAGTTGTCAACATTTTCACAGTTCTACACAGTAGTTTTTCAAGACCCCCCCTACACCCTCCCTCCCCCTGAAATATTACTTATCAACATTTTACTGCGTCAGTACCATGAAATGTCAAAAATTTTCAGTGCATGTAAAGTCCTACGCGGCACTCGACCCCCCCCCCCCCCCCTCCCCCTTCTTATGCTTTGTAGAACCGTGAAAATGTTGACAACTTTGGACGGACCTAACCAACGACTCAACTAAGTATTGTTCATTTCTCATAGAAAGTTCCGTCTTGACCCAAAAAACTCATGCAGTATTTCTTAACCATTGCAATCAACACTTTAAGTAATTTTTACTCGTCAACTCATGAAGTAAACATTTTTAGTCACTCCAAATGATACAATGGGCCTTTAAGGACAGGTATGAAGAAACGCTGATCACGCATATCTGATTTTTATCTCATCCCAAGTTTGGTTGTTTCATTTCAATGGTGATTAGGCACCATACCAGTTATTGCGTTAATACCTGTTTGGTGTTAGTCTTGTTCTCCAGACTGGTCAGACTTCCACTCAGTGATTTGGCGGCCGAGTCAGTCGACTTGTCAGAGGCACCTGGTTGCACACTGGCTTGGGAACTCCTGCCTGAAGAGTTGGAATCACCTGTTACAGTAAAAACACACACAACTAGAATCATGGTGTTGTGGGTTCGAGTCCCACATGGGCACGCTAGTTTTCAAAGACAAAGACCCCAGAAGAAGCATTGTTTTGATATTTAGGGTTCATTTTGCCTGACCTGATTAGCACTGTATACTCGGTGCTTTCCCTGAGACACTAAGAAAAACTTCATAGCGTGCTCGTGTGGGAGTCGAACCCACACCCCCTGCATACTAGGCAGACGTCTTAACCACTCGACCACCGAGTTTTGAATAATTTAGCAGCAGGTACCGCATGAGAGAATGCCATTTGGCTTGCGTCGCGGAGAATAAATATTAGGGTTAGTTTTGATAAGTTATGTTGAAGAAGGGCAAGCAGTTACCAATTAAGGGCATATTTGTTTCATGGCAAATCTGAATCCAGATCCTGCGAAGATCACCACATAAAAACAAACATGGATGCGATCAGGGAAACCCAGGGGATTAGAGGGGAATTAGTCCCAGTGTGAACACAGCCTAAAACTCACCTGTAGATAAGTTCACATCAGCAGCTGATCCCATGATGGGTTCATGGCCGTCTATCGCTGGCTCGGATGTTCTGGTTCGATCGGGGAAACCCAACAGATTGGATGAAAACTGAAGTTCAACTTCATACTCCTTGTGCCCCGCGAGGAACCTACAGCGGTTACAGAAAGATACGAGTCATTTCCAGACAATTCTTTAAAGTAGCGTATCCATATTTTTTCCATGGATGTTGTGATTTTAATACCATATCATTTGCATAATTTTTAAAAATTTTGCCCTCTCAAATCGTTTATTTTTATGGATATTGTAAAAAGAAAATTAAAAAAACGAAGAAACGAAAGAATGTTTACCTTGGCAGTTTGATGACTTCAAAGTACAAGTTGCTGAGCCAGTGGTCAATGTCTGAAGCCATCAGTTTCTCAATGGTCTCGTGGCGGTCAATCCTTGGGTCGGCCTGGCCGCGTAGCATGGGGGTCACGTACCTAGTAATGGTCAGAAAACAAAATGGACAGCCAGTGGTCAATGGTCTTGTGTCCTTCAATTCTTAGATCGGCCTGGCTGCGTAGCATAGGGGTCCCGTACCTGGTAATGGTCAGAAAACAGGATTTGTTGGCCGCAAGCCATTAATAGTGGCTTTTTGGCTAAAAACAAGGCGTCTTTCAAGGCGTCTTTCAAGGCGTCTTTCAAGTCGTCTTTCAAGTCTTGAGTGGTGCGCCATACTAGAAGTAAACATGTAAACACATTCTGGCAATGTATAGTCACAGGGGCGGTTGACAAACGTCAGCTTTATTGCTGTCTTCCACAGTTGACATGTGTCCACCATTCATTTGTACACACCGTGTTTTGAACTTGTAACTTAACGGCTATGGATAGCCTGTCAGTGTAGCAAATCTCGCTCCGTGACGGCCGCCTCGAAGTGTTGCAAAGTATAATCTTTTGGTGAAAAGCTTCACATAATGACTGTAAAAATAACTCTCAAGAGTCAGTATTTGTGGTGCTTGACCTGGTCTTAACTTTTGTCCAATCACATGTGTCTTTTTAAAAAATAGGTATTTTTGCTCAAAATAATTCTGGCATCAACTGGTTAAATTTTTTAAGAAAAGTAATTTCTAGACGTTTGAATTCCACTTACTTTCCCTGGATGATATTAAACTGTCCATCACAGATTGGAAACACTCCCCAAGCGACCACTTTGTCTACAGGAAGGAGAGAGCCACGAAGAAGGAAGAGTTCAAAATGTAGGATCATCCCGGGACGAACACTTGGACGAGAGGGACAAACTGTAAACAAGCTCTGGTCAATCTGTGGGGGAGAAAATTAAGATATTAACTTGTGAGTTTACTCTTGCAGATTTGAGACGAAACATTCAGAATTTTCATGAGGGAATAGACCGTATCAAATAGCTGCCATCTTGTAGGGAACCATTTGAAATTTAAATTGGTCAACAATGTAAGCACAATGTGCAGCCATGCATGACCTCATGGAACAAACAAACTGCCCTACAAGATGGCAGCTATTCGATATGGTCTATAAAGAGGGTTTGACTAGTTTTAAACTATGTTTAATACTGGCTAGGAGCCTGGACGGTTATAATAGACCTTATGCATGGCGGCCATGACAGAGGGCAGGTTTTCATATTTAAATGATGTGACAATAGATCCACAATGTGCCTACTCGTGCATGACGCACTGTGATAATGTGACTGCCCTCTGTCATGGCCGCCGTGCATATGGTCTATAGCCTCAAGCTACAAGTGCATTCACAATCCCCACTATCACAAGCTTTAGACCCGAGGCCAATTTCATAAAGCTATTTAGCAAAAATATTTGCTTAATCCAAAATTTCTTTGCTTTATAAAAATGGGTTAGCAGTCAAAATCTTATGTGATGTGTATTACAATTGACCGGTGTACTGCTATTCTTGCTAAAAACACAAGTTGACTTATAATTTTGACTATTGATTGCTTTCGATGACGTAGAACATCCGGGAATGTGTGGTGGTCAACAGTCACGCGCTAATAGACGCACATGAACACACGTACAAAATACTCACCAGCGTATTTTCATTCAAAGATGCCACACACGCGCGTTGCGATACGTTAAAAATATTGAGCATGCAGTCAGCTTGTAAACACGAAAGTGCTTCTACTTGATCGCGATTTTTAGCCTGAAGAAATGGGTTTTTATCTTTCTCGATACAACAGCCATGGTGCAACAAGTTCAAGCAACAGAGGTAAGTGCAACCAATGCGCTTTTCTTGCTCTTTTTGCCGGTTATTACTCGAGCCACGTGGGTCATGAAAAATGCCCACCAAAATGGTGGATGGAAGGGGTGACGTCACCGGAAAGCAATCAATTAACCCATTTTTATAAAGCAAACACATTTTAGATTAAGCAAATTTTTTTGCTGAACAACTTTACGAAATTGGCCCCTCAGCAGCTGGGTGGTTTACTATTAGAAACCTATCAGAAATCCTCATCAGGATTCGAACACGGGACCACAGTAGTCAAAGGTGAGGAAACTACTGCAAGAACAACTCAAATCTGTAACGTTGTGCACATACAATCTTAAAAAAGACATTCTACCTTTATTTCAACGTTGTAGAAATGACCTTCATGGTTCATCGGGAGGGTGGCTCCGGCCCACTCTTGACCTCTCAAGTTTGACCAGCGAAGGACGTGACCTCCGAGTCTGTCATACAGAGATACCATCAATACGTAGCGGCCGGCTAAAAGGGAAAACCAATAAAACACAAAGTATTAAATCGCACGAAATGCAGTCGTATTCTGGAGGCTAAAAAGGTTTTGTTTTAGACCTTGTATAAACCTCAGATATAAACCGTCATTTGTTCCAGTTTTCTGATCCTGTAATCTATCGTTAACTTACACGGCAGTCTTTAACAACCCTGAGACATTTCAGTTTGATTTGTATCAATTGCGGAGCTCCGTTCCAATCAACGTTGTAACGACGGCCTTCAGACTCTCCATACAAACCGTCAGCAGGGGCGGATCCAGGGGGTGGGGGGCAAAGGGGGCGCACGCCTCCCCCTTTTAAAAATAAACAAATCCACTTTTTGTGCACACTTTTCCTGCTTAAAGTGGTTAAATATTGCCCCAGATCGCACCACAGAGCATCTAGAATCCATCTAGAAGCCGTCAGGGCTTCGCGCTATGCGCTCGCTATTTCATTGTCATCAGCATTTCATGCTTAAAAATTTCACGCCAACCCCCTTTTCACAATCATGGATCCGATGGGTCAGATAACGCCGTTTGTTACAGTCTTCCAATCCTGTAATCTATCATTAACTTACATGGCAGTTTGTCTTTAACGCCCCTCAGACATTTCAGTTTAATCTGTATCGGTTGTGGAGCTCGGTTCCAATCAACTTTCCAACGACGCCCTTTAGAGCCTCCGTACAGCCCGTCCGCCATCATGAGGTCACCGTACATTGTCTGTTTGCAAACACAATTCGCCATCAATTACAAAAAAAACATGAAGATATGATGACCCACGTTTAGCACCCTTCTATTTTAATAAACGACATATCCGCAGAGTTACAGTTGACCCATGCTTACATGTAAATTAATTATTAATTATTTTGTAATTATTAAATTTACATTTCCCACTCCAAAGTAAATTACTAGTACATTTTCTTCAAAGAAACAGCAACAAAGATTTGTTTGCAAAATCTTTTTTTTTCTTTTCCAAAATATATTTTAAAATTTCGAAGACAAGTTCAATTTTTGCAATTGCCCAGACAAACTGACTATAACACCCCATTAAAACAAATCCTGAGAAGCCTTGGTCACCTTGACTTCTCCTTTCCTAATCTGTAGCGCCCTCAAGAGTTGGTTCTCCGACTTCCTGAACGTCTTGTGAAGTTGGTCTTGAAGGATGCGCTCTTTCTGCTGGTTGAGTTGCTGTTTAAGAAGTAGAGCAAATTGTTAACGGAGAAGACGTTACAAATTCACAAGTAAATGGATCCCAGGTCTTAGTGGCTAGTTGATAATTTGTACTAACTGGCGAGACCTGTTACTTGATTTAAATATATGACCAGGGGCCGATTTCACAAAGCGCTAAGACGCGTCATACATGTAGGAAGGCTCACTCTTCTTATCTTGGGACGTTGGTATGGGAATTAGGACGCATTGAACTCGTCTTAACTTTTGTGAAATCAATCCCAGGTCTCAGTGGCTAGTTGATAATTTGTACTAACTGGCGAGACCTGTTACTTGATTTAAACACATAAACAGGGACCAATTTCACAAAGCTTTAAGACGCGTCTTAGGAAGGGTCACTCTTCTTATCTTGGGGCATAGGGATGGGAATTAGGACGCATTGAGCTCGTCTTAACTTTTGTGAAATCAATCCCAGGTCTCAGTGGTTAGTTGATAATTTGTATTAACTGGCGAGACCTGTTACTTGATTTAAATACATGACCAGGAGCCGATTTCACAAAGCACTAAGACACGTCTTAGGAAGGGTCACTCTTCTTATCTCTGGACGCTGGTATGGGAATTAGGATGCAATGAACTCGCCTTAAATTTGTGAAATCAATCAGAAAACTTGTTTTCATTCTCACCTCCCTGCGAGACAGTGCCTTGCGTTTATCCTTCATGAGTTTAGTCACATGACTCTTAGCGTGTTCTTCCTTCAGTAAGATCTCCTCTTGATTTGTACGAGCCCTATGGGCCTCCTGTTGCTGGAATGCGATGTGTTCGTCTCGAAGACGTCGCTCTTCCTCCTACAAGATGCAACGAACAAGGAAACATGTCACTACAATCAAACTCTGATAATAAGAGCACTGTTAAAAGTCCCATTGTATCATTTGCAATGACCCAATTTTGTTTTTCACGAGTTGACAAAAAAAACCTTACTCATAAGTGTTGATAGCAATGGTAAAAAACACCACATGAATTTATTTCCATCCAAAATGGTATTTCATGCTGGAAATTGACAACCGAAGGTGGTTACCATTCACTTGTACACAAAATCCATATATAGATTTTCAAGGTTTTCTGAAGCATTGATGCATCTAAGTAGCTAAAATTTCTTCAGGCTAGTTTACCAACATTCTTCCTTAGTTATGTTATACTCTTATTCCACGAATCTGTAAAAAGTTTTATCTTGCAAATGATACATAGGGCCTATAAAGTTTCAAGAATTTTAAAGGCACAGGCTCGTCAGCAGTGCGCGCGCGCTTAATTCGTGCCACGAAAGACGCAGCTCCATAGCAAAGGCATGGAGCTGCATATTTCGTGGCACAAATTTGGCGCGCGCACATTGCTGACGAGCCTGTGCCTTTAAATCAATCAATCAGCTTCCAACGATTTCTCCAAAATATTTCTACCAAATCCAATTCTGTCCAGGTCATTGCCCTTTGTTCCTTATTTGTCAAGTCTAGTACCTGTACTTCCTCCAGTGAGATATTCCCAATCATCAACACATCATCCTTGATAGTATCATCAAACTGATTGATATAGGCACCAATCTCTTCTTCTTCCATTTCCTGTCGGAGTACCGAGATCCTTTTGTAGTTGGGTTGGTGTTCGGGACGTTGGAAGAACAGAGGGGGTGGGGCTTCCGCCTCCAAGTCCGATTCGCCCCCGTCAAGGGTGTTCATGAGGCTGTTGAGGTCAGGAAGGTCACTGCGATCGGGCGGCTCTGTAATAATACAAAAACATTATTTACATTCGCTGAACAAAACCTTTCAAAAAGGTTTAGACATTTGTTCGTGGGGTGTTATGGCCGAGCGGTCTAGTGCGTCGAACTTAAGTTCCTGTGCCAGTACTAGAATGTAGGTTCGATTCCAGGCCGCGACGGGTTGTGGCACCTGTGCCCTTGAGCAAGGCACTCAACCACACTTGCTCCCATTCCTGTAATTGGCGGTCCCTCCGCTGTTGTATGTGGTAAATAAATAAATAACAAATAAACTTTTCAATCACCTACATCTTGATTACTTGTGACATGTTTATATTATCTTGCATATCAAGCTCATTCATTGCCTTTCACAATGACACCATATTTGTAACAGTCCCTTGTTTGAGAGCTCAGCTATTCTGTTGTGATTGCAGGTTGGTCTCAATAAGAATGTACCAACCTAAACAATCCCACCTCGGTGGCGGTGCGCCTACTTTGCCAAGACAGCGGACAAATAATGTGTGGCTATGACTTTTATCGTGTTTCGCATTCTTTGACTGTGGAAGACCACTGCCAGTCAAGTTTGCAGCCAATTTTTTGTTGGTCATTTAGATTATGATCAATAATCAATAAATTCAAACCAACATACCGTATTGATAGTCCTCGTCTGACATGTAATCAATACCCATTGCTCGTGGATCAATATTGTCAAAGTCTCTGTCGCCAAGATCGTAGGTATGTGGTACGGGCTTCCCTCGATCTTTCTGACTATCAACAGAGGGCGCCCTCTCATTGTCCTCGCGGTGCCATGAGTTAGCCTCTTCTCCAGGCTGATCTTCCATTGTTATCACAGTTTGATCCTTAACCTCTGCAGCAGGCTGCTCTATTGCCGTTGCGTAGTCGCCTTGGGGCGTCTGGGCGGGGATGGGGCTTCTGCTAAGAGGTTCTGGTGTGGGAGATTTACGTTGCAGTTCTGGAAAAAAATCAAGAAAAGGTTATCAGAATTTATTTTTGTACATATCATGCACTATTAATAGGCACTTTTGTAGAATCACAAAAGAATAAAACATCAGGGCTTAAAACACCCATGGGACCGCTGGACCAAGTCCAGTAATTTGATCAGTCAAGAGCTAAACAAGACAGTCCAATGTTATTTGCATCTTTCTTAACAAATGTTAATAGTAAATGTTAATTTTTCTGTCTTGTAAAACATTCGGAGACAGTGCATACAGTCTCAATGTGTATGGGATTTTTTCTCTTATTTGTTTAGTGTTCCAGATCAACAAGTTTACTGCACTAACCAGCATCTCCTTTTTGTGATATTTCCTCTTCTTCTCTGCGAATATACGATTGTTCTTCGGTCTCTGGACGTCGTTTGGTCTTCTTGGTTGCTTTACTCATTTTCCCCTTTTTCCCCTTTCTCTTTGGGATAGGTTCGTCGTCCATGATGTCTTGGGATAGTTAGCTAAGGATCAAAGCAAGATTAAAAAGAAAAAATTAAGAAAACGAAAATGTGTAAATCTATTCCTACCACAATGACCGGCTTTTGCCCTGCAAAAAATGCCATTTTGTATAGCTTTAGGGGCCTACACACACACTTCACCTAACTTTAACTTGTTTAACTTAGTGCTTAGCCTAGTATTAAAAAGCATGCTAAGCTAGGTAAAGAGCGCACAAACGGTGGCAAAAAGCCTAAGTCAGGTTGTTTGAAAGGACGACTTGTCATTCAGTTGATCCCATCAACAGCAGTCGAGCCAATGCTGGACGAGCTGACTCAATGGCCGATTTGTCTGGAGTCGAGTTTTCAACGGACAAGTTGTCCTGCGCCCCCCGTCATGCCCGTTTGGCTAGCCCGACAACGCACGTACGTACATGACGTAACGTACGTTAACTAGCAAACTTTGCACAAAAGAAGTAACGTCTTTGCTGTTACTATTTTCACTATTTAATCATCAATAATGTCTTTATGTCACACCCTAACTTTATCCGTAATTACATCTTTTATTGTGACCCAAATTAACAAGGTTTTAAAGTTTTCCTGACAGGTAGCGCGCTGCAGCTACAACTTCCCGGACGCCATATTGTATGGCGTATCCCTGATAACAGTGACGTCAATGCTAATTTGATGTATAAAGTAGATTTTTAAAAAGCTAAATCTTACTTAATTTAGCACAACTGTAGCGTAAAATTGTATTATTTATATATTTCTACTGCAAATTATATTTATATTTAACATATGTATTTATACTAAATTTCAGTGTCTTTGGGCATAATCTACATTTTACAAAACTTGGTTAGAGACTGATTTTGTTCATAGCAACGTGACGTCACTGCTTAGGAACCACGTAAACAACACGCGTGTTGATCATTCATGTTTTGCATGCTGCAGAGTGCAGACGTGCGTTTGTGAGAGACTGGACTGGGAGCAGCTAGCCTAAGCAAAAAGTGAAAGTGCAGGGTTTTAAACAAGTTATTAGTTGTACGGGCGAAAATGGCACTTCCTTTCCTTCCGGGAAACACGTTTACAGATCCCACGGTAAGAAAACCTAAAATATTAGAAGATTGCATGATTTAAAATTTATTTAAATGCTCCAAAACTATCGTAAAATCTTACACAGTGGCCTGAATTTTTTTTTTTTTTAAATCAGGGTGTGGTTGAAACCCGGAGGTCGGAGGTAACCCGGAGGTAGAATTTTTTGTGACCGTGTAGTACATGCTACAACCTACCTCCGGCTTGTTATTTTGATACAACGTAGCTCCGGAGCCACCGTTAACGCACCAACTACACGTTAGCAAAACAAATCTACCTCCGGGCACCTTTGGGTACCTCCGACCACCTCCGACCTCCGGGTTTTATAAATTTCCTAAAAATCATGCTTTGCCTTAGCTTAGGCCAAGGCTACGTTGGGTCGTTTTTGTTGCATTTTTATTGAGGGAGTTTATAGTTAGTCCTGTTTAAATAGTGTTTCTGTTAACATAATCATTGTCTTCACAGAAACTAAACAAAAATGTTGGGCCTACTTGTCCATTTTGCTATTTTTGTGCAGAAGAGGCGGTTCCACAGATCTCAATCGCTAGGGTATAGGAATGGCTATGCCCTGGCCAACCGACCCGAAATGGGAATAGGGGGAGAACCCCTAGAGGTGAACCAACTTTCATTGGCCGAGCTAGAAGAGTTAAACAATAAACGTCCGACGTTGACCTATGGCCAAGCCAAGCAGGCCCCTCCAGAAGACTTCATCCCTGCGCATGTAGCATTTGACAAGAAGGTTTGTACCATTCATTCCAGACTTCGCGTTAAGAAGAAAAAGTTTAATTTTTCTCCGAATTTCAATGTGCCACTGAGCAGATTTGTGTTACTCCAATGATTTATTTACAGCAAGAAACATTGCAGCTCACATATTAAAGTAAATGTCGATCACAAGTCAACAAAATATTTTGCACTTTTGGCATTTAATTTGGTAGCTTTAGAATCAAACTTTGGCAGATCTCTAACAAACCTTTTAATTTCAGGTGCTAAAGTTTGATGCGTACTTCCAACAAACTGTCCATGAATCAAGAAACGAGTACTTCCGAGTCCGTCCGGTTATCATCTACTATTACCTAGAAGACGACAGCATCTCAGTGGTAGAGCCACATGTAGAAAACAGTGGTAAGGCCATTGATTTTCTTTCATTGTGGAAAACATAATTTACGGATTATGACCCTTGAAACCCTCTAAAAAAACTTTAAAAACACTGTTTTTAAACAATTTTCAACAAATCCTAAGATTATCCATTAAAATTGCATGGATCAACCCAATATGGTAATTCCCTTGTTTCATACAATTACAGTCGCCCGTTGTAGGACAATCGAACTTACCATTCGGCACCAGCAAGCTCGGTGGTTAAGAGGTTGTGGGTTCGAGTCCCACCCGAGAATGTTATAAGTTATTAGCATGTTCTCGGGAAGAGCACTTAGTATATCCCCTTCGATCATGTGTGTACATTTGTTGAAAGGGACTTATTTGTCTGTCAAAATTCTCGTGACTGAAGTGCATATACCACGTCATGTTTGGGCAAATGACATCATTGTAACACCACGTTGACGGACGCAATAATTCCTTTTTTTTCTATGATTATTGTTGCAGGAATGCCGCAGGGTAAACTAATCAAGCGGCAACGTCTTCCAAAGAACGACCAGGGTGATTATTGGCACTGGAAGGATTTGAACATGAACATCAATGTGACGTTTTATGGCAAAGTGTTTCACATCACGCAGTGCGACAAGTGGACTGCGGTAAGTATATGGCACAGTTGGGGCAGAGTTATCATCGAGTCATAATAGACCTTTACGGACCTTTACGGAGCGCGTGTGGTCTAGTGGGTATGAAGCGGGACTCCCAATCAGAGGTTGGGGGTTCGAACCCCACTTCGACCAACGTGTCTGTGTCCCTGGGCAAGGCACTTAATCCCAGTTGCCTCGTAAACCCAAGCGATATATGGGAAGCTGTTAAGGGGAATGCCACAATCTAACTGCTGATAGTGTTGTGCGCCTGACCAGCAGCCACCTAGTTGAAGCGAAATGGTTCTGGTGATTCCCTGATGGCAGCGGTAATAATGGTAACAGCGCCTTGAGCACTCTGCAGGTTGGATATGTGCGCTATACAAATCTCATCATTATTATTATGCGTAGCGGCCATGATAGAGGGCAGTCACATTGTCACAGTGCGTCATGCACGAGTAGGCACATTGTGGATCTATTGTCACATCATTTAAATATGAAAACCTGTCCTCTATCATGGCCGCTACGCATAAGGTCTATTCATGTGATCGTTGTAGTCAAGTCCTCACAAGTGCCTGCTAGTCTTCACAAGTCTTTATTTGAGTCACAGTTCAAGTCAAATCCATCACAGGTCCCTGCGAGTTCTTGTGACTCTATTTCAAGTTCCGGTCTTAATTCAAGTCAGTGTTAGTGTCAAATTTCTGCAAGTCCTCACAAGCCCCTGCAAGTCCTCACAAGTCCATCACAAGTCCACGAGTCAGTAGACCAGAGAAACCAACTTAAAAGCATATCAATAGAGTGACCAGTGTTTGGTTTCTGGTTAACTCTTTCAGTGGCAATATTGTAAATGATTGTATCAATTTCCAAAGAATTTCAAAGGATTATGAAAAATGCGAGAATTCTGGCACTGAAAGAGTTAAAACAAAAAGCTTTTTTGTTTCTCTTTCTCTCCCTAGGAGTACATGGCGAGTGAAGGAATTGAGTTGAATCCTCCTCAAGGAATCCCCCAAGACCCTTACGCCGAGTCACGCAAAGAGTCCGCTGCTCTACGCACCTACCAAACTAAGACGACGTTTGATAAGCTCAAACAGTTCATCGATCTGGATCGCAAGGTAATAACGACAAAACTTCTGTTTTGTTTTATTATTTCAAGGAAAACATCTAGATTTTGTGTATTTAAAAGTCGTCAACATTTTCACGGTTCTTCAAAAAGTACAAAGGGGGAGGGGTCGAGGGCCGCATAGGGCTTTACATACAATGTAAAATGTTGACGTTTCATGGTACTGACAGAAAAATGTTGATAAGTAGTATTTCAGGGGGAGGAAGGGGAGCTTGAAAAACACTATGCTCTGTAGAACTGTGAAAATGTTGACAACTTTGGACGTCCCTGACATAGGCAATGTTCAAGACACTTTTTTGTAAGTTTACTGTTTTGCTTCAAATCTAAACTCTGAGCAGCAAACAAGGACACATTTTTCTAATTCGACCAATCAGGTGCTGCGTTTCTACAGCGTCTGGGACGACCGTGACAGCATGTTCGGCGAGATGCGACCGTATATCATCCAATATTACCTAGTAAACGACACGGTTGAACTACGGGAGGTGCATGAACCCAACGACGGCCGAGATCCGTTCCCGTTGCTCCTGAAACGCCAACGACTGCCCAAAGATCGCTACAATGTTGAATGTAAGCCAGATATAGGGCTGAAGTAAATATTAACTTTTCGCAGTTGACAAGGTAATGACTCCTTATTAAACATGACTCAATCATTTTCCTCTTTTTTGCAGTGAATATTTTTGCCAAGTGATGTTAATTTAAAAATTGCCCAAGCCTAGACTCAAATTAAACCCATTTTTGTTCTTCTTCCTTCTACTTACAATAGCCTCCTTCCCCGCCGTGGTCTTGGAACTTTCAGACCACGAGATCAAGCAATGGTGTACTCCACAAGACTTTATGATCGGCAAGACGGTGTTTATCTACAATCGGCCGTTCTTGATCTACGATATGGATGAATTCACTAAAGCCTGGATACATGATAAGTACGGTGTTCAAGATTTCACGCCGGTTGAGGTGACGGGGCCTGCTAAACAAGTGCCAATGATGGTCAGTGAGATTATTATTATTATTATTTATTTCTGGTATTCATACCAAGGATTCCTCTAAAGTGCCCATTGCACTGTCACTCGCAAGAGAGAGGAAACCCATGAAGAATTAGAATTGGCCAGAGACACCAGGGAATTAATCCCCTTGCTTTTCACGAAAGAATGCTCTGGGATCATTAAAGTGCGTTACCGTTACCTAACACACTGGACCAACGGCTTTACATCCCTTCCAAAGGATGGAGCAAGTGTGCATGGTTGAGTGCCTTGCTCAAGGACTGTTTTATTACCATGACAATTTCATAAACATTTTTGCTGGTAACCTAATTTTATTTAGCAAAGTTTTTCATGCTTAAGCAGCTCTATGAAATTGGGCCCTGATCTGTTAACGAGGCGTTAACCTCAATATTCAATGAGTTACCAGATGTGTTGCACTAATACATGACGATAACGATAACACACACAGAATTGTTTATTCTATCTGAATCATATCATTATCATTTTGCCTACAGAATCTTCCACCATACAATGGCTTCGGATCACTTGAAGACTCCCTGCAGTCTTGCTTGTCCCTGGTACCCCAACCACCCAAGAAAGATTTCATTAAGATGCTGGAGAACGACCACAAAAGACTACGATTTGAAGCTGTGCTGGTGAGTAGCTGGGGGCTTAAAGGCCCTATGTATCATTTTCAAGATACAACTTTTTAGAGATTCGTGGAATAAGAGTGTAACATATCTAAGGAAGAATGTTGGTAAACTAGCCTGAAGACATGTTAGCTACTTAGATACATCAATGCTTCAGAAAACCTTAAAAATCTATATGTGGATTTTGTGTACAAGTAAATGGTAAAAAAGTTCCGTGCACGGGACTTTTTAAAAGGTTTATTTGACTACCAAATTATTAATACAAGTTATGCTGTAAGCCTACAAGCCCCATATTAAACAGCAGGTCTCTTGAGTTTCGTACAAATAATGGTCTATTAAAGAGCTAAACAAAATGAATTTTATAAATCATTTCATAAGCTCTTCAAGAAATTGTTGACATCATAAATTTGCTTCTTACCGTGTGACAACCGTCTTCCTACTCCCCAGGACTCTCACAAACCCGAAGACCGAGCCCGGCGTTTCATCATTTCCTACCGTCTCTCCGACGACATGGTCACGATCTTTGAGCCTCCCGTTCGCAACTCGGGGATCATAAGTGGCAAATTCCTGGAGCCGACGCGAGTCACGAAACCCGGATCGTCCCCAGTGAGCCCGGAATTCTACGGTCCGCAAGACATGTACATCGGCGCTGTGATTCGGGTGTTTAGTCACCGATTCTTGATCACCAATGCGGATAGTTACGTCTTGACGTACCTCGAAGCTAATCGTAGCGATTTCCCGGGATGCGAGAACACGATTGAATCTATACGTCAGAAGCGAGCATTTGGCGAGCCGGCCGCGAGGACGTCTGTGAAAGGAGCACCTATGAAGATTAAACGAAGGTGAAAACTTTGTCTTTGGTAAAGAAAGTCTTCTATTTATAGACCGCATCGAATAGCTTCCATCTTGTGGGGCAAATTTTGGTATTTAAATTGGTCAAGCATTGGTCAACCATGCATGTCCCCATGGAACAAAGAAACTCTTCCCTTTTGTTAACGCACCAAACACCCCTAAAAACTGAAATGAATTCCTTGGATGTTTGAGACACAATAGGGGAACAATGGTAGGGGGGAGTCCCTCTGCCACATATCGTGCTGCATATGACAAATGCAGGCAAACAAATCCTTTGCTAACCTATGACCTTTCCTTGCAGTCCCGGTGACCTGAAGTACCTGATCGCAGAGGTCAAGGCCCAGCTTCGCAAGGACAATTACATCAACTTCAACTCGCTGACCGAAGCATTCTTGCAGTACGACCGAAATCGGTCAGGATTCATCGATATCACAGAGGTTAAGAGGATTTGTCAGAAACAGAATCTGCCGCTGGACGATGATCTTATCGAAGCTGTAAGTAGAGCGTGTTTTGTTGTTAGGAGAAAAATCATCTTGCCCTGCAACAAAATACTATTACAGCTAAATGAAACTGTAAACGGTTCCCATTGTTGCAGATTGGCACACTGTCTGAATTGGGCAATTATCATGTTGTTAATAATATAACTTGACATTAAAGGCAGTATACATCATTGGTAATCTCGAAAATCAGAAATGTTCACAGATTTACGCCTAACTTACACAATATAAACATGATGACCGTAGAAAACTTCCCCTGAAATGGTTTTGTCTGAAGTGCTATAGTCTTTGAGAAATTAGTAAAACAATTAGTTTTCGCCCCAAAACCGTACATTTCGCCCAAGTGGAATTTCGCCCCAAATTACTTCGTCCAAACACTACATCGCCCAAATGCTACTTCGCCCCAAAACCACTTCGTGCACAGGCCGTGGTTCAGGGCGAAATGGTTTTGGGGCGAAATGACTGCAAACCCTTTTTTGACTGTTTTCTCAAATGTTAGACGAAGTACGGAGCTGGTTTTTGCTCAGGTTGGTTTTAATCATGCATATCTTCAATCATACAGGGGATAACACTATTTGTAACAGTTTACCAATCATGTATACTATCTTTAACCGAGGCCAATGGCTAATGCCATGCTGAGTTGGCCCTGATGCCCCTTCAAGGTATACACTTTCTGAGGCCAACGTGGTCAGCATGCCCTATCCTTTTAGATTACATGTAATCTAAACCTGAAGTGTCTAAAATCATAACAAAATGTGTATTTTTCATGGAATTTACGTTACGACATGGTCACAACAGTACCTCTTATTGCAAGTTCTGTTTTGGATTTTCTTGACAGTTGATCTCAGAGTGCGGAGGGGACGAGCAAGGCAGAATACGACATGCTGAATTCATGCGATTCCTTACCTGGGATTAGACGTCGACTGATGACGCTAAAAGGAGAATGAGCAATCATCAGAAAATACACGAACAGGTCCACATGACGCAAGAACTTCGGGTTAACAAGGCCCTGCTTTTTGGGACTTTCATTCGGAAACCCTGTCATCAAGGCAAATTAAAGACGCAGGCTCGTTAAGAACAAACTTGTGCCAAATTCACTGCTCCATGCCTTGCTATGGAGCTGTGAATTTTGTGGCACAAATTTGTTCCTTGCGCACGCATTAACAAGCCTGCATCTTTAATAGAACTTGTAACAACGGAAACATGATGGACGAAACATGACTTCACTATTAATTGTTTATACTGTGTAAATATTCAAAATATTGTTCTTTGAATGTAACAACCACAAGATATGTGGAATATACATGTACCTGGGAAAGCCATTTTTGTTTAATGCAATCTTAATTAACTAATTCACAGCTATTTGTGATGGCAATTTTCCGTCCAGTCTTAATAGATTCCGTCCATTTGTTTTTTACATTACTAAAGAACATTGTGGCTCAAATAAAAATAAAATCGTTGTAAATACCATACACCCTCGCCACTAATTCTTCATAATATAACATGATAACACCCCAGAAAGTGTAAATATGGTGAGGAAACATGAATTTAGCAGTGAGAAAATTTCAAGTTTTCCTTTGAAAAATGTTTGTCATGCTCCATAGACTTAAAGGCACAGGCTCGTCAACAATGCGTGCGCGGCAAATTCGTGCCACGAAATACGCAGCTCCACGCCTTTGCTATGGAGCTGCGTATTTCGTAGCACTAATTTGGCGCGAGCGCATTGCTGACGAGCCCGTGCTTTTAATGCATTAAGTTTCAACTGGCGAGGGCGTATGGTATTTTTTCCATAAAATGTGCACTACTTACCAAAATGTTCAGTATAAATTAGCACAAGTGTTTTTGTACTCTTTAGAAGGCTTGTACATTTTGACAAACTGCCTTGTATTGCTACGCATGTGTTTTCATGTACCTTCCAACATTTCCATTTTTGTTAAAAAATTCCCTGCTTTCCTAGTAAGTTGCAACCAGGGCCAAAATTCTAGAGCTGCTTAAACATTAGCGGGAAAAGGCGTGCTTACTGTAACAGACAAGTTAAACGCTATTTAATGGTTGCGGTGTGCTTAAGCATGCGCACGCTTAGAAACCGCCATTGTTGCGTCACTATCTTAAGCAAAGTTTGGCTCTGTGGTTAAGGCAGGTTTTCAGTTGCTTACTGTTAACAATGTCCATGAAATGGCTTGACGCTCGGTTAGCTGGAAATGGGCTGTTAAACAGCTCTATGAAATTGGGCCCTGTTGTCTGAAACATCACTGATCTGCAGAGATCCTTCATACAATTCTGGGCCAATTTTGGCACTAAAAATCAAATTTGACTGGTAGATTTTGTCCACAAACGAAACAAAAATGGCACACTAAAACAGCACGTCCCCAACTGAGTCGAATTATTTTTAATGATTAGAAATAAACATCCGATTCAACTCAGATTATTTACTATTAACACAAGGTTCTCCATTCCTTCATCCTTATTTTTTTTCTTTCAATTTTTCTTTTTACAATAACAAGAGAAACCAATTTAATTTCACAAAGTCATAACCATCAACAAATGAAAAGTATATTATACACACTATAATCCTCCCATTTGTTGTCAATAGAGGGCGCCTTGTAGTTATCCAGGGGCCAATTTCATGGCGTTGCTAAGCACAAAAATTCGCTTAGCACAGGATTTATTTGCTTTATAAAATGGATTACAAGCCAAAATTATCCGTCAACTTGTGTTCTTCGCAAGAGTAGGAGAATACCTTTCAATATACATCACTTACGATTTTGGCTGGCGATTCATTTTTGCAAAATAAAGCAAACAAATTCTGTGCTAAGCAAATTTTTGTGCTAAACAACGCCATGAAATTGGCCCCATATCAGAGCCATATATAAAGAGAGTTGCGACAATGAGGTCCTGGCTTTTGGGGGCACGGGACGCCATTTTGTGTCCATCGGCGTCAATTAATGCAATTAAGTATACAATTTGTGCATGCGGCCGCGTGCCGCATGGTGTTCCTCTGCTGGCAAGATGACTGGGTGTAGCGCTTGGGGTGTACAAAACGATCAAAAACCACTCTGATGTTTCGATTTCCAGAAAAATATGGCAAGCCAGAGTCAACAGACTGAACTGGAAAGCGACGAGAAAATGCCTACCCAACCCACTTTGTACATATCATAGCCATTGACTTTTTTTGCATTTTTGGAGGCATGTATCTCAGAAATATTACCATCATTTTAATCGACATTTAATAAAGAATGTGTACAGGGGATTAAACTTGTATTTCCCCACGATAATGCAAAAAGAACGCACTCACAAAGTATACATGTCCCTATGCTTACACAACTGCGCGTCAGACACAAAATGGCGTCCTAAACGTTCATTGTCGCAACTCTCTATATACGGCTCTGATCCAGATAAGAGCAGATTTTGGTTTTATGAGAAATAGTTGTTTCTTCTGAGTACTCTTGCCTTCACAGGTTGCCATTTATATTGTGGCTAAAACGCATTGCCACTGTTTTAATTCTTCCGCTAGCGGCTTGCACAATGTTTACGTCCAGACGCTCTTTGGCAAAATAAAGAACCTAGCCGTAATTTTGTAAAAGAGTTAATAAACGTAAAGGCAACATGAACACATTCTTCAAAAACAAAAAGTCTCACAGCAAACAGCAGTATAACGTACATGTCGGCATAGTCGCCAGGTCCATGAGATCGCCACCCTATTCATCAGCCATTGTTCATCAATAGGGTAGCGAAGTCACGGACCCGACGACTATGCCGACATTTACGTTACAGCAAATCTACGATATTACCAACTGTTTTGCCCGAAATTTGGAACTCCTCACAAACTGTGTTGTGTATAACCTCCATGCCTCGTTCTAAATATGCAAAGCGCCCTCTATTGATCATACCTTTATCGTCTTATTGCTGACATACCCTTCTACTAAGTACCAATTTCTTCAAAATTTTACTCAAACATCAAACCATAGATAATCATTTCTTCTTTTTTTTAAAAACCCTAATACAAACAAAAAACTGACAAAGAGAAAAGATTCTGATTTTCCCAGGAAAACGGTGGTAAGATTCGTCCTTCAAAACTGATTATATACAAAGATCAGACAGCCAATACACCACTTACATCGTACTCTAATACCATTCATAACTATCAAAAACTTTCAAAAATGTTGGCACTAAAATATGTCTCTTTATACACTTTCTCTTGATTTTTTTAAAATCCATTTTTACCCACTTTTGAAGTGATACTCTGGATCAGAACATACAGAATGTGATATAGTGCAGGAAAGCTTTGTAATTTGGAGGTCTTTGTTGTCAATCAGAAAAATAAAACAAAATGCGAGTTGAAACTAAAGAGCAATGACATTTGCATTTTTGCAATGGCAGCACAGGCCAACATGCACAGGAACTTCATGCTGAGTTTACACCGAAGCACGACCAAGTTAGGGTCGACTTACTAGTTGTAAAATTCTGTATTTCTTGGACTCGTGAGTGGTCATGAAACTTTTGTCAAGGGGGCGAACGAGAAAGTTTCCCGACCGTTTTGAACCGTTCCATACGGTCGGGGAACTTGTGCCGAGCGATGGCGATTCCCCCCGAGTTATCCTGAGTGTTCAGGACTAACTTACGACCTTCTGACAAGTAACACAGGAGGAACTTAAGATCTTGCCGAACAAGATCCTGAGGAAATGCCATTTTGACCAATTCTTTTTCGTAAATAAAATTCGAGCCCTGATGCATGTCCTCATGGAACAAAGAAACTGCCCTACAAGATTATACCCAGCACGATATGTGGCAGAGGGACTCCCCCAGCCCCCGCCCCCGCCCCTATACTTCAACACACTCTTCCCTTTTGTTAACGCACCAATCCCCCCCCTAAAAACTGAAAGGAATTCCTTGGAAATTCCTTTGATGTTTGAGACACAATAGGGGAACAATGGTAGGCGTGAGTCCGTTTGCCACATATCGTGCTGCATATGTACAAGATGGCTAAGCTTAATATGTTGAACACCAACAAGAAGCTGGAGTGAAAACAAATTTGTTCATGCTTAGATACGTGTACGTGTTGCGTAGACAACGGCTTTGTTCCTTCGCTTGTCACCATGGGCACACTCTTGTTTTCACTCCAGCCCTACCGGATGCGACGTGGCACCGACCGACAGAATAAAAAATGTTTGGGTGGTAGCTGAGTTTTGATTGTACGGTAAACTGACCTTTCTTAACTTCCAACAAAATACTGACAAATATCAATTACAATTTTTTCCCAAAATACAGCCTTTGCATCTTTCCATGTTTACGTCATCTTAATAATAGTAATACAACTTGATACTGCAAGTTTTCTGTCTTAATCAAAAGAAAAATTATAAAACCTGACAAAATTCATTACTGAAGACACAAAATCTTCACAGAGGTATAATTAAATAAGGCCAAACAAAATAAATGGTGCGTTTACAGTAACGGCCTAAAAAAAATCCAGGTAGGTAGGAAAATAATTTTATTTTGTCATGTATTTTTTACATTTTAGTTCATGCATTTGCGTGTTGTTTTGCAATGTTTGAAACTCACTATTAACACTATATTCCATGTTCATGTACAAGTGTAGAAAATGTTATGTTCGTTGGAATTTATTGCAAATAGTGCTCATTTAAAATTATCAACTTGAAAATTGGCAATAAAAGGTTTGAGGTCGGTAATTTGGCCTCAAATTCCAGGTAGGTCGGGTTACCGTAAACACACCATTTATTTTGTTTGGCCTAATCAAGGACGTTACATAACAACGACCAATGCTGTTCAAAAATCAGGTTCAATTTATACACTATATTCGAGTTGTACCGTGGAAGGCATATAAATAGATTTTAGACATTTTGCGGATTTCGCCAACAATTCGGAGGATAATTCTTGAATCGTATAGAGGCACTTTTTAAACACTTTGTGCCTTGTATTTGATACTTAGAATTATATGTTTTTAAACAAATTACATCTTAAATACGCTTAGCACTTTTAGATTGTAAATTTTTTTTCTGATAATTTAATCTGATTATTTTGGTCAGTGCGATTTGGTTCAATTAATCGTCATTCTTAACAATTTGTTCAAGTTTATTAGCGGAACAAAAGCAAGCAAGCAGTACGCAGGATCTTTTTTATACTTGAAAAACAGAAATTAATGAAAACGTAACCAAAAGAAAAAGTGACGTCGATAGTCATGTCAACTTGGGAATATTACAAAATGTGTTAAATACGATTAGTCATCTCTGGAAATTGTTTGTTAAAATTGCAAGGCACGTTGTTGCAAGTTCAGCTCTCTTAGCATTTTTAAATGAAATCAACGATTTCTCCACTAATAACAAATTTGCAAATCAGGATTTAATTTTTCAACTGAAAAAGAAAATCTGATTTTATATCATAGTCGATTGCTATTAATTGATTAATTTGTCAAAACAAATGTAATCAACAGAACAGATAATCACACTTGCTACTATGTGATGGTTTGACTGGATACAACCAGTTTGGTCTGGTTCAAACCAGTTCTCAACAATAACAGAAACAGTCATATACTGCTGCATTTAAACTTGACAGAACCGGTCAGAACTAGTTCTGTCTGGTAACAGAACCGGTTGGATCCAGTTCTGTCTAATAACAGAACCAATCGAATCCAGTTCTGTCTGGTAACAGAACCGGTCAAATCCGGTTCTATCTGGTCTGAACTACTTAAAGTATAAGAGAACAAGAACTTTTCTCATTCACTGTATAGAAGCCATATATTCCACAAGAACAATCACCGATCGACCCAAAAAAACACAAACAAATTAACAATGATATATTTCTCCACACGTTATGTACACAACTCATGTCTTTTTTTTAGATTCACTTTGTACACTATACAGCGTAATTATTAAATGATTAACCACTGATCGGAAATTAAGATTTAGATGACTGATATTGGCTTGATCTACAGATCTATTTCATATATATCATTATGTAACAAACGATAATGTACATGTACATCCAGTTTTCGTAGAACACAATCGATGTTGAATTTGTCAGCGCTGTTCCTTCGCTGAACACCCAATGACAAAAAATATGTACAGTTTAAAGATGCAAAAATGAAGCCCAGCGACATCAAGTTAAACGGAGCCTACACTGTCAGTGTATATACCTATTCAAGGCACTAAACATCTTTACATTCAGTTTGTCCCGTTTTAAAACAACGGATGTTAGAACACTCAGTCAAAATAGATGCTCCCTTTATAATGTTTACAACTAACGGGATAACTTATTTTGTTATAATTTCACAGATCGCTCATTTTTGAAAAGGTGAAGGAATTTTAAGGGTTCAATGCATTGATATATATACACTGAATGAAGCAACGCCGTCTAAAATTGAAGCCACCGTCCGCCATTGTACCCCACCAAATACAATGTCTTGCCTAGACTGGTCATACTGTCTTCATTAGTCTACATCATGGTCTACATGTGTTAAGTGGAATGCAAGCGATTGCATGGACCGGAGAGCAGTCCAGGCCAAGCATTGTTCGTGGGGTTAGGCGGCGCGTGGCTTTAATTCTCATACAGCCAACTGCTATTGCGTACTTCATCTAGTGTATATATTGATGGTTCAATGCAGAAAATAGAGACGGATCTTTTTTTATCCTAGGTAGGGGCAATTTCTTGGACCAGCTGACCTGTTTTACTCCAAGAGAAGTTTCTGCAGGAGACTGTTATTAGGTTTACCGTCGCTGTCGCCGTTGTCTTGTTGGTTCTGTGGAAAGAGAACAAAAATACTTATAATATTGATTCCTTTCGATGACGTAGAACATCCGTGAATGTTCGGTGGTCAACAGTCACGCGCGTACACGCGCGCGCCAATAGACGCACATGAACATGCGTAAAAAATACTCACCAGCGTATTTTCATTCGAAGATGCCGCACGCGGGCGTTGTGATACGTTTAAATTATTGAGCATGCACTCGACTTGTAAAAACGAAAGTGCTTTTACTTGATCGCGATGTTTAGCCTGAAGAAATACGTTTTTATCTTTCTCGATACAACAGCCATGGCGCAACAACATAAAGCTAGTTCAAGCAACAGAGGTAAGTGCAACCAATGCGCTTTTTTTGCTCTATTTGCCGGTGATTACTCTAGCCACGTGGGTCATGAAAAATGCCCACTAAAATGGTGGATTGGAAGGGGTGACGTCACCGGAAAGCAATCAATATACCCTGCACTACGATCCTTCGTAACTCGGGATGCACGTTACTCAAGGCACATGTTTTTAAAAATTTGCTTAGCACAGAATTTATTTGCTTAAAATGTAACACAAGTGTCCGTCCCGGTTACGAGCGTATATTAGAAATTTGTACACAGGGTTTTTAGAAAGGCATGTTGTCACACTATTTGTAACCCTTTTTGGGCCTAAGTTATCTCTTTAGAACAACAAACTTATTTCTTTTATTTTGAGACCAGACAAAGGTATTTTCTGGAAAATATGGTCTGTGTTGCCAAAATGCCCCCTTTACCGTGGAAAGACTAATGCACTTATTTTTGTTGTCAAGTGGTAAGTGGTCCAATGATTGTATTTACTAAAGATCTACGTACCTGGTCATCATTCCCATACTGCTGCTGTTGAGGTGGCACCATTGCCCCTCCCCCTTGTTGCTGTATCTGGGCTCCGCCCATCCCTCCCCGTCCATTATTACCACTCCCCGGTGTCAAAGGCTGACCCGTTAATTGATTACGGAAAAGGTTGGTGACTCGCGTGTTGGCGTCGGGCGCTGTCTGGGCTCCGGAAATCTTGTAGAATTCCTGAGCAGAGAGTTGGGGGAGAATAAATGAAAATTTATGAAGTGAAAGAATTTCTGCAGCCTGGCCCCGATTTCACAAAAGTTAAGACGAGTTCAATGCGTCCTAATTCCCATACCAACGTCCTAAGATAAGAAGAGTGACCCTTCCTAAGATGCGACTTCGCGCTTTGTGAAATCGGCCCCTGGTCATGTATGTAAATCAAGTAACAGGTCTCACCAGTTAGTACAAACTATCAACTAACCACCGAGACCTGGGATCGATTTCACAAAAGTTAAGACGAGTTCAATGCATCGTAAATCCCATACCAACGTCCCAAGATAAGAAGAGTGACCCTTCCTAAGACGCATCTTAGCGCATTGTGAAATCGGCCCCCAATTTGTCAAGAAATACGTAGCAAATCTGCACCATTTTCCACTTTTACCTTGGTATCCTCCATTGTCAAGGAAATTGTCTGAGGTCCCTTTGCACCTCTTGATGTTGCGCGAAACGATTAAGATTGTTTGCACTAACATTGGGGGTGATCCTGCATTTCTTCACTAAGCTTTTGGTTGCAGCACACACATTCCACCACAGTCTCCAGCGATGTATTGACATTGAAGGAGGCCGAGTCGAAGGAGGCTGAGTCGAAAGTGGCACAATCTTAAATTGACTTTTTCCCGTATAGCTTATAAAATCTTACCCTCTTGGGCACAGTTGATGAAACTCACTCAATAAAATTTGTCAGGCCTCGTTTACATGATCTAAAATTTTGGTTTAAATCCGTTGAAAAATGGCTAAGTTATTTAAGATAAAAGTAGGACATGTTTATTTTGACACGTAGTACATACATGTAAAGTTGAAGTCAGAAGTATAAATACATCATTATCACCCAAAATGGTAAACAGGACTACCCGAACCATTGCAAGGTGTACAAGCTATGTTTTAAGTACTGCATGCACGTGAGGAATTCCACAAAATCACGACTTATACACCCTCTTCTGTTCTTTACTGTAGAACAAACTGATGAGATGGTGTATCTTGGTCAAAAACTTTACATGTCATCAATAAAATGCCAATGTATCAATTAGCAATTGTTGGTTTGTTTTATTTTGAACTGTTACAATTTCATTACATTTTAAACAAGTGGTAAGTTTCTTTTGCGTTTCAGTATACTTTGAGAGATTGCTGCTAGTTTCATACCTGGTATCTTAACTTGGCCTCCTCATTTGACTGCATCTCTGCGTATGGTTTCAAGGGGTCCGGGACGAGACTGTTATTCCCGCTTCCGTTACGAGACGGGACTGTGCTCGTACTGTCAGGCTGGCTGGCGGGATTGGTCGTTGAAGTTGCGATTGGATTCTGGCTGTCTTGTTTGGAGAAATCTGGGGAAAACAATGTAAAACAAACCTGAATTTATGAACTAATATAGGATTTCAGAGTTATTTTAGCACTTACGGTATATCTAGCAAAGTCCCTGGAACTTTAATTTCATCTGTGAACAGCGACAAGCTCAATTTAGACAAGTCACCAGTGGTTTTCATTATATAATTCAAAATGGCAGCGTTCTAATTCGTCCTGATTGCGCGAAATTCGTCTCCTGCGGTGATCAGCATTGAAAAAAGTGAATTTGTCTTTTTCATTCATTTTAGCACTTTGGTCATTCAAATGTAGAGAGTGCATTCCTTACATTTTCTACTCTATAAAAGCCTATAAATGTCTGGGTATTTTTGCATTTTCTTGCTAAATGTTCGTTGAAATCCGACGGGAAAGGATGGCTGCCGAAGCTGGAATTCAGAGAGGCAGATAAAACGAGGTTTGAAATGTGGATGGAAAAAAAATCTGGACAGATTTTGCAACTGGGGGGTGTTATGGCCGAGCGGTCTAGTGCGTCGAACTTAAGTTCCCGTGCTAGTACTAGAATGTAGGTTCGATTCCTGGCCGTGACGGGTTGTGGCACCTGTGCCCTTGAGCAAGGCACTCAACCACACTTGCTCCCATTCCTGTAATTGGCGGTCCCTCCGCTGTTGGATGTGGTATATAAATAAATAAATAAATAAACTGGACAGATTTTGCAACTGTAACGATTGAAATTATCATAAACAAAATGTAAGGATTAAAGAAGATTTTTTTTTACCAGGATCGAAGATGTCCATGGATAGACTCAGCATTTCAAGGTTTGACGGAGTAGCGCCAGGCGTCGACCGATTTGACTTGTTACCGCTGTTACTGCCGTTACCGCTGGCGTTGGTGTTTGTGTTGCTGTTAGGTGCCAGGTAGGGTGTATTGGTGGTGTTGGTTGACCCGTCGCTGCTCGGTTGCTGCTGCTGCTGCAGTTGCTGTTGCTGCTGGCCATGTGTTGCCGGGTTGGTGGGTACGGGGATGGAGGGATTTATGGGGTACTTTGGTGGGTTCTGAAGTGGATTAGTGAGAAATCAGATGAGAAAAATCATTTCTCAATTGGGTCATTCTATCGAGTTGGGCACAAAATACATGTACAAAGATGCCAACATTGCAAAAGAATAATTACCCCAGGGTACCTGCTTTAGACAGGAAATTGTATAACTTAACACCAAGAGGAAATCAGCTGATCAGCTGAAAAGTTGTACGCCTGCCTATTTAAACCCCACATTTGAAGCTATGCATTCTAGAATTATGTCACAATACTGATCGTCATTGGTTGAAACAATTGTACAAACTATGCCTAAATCGCAGATGTTGGCATCTTTGCATGTAACATTGGAATAACCACAAGAGGACGGACTCACGAGCCAACCAGTGTATAGTGAGCCCGCCCTCTTGTGGTTATTCTAGTTATTCCATGTCTAAACGCTGATAATTTCAACGATGACAAGTTTACCAGAAAACTCCACAAAGAAAAATAACGCTGGACAAGTTTTTTTTACTGATCATTGCACAGAATTCTTGAGAGGAGAACCTCTATGGTACCGTAACTTTGAAATGACTGTAACATGAGATTTCTGACACATGTAAACTGACTGGGATGAAAAATCCAATGTTGACTAGGCCTGGCGGCTAAAAGCCATTTTTGGAAACAACTTAACCCTTTTCATACCGCATTGTTTATTGCCACATGTTTATTGTATACCACACGTATTGGCAAACGTGTGAAAACCTATGAGGTCAGTGGTTGAGTAAACTTGACATTGGTAAGCAAGCATAATGTGTTGCGTGGTCGAGTAAACTCGACATTGGTAAGCAAAGGGTTAAATTGACGACTTCCCGTCCAAAAGTCAACTTTTAGCCTTCTTAAAGTAGGATGGATAGTTCAGTTTCTGGGTAGCGCTACTCACAGGCATCATGTTAGGATTAGCCGGCAGACTATCTCCCCTCTTAAGCCGTCTATTCATCATATTCTGCAGCTCCTGTGTCCCTACTCCAGCTCCTGAGTTGGCCATTCCTCTCAACACATCGCTGGATTGAGGCGGACCAACACCTCCCCCAGCTGATCCAGGGAACATTTGACCTTGGTGGGGTGGCATGGGGTTGCGCTGCATTACGCTGCCGTTGGGCCCACTCCAACGCATCTAGGGTGTTTTTAAAAATAAATAAATAAAAAATTAATTTTCAAATTCATTCCCCGTCACTTAAGGGAGCTTGCTCAGATTTTTTGTTTAACCTAACAATCATATAAAATACCTCCCCAAAATACTATTTAAGGGAAAAAACAGACAATTTGCAATCTCTAATTTGTATGTGGAAGCTAAAGGTTGATCTAATAACTGCACTGCTTTCTGGAACCAGACAAATTGGTTTAAAGAACAATTTAAAAAAAAATTTTTTTAAAATGATATCCTTGAAAATATATGGAAAGAGAGCACGAAAAATTTCAGAATGGTAACGAGAAAACTATGGCAAATTATATGGTATCAAAATCTCGACACCCATGGTAAAAACGGAGGATCAAAAATGTGATCTGGACACGCTCCTGTCAAATTCTGACCCTCTAATTGACAATAATTTCATGTTTTTTAAAACATCCTACCTGTGTACTGGAAGGTGGGGATGAGTACAGCGGGGAGCTGTTGTTTCCTGCCATTTGGCCAGGCTGCATGTTCATGGAGTTGCCTTGGAAGTGAGGTTGAATCCCACCGCTGCCACTAAATTGGTTACCACGCATGCCGGCGCCCTGCAAACAGGGGTAATAATAATAATAGTGAGGTTTGGATGAACACGGTTAGCTAAAACGAAGCCTTATAGCAGGGAGCTGTTGTTTCTAGCCATCTGGCCAGCCTGCATTTTGAAGTGAGATTGAATCCCACTGCTGCCACTAAATTGGTTACCACGCATGCCGGCGCCCTGCAATCAGGGGTAATAATAATAATAGCCAATTCCTAAATGGCACAATCCATGCCTACAAAGATCTTAAAATAGACGTGTGTGCTGAAAATACCCACTCTACGATTGCATTTTTTTTACAATCAAAAACTGGTTATTTAGCCTAAAAAAAAAAGAGACAGTTTTATCTTTCTCGCTCGATACAACAGCCGTGGTGCAACAGCATAAAGCAAGGTTAAGCCCAGAGGTAAGTGCAACCAATGCGCTTTTCTTGCTCTTTTTGTTGGTTAGCACTGGCCACGTGGGTCATAATGGTGGAAGGCGTGACGTCACCGGAAACCAATCAATAGCTCAAATATTTGGCCAATTTTGTTAGATATAAAAAGTCAGTTTTGGGGGTTCTTGTGTACCACTCATGGCCCTACCTGAAAACCCCCTTGCTGCTGCTGCTGCTGCTGCTGCTGCTGCATGTACTGGTTATGGCGAATGCCTTGGTTAAAGCCATTCGCGCCGTTACCACCGCTAGCAAGATTCGTCGTAGGCATGCTGATAGATCGCGTCAGGGCCGGTGTCTGCTGTCGCGGGTTCCCAACAGCGGCTAGATTAGGCCGTGGAATGTTAGGGTTAATGTTGAGGTGTTGTTGAGTCCCTGAGGGGTTCATGGGACCCATCCCCATGCCTTGTTGGTGCTGCGATGGCCCCATCATGCCTGAATTGGGCATCATGCCACCCATGTTGCCTCCTCCGCCCATCCCTCCTGGACTGTTGAACTCCTGTGTAAAACCAGGGAGCACAAGAGGGTTGGAAAATTCATTTGATTTTGCTAGATGTGACTTCGCACAGAAATTTAAGTATCAAAATTAATGTGAAAAATATGTTGTAAGATTTTTGAAAGTTGGTTTGTACATTTCTGTATCAAAATAATGTTTAGAAACAAATAAAAGGCAAATAAGAGTTTAAATATTAAATATTAATAAATTATGAATGAGGGGAGGGGGTGTCGTCTTTACATTCGCTGAAAATTGTTGACATTTCATGGTAGTGGCAGAAAAAAATGCTTATCAGTATTATTTCAGGGGTAGGAAAGGGAGGTCTTGACAAATACTACGCTCTGTAGTATTAATAAATTATGAATGAGGGGAGGGGGTGTCGTCTTTACATTCGCTGAAAATTTATTTATGACTGTGAAAATGTTAATAACTTTGGACAGGTCCTTAAAACAAAAAAGATTACATTTGAATTTTAAAGCTTTTCTGAAGCATTGACGCATCTGGGTCATTCAGCGAGGTTGGGTACAAAAAGTGTGGCATACCAGATCTTAAATATGAGTAACATTCCAGCCTAGCTACTTTAGTAAGAATATTCATTTCATTAAGAAACGCATGTTACACTACAATAGAAGTATTTACATCACATTGAAACAAAACTACAGACCTCCAAAATGTACTCGTAGTGTTAAACATATGTGGTGTCCATGTTGCGTAGGTAAGACAACATTATTATATTGGGGCACCTATAGCCATATTCAGTACAACAAATATTTCACCAGATATATATATAATTATCCAGTCTTTAAATAAAAGAACTTGTACCAACGCAACATGGACACCGTTTTTTTTTTATATACCCAACCTCATGGAATGACCCATCTATGAGGCTAACATTTCTTCAGGCTAGTTTACCAACTTTGTTATGCATTTATTCCAGGAATAAGTAAATAGTTTCATCTTGTAAATGATACTTGTTTTCAGCCTACCTGGAAGTTAAAGACGTTTTGGTTGTTGCCCACGTTTCCCCCATGAGCCATTCCGCCTTGGTAGCCTGCCGTCGCCGCGGCCTGGCCGCCACGGGCTTGCTGCATCATCTGATTATTAAACACGAAATCACCGCCGCCGCCTCCACCGCGATTTGATCCTGATTGGCCAGGGAACGGCTGGTTCATTCCCATTGGTTGTCGGCCGTCGTTTCCCATCATCTGATTGCCTCCCGGCATCGGTCGATTGCCCATCCCAGGTATCTGGGGACCGTAGGGCCCGGGCGATTTCTATAATTAAACACAATGTAGGCATTTACATAGAATTCTTAGGAACTGGTATGAATTCAATACAAATGTCCTGGATGCAGTAAAAAACAACCTGGCTACACCGGGATTCGAACCGCGGACCTTCTGCTTAACATGCAGATGCCCTACCAATTAAGCTATAAAGCCAACTGGTGGTCTCGAATCACGGTAGTGCAGTTGTTCCTCACTGATTGGAATTGGCTATCACGTGAGCTTAGCAAGCCCTACAGAGGGATAAACCCTTCAATGAATTGGTATAGGTACAATGCCCAAAAAATCAATAAGGGAAGACACATAAATCTAACCGCTGGTACCGACTGCGGTACTGCCAGCACTGATACCCTGTTTACACCGAAATCCCGAGGAACTTGAGTGATTTACGAACAAAAACTGGTCAAAATGGCATTTCCTCAGGAGTTGGTCGGCAAGATCTTAAGTTCCTCCTATGTTACTTGTCAGAAGGTCGTAAGTTAGTCCTGAACACTCGCAATAACTCGGGGGGAATCGCCATTGCTCGGCACAAGTTCCCTGACCGTATGGAGCGGTTCAAAACGGTCGGGAAACTTTCTCGGTCGCCCCCTTGACAAAAGTTTCATGACCACTCACGAGTCCAAGAAATACAGAATTTTACAACTCGTAAGTCGACCCTAACTTGGTCGTGCTTCGGTGTAAACATAGCATAGGTAACCTGTTCTCGAGCGGTACCCCGGTACCGGCGGTTAGATTGGTTTGTCTTCCCTAAACTGAAACTAATAAAGTGTAGAACCACTGTCTTGAAACAGTATGAACATTCATGGTTGAAAGATGAGGAATGCTCTACCTTGGGTCAATTTCACGAAGAGCTACGATCCTTCATAACTCGAGATACACATTACTATACTCGAGATGCAAGTTACGGTGATTTACCAACTGGGCCCAATTTCATAGAGCTGTTTAACAGTCCATTTTTCCATTAACCGAGCGTCCGGCTATTTCATAGACATCGTTAACGGTAAGCAACTGAAAACCTGCCTTAACCGCAGAGCCAAATTTTGCTTAAGATAGTGAACCAACAATGACGGTTTCCAAGCGCACGCATGCTTAAGCACGCACCGCGGCCGTGAAATAGCCTTAACGTTAGCACAACTTTTCTGCTACAGTAAGCACACGTTTTTTAGCTAGCGCTTAAGCAGCTCTATGAAATTGGGCCCTTGGGCCAATTTCATAAAGCTGTTTAGCAAAAAAATCTGCTTAATCCAAAATTTGTTTGCCTTATAAAAATGGGTTAATAGTCAAAATTTTATGTCAGTTTGTGTTTGTAGGAAGAATAGCAGATATTCTTGTGAAAAACACAAATTGACCTGCAATTTTGACTATTGACCCATTTTCATAGAGCAAACCAATTTTTGATTAAGCAAACATTTCTGCTAAACAGCTTTATGAAATTGGCCCCTGTGTTATGAAGGACTGTAAGCGCTTTGTGAAATCGGCCCCATGTTATATTACTAATGCAAAATGCCTTCGCGATGGCCCTACCTGTATACTAACATTTGGGGCAAGCACTCCGGCGGTTGGATTAAGAACATCACTCAGTTTCTCCTGGAAAGCTTGGGTGTCTAGCGGTGGAAAGTTTCCGCCTTCAACCTGTTCCAAAACGTCAAAGCAAGATGTTATTATACAAATACAACATGGTTGGATGGGAAATAGTATACAAATATTGACTGCAATGAGGGGCATGGTTAAGATTATAGGCCCAAGGTGATCTCGAAGCCATGACTATGCCCAGAGGTGGACATACACGCAGTACACAGCGCCCATTTCGGACCGTCCAGGGCCCAATTTCATAAAGCTGTTTAATAAAAAATGTTTGCTTTATAAAAATGGGTTAATGGTCAAAATCTGATATGATGTGTATTACAATTGACTGGTGTTCTGCTATTCTTGCTAAAAACACAAATTGACATACAATTTTGACTATTAACCCATTTTTATAAAGCAAACAAATTTTTGATTAAGCAATTTTTTCTGCTAAACAGCTTTATGAAATTGGCCCCTGGTGAGAAGTAAATCATTTTCAAACAATCTAAATAATTTCATCTTCATGGACTATTTTCTAGGCGGAAACATTTCATTGGATAGTTGCTACCAGTACAATCTTTACTTTGAGTAAGGTTAAATAACTTTTGGAGTCATTACAAATGATACAGTGCGTCTTTAAATGAGCCGTCAAAAATTGTCAACATTTTCACGGTCATACAGAGTAGTATTTTCCAAGAGCTCCCTCCCTTTCCCCGAAATAGTACCTACTAAGTTTTGTTTCTGTAAAGTCCTATGCGGTTGTCAACTGCCAGCTCTCCCCCTTTCGTTTGCTTTGTACAACCGTGATAATGTGGCCAGTTTGGACAGCCTCCGAGTGACATACAATAACCTGCAGTACTGACCTGCAGTCCCGTGAACGTTTGTTGTTGTTGTTGCTGCTGCAGCATCATTAAGTTCTTCTGTTGCTGCTGCTGTTGCATGAAGTTCGTATTCTGCTGCATGGGGTTCATAACGGGGCTTGTTGAACCGACTGGCATGGGACCAATAGCCTGCTGTGTTGGTTGTTGCTGCTGCTGCTGTTGGCTTGCTGCAGCGGCTGCAGCAGTCATCTGCTGCTGCTGTTGGCTTGCTGCAGCGGTTGCAGCAGTCATCTGCTGCTGCTGTTGGCTTGCTGCAGCGGCTGCAGCAGTCATCTGCTGCTGCTGTCGCATGATTTGCTGCTGGCGTTGTATATGCCATTGCCTGGGGGTACAATGATGTAAAGATAAACAGTTTGAACCGACTGGTATGGGACCCGTGGCCTGCTGTGTTAGTTGCTGCTGCTGCTGCTGCTGCTGCTGCTGGCTTGCTGCAGCAGTCATCTGCTGTTGTCGCATACATGACAAGGTCGAGTACACGACTGGTACAAAGGGCTAATTCTTTACTCTATGTAAAAATAAAATGGATTTCCATTTTTTACCTTTGCTGCTGCAGTTGTTGCTGTTGCTGCTGTTGCTGCTGCTGCTGCAGCTGCTGCTGTTGCTGCTGCTGTTGTTTCATTTTAGATCGCATCAGGAGCGTCTGTCGTAGCTGCCTGTTTGAGTTTGGCGCTACGAAGCCCCCGGGACCTGAAGTGCTCATAGGAGACATGTTGGGTGGTTTGTTTAACGGCATCTGTTGTTGCTGTTGTTGCTGCTGCTGCTGCTGCAGCGCCATGGTGTGGGGTGATGGGCCGTGTTGCTGCTGTTGTAACTGTCGTTGAAGTTGGGGCATTGACGCCATTGTGTTATACTGCTAATAACAATTGGGGAGAAATCAGGTGAAGTAAGAAAGGGAATTTACTGTTAATTCAGAAACCGGTTTGCAATTCTCTCAAGTGTCGGTTAACCGGTTAACTGTTCGGCCGACACTAAAGGTTGTTGCTGGTGTTTATAGATGCATGTGCAATGTACACGATACCCCAAGGACCCCAAAATAATCATTGAACCGTTATCTGGTCAAAATTTTACTACAACCCCATATAAATTGATTTCAATTTCATGAAGTCATTACAAATGGGTCTGTCCACAGTAATGGGGTACATTTGAAAAGTAAGTCAATAATTCCTTTCAGATGTCTTTAGTTTATCTCAGAATTAAAGAAATGTCCTTGTTTTGTTCTCAGGAGATAACTTTTGCCCAAAAAGGTAAACAATTTCTGCCACAACATACATTTTTGAAAAGCTTGTGTACAAATTTCCCTATTACGTAGGTAACGTGGACAGACCATTTTGTGACATTTTTTTCCGTCTTTGTTACACGCGTAATAGGAAAATTTGTGCACGGGGTTTTCAGAAATGTATGTTGTAGGACTATTTTTCTTACTCCTTGGTGAAAAAGTTATTTCCTCAGTTTAGCTTGATAATTTAAAGATAAAATTAAGACATTTGAAGTGAACACGGACCTAAGATCTTGAATGTTACAGAAATGTACCCCATTACTGTGGACAGACCCAAATAACCCTCTGAAAACGATTGTAAATTCTTTAAAATTGGGTTTTGCTTAAACGTTCGACAAAACCGGTTTTTCATTATTTGTTTTCTTCGGTTAAACAGTTAACTGTCCCATCCTTAAAATAGAGCACTCGACTCATAATTGAATATTGTGAGTTTGAATCCTGTTGCTACCAATGTCTTGTGCCCTTAGGCAAGGCACTTTGCCTCACTTGCCTCTCCCCACTCAGGTGTATAAATGGGTACTAACATCATGCTGGGAAGGTAAACAGTGCAGTGATTATACTAACATTTTGCTTCTACATCCAAATTGGAAATTGTCCTGTTTTCTCCCATGTATAGTAGTTTAGGGAGATAATTTATGTGATTGTTAGACTGTTAGAAATAACTGTACTACCATGATTCGAGACCACCAGTTGGCTTCATAGCTCAATTTGTAGGGCATCTGCACGTTAAGCAGGAGGTCCGCGGTTCGAATCCCGGTGAAGCCAAGTTGCTTTTCACTGCATCAAGATTTCCCAAACACATATGGACATTTGTCCACATTTGTATCGAATTTATTCCCCCCGGCGGTCCCTGGGTCATAATCCCTAAACATAATCACTTATTCATACTAAAACATATTTATAAAAAAAAACAACCAAAACCCCCAAAAAAATAGTTTCTGAAAAAATCTGAAGAAGCTCCTTCAAAGCTTACCATTTGCTGTGTCCCAATCTGCTGTTGTTGCTGGGGGTGCATTTGTTGGGGATGTCCCTGCTGCGGGAACCGTGGCTGCCCGGTACTCGGCGCACCATTAAGCCCCGCCCCCATCATTTGCATATCTGTCATTCCAGTCATTCTAGCCCCGCCCATTCCCATCATCATCTGCTGCTGCTGTTGTTGTTGTTGTTGTTGTTGTTGTTTTTGTTGCCTGTTTCGTTGCGGATACTGCTGTTGTATGCTAGTTGACGACGGCGTTGGGAAGCTCCCAGTTTGTATCGGAGCGACCTGCGAGGTCTGACTGTTGCTGCTGCTATTGAGCATGCTCTGCAGCATGTTGCCGCTTTCCTGCTGCTGCTGCGGTTCGATGGGGGGCAAGCCGTTAATGGCTGTCGGCTGCGTGGCATCGAAGCCGGTTTCGAGATCGGGTAGAGGGAAGTTGCTGCTGTTTAGGACTTGCTCCAATTGTTGAAGCAAGTTGACGTCTTCCTCAGACAAAGCTGGTTCGTCGCCATTGGTTCCAGACAAACCAATATCCTGCAAGAAGAGTAAGAAAAACCAATCAATTCACAGTTAACTCATTACAGTGCTCTTCAAGGAACGAAACTTATGCCAGCCTTACATCCAGAGACATAGGAGTCTTTCAGTTGTTCTGAAGAGATAACTTAGGCCTCAAAAGGGTTACAAATAGTGTGACAACATGCCTTTCTAAAAACCCTGTGTATAAATTTCTTGTGTACAATTTAGGGACGGCCTAAAATGTAACACAAGTGTCTGTCCCGGTTACGAGCGTATATTGGAAATTTGTACACAGGGCTTTTAGAAAGGCATGTTGTCACACTATTTGTAACCGTTTTGGGCCTAAGTTATCTCTTCAGAACAGCTGAAACTTATTTCGTTTATTTTGAGACCAGACAAAGGTATTTCCTCGAAAATATGGTCTGTGTTACCAAAATGCCCCCTTTACTGTGGAAAGACCATATAACAATGATTTAGAAAAAGGAAATTTATAACAGAGATCACTTAAGATATGGCCCAAATTCATGGCACTGTTTAGCACAAACATTATCTGAGCACATAATTTGTTTGGCTTTGTAAAATGGGTTACAAGCCGAAATTGTATGTCATAATTATTGTGTTTTTTAGAAACATTAGCAAAATATTAGTAATTACACATTACATACGATTCTGGCTGGCAACTTATTTTTGCAATACAAGGCAAATAAATTCTGTGCTAAGCAAATATTTGTGCTAAACAGCACTTGATAGTGATAATCGTCAGGCCTACCTGGTCATATATGGATGGATGTTGCCCAGTTCCCGTCAGTTGCAACTGAGACATTGAAGCATGCATAGGCGCTGTTTGATTTGGTGGCATAACATTTTGCATTTCCTGCATGCTAAAGCATTCCTGTTGTGGAGATCCAAAGCGGCCAAAATTACCACTGTTCATCCCACCGCTGCCACCGTTCATCCCACCTCCGCCACCGTTGTAGGAATCCCTGGAGTTAGTCCGTTTGACTTGGGGACGAGTTTGCGCGTTGGCACCAGGGGATTTACGCGAGTGCATGTTAGATTCATGAGTCGTTAGGAGGGGGTTGTTTATGCCCCCACTGGCACTATTATCAGGTCTCTGGTGGGGACCCGGTCCTGGGATGGTCTCAGGACCCATGGGGACTTTGTACTGATTGTTTAGGGATGTCTGAGGTCCCGTGACTTGAGATGGACCTTGAGGTGGGAATTTGTTAGGAGCCTGACTACTATCTGGGGTTGTAAGGAGATGGTGCATTAAGGTAGCGTCTTGGGACGGGTCTGGCCCCGTCTCGAGTTCCTTAAGCAAGTCCATTATGTTTGGTTGACTGGCGTCAACTTCTTCAGGGATGTTTCCTGCGGCTTGCAGGAGCTGCTGTACAATGGCTTCGTCGTCGTTACTAAAACTGTCAATGCTGCTGTCTTCGATGTTGGTCGGTTGCATGCCGGACATGCCTGGTTTAGTTGTGGTTACGGTCGGGGACGTCGTGCTTTCCTGACACGTGCTTTCGCTGTCGCTTCGTTGTTTTTCCAAAGACGGATTATCCTCCATGAGAAGCTGCTGCAACAGATAGTTTTTCCGCCGTTTGTTGCTGCCGCCCATACTACTCGAGCTCCCGCTGTCCTGGTTTTTGTCGCCTTTGTTGCTTGATGACGTCAATCCTTTTTCCGCGTCGTTGTTGTTGTCGCATTTCTGCAGCACCGTTGTCGTTGACACCACGTTACTGCAGACAAACCCTGGTTGTTCTTTGGGCAATTTGCCGCTGCCGAACATAGACTGGGTGTCTCCGTCCAACAACTTGCTCAGGATTGTGTTGTCGCGCTCCACGGATTTTCGACGCATTCTCTGTTTGGGCTCTGTATTTGGCATGGGCTCAGCATTCCTTTCACCCGCATCCGCGCAAGTATTCTCCGAAGGTTTGGACGCTTTGTCGGGTCTGCTTTCGTCGGATTTTAAGAGTTTGCTGAAGGCTTTTTCATCCATTTTTTCATCTTCCAAAGCAATTTTGTGATCTGTACACATCGGAGAGTTACTCTGACTGCTACTGCCATCTTCGGTTTTATCTGTAAAACCACGAAGTACAGATTGGATCAGTAAATCAGGCAAGTTTTATCACCATAAAATAGAGACTGTCATCTTGCTAATGGAAAAGACATTTGTGGTATATGCAACAGGCACTTCAATAAGACAAATCTATAAGATTGCAAAAGAGTATAAAGGCAAAAACTTGAGGGCAGTTTGATATGAATTGACTTGGGACTTGAAGTCCGACTTGACTTGGGACTTGAGGGCAGTTTGACTTGACTTAGACTAGAGGGCAGTTCGACTTGACTTGAGACTTGAGCAGAGAGCGACTTGGGATTCAAACAGTTTGACTTGACTTGAAACTCGAGGCATTTTAATCTGACTTGGGATTGGAAGGAAATTTTACTTAACTTGGGACTTGAGGGCACTTCGACTCAAGGCTGAAACACAGTATGACCCGACTTGACTTGGAACTTGAGGCATTTTAATCTGACTTGGGATTTAAAGGAAATTTGACTTTTCTTAAGACTCGAGGACAGTTTGACTTGAACTGATTTAAGACATTACATACCTTCCTCATCATCGTCATCTTGAAGTAACTTGTGAAGGAGTTTATTCCTCGTAAGGTTACTTTCTCTCTCCTCAGCGTTGGTGTCTGGGCTGCAGTTTGGACTGTCCTTATCACCCTGGTTCAATCCCGCACCATCCCCTCCGCCACTTTTAGGCCAATTTTTATCCTGCGTTCGTCCCTTTTTGTGATTGTGATGTTCTGGCAAGAACACATCGCCGTCATTTTTGTCACTGAGCATCTGTCGGCTTGTGTGCTCGGCAGTCGAGGATGCGATGTTTGAATCTGACGGGATTCGCTCGATGCAAGGGATCTTTTCTGGAACAGGATGATGTTCGCTACTGCCGCTGCTGCTGTTGTTGCCGGTCCCGCTGCTGTTACTCCCGCTGGTGTAAGACACGGGGTAGACATTAGATGTCTCCATGGCATTGCCGCGGTTACGAATGTTGGTATCCTGTAGCATACTGGACAGAGAGGACCTCTTGAGGGAATCTAAGACTTCTTGAGCACTCTTAGCAGGGGTAGCATTAGGGTTAGACACCATTACAGTGGGGTTCGCTTTACTGCTGTTTCCGAAACCCGAACCTTGCTGCTGCTGTTGTTGTTGCTGTTCGTTCTGACGGCGTTTTAGCATATATGACCTGATCTTGTTGAGGGACGACTTGTTGCTGTTCATATTGGACAGTGCTTCTAGAATGCGGTTTGTGTTGCTGTTGCCGCCGCTGCTGCTGCTGTTGCCGCCGCTGCTGCTGCTTCCGCTGCCGCTACTCGCCGTTGACATCCCTGGCATGTTGGTCGGTTTCATAGCACCTGGCCCTTCATCTCTGTAAATCAAGCCCAAACACGGACAGTGCAACTTTTAAGCCAATTTTTCTGCTAAACAGCTTTACGAAATTGGCCCTTGGTTAATTCAGCTTACCTCATAACTGTGTGAACAGCAACAAGACACTCTGGCTTGTTATGGTGATTTCGATAAACTCGACTCGTCGTTTGCACAAATACCCAGGTGTCTTTATAGATCTGGAACCGAAATATCAAACTGGAACTGGTTCCCTTCTCCAAGGCTGTGCAAAGAAGCGAAGAAAAACCAATTATCAATTGAGGTACCAGTCTGAGCATACATTTACAGATACAGTATCATGCATCTGCACATGCTCGAAGCTACATACATTCACTTCACAAAACCCGTGTTATGTCGTCAGAAAGAATATGTACATAAGCTACATGTAGTCTAACTGCACATGTGCAGTAGCGTGCTTCCTGCTGTTGTCAGCTGACCAATTAGCACGCAGCATTCTAAACACATCATTCCCGCCTTTAGTCTTATACTATTATCGATAGCGTCACCCACGCCATTCTTGCGTTTTGCTCTGATGAGTGCAAGTCAAAAAGCTTTAGCATGTCTTTGTCGTTACTTAATTCTGTTTTCCGATTTACAGATACCAGGGCTCGAACATAACAGTGGTCCGGTGGCCAAATGCCAGTCAAAACTCTCACGGACCAGTCAAAACACTGTTCAAAAAGTCTGGGTGGACCAGTCAAGATAATCTGGTACTTAAGTTCTTCAAAACAAAGTACCAACAAGCGCATCATTAGTGGCATTTTTACATGTAAAAATTCCATGTAAAAAATGGAGGACCACTCAAGATGCTGGCTGACTAGTCAAGATGTGACCACAGTGGTCCGGGTGGCCAGTGTTAAAAAAGTTATGGGGAAGCCCTGGATACCTATCTACTCCTGGATAAGAGAGGAAACTTATGGTAAAGTTCCTTGCCTAAGGCCACAATAACAATGTTCTGTTCTTATATTCATATGCTGCACATTGTAATAGGTTTATATTGGTTGCGTGAAGCAACCAGATACATAGGTGGGTGGTGCCATTGGCAGCCGACAGCCAGAGACACTGGGTAAATCTGCTCCTCTTTAAAACAGTGCTTTGGGATGTTTTATATGCATTACGCAACACACTGGACCAACGGCTTTACATCCCTTCCAAAGAATGGAGCAAGTGTGCTGTAAGTGCCTTGCTCAAGGGCACAGGTACCACAGCCGTGTATCAAACCCGTAACCCTAACGGTACCCCATTTGTATACTCAGCACGATATGTGGTAAAGGGACTCCCCCTACTGCCCCTATACCTCAACACACGCTTCCCTTTTGTTAACGCACCAACTCCTCCTAAAAACTGAAAGGAATTCCTTTAAAATTCCTTGGATGTTTGAGACACAATGGGGAAACAATGGAAGGGGGCAGGGGGGAGGAACAGTAACATCTTTCACATGTGCTGCATATGGTGCTTCGAGCTTCTTGACCTACCCTCCAAAAATCTTGACCTACCCTCATCAAAATGCTTCTTAAGTTCCGTCCGATAGCTGCCGTGGCAAAACTTGTAGATGACCTGTCCTACTAACTCCTCTCTGCTATAATGCGGTGGTTTGAGAAGTGATAGGTCAACGGACGTAATGTTTGCCTTCAGATCCAGACGAGTTGTGAATTCTTCACTGTTAGGGGTACCGCCGGGGCCAAGCATCATGGTACTGCCGCAACTGCTGCTGTTGCTGCTGTTGCTAGCTGCAGCAGGATTGGTTGCGGCGTTGCTCCCGTCGTCATCCATGACAGCACGGCGAGCAATGCAGAATAAGTGGGAAGGCGGGTCTGGGAGACGGGAAAATATTTCCGTTTAAAGGAACATGTTTAGATCACATTTTGAGCCCACATTTTCCCATGGGTGTTGAGATTTTGACATCACATCATTTGTTATATTTTCATTACCATTCTAAAAATTTACCGCTCTCAATTCATATATTTTCAAACATATCGTTAAAAACCACCAACATATTGGGAGACTGAACGTAATTAGGGTTTGTTTTTTCCCCTTTCTCAACGTAATTATTAATACTATAGTGCTTTCCCAAGACACTATGAAAACTTCATAGCGTGCTCGGGTGGGACTCGAACCCACAACCTCCTTCAATTTCTGATTAATTGCAATCCCCGTTACTAAATGATTCGAACCGGCCATTCAACACCGGCTATCTCGGTGGTCGAGTGGTTAAGACGTCTGCCTTGTTTGCAAGAGGTCCGCTAGCTCGGTGGTCGAGTGGTTAAGACGTCTGCCTTGTTTGCAGGAGGTCGTAGGTTCGAGTCCCACCCGAGCACACTATGAAGTTTTTATAGTGTCTTGGGAAAGCACCGAGTATACAGTGTTAACAATTACGTCGGGAAAGTGCAAAACAAACCCTAATTAACATTCATCCTCGATTTTGATGGCAATATGACGTTTTTCCAGAACAGATAACAGGGCTCGAATTTCATGAAAAAATCTGCTAGACCACAGGGTTAGTAGCTCAAATAATTTACTGGACAGACGCTATTTTTACAAGACCAAAGCCAAAGAACGTGGATTTACTGTTCGTTAGTTTCAAAATGCACTGGACCACTGGTCTAGTACGGTAGAGAAAGCACTAGACCGAGGCTTAAATTACTGGCCTCGGTCCAGTGGGTATTTCGAGCCCCGGAATGGGAACTAGTTCAAGACTCACCCGTGTCTGTTGAGTTGGAAGACTGACTGTCTTCCTTGGGTTTAAGAATCGCTGAACACTTCAAGTTCTCGTAGCGTTGTTCTTGAGCAGTAGCTTCTTCGTCAACTGGTTTGGTTAGCATGCGGCAGGTGAAAGAGCGGTTACGATTGGTCGGGGAGTTGGAATCTTGGGACCATAATCCGGCCGCTAAAATGAAAGTGAAATTAAAAGGAAAAAAAATAACAGGCACTCTTGCCAATTAGCATTTTGCATGTTTCATGAGAGTTATTAGCTTTCCGGTGACGACACGCCATCCACCATTTTGGGTGTCATTTGACAATCATGACCCACATGGCCCGAGTGCTAACCAGCAAAAAGAGCAAAAAAAGCGCATTGGTTGCACTTACCTCTGTTGCTTAACCTTGCTTTATGTTGTTGCGCCACGGATGTTGAATCGAGAAAGATAAAACTGTCTTTCTTCAGGCTAAATCGTGATCAAGTACATGCCGAGTACATGCTCAATAATTTGAACATATCGCAACACGCGAGTGTGGCATTTTCGAATGAAAATACGCTGCTGAGTATTTATTATGTGTGTTCATGTGCATCTATTGGCGCGCGCGTGTACGCACGTAACCAGTGACACCCAAACATTCCCGGATGTTCTACGTCACGGAAAGCAATCAATAGTGTACTTTCGTTGTTGCTATGTAATGTGACTGGTGCACGCAGCAGACGTGAAGCACACAATGAATACCGTGTTCGGGTTCACGGTAGGAGAGAATGGCATAAAGCATCCAGACTGTTGGTTGCTAAGCATTGGTGTGCACCACGTAGCAACAACAGCATAGTATGTGACTTTCTAAACTGCACCTCCATTTGAAAGTAAAGAATACAGGGCACCAGTCACAGTGCAATGTTATACACAAAAGGCTTACTGGCCCCATGCTACACAAACAATCAAGAAACAAATTATTTCTTTCTGGTATTCATACCAAGGATTCCTCAATAGTGCTCATTGCACTGTCACTCGCAAGCGTGAGGAAACCCATGAAGAATTAGAAATTAGAAATGGCCAGAGACACCGGGGAATATCCCCTTGCTCTTCACAAAAGAATGCTGTGGGATCTTTAGAGTGCGTTACCGTTACCTAACACACTGGACCAACGGCTTTACATCCCTTCCGAAGGATGGAGTATGATGAACTTAAAAGTTGCATGTTGATTATTGAGCAAGGCTACTTACGGGAAGAGGCTGGGAGCAGACAATTAATAAACTGGTTATGGTCTCCGACGTGAATGAAACTGTAGATGCTTGATCCGATAAGGTCCTCCTAATACGGTATAAAAAGAGGGAATAAAAATTGGTTCATTCAAACATCGCGTATAGGACCCCTTCGAACACATGCAAATACGCCATTTTGGGAGTCAAATAATGCCGAGTCATTGTTGAAACGATGCGCGTGCGCGTTGTGTGTCTCTCTGGTGGGCATAACGCAGTTTAATTCACTAATGAAAGCCTTAGTATTGCGCGTTACGCACACTATGGACACACACAATGCGCACGCACATTGCTTCCACAACGACGCGGCATTATTTGACTCCCAAAATGACGTCATTGGCACGAGCTCAATAGGCCTTTTACCACTTGACAAAATCTTCAGGGTGGCCCTGGGGCGACGCCGGGGTGAAAATAAGCCCTTATTTCCACTTGCAAGTCTCACCCCCGCGCCACACCCGAGATTGCTCATTCTCTGGGGTGAGTTCAACCCTGCTCGAGACCAGGGTTGAACATTTTGGCCCCGGGGAGAGAACGGTAGTGGGAAAAGGGGCAGGGGCGAGTTCTCCCTTGTTCAAGTGAGGGACGAGGTGCCGATCTCTGGGGTGAGTTCGCCCCGTGGCAAGATTCAGAACAACAAGTGTGAATCGACATGGGGTTAAACTCCGGGGTGAGTCACTCCGGGGAGAGTTCTCCCCGGGGATCGACGTTCCAGTGAGAAAAGGCCTTAAGAAGTGAGGACACATCACCACGATTACGTGATTCAACACACCTCAACCATCGTGGTGAGTTATGAGAGAATCATATGCCGTCATCGTTTCTCCATTTCCCAAGATGATACTGGCCCACATCGGTCCGATTACCTGCCCTTGTTGCTCTCGCTAACATTTTCCAAATTTGAAATCCTTGCTATTGGCCGTTTTCCAGATTTTAAAGTTTGTACACTTTACGCCAGTGTATAAGTGTGTAGATAGTGAAGTTTTAATTAAATTGTCAATTTAGGACTCTTCATGTGTGTACTGTTGCTTTCAAAGATGTACACTACCGAAAAAATGCTAGGGATTAACCCTAATACTCCTTAATCCTCCATGATTTTACATATACCCTAGGGAGTTAGGGTTAATGATATTTTCATATATAATAATTAAGTAATAATTAAGAATTTTTAAGACAAATACATGTTTACTAATTCCTAAATGTACAATTAGGCACAAGAATTGACCGTACATTACCTGTTTGAAGTTGAGATACATCTTAACATTTTCCGTCACGAATTCTATTTCTCCCGAACTGTTGACTACGAACAGAAAAGCGTCAAGTGCCTGGGAAAAAATAAAACAGGGTTTGGAACTCGACAAAAACAAACATAGCTATTCTTAGACATTGCCATCAACACTGGAAAAGTTTTATCATGTTTATCAGAAATTGGGCACAGCTTTCATGCTGATAAAACTGAAACAAAATACCAATTTGTCTGTGTTCTGTTTTCTAAGATGTTTTCTAAGATATCTCCCAAGGTGCACTAGTGTTTCTCCCCTTTAGTTTGTAAAACTTATCATATGCTAGCATAATCTTGGCTAAGATTTTGCCTCTTTAAAATGTAAAGTACACTTTTTAGGAAAACTTGGCAAGCATGCCCTATCTTTTTAAATTTGAATGAGGCCTGCTGAAATTTAAGCTACATAGATGCATCGATGGTTTAGGAAGCTTTTAAAATCTATTCATGGCTTCCGTCTCAAGTGAATGGTAAACAAAATGTACAGTTGAAGTCAGAAGTTTACATACATGTACACCACTACCATCATCACCCAAACTGGTAAACAGGACTATTGCAAGGTGTGCAAGCTATGTTTTAAGTACTGCAAGCACGTGAGGAATTCCACAAAATCACGACTTTAGTAAAGACTGTTACAAAAATGGTGACAACGCAAGTTTAAGCACATCAGTTTTAACACAGTTGTATGTAAACTTTTGACTACAACTGTATATGCACGCACACACACACTTTTTAAAAACCTTCAGTTATTAATTTCTTTCAGGAAGGTTCTATATTGGATAGAAATAAATTCATGTGGAATTTGTTGCCATTGCTGTCAACCCACGAGGTTAAATTGTTGTCATTGCAAATGATACAATAAGCATTTAGATAAAACACAATAAAAATGAAAACATTTCCAAACTAACCTCCAATAGGACATCACTCAGAGCATCACTGGAGAGCATTCCTGGTTTACTGGACGAGACATGGCTATGTTGGACCTCGCTGCCTTGCTCTACGTCTGTTAGACAAAACACCAATGTACGATTCAAGTCAGCAGTATTCACGTCAGGATCAAAAGCAAACAGGGTGCTTCCTGGCCAATCACGAATGTGGGTCCAAAGGACTACCGGGGAAAATTTTGAAATATGGGATGTGATTTCAGGCTCAGGTTGGACCAAAAACGGAGGAAGAGAAGCTGTATAATCATGACAAATCATGTCTGTAAATCAGGGTTTTTTTGTGTCTAGTGTTACTGGTGTTTAAACACAAAGGACATGTAGAAGTCAGAAACACCTTCTAGAAACTGTTGATATTCATGGCATAAACTTCACACTCGCTGCAAATCTGTTCACAAAATAATGGTATTGTACCTAATCACCATTGAAATAAAACAACCGAACTTGGAATGAGATACCTTGTTGCTGTTGATGTAGCCGTATTTTATAACAGCATCTTGAAGGAATGCCCGTTTGTCTGGCATGACGTTGAGAGACTCAGGGTTGCTCAGACTGGGTTGACGAGGCAATTGACATTAGTGGGATTTGAACTCACAACCATTGAAACACTGTTTCTTTTCATACCTTGTTGCTGTTGTTGTAGCCGTATTTTATTGACAGCATCTTGAAGGAATGCCCGCTTATCGGGCATGACGTTGAGAGACTCAGGGTTGTTCAGACTGGCACTGATCAGCTCAGTCAGTTCTTCCAAGTAGCTTTCCTGCTCGCGACGGCGCTTCTCTCCTAGGAACTTGGAACTGCAAAATGGCACAAATAATGACATAATAAGAAGGCGTCAAAAGTTATCAACATTTTCACAGTTCTACAGAGAGTAGTATTTTCAAGACCCCCTCCCTCCCCTGAAATACTACTTATCAACATTTTTTGCCACTACCATGAAATGTCAACATTTTACCAGGCCTCGAAATAACCCACAGCACCACGGCAAATTGCCATCGGTGCCCTGTGCTTTTGCCGTGTTGACCTTAAAAAGTTCCAACACAAATTTTACATTTCTTCATTCAGGTGCCCTTTACTAAGAGAAAATTGCTGTGCCCTTTTGAAAATAAATTTCGAGGCCTGTTTTACAGTGCATGTAAAGTCCTACGCGGCTCTCGACACCCCTCCCTTTCCTACACTTTTTAGAACCGTGAAAATGTTGACAACTTTAGCTGGCCCCTAAGAGTAATATGGACTCATATCTGAAACTTTTTACTATATCCAAAATAGAGGAAAAAAAACCTAAAATATACCCCATCAGAAAAAAGTTGAGGGTTTGTGTTTCATGACACAGATAGTTATTTATGATTTTACTGATAACAATTGCCCTACCACTTATGAAATTTTCCCGACCTTTGCCTCATGCTATTTCTAGATTCTGAAATCATAAAGATTTTAGAGATACATGTAACTCATGGCATACCATATTATGAAATTTACCACTGACTATATTTTGTGTTATTTCTAGATCTAAAAATCATATAACATTCCCGGTGAAGTTTATTTAATGTTTCATTTTCTGTGTACAGTAAACTTTCAGTATACATTGTACATGTACTTATAGCATTTGTCAAGGGACTGAACCAGTTCAAGCCCTACATGTACATGTACATATCCAGAGAGCACACAATAGCCAATGCTTAAAACAATGAATAAAGTAGAAAATGGAGCTTTCTATCAGAGAGAGCTTTTTATATGACGCCCAAGTAAATCCCTGTCATTTGATTGGACGATAGCAGGTCACATGGCATTAAATAATTGAACCATTTAATGCAACCGTGCATTTTTGTTCCATACGATATTTTCCATTGCATGGCGCGCCTGTTTCCATTGCACGGCGCGCCTGTTTCCATTGCACGGCACGCGCAGTGCATCATTTTCACTGCACGCGCATGTACATGGACGCGCGTGACATTAACGACGCTGAAGCAGACGTGTTTGCTCAAGACGCACGGTGGTAGATGAATTGGATTCAGGCATTGTGATGCGAGGGATGTCATGGACTAGTGTCTTAAGTACTTTTTCATATTCTCAGGCTGTCGGATGTTCTCCAATCAAATGACAATGATCTCTTTGGGCGTTATATAAAACAAATTTGTTGAAAGATGAGATTGTTCCATTATAACACACCATCTCATAAACAAGCTATTTCATGGGGCATTACAATGGGAATTTACTGTTCATGTATATGTACATATATCCTATGCACATTCCACAATTGTAATGCATTGTATAGTAAGCATTGCAACAGGAAAATCCTGAGGCAGTGTTTGGATTTTCAACACCCCTGGGAACAAGGGTGTCACTTCCTGGCTATCGGAGCTCACAACGTGAAGACTACACCGACATGATAGTTGAGATACGTAGCACAACAGAACACACTGAATGTATGATTACAAAGGCTAGTGAATCACCGCACGCAAGGTCCTTGTATCAGGCTTAGTTCATGAGGCCTAGCGACCAGGAAACTCTGAATCATGTATAGGGTTGGCAGAACGAAGCGCGCCATGGAACGGTTACACCGTGACTAGGCTTAGGTTGCACAACGAAGACGTAACGGTGATTGTTGGGAATGATAGGGTTAATTGGGTACCACTTGGCGGGAAGGTTTACATGTACAGTAGTGAGACTGTGAATCACCAGGAACACGGCGCTTGCACCCCTTAAGAGTTGCCCAACAGGGCACATAGGCCAAGTTCCGGCGGACTGTTCTTGACAAGGGTTAAGGATAGTATACATGATTGGTAAACTGTTACAAATAGTTTTATCCCCCTTTGTGATTGAAGATATTCATGATTAAAACCAACCTGAGCAAAAACCAGCTCCGTACTTCATCTAACTTTTGAGAAAACAGTCAAAAAAGGGTTTGCAGTCATTTCGCCCCAAAACCACTTCATGCACAGGCCGTGGGTCAGGTCGAAATGGTTCAGGGCGAAGTGGCATTTGGGCAACGTAGTGTTTAGACGAAGTACATGTAATTTGGGTCGAAATGGCACTCGGGCGAAGTGGTTTTGGGGCGAATTTAATCTTCGTCTCATGAGACGAAAACTAATTGTTTTACTCATTTCTCAAAGACTATAGCACTTCAGACAAAACCATTTCAGGGGACGTTTTCTACGGTCATCACGTTTATATTGTGTAAGTTAGGCATAAATCTGTGAAAATTTCTGATTTTCGAGATTACCAATGATGTATACTGCCTTTAACTCGTTCTCGCGCTCGAACGACGGGAACATGACCCGAGAACACTGCACTCGGAACAGGATTACACACCACCTATCCTATTAAAACTAGTTAATCGTGTCAAAAACAGACCGTCCGAACTCAACCCAATGTTTGGAAGGGCTTAAAATACTCACTGAACTGCTGGACCAAGCGCAGTAATTTAGGTATTTTCTGTGACTGCGCAAGACTGACTTTCATGTGCATATCGTCAAATTATTGTTTTCAAGAATTGGTTTTCCACTTTTTATCTGAATAACAATTTATAAGTGTTTGTAAATCGCAATAGGGTAATTCCCAAAATTAGGGGTCCAAAAGAGTGTGACATGCTTTTTAAGATTTAAATAGGTAGCCCGGGACACAAAACTCCTATTCAATACCATGGAACAAATTATAAGCCTTTATGGTCTTTTGTTTTGAATATTTTTCAGGAATCAGAAAGCAAAATATTAAAGAAAATGATGCTGCCCCCTATAATAACAGGCCACAGTCCATTACTGAGAATTTGTGGTCATAAGTGGTGATTTTTGAAGCAGAGAGTGTCGTACGTAACTGGGACACCAAACATTTTGGACCCCTAATTTTGGGAATTACCCAATAATCCAGCAAGTAAGGTGCTAAGAACTCCAGTATCTATACCCCTGGTTGTAGTCTACATGTACTTGTCCAAGTAGTCTACTTGTCCAAGTTCTAAAGGCTGGATAGCTCAGCTATTAAATTTGACTTCTGTCTAGGTCAAAGTTTATTTTACCAACTGGAAAGTGATTAATAAGCCGAGTATCAGATTTCTGCACCTTCCGTTTAAGACAGCGAGTTCAACTACCAGCAGTTGCTAGTTTTCGTTACATACGCATTAGGGTGTCAATGCAGAGATTTCATGTGAATCAACGGAAACACACGGCTTAGGGTTAAGTAGCCAGCATGTGCTTTCAATTAATTATTCTCAAAAACCTCACCCAATCTCCGACTTTTTTTGTTTCCCCGTTTGCATTAGAAGGGGATCTTAAGGAGCTGAAATAATCATATCTTACTTATTAAATTGGCTGATTAGGGTTGGGAGGAAAGGATAGGAAATGGATTTTCTTGGCAAAGATTTTCTTGGCAATAATGGCTTTCTTGAGCCTGCTACTTTTTGTTCTACGTCTGCAAAAGACACAGGTCTTAAGGAGTTGACATGATCATCTTGATTAAGACTTGGAGGAAAGGAGATTGAAAAATGGAAAGGTAAAGGTTTCTTGGCAATAATGGTGTTTTTTACATTTTGCCAAAGTCGGCAGACCATTATGGTAATTGTATACACCTGTCTTGAGCTGCAACTGGGGCTTATTTTAATTTATCAAACTTGCACGACAGTCACATCTGGATTGAAAAATATAGACATAAAAATATTCACTCACATGAGCCAAAAGAGTTTCTGAAAATAATTTCTGGACAATCACATTACATTATTGGATTTTAGGCGCCATGATTGCACTTTTCCCCTATCTGCACAAATTTGTGATCCACGTCAGACCCTCACTAATAATAATAGAAAGTACAATTGTAAATAGTAGACATACCCAGGTCCCTTGTCGGGCCGTTTCCGCCTTCGAGGATTTTGATTGTTCATAGCGCCACCTGCACTCATGCTTGACAGTGACGAAAAAGCTTAACGCCTACATCAACATGGGAAATGGGTTGAAGTGGGATGGATACCAGACCTGTAGCAACAAAAACAAAAGGATGCAGATTTTAGAAATATTCAGCTCCTTAACGCCTACATCAATGTGGGAAATGGGTTGAAGTGAGATGGATACCAGACCTGTAGAGCAAGATAACGAAAAAATGCAGATTTTAGAAATGTTCAACTCTGTAATACATGGGAACAAGGTAAAGTGGGGAGATAACGAAAACAAAAAGATGCCGATTTTAGAAATGTTCAACTCTTTTCATTTGGTAAACTAGTGTGTTGTTCTCCAGAATTACAAAGTCAAGTCCAATGGACACACAGAGGAAACTTTCCGCTCAGCCATGGTAGTATTACACGTCTGTACTTAGTCCAGTGGTAACATGGCCAAGCAGCAAGGGGGGAGTTTACAGTGAATTTGTATTAACTTTCCAAATGGGCAAGGAAAACAAATTGACAGGAATGCACAATATTATTACATGGAGACATTTCATCCATCTGAAGTTGCAGAAGAGAAAGTCCAATGGGAAATGAGCTTAAACTTAAGGAATCTATCGTTTTGTAAGTTTCAAATGATTCAAACAGGCTACTCAACTCCGTCCAGCTCAGTGGTCGCATGGTTAAAGCCCGCCGCACACCTTTGCGATTTACCAGATAATCGGATCATCGGACCACATACCGGAAAGGTGTGTGCTAATATAATTCGGGCCGGTCTGACCGTACACCGTAAACCAGAGTAACTCAAACTGGTTTGACCCTTCCTGATCCGATGGTCCGGTGTCCGATTGGCCGGTACATCGCAAAGGTGTGCGGCGGGCTTAAGACGTCTGCCTAGTATTCAGAAGGTCATGGGTTTCAGTTCTACCAGAGCACATTATGAAGTTCTCTCATAGTGTCTTGGGGAAGCACGGAGTAGACAGTGCTAATCAAGTCACGCCAGGTAGATCAAATCAAACTTTAGGCTTGAAAAAGCTTGAAAGCATGGATGAGTCGGGTTTGGTTTTCCACTAGCCAGACGTTTTAAACCGAGTCCCCAAGACATGAGTCAGGGGCATTATTGCTTAAGCTTCTTGGCCAAAACTCAGAAGAGGGTGGAGGGAGGAGGGGGGGTGCAGTGACAAATTGGTCAGGCGGATATGGGGTAATTCAAACAGGAACAGATAGGGCAACAGATTGGTGCGAAGTCTAGTCATGCGTACACAGACGGATGGATGCGTGTACACACTACATAGCGCTAACTGTGGCGTGTCCGCCGTTCACAAAGCACCCACGCAACTCAACGAGTATAGAGTTTACTTGCCGCAAGTGGATTTGCCAAAATACTACTTGTCTCTTGTGTGACTGCCACCATACTTTGGTTTAGGCTAAGGGTGTTGTGGTTTAGTGGTCGAGCACAACCCTGTGGAGTCCATATATGCCAAGAAGTCCTGTGCATTTTTGAATAATTAACTATTCGAAATTCGATTACTTTTTTCGATCGATTATTTTAAATTTGATTTGAAACTTTAAAAAAAAAAAAATTCCATTTTTTTTTTGCCGTGTTACCCTAAGTGAACCTAAAGTTGTTCGGAGTGTACTTCCTGCGTTGCGTGCTATGCAGGATGTTTTCTTTTCCTTCAGCAGCCTTCTTTGATGTCAAATCAGCCGCCTCGTTGCATGCTCGATTTGCTTCCAGTCGAGATTCTAGTGTACAAGTTACATTATTGAAGCTACATGTACATGTATGGTTTCAGCTGTGGGCAATTCTACCAAAACGTCCAATCCCACAAACATTTAGCCCTCTTCTGTGGTTTATGCGAAACATGACAATTTTGTGGTTGGCACATTGTGAGGTAAATCTGCCAACAGTATTATGTCACAAACTACATGATGCCTGCCCATTAACATCAACCACATTCTGTACATGGCAACAGCCACAGAATATACACCGTATCGAATAGCTGCCATCTTGTAGGGCAGTTTCTTTGTTCCTTGAGGACATGCACGGTTGCACATTTGTGCTTACATTGTTGACCAATTTAAATGTCAAAAGTTGCCCTACAAGATGGCAGCTATTTGATACGGTCTACAAGGGGAGGGGGACTTTCATGGTCACATACATGTACTGTAGTGACATAGCCAAGGGAGCGGTATTGGGGTGGTGTTACTCGGACAGAGCTTACACATGTATATTGTTTATTTTGTCATTGCTTCTTATAAAGATAAAAACATTTCTTCTGTAATCCCATGTTTGGATACATTCAGAGCTGCCAACCCTCCCGGATTTTGCAACAGATGCTTCGGAAAATGACTAATTTTGTGAGTCCTGACATGGATGAAAACCCTCCTGGATTGTCAATTAACAACCTTGGGGACTTTTAGATGTGTTTGGAGTCACGGAATGAACCCGTTTCCCAAAATCCGGGAGGGTTGGCAGCTCTGTACATTGTACATATATTGAAGATGGCTATAACGAGTCTGAGATTTTACAGTACATGAAAAGATACTCACGTCCATGATTCTGCAAACTTTGTATCGGTTGTTAATACCTCGTAACATGACTAGACATGTTGTACAATGCACACTCGAACCATACATTATAACACTGCATGTACATGTACCATATAAACATGCAAGTCTCCATATGTACATGTATGTATCATGTGATACAGACATCAGATGTTGCATTCACACACTATCATACTTCCTTCACACACCGATGCACTATTGGTAGTACAGTTGCCGGGGACAACAATCAGATGACATCATCAGAGTCCAAAGGCTAAGACTGAGTGCAGCCCCTCTTATCACAGCTATAGGCAGTTCAGGTGCTCAAATGCCTCAGGGGAACCAGCCTTGACTGGTACTCAGTAATGCAATACTTCTTGTATGGGAATAGGAACGGGTGTGTTTGGTTAGCTCGCATTATAACACCCCTCCCTATGACTATAGCTCCATGGTATGACTGTGTACATTGTACACTCACTGTCCTATCTTATGGGCAAAGCAGATTATGCTACATGTAGAATGCAAGGGGGAGGTGGGAAGTACACTGGTAAAATGGGGCCAGTCTGTTCATACATGTATGTACACAAGTTTACAGAGAATGGCATGCAGCAATACATTACATGTATACTGGCACAGGCTCATCAGCAATGCCCGTGTGCCAAAATCATGCCACGAAATACGCAGCTCCATAGCAAAGGCATGGAGCTGCGTATTTCGTGGCACAAATTTGGCACGCTTGCATTGCTGACGAGCCTATGCCTTTAAAGGCCCATTATGTCATTTTCAATGACCCAAAATTTTACTTCATGACTTGACAAGATAAGGCTTCCTCAAAGTATTGATAGTGCAACAGAAACCATGGAGGAAGAAACAAACTCCACGTGAATTTATTTCTGTTCAAGATTTGGTAAGAAATTAGCTGAAGGTGGTTTTTTTTAAAAAGATGTGTGCATATTTTTACCATTTACTTTACACTAAAAAAAATGCATACATTTTAAAGGTTTTCTGAAGCAGGCTAGTTTACCAACATTTTTCTTAAATATATGTTATGCCCTTATTCCAGGAGTCCCTAAAAAAAAAAGACAGAAAAAATGTTCTATTTTCAAAATGATGGATTGTACCTTTGAAGACTCCTGGTGCCAGCTATGGTTTCACTAACTGAATTCCAGTGCCAACGTCCCACACATAAATCATTTCTACACCCTTTTACCAGTTCATTGTCACACAGTTTTCTTGTCACCAGGACCTTTACATACCTCCACAGCTCCTCAAACACAAACCCATAGTTTATCATCCCTGGGAATGACCTTAGCATGACTTCACACAGTATGCATAGACTTCCTCCAGCTCTCACATTTTATATAAGTACAGAAGGGAATGTTCTTCAATTCAGACCTTAGTTTGCAAGATGGACTTGTTGAAATCTAACTGATCTAAAAAAATATTTATTGCACAAAGTCAAAGACTACACTTAATACTAAGCTCAGAAAGACAATACAACTGCAAAATTCATTATTAATTGTTCCGGATTTGTAAGATGTTAATGTTTTGTAATCTACTTTCTTAGTCTTAAATACAAGTGATCAATTAACATAATTGCCTTAAAAATTGCCTTAAAAATTGAGAGTATCTGAAAAATTCTTTTAAATAAAATTACATGTACATGTAGATCGGTGATCCTTAAAAGATTGAGTATTTTATTTCTGAAAGATTTTGCAGTGATTTTCAAAGGAAAAATTTACACAAAAGTTCCAGAAAATATGAATGCAAATAACAGCATTAAATATCTTACAAAAAATTCCCAGTCAATCGTAACTTTGAATCCCCATGCACTAAATGCATGCAGAGCCAGCCACGCATGACACAGTGCATGTCAATTCATAGCAAATCCTGACAAAACGTTAGAGATTACTACAGGACAGATGCACAATGGAGTGAGTGGCCTGCGCATCAGGCAATTCAACGCTGTAGTCGCTGCCGAGGTTTCTTCAATAAAGTACAGGTCACTCCCCAATGCCGAGTGGCAATGCACTATGTGGTAAAGTTCACAGGAATGGCCAGTAGAGATAAACATGTTAGGTGTGCATCGAGAGCGAATAGAAGCAGTCCTAATTGTGGGGTTTCAAAATAACATGAAATTTCAAATATATTGATTGCTTTCCGTGACGTAGAACATCCGGGAATGTTTGGTGGTCAACGGTCACACGAGCGCGCCACTAGACACACGCGTAAAATATACTCACCAGCGTACTTTCATTCGAAGATGCCACACGCACGCGTTGCGATACGTTTAAATTATTGAGCATGCACTGCAGCTTGTAAAAACGAAAGTGCTTTTGCTTGATCACAATTTTTAGCCTGAATAAATACAGTTGTATCTTTATTGATACAACAGCCATGGCACAACAACATACAGCAAGGTTTTTATTGCTTTTTTGGCCGGTTATCACTCGAGCCACATGGGTCATAAAAAATGACAACCAAAATGGTGGATGGAAGGGGTGACATCACCGGAAAGCAATCAATACCCTCTAACAGGCTGCTCAATAAAACTATCCGTTAGGCTATAAACCGTATCGAATAGCTGCCATCTTGTAGGGCAACCTTTGTTGTTTAAATTGGTCAACAATGTAAGCACAAAATGTGCAACCATGCATGTCCTCACGGAACAAAGAAACTGCCCTACAAGATGGCAGCTATTGTATACGGTTTCTGGAAATGCCTTGTGTGTTGGGCATTACCAAGCTTAGGTGCTCCCAAAAATGTCAATCTAGATGAATTTCGTTTTTTAATGTACACGTACACATGTGTCCCATGCGTACACTATTAGTTATCCCATGAGCGCGAGTGGAATACGGCATTATGTAGTGCGTTTGCATCCCATATCCCACGAGGCCGAAGGCGCGCATTCTGCAGTCGCGCAGGCTGCAATACACTTGCGTGACGCAGTCCAAAGAATCGTGCGCATAACAAGCCGTACGGTACTCGCCGTCACATTTGAAGTGTGCAGCTCCGTGTAGGGGACCCAATGCATTTGGAATACCAGGGCGCATCACGCAGAGTGCGACATAAAAATCGAAAAATGGGACATACATGTAGGATGTCACACTGTTGTTGCCATAGATCCACCAATCAGAGCCACGGATTCAAGTTTGCTTAAAGATAAAAGCAGTTATTTGCTATCCTACTAAAACTGACCTCGACTTGAAACATCTCATTATTTTTAAATTGTTATCTTAAATTCCTTGACTGCTTGACCCAAAGTAAATACCAAACATGCCATATCTCTTTAAACCTACAATCTCCCCTTGGCCTGCCCCTACCCCTGACCTAGCAAGAATACCAGGCATGCCTGAGTGTATACAGCATGGTACTCTAATACCTAAAGTGTACAACTGTACTATGTTAATCGCTATGTTGATGTGTTTCTGTGATTCAATATTTCCAGGATGGGACAGCGAGTGGACACAGCTGGTTTGGTATTTCAATAGTTTTTGACAGAAACCAAAATGGAGTTTTTATTTCCGTCTGCAGGTTCTCATGTGGGCTTGATGTTATGCATGTACATGTACATCAAACTTTTAATTTAACTTTCTCTGATTCATTAACAGTAAATAAAATGACAGTTATTTTACACGTTTTTGTCTCTATTCTTAAGGCCTGTCCGCATTGGACTTTTTTACTGAGATGATGGGTACTTGTCCCATTTTAAGTCCAATGCGGATAGCCTAGGACGTTTTCCTCTCAGTAACTTTTCCTGAGTCCAGCGGTTACTTTTCCTGGCCAACTGCTGCCCCGGAAAATTGACCGGGGAATGTTTCCCGAGACGAAAAGTCCAATGCGGACACAGCAAGTTGGTAAAAGCGCTCTGAAAGCGTACGTCCGGGCAGTGAAGGTCGAACTCTCCCACGGTCTCGGTAAATTTTACTGTGTCAAAAAGTTCCAATGCGGACAGCGGTAACATTTAGCCATTTTTCATTTTACCATCGTCTCGGTAAAACCCCCCAAAAAACAAGTCCAATGCAGACACGGCTTTAGAGGTACAGGCCCAGTGTTGTGACGACACAAACTTGAAACTTGAACCCGATTTCAGTCCCAATCTTTACTGACTTAAGTCTCCAAACTTGACATGGACTTCATTCACTGACAGAAATCACCCGACTCCATCCAACATTTTTTGAAACACGTCTGCCCCTAGATACGTGGAAAAGGCATCTTTCTCAGGGACATGTCTTAGAATGCCCTGGCCACGATTTGAACTGACATTCCGCCTACTTTTTGGCATCAGTCCTAACACATCATAGCCCTTGATCTTCCTGGGCACTGGCCTACATTTCCTGAAAACCAGGCCCCAAGTGGAGCAAAGTTCTTCTGCCAATAACTGACTAGGATCTTGCAGTACACATGTTAGTTGTCTCACAATGCAATGACCTAATCAACTTCCTGGAAACTCCAGGCCAACATTTATGCAAGGGGAAATTGAGAGTATCTATCTCTGCTAGCCTGTGGCCTTGTTTACAAGCTCTGGTTCACGTTTAAAGGCCCTGTAGATGATCTGTTTTTGAGCGATTCTGCGAATAAAACCATTATAAATTAAAAGAAAGACATCAACAAACTCATCCGAAGAAATTTCAGCTTTGTCAAATGTACCACGTTTAAAAAAACCATGAAAATCCATGTGTTTTCCTGGTCTTGGCGGGGTGTTTAAAATATTCGTTCTCAGTTGATCGGGTACTATGTGGCTTGCGTCATGCACTCTGTGGCGCACATCATATACTGCGTGTGAACGTGATCCATAAAAATGCATCGCGTTGGAACACGCACACGCAGTACCCATGCATTTTGGACCGCGTAGATGCGAACCAAAAATAAGTAAATCGTTTGCAAACGATCTAAATAATTTCATCTTTACGGATTATTTTCTGGTAAAATTATATAATTTTGAGCGGAAACCTTTCATTGGGTAGTTGCTATTAATTCAATCTTTACTTTCAGAATTTTTCCCCTGTAAACTCGTTGATTACTTTTTGGGGTCATTGCAAATAATACACTAGGCCTTTAACTGAGATTTCCTGATCAGACATTGAAGTAAAACTACGACTATGCACACACGCACGTACATTTATCGGTACGGTCCTAAACCCAATGCCTTGATGGTTCTGCATTCAGCCAGCGAAACTCATTACAGTAATAGGGAAACCACCCCAGCGTGAGCTGAGATTTCATTGGTCGACGCACGGAAGGTTATGTTTGAAAAACGCTATGATGTGCGATCCCCAGTTTATTCATCCGAGGCAGTATTAATAGCTCACACAAATCATTCAGGAAAGCTGTCATATTACGACCGTTGTCCCCCAGAAGTGTAATCAAATACGTTAACAGACAAGCACAATAAATGCTACGAACCCGAGAATATTTGTTGTTTTCGTCCATCGATCATGCCACGGTTCTTGTAACATGAGGACGCCATGACATGCATAATGCATGTGTCGCGTCATTACGTGCTACTCATGAAGCTCTTGATTGGCTCAAGACAAATGTTAAATATTCATACCTTGCATACCCGCATACTCAAAGCCGATTTCACGAAACCTTACGCACTGCGCAAGCCCACTTGCGCAACTTAAGTTGCCCAACATTACTGCGATAATTACATGCAAGCTATGGGGCATACATGTATGACATTATCACAAGTTGCGCAAGCTACAGTACACACTTTTCGTGAAATCGGTTGCAGGACTAATCCGGTCAGCAACATGCAGGCCTTGAAATAACCCACGGCACCACGGCAAATTGCCATCGGTGCTTTTGCTGTGTTGCCCTTAAAAAGTTCTAACACAAATTGTCCATTTCGTCATACAGGTGCCCTTTACTAAGAGAAAATTGCCGTGCCCCTTTGGAAATGAATTTTGAGGCCTGAACATGCACTAGAGTTAAATCTTCTCTATGTTGCCAGACACACATGTACTTACATTAGCATTTCCTTATGATACCCAGGTCTGTACTGCTGCAAGCATAACAGCAAGGCAGAGGTATGAATCCATAAACTCCGAGAGACCAGGTCCGTGTGGTTGTTTCTGTGACTACTACTAGTCTCGAGCCAAGTCAATGACGGCAAACAAATGCCACAAAGCACGGCCATATTGTCTAAACATACTGCTTCAAGATCTAGTACAGTACTGTAGTAGAATATGCAAGTATTGGTTTAAACACAGAGTACAGTACAGTACAAGTACACCGGTACGCTGAATGATAATAGACCTCTTCCCACGCATTGCCGACCGGCCGGCTGGCTCTGAGTGTGTTCAGTCCAGTCTTAGTAGGCAGGTATACATGTATAGTGTAATCACGTATGATACCAAGCATGACCGGCCCTACAGTGTGTATGCATTACATGTGTAATAATGGCATAATGCAATCCAACTCACACACATGTACACCTAACATGCACCACTGGCTATATACGCTGTCTGTACTACGACTAGTACATGTAGTTGTGGTCCGATCGGACAAATACTCCGTAATAACCCGCCACAGTGCAGTGTGTATGACTGACTATATCTCGTGTATACTGTGTAATGTGACATGATACTAAGCAGGCTTAGATAAAGACTCTTTGAAGTTGAATACAGTAGAATTTTCTCTAAGCTACATGTAAGAATCGGAATCGCGATTCTGTCATTTACATGTAGAAGAATCAATTCTCTGACGATTCCAGGAAGTATCCGGCAATTGTGAATGTTAAAGAAGCAGGCTCGTCAATGCGTGTGCGATCAGGGTGCAGCGTAGAAAAATTATTGATATCACGTACGGGGGCGGCTTGTGCCATTTTAGACTTATTTCAAATCTGATATTGCGTATTACCGGTAAACCCATTTAACGGTAAAAAGCGGGTAACGCAAAGTTTCTACTGAGACGCTCTATCCGGAAAATGGTGAAGCTTGCGGGCCTTCGCCAGAAATCACCTCGCATGTGGGTCATTCTATAAATTTGGGGTCCACTTTTTCTGTCCCCGTTACATCTGACACCTTGTAAAATGTTGTATTTTGTAAATTCAGGACATATTCTTTAAATGCCTTCTATTTTAAAGAACGATTACATAAAATACAATTTATAAAAATATGGTTTGAAGGCATTTTTAATGATACTTGTATGGCAAATACATGTAGCATTATGTCGGGTGTAACGGGGACAGGAAAATGCCACACGTTGGACCCCAAATTTATAGAATGACCCATGTGCGAGTTTGTCGGATAAAGGTCACATGCAGGGGTCAAGCACGTGCATTGGATCAGTCATTGTGCGATCACATGTTTATATTTTCTCCCCTGTATGCGCACTCGGGCGGAACGGTGCATGTTTTTATTGGTGCTTACCGGATAAATTCCCCGGCATTTGTCTTCCTCGAGAAGGAAAATTGCCGGGGAAAATTCTCCCCGCCATTTACCGGAAAATAACGGATAAGACTTGGTGTTTCTACTGAGCACATTTTCCGTCTTTTCTGGCATTATCTGGTAAATGGATCTCAATAGAAACACGCCTATATTTAATCAGCAATTTTTACTTACATTTAGCATATTTAACACAATTTCTTTATGCTGGGTCTAAAGGCTTTTGGATACACAGTGAATGACTTGGTGTGAAAATCAATTCTTTTTCAAAAATTTCTCCATTCATGACTAAAGTTTAATGAATTAAACCTACTATTCTCAAGCAAAAAGCCTTTCTACGCATCAATCATAGTTTTTAATTACTGTGTATTTAAAGATGACAGAAACGTGACCGGTACATTTAAAGATTTCTTTCGTATTCAAAGGCAAAATTGGTTTATAAAACGGCCACGAAGAAGCATCTAAAAATAAAAATTAGTTGACATATTTAAACATCTGATTGGGGGAAATGCACTGTTTTTTTCATAATGTGTTTTCGCTGTTTGCTAATTTTATCAGGAAATTATTGCCTCGTAGTATTGGAGTCCTCGAAGGCAAACATAAGTTGTATAAAGGGAATTAATGTGCCCCGTATTTTAATGGGTCAATTTCTCTTCCACAGACTATTTTCAGGTCAACTAGATACTGTATTTTTCAAATCAAACTACTTTAAGTTTATTAATTTATGTGAGCTCCCTAGGGACTGAAACAAATCTATTAAAGGTACATTTGTACAAGGGTAATTCCAAAAATTAGGGATCCAAAACGTTAAAAATCACCACTCATCACAGATTTTCAGTAATAATAGACTGTGACCTGTGATTATAGGGGACAGCACCAATTTCTTGAATATTTTGTTCTGTGATTACCAACATATTTGAAACAAAAGACAATAAAGGCTTATAATTTGTTCCATAATATTGAAAAGGAATTTGGTGTAACGGGTTACCTATGTCAATGAAAATTAGCTGTAGAATGAGTTTGCATCAACCTTGGTGTCTTAATCCACACACAAATTAAATTTAAGTGGCGTACTTATGGAAATAAAAAAATATATTTCCAACTGGAAAACCAATTTCAATCACTAAACACACTTGAAAATCTTTAAAAGCATGTCACACTTTTGGACACCTAATTTTGGGAATTACACACAAGTCCCAAGGTACAATGTATAAACTATATCAAATAGCTGCCATCTTGCGGGCAGTTTCTTTGTTTCTTGAAAACAACATGCATGGCTGCACATTTGTTGTCCTACAAGATAGTGGCTATTCGATACGGTCTATCACCGCGTTTACACTCGAATCAGCAAAGGTGGATACAGATCCAGCATTTTTATTGCGACCACAAAACTGAACATTTGCCGCGTTTACACTACACCCCAAATCGCTTCAACCCGCTTCAGAATCCGCAAAAGTCACCACTAAATGTAACTGCAGCGCATGTGTGAGCCGTTAGGTGTTGCTGCACTAGTGCCAGATTGGTCAATTAAATCCACTACACTGCGGGCACCGCCCCAAGGACACTCAAATTGCCGAATCTGTATTCGGGTAGCGTTTACACTACAAGCGACCTTGACGATTGCAGGGTTTAACCCCGCAATTGCGGGGTTCAACCCTACCCCAAAGGTGACTTGAAAAAGGCGAATCAGACCCGGGTCTGATCCGCCTTTTTCAATTCACCTTTTGCGTTTACACTTAGTGCCTACCCGGCTTCAACTCCCCTTTTTGGAAATTGCGGAGTTCGATTCGGCAAAGGCGAATCGAGTGTAAACGGGGTGTATATGTGCATGAGATTGTACAATTAAAGCCGATCCCACAATTTAGTTGCCTTATTTACACAGTGATGACCTGTTCCCGCCCACATGTGTGCCTTCATCAACCCAATATCTAGACTCTTCAAACAACCCCCTACTCCCTCTGACCACGAAAAATTAAAATGAAGGGCTGAAATAAGGACAGTCAGGTAGATTCCTTGGCCTAATTCTTGTCAGGTAGAAACTGGGTCGAGGCAAGCCATTTGACACCAGGGACCCTAATCCAATCTGTGTTTAGTTTATGGCCTGATAGTTCTTTACTAGACCTCTCTCTTTCTCTAAGGGAACTGACAAGGCGACCCATTTAACAAGTGCTGTTATGGTATCACGCCTTCCTTATTTTATGTACCAAGTCACTGTCATGACCTTGTTCAATGCACAGGATGGCCCATTTAGTTTGGGCAGACTTAAGATGGCCTACTTAGGTACTTGAGTAATTAGATGAAGAGATGCTGAACCTTATCAAGGGAGCGGAGGGGTTTTAGAAGGCAGTGACTTAAAGTGATACAGTGTAAGGTGCAGTATGGCTGCAAGGTTTGGGATTCGAAATAGATTAGTAGCAAAGGATTTATCCAAATTTTTTCCCAACCAATTTTTAAAAATGTTTATTTTTAGCCGATTGCTGCCAATAACAGTGTTTAAAATACTCACTGGACGAGCCCAGTATTTTTAAAATACTGTGTTTCACAAAAAGACGGTGGCTCGTCAGAAGTCAATACCGGTACACCACGAACAAATTTGTGCCACGAATTTCACTGCACTCCATGCCTTGCCCGAGTAGGGCAGCTGCTTTTAGTCTTACAATCCCAGAGGGTGGAGGCTCATTGTTAATTTGCAGAGTAGACGAGGCAATGCATAGTTCCGACCTGTCAATCAATCGAACCCACCGACCAATCACAACAGAGCTAGCAGATATCACTGACATAGGTCAAAGTGCACTGTCTCACAACAACATGATCACGCGATATGTTCTGCCGGCCCCATACAATTTGTACAGTGTTGTATGCGATGATCCGGGTGATTTTTTTGTTTCAAGGCCGTTCGTTTCGTTGTTCAAAGGTACGAAAGCACGTATGTCATGATATGACATCCCTGTATTACTGGCCCTTTACTCTGTGTGTTCTAAGATAACTGTCGACCCTGAAACATCAATGCCTTTTAGTTTTCTCCAATGAATCTGTGCTTTCCGTTGAAAGTCCCATTGCCTTGTGCGTAGTGTGTCGCCATTTTTGACGATAGCGTGTGAGCCATAGCAACAATATCCACGGGGGCGGGGCTAACTAGGCAAACTCGGAACTATGCATTAGCCTGCACCATGGCCCTACACCCTCTGGGACCATACGAGTGGCTGCCAGGGCAAGGTACCGGTATTATGGAATGCGGTGAAATTCGTGGCATGAATTTGTCGCATTGATGAGCCTGCGTCTTTAACACAATTTAAAAAGCTTCTTTTTTTTTCAGGCAGTGGTCAAGTGAAAATATCTTTGGTCTAGTATTAGTAAAATGTTTGAGTCAATTGTAGTTTTCTGAAAGCTACATGTATGTGAAATATCAACAGACCTGCAGATTTTGACTTACGCAACAAAATATTATATCCTTGCCGGCAAACATCAAGTTTCAGGAAATCAAGTACAATGGAAAATTTACAACACTCTGCTTGTAACAAGGACAATTTGAGTTCTCTATTCCTCAATGTTTTCATTCCTGATAATACAAGGTTCCTGTTATAACAAGGTAATCTGCAAAATCCAAAGGATTTCTTATTAATGAGGTTCAACTGTAAGGCCCTACCAAGTTCTCTGCCTCAGATAGCCAATATTTTCTCAAACTTCTAACCATTGGTGACACATGCACCCCTGTACCACAATGTTACTCAAAGGGAGACCTCTGTACGAAGTCGGACACCAAGGGGAGCCTCACACCTGAGGGAGACGACTGCTGAGCACCAAGGCTGGACTAAGACACCTGAACGTGCCTATGGAATGATTAGGCTAATCATGGACCACTTAGGGCCAATTGAGACAGCTAATGATAGGGTGTTGTAAGCAGGTTGGGGCACTGATAATAAGCTGATTTGTCAGAAACTTGGGCAGTGTTGGGAGGCGAGGGGCACAACGTGTTTCCCAGGCTTGTCAATTTTACATATTTTCTCCCAGTTTGTTTAAAACAATGCTGTATCTATGTGTACAAAGTACATCATATGTATTGGGCTTGTTATTACTTTGCTCAGTTGCAAAACCATGCAACACCAACAGAAAAGGAGGGTTTTGGGGAAACCTGACAGTGATGTTTTTACTTTAGTAATCTATACCATACCAGTACAGACACCCCACATCAATTGGGTATTTACAAGAATGAAGAAAATTCAGACAAAACGAGTCAGTGTGTCAAACAGTCCACTGAGTCATTTTCCCTCCAACTCCACAATTCCGTCTAGCTGGCAGGTTATTGTGCGTATTCACTCAATCGAGACGTACCAACTGACAGGCAAGTTGTGTATTTGCTCCAAACAGTCATCAACTGCCTGGACTCCGCAGTTCAATGACCATACAAGACCTACACTTCCCATTGTGTCAAGCAAGATTTGGGGACAGTCTGCTCTTTCACAAAACTCCCTTGTATTGCAACACCATGTTGAGTCCACCAGGGACCAATTTCATAAAGCTGTTTAGCTAAAAAACAAAATTGCTTAATCCAAAATTTGTTTGCTTTATAAAAGTGGGTTAGCAGTCAAAATATTATGTGATGTGTTTACAGTTGACTGGTGTTGTGCTATTCTTGCTAAAAACACAAGTTGGCATACAATTTTGACTATTAAACTATTTTTATAAAGCAAACAAATGTTTGATTATGCAAATTTGTTTGCTAAACAGCTCTATGAAATTGGGCCTTTTGGCTTTATAGCTCAATTGGTAGGGCATCTGCACATGAAGCTAAAGGTCCATGGTTCGAATCCTGGTAGAGCTAAATTACTTTTCACTACATCCAGATTCCTCATCCAAACATTTTTTTTTATTTTTCCCGACTTTCACAAAACTCGATAACTTATGGAATTGAGTATTTCCACGGTAAAGGGGGCATTTTGGCAACACAGACCATATTGGAAGTATGTACATGTACATAGGGTTTTTAGAAAGGCATGTTGTCACCCTTTTTGGGCCTAAGTTATCTCTTCAGAATAACTGAGACTTATTTCTTTTATTTTGAGACCAGGCAAAGGTATTTTCTGGAAAATATGGTCCCTGTTGCCTTTACCAATAACAGGCTTTTAGAGGTTGTCATAAAGTGTCCAGCCAAAGGACATAAAATACACGGCCTCTTCTGGCACAGATGCATATCCACATTTCAACTACATGTATTTATGGTTTACAAAACCATGACGCCATGATTTAAATCCTATGCAGTAATAAATGTTGCATTTAATTACACGATTATTCAGTTCAGTTTAGACCTGTAGTTAATAATCAATTGCCCATAATATTCAAACACACTGGGTGTGCCGAAACAAATAGTGAGAAATTGGACTAAATATCACTTACAGAAATGTGGCTCCAGATACAAAAGTACAGAGGTCAACCCAGATGGCTTGTTCACACACGCAGTCAGCAGTAAATAGCTACATGCAGGCTGTTGACGTGCCAGTAAGAGTTGCAGCCACTGCTGCTACAATGCCAGAGGGGAAAGCCAACTAAATGTTAAATCTGTAAATTAATGAAACAGACAATACTTATAAAGGTTATAAATATTTTTAAAAGATTTAAAAAAAAGTTCAGTAATGTGGCTCCAAATAAGCTAGTCTTGGCCAAAATATACAAATTTCTTTAAATGTTTAACAATAGAACCCACAGCTGGTATAAAGCTTTATCATGGTGCGGTCATCTTCCCTTTTCTTAAAATGAACGGAACCAAAGCAAGGTTTGCAGAAAAAATAGTTTGGTCCCGTTTTCTCCCAATGGGAGATACACGCGCTATCAAGCGGACGCGCAAACGCACTGATCGTACCCAACACGTACTATGGGAAACAAGACAAAGATGGACGCACCGTGATAAAGGTCTATACCAACAAAATTAACAATTTCCAATTTGCTCAATCCAAAAATGTAATTTGATGGCCAAAAATTCTCAGAGGTCAGAGTTCCCTGGGATTTTAAAAAGAGACATGTTTCCGCAATATTTACAGGTGGTGCATATAATACAAAGTCCCTTTTTCAAGTCAAAACACCTTTTTCCTTCCCTAGTTATCCAACATCCAATATCCATGGATAAGGTATTATTAAGAGAAACAGAATATCTCCATTCAAAACGGGATAAAAGGGGTTGGACAAAGCGCAACAAGGTAAGGCTGGCTAGCTGGACTGGGCTGACAATGAGCAGATATTGGGTGTATAATAGCGACACATGACGGTTTGAATGAGAAACCGTGGACCGGTGAACAATGGTTGCTAGAGAATGAAAGCTGTTGCTCTTTTGCAGGGAGAGATCATGGGGGAAGGGGGGAGGGATAGAAAGTTACCGTAGGTATTCATGAATTAATATACACGCTGTAGATCATGGCAAAGGAATTTGAAAATATGCCATGCCAAGTTATACATGCAGGTCTAGTTGACCGATACACCAGTATGCATTTATACCGAGCATTACTGTAGCAACGCATTGCATTCCAATGGTGTTAGACAAAATGTTCTGACAAACATACAACTGAAGCAGTGGCAAATTTAGCATAGCTGAATGCATTACAGTACATGTACATGGTGACCTGAGTCGCCATTTGCATGCTAAGGGTTAAAGACCCACAAAAGTGTGTAAACAATTTTACTGGGTGTCAAGACATCCGCGGAGAGCTCATTCATACGAGAAAAAAGCCACAAACATAGACGAATCCTGAATTAACCAATTTGAGACCGTCTGCGCACTTCTGGGTTTGATAACGAGGATCTTCGAGTTAGGCAACTGAAGTGAACTAATGTACGCATGTGAATTCACAATTACTCCTAAATACCACACAGAACAGCACACGTACACACTCAGTCACTGTGCAATACTGTACTTGTAGCGCATGCGTACTGCTGACTTGACACGAAGAGCCTCGGCTTCAATGCTGAAGTGCGCAGACCAGGCTAATGTGAAATTTGTCTATACACTTCCCCTCTCTAAACTCCAGTAACCTTACTTGCTCTTACATGTACTCCAAAGTACATGTAGCAACAGGTTTTCCCACAAAAAACTAACCTGCTCCGATGTCAAATGCCCCATGCAAAGTTTTGATGGGACAACAGCAGTCCTAGACTTTAAAATAACTACATGTAAGACTAAAAAGACAATAGTCTGGTGACATGGAATGCGAACCATACTGGTACGTACATGTAGACATAAATCACTACCGTATTGAATAGCTGCCATCTTGTAGAGCAGTTTCTTTGTTCCTTGAGGACATGCATGGTTGCACATTTTTTTGCTGATGATATGGAATACAGATCATACATGTACAATGTATAGTATGTACACATAAATCACTATAGACCGTATCGAATAGCTGCCATCTTGTAGGGCAGTTTCTTTGTTCCTTGAGGACATGCATGGTTGCACATTTTGTCTGATGATATGGAATACGGACCATACATATTATACAATGTATAGTATGTACACATAAATCACTATAGACCGTATCAAATAGCTGCCATCTTGTAGGGCAGTTTATTTATTTAATGAGGACATGCATGGTTGCACAGTTTGTGCTTACATTGTTGACTAATTTAAACAACAAAAGTTGTCCTACAAGATGGCAGCTATTCGATACGGTCTATACTTGGTTCTCATCATGAATACATTTACCATTGCAACATTCCAAACTCCAAGACTCTGATTCAGACTTTTGAAAGAAACTCCACAAAACTTTCAGTTGATCACTTCCCTATGACACTTCCATGTGCCACGCATAGGCCTACATACCAGCTTCATATTCAGTCTCTGTGCTCCTGAGTGATACTACATAATTCCGTCATGCCATACGATCTTCAGCAAGAAAACCGGTTAAATCAACACAACTCTTGTCAGACTTTAAGAGACCAAGAATGCCAACTGTAGAAGACAAGCCCCGAGGTCAATGACCGGCGTGACCCCACGACCCCTTAATCTGGGGATCGGTTATATGCACAGGTTAGGGGTGACAGACAGGAGTTAGACTTGTTCACCTAGTCCTTTCTTATAACCAGTACACATTAGGAACAAAGTAGGCTGTGGTGCCCTTACCCTTATTTTCATAATGTCCATGCTTTTGTCTGTTTTTTTAGCAATGTGGTCACTGTGTGTCAAATAACTTTTCTAATCCAGTGTAATGTCTGAAGACTGATGTCCAAGCCAGTGTATGTGGATATGGCGAGACCAGGGGCCAATTTCATGGCGCTGCTAATGTAAGCACAAACATTTGCTTAGCACAGAATTTCTTTGCTAAAATGTGTGGGGTGTTATGGCCTAGCGGTCTAGTGTATCGAACTCAAGTTCCTGTGCTAGTACTGGAATGTGGGTTCGCCGCGACAGGTTGTGGCACTTGTGCCCTTGAGCAAGGCACTTTACTGTGCTTGCTCATAATAGGGATAATAGGGGTAGAGGAAACTTAGTTGTCTCGATTCGGACTAGTTACCCCTCCCAGCCCCACTCGTATCGTAAAGAGACTGATAATTCTAGTCTTGTTTCGGTGTGAAGGGCTGGTTTCTCCGTAATCAACTTCCGTAGCCCTTACCTCGAGTGGCCTGTCTGCCTTGTAATGGGCGACTTGCATACAAAAAAAACTAGCCAAAATTGTGCGTCAAATTGTGTTCTTAGAAACCGTAGCAGAATGTCAGTCAATACACATCACATACGATTTCAGCTGGCAACCCATTTTTGCAATATAAAGCAAGGAAAATTCTGTGCCAAGCAAATTGTTGTGCTTAGCTTAGTGCCACGAAATTGGCATCAGGAGAAGATCGTCTTAAAGTGTTTAGCTGAATAGGAACTTGGCTGTCATCACAGGCAGCCCTGGTCCAGCCACTGGCTCCTACATGTCTGATAGCAAACTCAGTGTCACAGGAAATTATGTAAGTCATTGGTAATTTGGATAAAGCTCAACTTGACCATAAGGCATTCACATTTTATAGGAACTCTCTGTAAACCTGTTTATAGAGGGGTACCGTGGCCGAGTGGTTTGGGTCATTGACTCGCAATCATAGGTGAAAACTTGGGGTTGCGGGTTCGAACCTCCCCCTTGCTGCGGTACCTGTGCCCTTGAGCAAGGCACTCAACCACACTTGCTCCATCCTTCGAAAGGGATGTAAAGCCGTTGGTCCAGTGTGTTAGGTAATGCACTTTAAAGATCCCAGAGCATTCTTTCTGAAGAGCAAGGGGATTCCCCGGTGTCTCTGGCCATTTCTAATTCTTCATGAGTTTCCTCACGCTTGCGAGTGACAGTGCAATGAGCACTATTGAGGAATCCTTGATGTGAATACCACAAAGAAATAATAATAATAAATAATAATAATAAACCGGTCTATACTCAACCCGAATCAAACTGGGTCTTTCCACAATAATAGGGTACATTTCTGAGAGTGACATACAAGATCTTAGGTCCCAGTTTATGTCTTAAAATCAAATAAAATCTAGTATAACTGCATTTTTCACTTTGCACTTATTTATGTTATTTCAAATTCTGTCTCTGTATTATAATTGCAACATGTAAATCATTTTTTTGGAAACAAATACAATTGTTAAAAAAATTCATACCTAAATAAAATTGCGCCCTCTCCTTTTGTTCCGCCATACTAGTACTAGTAAAAGGCCGACTGTTTTAATTCATAATTCAATGTTCCCATTATAACAAGGTAATCTGCAAAGTCTCAATGACCTCTTATTCATTAATGAGGTTTGGCTGTGGGCCTGAATAGTTAAATGCAGAAAGCAGAACCAAGCATGTATCTCTGTATTAGCATAATGCAACATTTGGTTAATGCCAATCCCGAGATACGAAACGCAAAGTGCAACCAGTGTCTGACGTCAGTTAAACACAGTGGCGGACTCAACCGAACATTACACACACTGACTGCAGGCAAAGCTTCTAAGGCGGCCCCTAAGCCCTTGTTATGATGAAATGTCTGCAAGGCACTGCCCATAGGTCACTGGGCAAAGACTAACACAGTGGCTTGTCAATGGTGCCACAAGCGTACCCGGTATCCACAGTAAATTCTGGCAACGTTAGTGGTGTGGCATGTGTGTACACATTATGTACAGGGCAATACCATGCAGGAGGGTAGGCCGTACCATGAGTACACAGCCCAAGCTGTATCGTATATAAAATGTACATTAATGGAGTACAGGTATGTCCTGTATGCGGCCACTCTGGAAGAAAATCTAGTTTCTTACACTTTAAAGACTAAATGTACATGTACGGTACATGTGGGAACAAATTTCTATAGGAACAACATGTCATATTGGTCTTTCTATAAATTAGGGGTCCAAAAGTGTGACATTTAGTGTCCCCCGTTACACCTTACAGTATGTGTTATTTTTTGTACAAAATTCATTAAAATGGCCTGTAAACTATTTTGTATGAATTGTACATGTACTCACTCTTGAGATGGAAAGTACACAAATTTAAAGAATGTGTCCTGAATTTACAAAAACAAGATGTAAAATGTAACGAGGGACACCAAAATTGGACCCCTAATCTATAGAAATACCCATATGCACAATTTGTTCCGACAGTAACATGTAGTCTTCAAAGTGCTGTGTTTAATATTGTTTGTCATAGACCAACACGGCTATTTTGTTCATAGTTTATTACATTTTTTGATACAAATCTAATTATGAAGTGGAATCAATGAAAGCAATTTGTGAATTTTATGAAAATTAATTTTGCACGAACAAATCTCCACCAACTGAGAAACACAAGCAGCGCCAGGATTTATTAGGGTGGGATCATACCGGTAGTCGGTATTTTGTACCAATAGTTCACATGTAGGTTGCTTAATAACATACACGAGCACTTTTTAAAACTTAATTGTATAAAAGACACATGCTCGTCAATGCGTGCGTGAGGCTAAGTTCGTGCCACGAAATACGCAGCTCCATGCCTTTGCTATGGAGCTGCGTATTTCGAGGCACGAATTTGGCCTCACGCGATTGACGAGCCTCTGTCATTAAGTTTAATTGTATTTATGTTGTGGCAGATAATTAGGAAAAACAGCTTTTGGGAGAGCCTAAAATTTATTATTAACAACTTCTGCAAAGTAATTTACAAGGCTAAATGGTCAAAATGTCTGGCCAAAATGTCTACAGATTCTCTGTATGAAGAGCTAGAGTTGCGTGTGTGTGGTTAGCAGTTTTATGGGGAGGAAAATTGGCCAAAACCTGAAATGGTTCATGGAAGTAGTCGAGTTCAGGAAATTGGGTGAAGTATAGAACAGGAGGGGTATGTATTGGGTAGGGATAGGATATCCTGTTCTGTCAACATGTGTGTTATGGCATGACCATTGGCTAACACTAGACTAAAGACTGTGGTCCGATTCTTGAATTAGTGGGTAATAGGGTGAAATAGACCATGGTCAATTGATTAGGGAATGGAGGAACAGAAGGGGATATAGACCTTTATTACGGTTCAGCCATCTTCCCTTTTCTCCTATTAAAATGAACGTAACCAAAACGAGGCTTGCAGAAAAAAATAGTTGGTCCCGTTTTGAAATTGTTCATTGTGTGCATCACAATGGCACAGACGTTGTGCGATCAAGAAAACGCGCAGCGCGGACAGTGATTCTCAAGGGAGATTACACCCACTATCACGCGGTCGTGCAGACGCACTGATCGTACTCGACACGTACTATGGGGAACAAGACAAAGATGGACGCACCGTGATAAAGGTCTATACCGTAGTAAACTCTCATTATAGTGCTCTTCAAAGGACAGGACTAATGTGGGCCCTATGTCCAGAGAGTACAACAACCAAAGAATACACAATGATGAGTTGGCCCTAATGCCCCTTTCAAGATATACTTTAACAGCCTGTTTACACTTCATCCTGAGCTCGGGGTCAAACACCGAGCTCGGGATCAGCTCCGAATTACAAACTGAGTGTAAACGCTCTTGGGACCAAGTTGGCCCCGGATCAGACCCCAAGATTTTGGTCTCACGTCGGCGGAGGGTCGAACCCTGAGCTCGGGATCAGCTCCGAATTACAAACTGATTGTAAACGCTCTTGGGACCAAGTTGGCCCCAGATCAGACCCCGAGATTTTGGTCTCATGTTGGCGAAGGGTCGAACCCTGAGCTCGGAATCAGTTTGCAGTTAGATAAGCAATGAATCTTACCGCAGCTGCTCCACACTGTACATGCACACATAGAGCATGACTTTTTGGACTGCAACTTCTGCCGTTGCAGTCGAGATCAACTACAGAATGTAAATGCGACACTTTGAATCACTGCGGTTAACACTGACGCATTCTTATCAGGGGATCAATCTTGATCCGAGCTTGGGACCAGCGTTTGAGACCAACTTGGCCAGCATGCCCTATTCTAGGCCTTGACATTAACCAAGGCCATCAAAGCCAATGGTCTCATGCTCTGCTGAAATGGCCCCGGTGCTCCTTCAAGATACTCACTTTCTGAGGCCAACGTAGCCAGCATGCCCTATCCTCTTAAATGTCATGAGGATACATACACTAATAACAAGTACAATCGTGGAACAATTTTGGCCATGGTGCGCCACAACATCTTGTGTTAATGATATGGATACTATTGGGGAGTGGAATTTGTACAATACAGGGCTCCAGCTGCCAAACAAACAGATGCAAGTCTTCACAAACAGACTGGTTATCTTGTTATCAACCTTATGAAAGGTCACAAAAGTTAGGACTGTACACACACATGTAGGCTTGTAGTAAAGCTTCAAAATTGTTCTACACAGAAAAAAGAAAATCACAGTTTTTACCAGGATTCAAATCCTGACTAAAAATAGAAGCAGTTTAGCTAAAACTGGTACTAGAATTTGCCAGACACACTCTTCAAGGTCATTTGAATTAAAAATTTAGAAGTTTGGTGCTATTTTTAAAATTGTTCAATTTGGTGTTAGTTGAAAAGTTGCAAAGAAATGAGTTTTTTAAACCAATGTTTTAAGCAAATCTAACACTGCATCCGTACAATGTTTGTATCACAAAATGTAGTTCCACTCTAGCTGTGGATCTTGAAATAACTGCGTGTCTGGCTTGCATCTGGGTCTTTCCACAGTAAAGGGGGCATTTTGGCAACACAGACCATATTTTCCAGAAAATACATTTGTCTGGTCTCAAAATAAAAGAAATAAGTTCCAGTTGTTCTGAAGAGATAACTTAGGCCCAAAAAGGGTTACAAATAGTGCAACAACATGCCTTTCTAAAAAACCTGTGTACAAATTTCCAATATAATTAACGTGCGTAACTGGGACGGACACTTGTGTTACATTTTAGGCCTAACTGTTGTACCATTGAAGAGCAAGGGTTACACAGCTTCCACGGTCACGTTTTCATGATCATTCAGTGCAACTGGCCCTGAACTATTGTACACCTTTGTAGCATTGTGCTCATGCAATTCACAAGCTTGCCATACGATGAGCCATCTGATCGCTGTAGGAGGCTTGAGTGGGCGGGTTTTGTAATCTCAGTTTTTACTGGCTTGATTTGCTGCATACATGTATGACATGCCACAACTACTTTTATCAGTTTCAATAATTGTTGAAATATCATGATCAGTTTTTCCTTGACTACATAATTTATATTTCCCCATACCAATGTGAATTTGTAGGACATTTTCCTCGACAAGCCATTTTCTACACAAAGATACATTTCAAAATGTTAAAATCATGTCAAACTTTTCATGGATTAGGCCTTTTTCAAATGACATCACAGGGTATTAAGCGTAATTTTGTTGTGCTGCGAATCAGCTGCACCGTATTTTAAACAAATATCAAGCAACATGCGGTCGTGTTTGGAACATTTTCCTGTATGTGCGTACGCACGAAGATGGCCGTCTGTCAAAGGGGTCAATTAACCTGAACATCAATTTTGAACTCTCAGGCCACTGAGTATACTTTTTACACAGAGCAGGTTAAAAGTAAGCAAATAATAGAGTGACTGGCCCTTGACATGCAGTGAAGGTCTCTGTAAGTGGCATAATAGGCTGAGTTCATATAGGGTACCAACCATGCTTATCAGTTCGGAGAATTGCTCAACAAGGGCCAAAAGTGTACATGTTTAAGGTTTTATAGCAACAGGGAGCAATAGACAACTAAAATGTGGCATCAGTTAAGAGGCTAAACTGGGTCTGAACATTTGTTGGTAACCTGAAACACCAATTGCTAAAGTGCAGGGAAACAGTTCACTGGTTTTAGTGCATAGACCAAGTAACCTTGGCAACATACATGTACAAAGGATGTCGTTTTTACTTTAGTCCTCTATTTGGGAAGAAAAATGATTTAATAACACTGGTTGCTACAGTATATTCAGTGACCCTGTTTATAATTAAGGAAATTGCTTCTTAGACAATGATAAGTTAATCAACGTTAGTAAATACAGCAGTTTTGGCTTTACAGTGTACCTTTAGTTCTCCCCGCACCAAGCCGCACCCCACTTCCCTCTCCATGCCCCACCCCCAGCTAAATGTTTGGGTGTTGGCCACAACACTTACAATGGGATTACTGAGCCTTCATTTACAGTCAATATAAAGGGTATAATAGCTCATTTGCATACACCTGTAGCTATTATGACAATAACCTGCTGGGAAGGGATTGTTGGTCAGTAGAGAAAGTACAATAATACAAGGTGGACTGTGTGGATTAAAGTTAAACTGTCTGGGCTCAAGGCAGATTTAAATCTGAAGTAAAGTTTTTCAAAATCATTTTCCAAATAAACATTTTTGTATTCAAGGTTGGCATCAGAGAGAGTGAATATTAATTAGGGTTTTGTTTTGCAGTACCATTTGTCAAGGTGTGTTTGCAGAAACTTGGATCTCACTGAGTTGAACATGGAAGAAATTAAAAGCACTTTGGGGCACTCCGAGGAAAAAGCTGCAGGGGCGCTTTTAAAAACTAAAGGATTAAATCATACATTTCTGAAACTGTTGAGGAGACAAACATCTTTATTCCTGTCGCATGGTTTGTGGCCCTCAGGGTTCCCCAAACTTCCTTCAGAGAAGGAACTTCAAGTTCAACAAACTCCGAAAGGAGCAGGATTCCTTCTTTAAATCTTAATCAATACGAGAGTACTGTACGGAAGTGTCAAGGAGAGCAGAGCACTTTGTTAATTTGCCAAGTCTAGTATACTATTAATTTACTACATGGATGTAGCGACCATAATCTTAAATGAGCAGCAGAACTTGAAATAACTGCTATAGACCCTTTGTACCGGCGGCCATGACAGAGGGCTGGTTTTCATATTTAAATGATGCGACAATAGATCCACAAAGTGCCTACTCGTGCATGACGCACGGTGACAGTGTGACTGCCCTCTATCATGGCCGCTCGTGCAAGGGGTCCATACCGAGTTCAGTCATATGAACATTGGTCTATCATTTTCTATGATACTGTGATACATGTAGACCAATGGTCTAGTACATTTTTTTTACTAGGCCCATTAAAATCCTAAAATATAATGGACATTCTGGGCATTCCAGAATTTCCATTGTATTTTTATATTTTTCATGATTCTAAATCACCCACTGATTTCCAGAACTTCATGCAGTTGCAATAACTTGGGTTAGACTGTGCAATTTCTGACTTACTATTGGGCAGTGACGAATTTAGAATTTTAAGTGGTACGTGTATTGTAAAAAGTTACAAAACGTTTCCACATACCGGTATACATTTTTGTGTGCATTTCTGATTTATAACTTAAAAGGACACCAATCGCTTTTTTCCTCCCCATTTAATTCAGCCGGGCTGTATTTGCCGCCAGCCTGCTCATTCCTGTTACTTGCCGGGGAAAACACTACAAAACTCCCCCTGGACATAAAATCATCTCTAATACGCTAAAAGCAAAGGGAAAAAAATCCTGAAAAGTATAAATCAAGTGCGATTTTGACAGGGAGCAGGAAAAATATCATTATTGATGGTGAGAGTGTTGGCCAAAAAACAGATTGCTGGCTTGAAAACAAGACGACTCACCTGCAGTTGTCGCAAACAGGCTTGCCTCGTTTGATCAGGTGACGTCAATGCAAGCTCATTTGCATATTTACGGCTATACACTCATCACTGTTTTTTGCAAAGCCCAGTGCGGAGAGGCGTGACTGATCTCTGCCCGTCATGAAAAGAAAGAGAAAAGGGGAAAAACTGACTTCAATTACTTAGAGATTCGGTACGACTTCCCAGCCACAGGAAAATTTAAGTTGTCTCGGCGTCTGCTTGCAGAATAATTTAGCTGAGTAAAATTAATGCACTTTATGTAGATTTGGGCAGGAACATTTATTTCGTGCAGCTGTACCAGGTGACAGGAAATACTCTTTTAAAGCCGTGTCTGCATTGGACTTGTTTTTTGGGAGGTTTTACCGAGACGATGGTAAAATGAAAAATTGCTAAATTTTACTGCTGTCCGCATTGGGACTTTTTGAGTCAATACAATTTTACCGAGACTGTGAGAGAGCATGCGCAGTGTTCCTTTCGCAGTATGACCTTCACGGCCCGGCCGTACGCTTCAAGAGCGCTTTTACCGACTCGCCGTGTCCGCATTGGAATTTTTGTCTCGGGAAAAATTCCCATGTCAATTCTCCTGGGCAGAAGTTGGCCAGGAAAAGTAACTGCTTGACTCAGGAAAAGTTACTGAGAGGAAAACGTCCTAGCTAGTACCCATCGTCTCGGTAAGTTTTCCCAAAAAAGGTCCAATGTGGACAGGCCTTAAGGCATTTTGGGACTTTCACAGTTAGAAGAAAATTCACAATTAACACATGTATCCCCTGACCAACAAATCCAGCCTGACCAACATCCTCCATAACATTGTAACAAATGGAGGGGTCAACCTCTTTTAATAGTTCCTAAAAAGTCCTTGCTTAGTGGAACCTCATCAATAAATGTACATGGAATGAAACTTAAGCTAAAAATGAAACTTAAGTTCGCAGCCGATTTCACGAATCCTTACGCACTGCGTAGGCCCGCTTGCGCAACATTTTATTGCGTAGGCTGCGCAATATTCCTGTGAAAATTACACGCAAGCTATGGGGCTTGCGGCATTTTTAAAAAAATTGGTCAAGCTGCGCACTCTTTCGTGAAATCGGCTGCTGGACTGGTCTATCTCAGTTATGTACAACCAAATTACATATGACTGGTCAGTCGGAACAGCGTTGTTTCCTCTTATTGTTGACATATGTCCATTTCCACGCCAGACGTACCGGTGGAAATCAAAATTAAGGGTCATTATGGTGTGTCCATGTCATAACGGCAATACTTGGTAATAACATGTGTGACTAAGACCCTATTGACTAAATGGTTCACCAAAGAAGACATTATAGGCCCGTTTACACCTGATTCACCTTTGCCGAATCGAACTCCGCAATTTCCAAAAAGGCGAGTTGAAGCCGGGTAGGCGCTAAGTGTAAACACAAAAGGTGAATTAAAAAAGGCGGATCAGACTCGGGTCTGATTCGCCTTTTTCAAGTCACCTTTGGGGTAGGGTTGAAGCCCGCAATGCATAGTTCCTACCTGTCAATCAACTGAACCCACCGACCAATCACAACAAGGCTAGCAGACAGCGCCCACATAGGTCAAAGTGCATTACCTCACAAACCAAAGGTTCAAAGGTAAGAAAGCGAAATGTTATGAATATATGACTGGCCTTTTACTGAGTGTGTGCTACGGTAACTGTCGACTCTGAAACATGAATACCTTTAAGTTTTCTCCAATGAATCTGTGCTTTCCGTTGAAAGTCCCATTGGTTTGTGCAGTGTGTATGGACAGTTTGACGATAGCGTATGAGGCATAGCAACAATATCCAAGGGGGCGGGGTTACCTGGGCAATTTGGAACTATCCATTGCACTTGAATACAGATTCGGCAATTTGAGTGTCCTTGGGGTGGTACCCTCCGTGTAGTAGATTTAATTGACTAATCTGGTACTAGTGCCGCGACACCTAACACCGTGTTTACACTCGAACCGGCAAAGGTGGATACAGATCCAGCATTTTTATTGCGACCACAAAACTGAAAATTTGCCGCGTTTACACTACACCCCAAATCGCTTCAACTCGCTTCAGAAACCGCAAAAGTCACCACTAAATGTAACTGCAGCGCATGCGTGAGCCGTTAGGTGTTGCTGCACTAGTGCCAGATTGGTCAATTAAATATACTACACTGCGGGCACTGCCCCAAGGACAATCAAATTGCCGAATCTTTATTCGGGTAGCGTTTACACTACAAGCGACCTTGACGATTGCAGGGTTCAACCCCGCAATTGCGGGCTTCAACTCTACCCCAAAGGTGAATTGAAAAAGGCGAATCAGACCCGGGTCTGATCCGCCTTTTTCAATTCACCTTTTGCGTTTACACTTAGTGCCTACCCAGCTTTAACTCCCCTTTTTGGAAATTGCAGAGTTCGATTCGGCAAAGGCGAATCGAGTGTAAACGGGCTGTAACAGCTCACACTCTTTTGCCAAACAAACTACATTGTACCAAAAGGAAACGTTTTGCTCATAATCTCATGCAATGCATTTACTGGAACGTTTTAAGCAGCCAAATGTGATGACATTCTGTTTCATACTTGGAATGAAAGGAAAAGCTGAAAATGAAATGCAGCTGTCTACTGATTACGTTGGCCATTTCCTGAGCTTTTCCTCGTCAGTATGAAGTCAGCGGATGTTGCATAGTTTATGAGGAGTTATTTCCTGTTAGTGAGCAAACAACCAAGCGTCGTTTATGTTCAAAACTAAGAAGTTAATGTAAAAACAAATGAATGGAACTTTTTGGTCCACCTGTAAAATGTTTTGACTTGTTTTGTTTCGTATGAATTCCGTTCACTGGTTGTCACTGAGATAGCGTGTGATGGAACAGGGCAGAAAAAGTATTTTCAAGGAATTGTTTGCATGTTTTTTTTCATTCCTACATGTAAATTCACTTTCCTTTAAAACATTAACACATTTTGGTGGTTATTGAGTCATTATAAGGAGAATAAGTGGCGACCAGTAAATGGAATTCTTTAATTTTGTTTTTAACCTGTACCGACTGTTGCATCCTATGATCCTATGAAACAAAAAAAAGACAGCTGATTTCCTTTTTTTGATGTTTCCACCAATTGATTAGCAGAGCTAAAGCAGACCTCCGACATACCGGGTAAAGGCAGACTCGGTATCTCAGACAAAACAACCTTGACTACATGTACAGGTATATGATCAAAAGGGTTACAGAATACAGATAGCCTGTCAACATACCTAACATACTTAACATACTTTTCTTGGCAATTTTCAAAAGTACCCTGTAATTCTAAATGTTATTCCAGAAATTTCAAAATTCCCCAAATTTGGCAGTGTTTTGCAAGACATTTTTATAATTTTAGTGCCAACTTGTATTTTGAAAATGCAATCAAATCCGAATGGAATTGCAATTTCTTAGTGGAATCGGGATCTAGTCCAAAATCGCCCAAGCCTACCGCTGGGCATTATGCAAATCAAAAATGCACACAAATTGTTACATACGCGCTGTCGTGCGATTGCATGCGTTTGCGGAACACCACACAGCCCTCACAACCGTGTACTGTATCTACTATTGTCACATCACCCCAGGGCACCACTACCAGCATGTTCTACACCGTAGATCTTTTTACACATGGACACATAGTACGCATTCAGTTGACACACAAAATTATTTAATGTGTGCTTCTCCCTGGAGGGGTCTCGACAAGGTTCAATTGTACCATACAATTGATTCAATATTTGTCCACTACTCACAGGCATAGTACGTACAATGGTCGGTACAACTACTGTATTCCACTGCATGCTGCAACATGCACTGTAAAAACCCCACAGGGTCTCTATAAAGAACAAATTATTGTACAGAAATTTGTTAATTTTTGCTTCAAATTACGATGACCTCCGTCATCCCTGGTTGTGACAATGGTACCCTTTATAATCTTCCTAATCCTATGGTTCATTTTGTATAGACCTTTATCACGGTGCGGCCATCTTCCCTTCTCTTCTATTGAGATGAACATAACCAAAGCGAGGCTTGCAGAAAAATAGTTTGGTACCGTTTTGAAATTGTTCATTGCATGCATCACAATGGCAATGGCATTGTGTGATCAAGAGAGCAAGCAGCATGGACAGTGATTCTCAATTGCAGATTACACATGCCATCGCGCTGTAGTGCAGACGAACTGATCATACCCGACACGTACTGTACTATGGGGAACAAGACAAAGATGGACAAACCGTGATAAAGGTCTATAGAAGTGTGATTTGCAACAATTCATTTAACAAGCTGCAATTCCCAAATTCTGCTTCTTTTGCGATTAGCGTTTGACACCGAACATGTTCCCTAAATCTTTTGGCCTTTAAATAGCTAAATGCCACGTTTGTCAAGATCTGTAGGCTAGATTATTCTTAGTCTTCTCTCTTTCTGCGCCCCTCACCCCTTCCCCCCACCCCCTTCTCACACACCCAACACTGCACTACCTATCTCCTCCCCCTTTCTGACTATGCACCTGTTCATATACGGTAGCCCAGGTAACAGGTGGATCTCATATTGCAAGTAGACCTCTGATACATGTATGTGAGCGTGTCAGAGGTCAAAGGATTGTAAAAACCCTGAGCCAATGTTTACCCATCTGAAATGAAATATTGATGTTAGCTGTTCAGTACATACCCCCAGGGGACACTTAGCTATGTTCAACATGAGAAGCTGTCGATTTCAAACAAACACCAGGCTCTGGCATGGTGAAAGAAAACGCAGTCAACTAAAAATTTAATCCAAATCAATTTGAACCAGTCATTCAACACTGACCCACTTGGTAGTCCAGTGATTAAGATGTCTGTTCTGAAATACAGAGGTTCTAGGTTCAATTCCCACCAGATTAGACTATGAAGGTCCTAGCATGTGAAACATTTCTCAACTGAGGATGATCCTATACATGTATCTCATCAGATCTGAAGTTTAATTAAATGGAAATTTGTGGATGGTACTAGTTCAACAACTGACAGTTCAACATGAACAATCGACAACAATTCTTGTTAATGTAAGAGGTTTTGAGACTTTGCACATAAGGCCTTTTCCCACGAGACAAAATCTTGGGACCGACCCAGGGTTAAAATAATTAAAAGCCCCGATTCCTACTTGCAAGTCTCACCCCCGGGCCACCCCCGATATTGCTCATTTCCCGGGGCGAGTTCAACCCTGGCAGGGCTCGACCTTAACGCTAGCCCGGCGTACATTGTCTAGTAAAAACTGCTGTGGGCAAGTAAAATCCACTTTTCAACTTGCCCGGCGGGCTACTTAAAACATGTGCACGTTCCTTGTTTTCCAGATGTGATTATTGAAAATAAAACGAACTCTTCAAAGCTTTACCTTTTGCGGCATGCAAACGACGATTGCGCATTGCATTTTTCCACGTGCAACACACGGCCACAGCTAGCTTGGGTCTGCATTGTGTCCAACATGAACACAGCTTGTGTGCAATATACGTGCATAGACATACATGCATCTGGTATCCGACTGCGGCCCCAGACTGGCTCGGCCCCAAACTCGGCCCCAGACCAACTCGGCCCCCTTTGCCTTGTGTACAAACTCGGCCCTAGACTGACTCGGCCCCTATTGCCTTGTGTACAAACTCGTACCCAGACTGACTCGGCCCCAATTGCCTTGTGTACAAACTCGGCCCCAGACCAACTCGGCCCCCATTGCCTTGTGTACAAACTCGGCCCCAGACTGACTCGGCCCCAAACAGGCTAAACATTTGATTTTTCCCCAAAAGTCCATATACCGGTACAGTGTGTTTTCAAAGATTTTAAGGAACTTTTTTTTTATTAGGAGAGCTATTAGCTCTCCTCGATTATCTCAGAAGAGCAATTTAGGGCTCTCCTTACTTTTTTAAAAATGAAGGACTGAAGAAGAGGAGGAAGAACATCCCGACTCCACTACCAGTGACAGTGATTTCTAGCCATGGCGGGGATGAACATAAATCAACTTTCTCAGTAGACAGTGCTAGTCAATATTTTAATGCTTTGTTTTTTTATTTTTCAAACATTTCATGGGCTAGTAAACATTTCTGCGGGCTAGTAAAAAACACAATTTACTAGCCCAGTGGGCTACTCTCAGAAAAAGTTAAGGGCAAGCCCTGCCTGGTCCTGGGGAAAGACACTTTCCCCAGGGCGAGAACAGTAGTGGGAAAAAGGGCAGGGGCGGGTTCTTACTTGTTCAAGTGAGGGATGAGGTGCCGATCTCTGGGGTGAGTTTGCCCCGGGGCGAGATTCCCAAAACAAGTGTGACGCGGGGTTGAACTCGGGGGTGAGTCACCCTGGAGCTGCCCCGGGGCCAGTTCGCCCCGGGGTGTGACGTTCTAGTGGGAAATGGCCTATAGTCATTAACCTTGTTAAAAGAGAAACCTTGTATTATCAGGAATGAAAAAATGTAGCACAAGGAATTTTGACCTAAACATGTTCTTGTTATAAGCAGAATGCTGTATTAAAAATGCTCTTATGATCGAGGTTCGATTTTAGGGTTAACTTTATATAAACATTGGTAAAATTCACTAGCTCCGCAGTAGGTAAACATATCCCTAAATTCCCACCTGGGCCGCACTCTACAGCCAATACAGCTGGGGCAAATTTTCAATGTTTTTCCAGCCTTCAACCATTGGGACTGTGGTCCTCCCATGACCAGCACAATTCTGCCAACATTGTAATACAATACATACATGTACATCATCACCATATGAAAAGGAAAGCCAGAAATATACAATGTCTGTCCAGTGTTACACCATGTTTAATACACTCGAACTGGCAAAGGTGGATACAGACCGAGCATTTTTAGTTACACTTCCAGAATACGGTTCACGAAAGACAAAAAGAGAAAGACTTGCTCTGCTTGTTATTTTGAGTTGATCGTTCCTTGTCTTAAAAGGGGATAATCAAGAGAACAGAGCAGAACCTCAACATAATTCAAGCTACCCATATTCTGCATGATTTTGGGAGGCTGAAAATTATTAAAATACTTATTTTTCACAAATCTTAAAACCATTTTAGACTCTGTTTCCATTGGATTCCCTTCCCTCTCTTTTCCACGCTCCCCCTTCCTCCCTCCCCTTGATTAATTGTCTAGTGGGAAAGCACACAGACAGTGCAGCTGTTATTATGAGTGGCGTAACGCGGCTTACGGTGGGACGCAGCCATATTGGTATGGTACGGGACAGGTGAAACGGACACGCAATGCTGGCGAGCCTGCCTCATAATCATATAGGAATCAATTGTGGTCTTGCATGTCACAACGCCAGCCATGCTTATTTCTATGCCTAGGAAATTAGTGCAAGCGATTTTAATTAACCAGACAGCCATGTGCAATTCAACATTTTAAAATCCTACCTGTAAAATATTGAAAACAATATCAAACATGCAGTAAACAAATAATTTTAGCAGGAAAACTAGGAACATTTACGGTACATGTTGGGATGGGAAATTATGATTTTATTTCTTTTTTTCTTCATATTTGTTTCTTAATGTTAATTAATTAGGGTTTGTTTTGCCCTTTCTCGATGTAATTAACAAACCCTAATTAATTAACATCCAGTCTCCCGACGCAAGTTAAATAAATTTCTGATATTTGATTCCGTCATTAATATGGTTCAAATGGCCTGGCACACACAGCCCCAAAACAACTTCCAAAAATGTTCTTTTTATAACTACAATGTAACTGAAAAGGTGCATATGTAGTTACCAGATTTCAAAGATATAAATACCATTTATGGGCCCTTTAAATGAATGAAATTTGTGTGTATTTGTTTTGAAGGCAGGAAATGAACACACATATTGAATAATCCTACAGTTACAATACATATGGCCCACTACACATACTGTACTGTAGGTCATGGCTAACATGGTAATGGCAGAAAGGGTTTCATGCATTATGCAATACGATTAAATAATACTGGTATACTGCTGTACATGGACCACAATATGTTTGTTAATACCTGACCGATATTAAAATTCCAAGGCTGATACCAATAATTGGCAAGTAAATAAAAGGCTGATAACTGATATAATTGGCCGATATTCTCTTCGTTTTCAGGTAAACAGCCAACCATCAGCACTTATTATAAAACGGTTTTTCTTTAAAAAAATAATTAAATTAAATAAAAAATTAAAAAATTACCAGAGTTAAAGGCACAGGCTTGTCAGCAATGCGCTCGCGCCAAATTCGTGCCACGAAATACTCAGCTCCTTTTTAAAAAGGCATGGAGCTGCGTATTTAGTGGCACGAATTTGGCGCGCGCTCTTTGCTGACGAGCCTGTGCCTTTAATTGTGAAGTGATTTCTTTGAAAACCTATAATTCTAGTACACAGGGTTTCAAAGTATGGAAATCTTTTGCCATAGCTCCTGTTACAAGTTTCAGGTTTTACGGCAGAAGAAAGACACACAAAGAATGAGCTCATCTTATGTTGTCGGCTTGCAATATAAATGATCTAATACACTGATAGCAGACAAAAAGTACGGCTTTAATTTTGAAGAGAAAATGAAAAAATACCCGACCGATTTTCACCAACCTTAATTGTGGTTTCCAGAATGGACCGAACTTTACATACTGTGCAATATGAGCACATTGATGAATTTGTCTCTAGGGCAACTTGTCTTAGTCACTGAATTTCACAAACAAAATTTAGGATGCCCCAGGCAATAGGTACATGTACCGGTACATGTAACTGTTATTTTTCCATCCTTCTTTAGTGCAAAAAGTACAAATACATGTAACTAGGGATGGGACGTTTAAAGGCCCTGTATATGATCTGTTTTTGAGCGATTCTGCGAATAAAACCATTATAAATCAAAAGAAAGACATCAAACTTTCAGCTTTGTCAAATGTACCACGTTTAAAAAGTATTATGAAAATCCATATGCGTTTTCCTGGTCTTAGCGGGTTTTTTTCAAATATTCGTTCTGGGTTGATCGGGTACTATGTGGCTTGCGTCATGCACTCTGTGGCCCACATCATATACTGCGTGTGCGCGCGATCCATAAAAATGCATCGCGTTGGAACACGCACACGCACTACACAGCACCCATGCATTTTGGACCGCGTACAGTACATGTAGATGCAAACCAAAAATAAGTAAATCGTTTGCAAAATTATATCATTTTGAGTGGAAACCTTTCATTGGGTAGTTGCTATTAATTCAATCTTTACTTTCAGAACTTTTCCCCTGTAAACTCATCGATTACTTTTTGGGGTCATTGCAAATGATACACTGGGCCTTTAACCGGGTTAACCATTTAACCGAAAAAGATTGAAAAACCGGTTTTGCCGAACGTTTAAACTAAACCCAATTTTAAAGAATTTACAATAGTTTTCAGAGGGTTATTTGTAATAACTTCATGAAATTGAAATAAATTGATACGGGGTCGTAGTAAAATTTTGACCAGACAAAGGTCCAATGACTATTTTTGGGGGCCTATTGCTCATGCATAGACACCAGCAACAATCTTTAGTGTCGGCCAAACGGTTAACCGGTTAACCGACACTTGATAGAATTGCAAACCAGTTTCTGAATTAACCGTAAATTCCCATCCCTACAAATAACCAGTCACCAGTAATAATACAAAGTGCTTTTGTAAGATGTGCCTTTTAAATAACCACAAAAGTACATGTACAAATCTGTTACTACTGTATCATTTCAGATTATGCAACAAAAGGAAACAGTGTCACCAGTGAGAACTGGCTGGTTTTTAGCCAAGCAGTAAATGTACAATGCATGTTACTAAACACTGCTATAAAAACATCTACACCGTCCACACTTATGATATGAGTAAGGAAAGGGAAGTAAGAATCAGTGTTATGGACATAACTTCCTGGACATGTTTACCCAATCTGTCAAATAGTTTTGCAAAACTAGTTTTTAATGCTTGAGTATCTATGCATTCTAAATGCGAGTGTGACATTTTGAAGACTTATTAATTTAAATAAAAGTTCAGGTTCTATGGGCTGGGTTAAACAAGCAGCTACCTTTTCTGAAAGGACTGGTCAAAAAGACTTGAAATGTAATCATAATATTTGACAAAATGCCTTGTTTTCTTATCCCCCTCCCTTTATGTTGTATGATGTAAAACAATTTTCTCGAATATTATAAAAACTATGACGCCAACTACCAAGACATGTCCGACAGTTTGTACACTACTTCAAATAGTGTACACTATTTAGGAATTGCAAACTTGGAAAAGCCATTTTTACAAATGCATACAAATGTCACACTTTGGCTCCTGTTTTGATTATAAGACCCTTAAGTCAAAGTCATTAAAAAGAGCCATGTAATGCCTGAGGCAGTCGGACTTCGTACATGTATAGGCTAATCCGACTAATGAAAACTGCAGTGTTTCTCCAAGGTATTTACATGACATCACAATAGAAATACACCGCAGTAACAATGGAATAACCACAAGAGGGCGGGCTCACTAAATGTTGCTTAGATTACACTATAGACGAATCCAGTTACTAAGGACTCCTTCCCTGCACGTCCGCCATTTGGGGCCATCCACTGCCATGAACTGGGCGCTCTGTGTTGTTGTTGAATCAAACAGCGCACAACGCTCCCTCGTCACATACACATAACAGGCTTCGCAAGCAAGCTTACAATAAACGCGCAAAAAGTGACAACATAGCTTATCGTCAACACAAACGCACAGTTCATGGCACTGGATGGCCCCCAGTTATGGAGGCATACAGAGATGCAGACTTCAGCTCTAAGATTGGTGTATGTCCCAAACTCTCTGCACTGCATTTAGAAAACTACAATTAAAATTTGCCATACAGTAGTTTTTATGTATAATGGGAAAAAAATAACAAAAAAAAACCAGGTCAGCAAACTTTTTGTTGGTAGCTGTCGCATTTGTTAATTAGGTCGACTTTGGACTGCAGTAAAAGTCAAACAATAAAATGGTAGAGATGAGCAACAAACTTTGTTAAAATGCACTGTAACGCTATTGAACAGGACCAAACAGGTTTTAGAATCATTCTACACATAATAATCGATGCATAGTAGGCCTACTCGTAAACCAGCAGAATTACACACTGTACAATATTACCGGGACAATATTCTAGTGTGATCGTTGAGGGGGCCAGGCTATTGAATGTTATTTACACACATGACTGAATAAACAATATTTGCCCTACGCATACGCACATCAATTTTTTTTTTAGCTAAGAAATTAATTCATCAATAATATTTTTTAAAAAATCATTTATATCAAGCATCATGCAGGAGTGAGGAAAATAAAAGATTTTCTTACTCTTAGGCAACAATTTTTTCAGCCAGTCTCATATGGGGAAGATTACGTACCGTACACAGGCACGGTCTCGTTATGACCTACAAATCATATGCTAGTTTGATTATTAAAAAATCAAAAATTAAGAAGGAAGTTAGTGCACATGATATCCATTCACGCGCACATGCAGTGCTCCCTATATTAGCTATATTGTCGCGCTTACGCACGGAGCACTCGCACTGTGATTTTGTCCATTACTCTCTGCAGTAATTTTATCAATTATTTATCGCAGAATTGCAATATTTCCGACAGAAGTGCAAATGGGAAGTAGGCTATATCTTAGAATTGGATGATCTGACTGTTGATTCCTGGAGGTAATTTCCTTCAAATCTTTGTTCAATGGATACGGACAAAATACCACATTTTAGTCACTGTCTGGAACGCGTGCATAAAACATGTGCTGGGACAAGTTACACCCGCAATTTCAGGAGAAAACGAATGTCAGTAAAGGCATTTCAGTCAATGTCACACACACCAGCATGCACATTGCATGCACACACACAACCAGAATCTTCATTGATTGACGCACGGACGAGTGCACTTGAACTAATCTTTCCAAACACTCCAAATCTCTTCGTGTTTTCAGCTCAAAATTCACCACAAACTCTCGCCACTTTCCTCAGATATGTTCCTCACTTGCCAAATATCATGAAATCGATGTATATTTACCTGAATCCTGGGGAGAATGTGACATTATTTGAGCCGTTTTAACTGGAATCCAAACGTCGCCACAGATCTCCTTCGGTCGCCATCTTGGAAATCTGTTCTGCGGTCGTATGCATAGCGTGTACCGTTACTTGCATGCATTGATATGGCTAGTTCACTAAACGACTGTTTCATGTTTTAAAATTTACGCTCGAAACGTCCTGCGAAAAAAATTTAAAGTATTTGTTTTTTATTGTTTTTCCATTATGAAATTTGATCCCAACTAGTGCATTGTTTATACAGTTTTTAACATCAAATATTAGTCTTTTTTAATTTAAATCGTGTGCGTTGGTGAATTATGTCTACATGTAACAGACGTATGCGCTAGGTGACCTAACCGTACCCTGGCTGTTGTATGGTAATGAGCAGAACTATTTTTATGCAGATAAAAAGTTGAAATTTTCATTGAACGGAATTAAGGGTAGCTGTGATTCAGTTGTATAATACAATACTGTTTGTTGCAACATTTGTATTTCGGACTTATAACACGAATTTAAAGCGAATTTATTTATTTTGACAATAAAATTCCCTATTTGTAGGTGCACCCCACGAAAAAAATCCAGATGAAGTGCCCTAAAAAAGGCAAGGAAAACTGAGTGAAAGAACGAAAAAACATGCCCCTGGGCCATTGCCACTGAAAACCAATGCCCTGCCCGTTTGCACTCCTAGTCAAAACGATCCTGGTTTATACGCCGCTGCTTTGAGCTGCAATATATTCGGGGATCAGTAATACGTCAGAAACATTTTTCTGATTATGCTCGCAAAAACACACCCCGTCCCCGTAATACGTTTGCATGTCACTTCAGGGAGAGGGCGCTGTTCTACTTTTACGTGCCCATCACAGACATAAAGTCTATGCACGTGCGGCTCATATGCGTATGATGAATATCTTGCATGATTACGATTGGTGCATTGATATATGAATATTCATATTATCTCTGTTGTTTATTTGAAGAAGTAGGGTTCAAACAATGGTCAGCTTTGGTTTTCGGCAACCGAATATGTCAGAAACAGAGAAAATGTCACCGTTTGTTTGTTGCCAATATGTTACTTGGTCTACATTAAAACCAGTAAACTGTTTTCCTGTGTTTTATTTGCAATGGACGTTTCATTTAGAGATTGTCTAGACCCAATTACTATGGCAACTGATGTCACACTTTAGTAGTCTGTTATGATAATGATATGATAATGATAATGGAATCTTATATAGCGCACATTATCTATCCTGCAGGTTCCTAAGGCGCTTTACACATTATCACCCTGGTCATTTGGCACAACTCCCTGGGGAGTACAAGCGCTCAACGTCTGTGACACTTGCAGGTACCCATTTACTCCTGGGTGGAGAGAGGCAACTTATGGCAAAGTGCCTTGCCCAAGGGTACACGCACCTTGGTCGGGGCCGGGATTCGAACCCACAACCGCAGATTTTAAGTACGGTCTTGAATTCAATGCACCAAACCGTTCGGCCATATGGTACTCCTAATCGTCGAAATAGTATCTTCTATAGTACTTTTTTTAGCGCCCCAACACCACCTCCCTCAATTGCCCCATAGGCGTTGAGATTTCGATACCATATCAGTTGTCATGATTTTTCTCATTACCATTTTAAAATTTCGCGTTCTCAATCCGTATATTTTAAATTTAAGGATATTGTAAAAAACAAAAAAACGATGTTTTGTAAACTTTATCTGCTTCATAAAGCTAGCAGTGCAGTATTTTTTTTTTACACCAATTTTTTCTTCTTCCATATCCAAATTGGAGATTGCAGATTTCCTGTTTTTGTCCCATGGCTAGTATTTTGGGGATATATTTTATGTGATTGTTAAAGGAGTGTGACCAGATCACTTTTTTTTTTACCCATAACTCCCCGGGACTTACCTTATGGGTCATGAGATTTTTATATCATAACATCCGTTATATTTTTCTGATTACGAAACTGAAACTCCCGCGCTTCTAGGCCGCATATTTCCGAGGATATCGTCGAAAATCCACCGATTATTTGTAAACTAATTTTCCAGTATCAACGTTTATCCGCTGAAAGCATACTCGATAGTTTTGTTCAATTTTTTACTGGAAATTGCGAATGTTTTCGGGTTTTTGGGACATGGGAGGTGTGTATGGGAGTTACTTGATAATATTGGTAAGTTACATCGAAAACTATTTTCCAGAAACTCTGGTCACGCTCCTTTAAGTGAAATCGAAATCCATTCAATGAAAAAAATTAATCTGAACAAGCTCCTTTTTCGCATTAGTAAAAAAAGACAGGACAGAACGATATGAAATAATCCACTCGAAATTGTAATGCTTCAAAACAAAAGTATTTTGAATCGTAACAGAAAGTTAGTCACTTGTAAAAAATTCACCGAAAATGTTTTTTTCAGTTGTCCTTTTTGGTACCCCAAGTTTGCTTAGGCCACGCCCACAAAGTTTGGTCCAATATAATTGGCCAAATAATGTCAACAGAGGGCGCTCTTTAACCTTTACGTCCGGGTGATCGGCCATGTTGGGAGTTTCTTCCGGTGTGTAGTGTTTTTTTGGTCAAGTTGTCGAGCGGTGATCGCACCGTTTGTGTTGTTGCTCTGAACACGGAAGGTTGTTGGTTGGAATCGCAGAGCTTGTCTGATTGCCTTGTGAAAAGTTCCTGCGCCACTGATTCTTGGAGATCGGTAAGATTGCATTGTGTTTATCTCGAGTTGTGATCATTTATTTTCATGGTGTTCATGTGATGTTGAAATTGCTTGAAGTTGAACATGTTGAACCATGAACGGCCATTACCACTGATGACGGCTACGTACTGAACGCACACTTCATGACTTAGCCTATAGCCTAGTTTGAATTGATCACTCTCAAATGACGTCACTTCCTACAATTATTCACGTGCGTTAACAGGATATTGAGCGTAAATGTTTGTGACGCGCATCAGCTGTGCTGTATTTCGAATAAATTTCAAGCAACACTTGCACTAGAGTCTAGACCCGTAAACAGGGGCAGGCTTCCGAACCTCCGCCCTGTTGCTGTTTCGTTTAAATATTCCGAAGAGTACGCATCGATCCGATGTCTAGTTTCGGTGAAATCGTGGGGCAAAATTTCAATTCTCCGTGTGATAAAATACAAGGCAGTTTGCTCCAAAATCAAATGTACGCATGCGTAAAAGTGGAGGTCAAGTACGAGAAGTCAATGCAAGGGCTTTGTTCCTGTGCGTGCGAACGACACTCAGGTCAGTGAGAGAGAATTGTACGCTCGAATGCAGCCTGTTGACCTCTCCGCTCTCACGCATGCACAAATTTGATTTAGGAGCAAACTGCCTTGTATTTTATCACACAGAGTCAAAATTTTGTTCCACGATTTCACTAAAACTAGACATCAGATCGATGCGTACTCTTCGGAATATTTAAACGTTTGGGTGAGTGTACCTATAGACCTTATGCGTAGCGGCCATGATAGAGGGCAGTCACATTGTCACAGTGCGTCTTGCACGAGTAGGCACATTGTGGATCCATTGTCACATTATTTAAATATGAAAACCTGCCCTCTGTCATGGCCGCTACGCATAAGGTCTATTGGGCAAATATCAGACCCAAGGGACAAATTTCATTTTTGTGAGTTTGCCAGAGATTTTGAGTGGGAAACGGAAACAGGGCGGAGGTTCCGAAGCCCTGTTCACGGGTCTACATGCGCACGTGTTTGGAACATTTTCCAGGGTGTGCGTACGCGTACTTGAATGCGTTCAATATGCAGTAGCATTTTTTCCTACAAAGATGAAGTACATAGTACTGAAAACGTGGTCCTTTAATTTCAGTGAATGATTGCTGATTTTCTGTACTTTTATCCAGTGTGGTTATTTGATAACTTGGACTTTTCTTTTTTATAGGCGCACATTGTGCACAGGCCTATTACTTGCAAGTGAAATGCACCAAAATTCATTATATTTTTAACTAAAGCCTAAAGGTTGAAACCTAGACATCAGTTGTTTGAGGTGATAGGGATACCGGTATGTTAGTTTTATATTTTCTTGATTCATCTAAAATTCAACAATTAATTTTACTAGTTTGAACTCTTTGGCCCATCACAGAGCTTTGTACTTAGCGTTGATCCTGACCTTGGTTGAAAGTTGAGTCATCTTGGCAATGAGTCATGTTTATATTGACTCCCTATTGTATTACAGGATGTACATGCAACAAGTGTTGGCTAAACTTTATGGATTGTCTGTTTTCTGTCTCTATCCTGTATCCAACACCTTATGATACTCATAAGTACATTGTACATATATACAAGTATATACATATGGTTGGTTTCCTGTTAAAGTAATGGTAAATTTGAGTTTGCAATCCTGGACGAATGATTCATATTTACGTTCAAATGACGTCACTTTCCTACAAACGTGCATCATGATTTTGAGCGTATTTTTTTGTGACGCACATCAGTTGCGCCGTATTTCGAACAAATTTCGAGCAATATGCGCGCGTGTTTAGAACATATTCCAGGATGTGCGTGCGCGTACTTTATGGCGTTTAATACGCAGTAGCATTTTTTCCTACGAAGATGGCGTCTGTGAACGTGATCAATTGATTCCTTGCAGGCCATCAAGGCCAATGACCCTGATGCCCCTTCAAGATATACACTTTCTCAGGCCAACTAGGCCAGCATGTCCTATCCAAGGCTTTGACATTAACAAAGGCCACCAATGCCTCGCTGAGCTGGCCCTGATGCCCCTTCAAGATATACACTTTCTGGGGCCAACTTGGCCAGCATGCCTTATCCCAGGCTTTGACATTAACTATTAGGCCAATGGCCTCATGCCCTGCTGAGTTGGCCCTGATTCCCCTTCAAGATATACACTTTCTGAGGCCAACTTGGCAACCATACCTAAAATGCAAATTGATTGACATCTTGAGCAGAACTTCTACATGACTTTTGAGAGAGTAAAACAATAATATCTGAACACCTTTTAGTTTTAGTGCCTGAACATAGCATTACATGTACTGTACATGTAGTTTGCTAATCACGTTTTGTCATACCTGTACATGTAGCTGATATGATAACTCCGGGGCAGGGGTCACCCAGGAAGCTACTTGAACACACCTATATTTACCATTAAAGTGCAACCACAATGGCGAATAAAAAAGCTTAGACTGTTACCGTATCTGTCACACCTACTATTATACATGTACGGTACGGTACATTGATTGAAGTGTACACGTACATTGATCATGTTGATTGATGTTATATTACCTACATCAGATGCATTATGACAAAACCAAAGTACTGACCTTTTCATACATTTGTGTCTATGGTAGGGATGGGAATTTACAGTTAATTCAGAAACCGGTTTGCAATTCTTTCAAGTGTCAGTTAACCGTTCGGCCGACACTAAAGATTGTTGCTGGTGTTTATATGCATGTGCAATGTACACAATTTACCCCTAGGCCCTCAAAATAATCATTGAACCTTTGTCTGGTCAAAATTTTACAACGACCTCCATATCAATTTCAGTTTCATGAAGTCATTACAGTTCACAAATATTCCTCTGAAAACTATTGTAAATTCTATAAAAGTGGGTTTCGTTTAAACGTTCGGCAAAACCGGTTTTTCAATTTTTAGGGGGTTAAACGGTTAAACGGTTAACCGGTTAAACGTCCCATCCCTAGTCCATGGATCATGGGAAAAACAAATTGTCTATAGACCCCTTGCACGGCGGCCATGACAAAGGGCAGTCACATTGTCACAGTGCGTCATGCACGAGTAGGCACATTGTGGATCTATTGTCACATCATTTAAATATAAAAACTTGCCCTCTGTCATGGCCGCCGTGCAAGGGGTCTATACTACCTTCAAGTCACATTAACATTGGTCCTTAGTCTAAAAAAACAAGCCACTATGAAATCATCATCTGTCTGTGGGACATAATAAATGGATGGCAAGTCTAACAACCCCCCCATGCCATTCACAATATTGATCGTTTGATTTGATTAACCCTTGAAGTCAACTGGACTACGCTGACATTAAAGGTACATGTACATGTAGTATACTTGTTTGGTAAAGTGTTAAAAACGGCATGATTTCCACTGGTAATTGAAAGCTTACCGAAACATGTACCGGTAAGTAATAGACCTTATCCGTAGCGGCCATGATAGAGGACAGGTTTTCATATTTAAATGATGTGACAATAGATCCACAATGTTCCTATGACGCACGGTGACAATGTGACTGCCCTCTATCATGGCCACTACGCATAAGGTCTATACTTTAGAAAACCTGAAAAATCCAAGTACGGTTTTTGTGCATGAATGAATGGCTCCACTTTGGAGATTCAAAAATTGTCATTTTTCCCATGAATGGGGGCAATTCAGACGAAATAATTTCACAGGATGATTACTACAATTAAAGATAATAATTCAGAAATCTTTTTGGAGGGTAATTACCAAACAAGTAGACTACCGTACCTTTAAGAACATGGCAGGAACTACCTCAGGAGTGAACGGCGGTAGGGAAAGAAATTAATTTCCTGTTTAATTGCACTCGGAAATTAGATTATAATGATGCAATAAGGCATCTCTGAGATGCTATTCTTCAGGTTGTAAGTTTATGTTGGGATGAATTCATTAAATTCAAAAATTGAATCTTCAAAAAATGTTAGTACATTGTAAGTACGACAGTCTACACTTAAAAATATTATTAGCTGTTTATTTATACAGGCTGGCCTTTTCAGTTTACAGAAAAAAACTGCTTTGAAAGAGGACCCTGTAAAAAAAACACTATAGACCTTTATCACGGTGCGTTCATCTTTGTTCTTTATAGTACGTGTCGGGCACGATCAGTGCATCTGCGCGTACGCATGATATTGCGTGTATCTCCCGTTGAGAATCATTGTCCACTGTGCGCGCTCCTTTGCCGGCAACGCCTGTGCCATTGTGATGCACACAATGAGCAATGTTATAGGCCTACATCATAAAATGCAAGTTGCATTATGTGCTTAGATGGCTTTAAGTTGCAGAATTTCTTTAACAAATCGTCTTCCCACAAGACCCGTAGAAAATGATTGATACATGTGATTCCAGGTTTCAGTGAGCTGTGTTATTGCATATAAATAATCAAGATAGACATATCTCTGTGTCTCCCCATGGAGCTATACATGTAGCTCCATGGTCTCCCATAGTACTCTCCGGAGACTGATGAAAAATGTTGTCGACCCCTTGAAAATGTTTAGTTGTTATTGTTAACCAATTAACATAAAATTTTCCAAAATTTCATCATCACAATCATATTTTCTGTCGGTCGCCACAACGTCACTTCCAGGAAGGCTGGAGTGAAAACAACGGTGTGCCCATGGTGACAAGCGAAGGAACAAAGCCGTTGTCTACGCAACACGTACACGTATCTAAGCATGAACGAATTTGTTTTCACTCCAGTCAGATGCTATGCCTGTATACAAAGGCATATGACACCCGGTCACAAAAGTACCAGGATGTGCGACCGACAAAATTACATTTGAAATGGAAAAAGAATGCAGAACATTAAACGATGACAAATGTTGTACCTCAAGGATATGAGGTCAAATCAATTTATAAACCTTAGCTTCTCCATCGTGCTTTAGTAAGAGAAACAAGTCCATCATAGCATACATACAGTGCATCAAAATAAAGCGGCCAATTTTGATCCCCTGTGCTTTCTTTATTCAGCAGTGCCTGGGGTAATTAAGTCTGAATACGTCCACTGCACGTACATGTACAACCGTGAAATCACTAGAGTGGCAAATGCATTGTCGCGTGCATAGTGCATGTGTCACGCCTATGTATTGTGTATGTACACATGTACTGTGTACTGTGTACACTATGTATTGTGTATGTACACATGTACTACCCTTTGGCGTACGTACATGTAGCTTCGGGTTTTGTTACTTTGCAGGGGTCGAAATTAACCTGAATTTCATGCTGGTCAGAAGGACCAGTAGATTAGAGAACTCTACTGGTCCTGCTGAAAATTTGGCGGTCCACTGGTGCTTTTTAAAATGGCACCGAGATACTGCAACAGTTTCTAGTTTAAGGTCATTGAGAGCAGGATGGATGGGATTGCTTTATGATGCAATACTGAGGCATGTCTGGAGAGATCGGAGAAAGAAATTAGATTATTAAATTGGTCAAAATCGCATGAAATACAATGAAAACACAATTATGCAAACATTCTGAAATTTTATGGCAAAATAATGCTTCACATGCGCAGACGCAAATCAATAAATTCTGCTCTAGTGCGATAAAAATTCTGCCAGTTTCAATTTTTTCAAAATAATATTCTGACTTCCCCAGTATGTTTGGTCATGCTGCATACAGTACTTGACATGTCATGAACACGTTTATCATGTACAGTGCCAATAAATTCCCCACTCGGTCATTAGAATTATTAAATTAGCTAGCCTTTGCCTTAAGTGCATACCTCGATTATTTCCTGCCTCAGGGAGCTTTTGGTTACTGGTTTTATATTCTGTTTGAATGTACTTAAAGCATACACTATGTTGGGCAATCGTTTGAGATGAATTTACATTGACACAAATGGATCAGCTGGAATCGAAAAAATTTATGGGTGTAGTGGGCCACGCGTATACAAAGTGTACTGTACATGTACAAATGTATTGTAATTTAATGGAATTGCATGTGTGTCAAATGCTATTATTATCCTGAATGCTATGAAAGCTTAGAATTTAATTTTAAATATCGTCTTAATTTTTTGACTCATTAAAACTTAAATGGTGACAATTTGACTATAGACCCTTTTCACCGGCGGCCATGACAGGGGGCATCCACAAAGTGCCTACTCGTGCACGACGCACGGTGACAATGTGACTGCCTTCTGTCATGGCCGCAGGAAATTACCTTATAGAATAAACAGAACATCTAATTTTAATATATACTTCCCACTTGCACTTTGGTCGCAAATGTTGCTTTTCTGTAGAAAAATCACATTTTCTTCTTCAAAAATTGCATTCAGTTTAATAGTGCACAAGATAACCATTCACGCGCGAGCAGCGCCCTCTGACACGCTTATGCATGGACCGCTTGCGCCGTAATTTTGTGCTTTATTTATCTCCGAAATGCAATATTTTCGACAGAAGTGCAAACTGTGGGAAGTATATCTTAAAATTTGATTATCTGTCTTCACATGTGTGCGGTGGTTCGCACAAACTCAATACTCCTTTAAACCTACATGTAAGTCAAGATGTGTACAAACTAATGACAACTTATTGCTTTACCTGTGTATGGCAGGAGGCTACACATTACCCAAGCACTCAGGCATACCAGCACTGTGCCTGTGTGTCATCTATGAGTGAATAGTAGGGGCGTTCGAGATGCTTCCTCGGGGCAGCCCTGACCTGGGGATGATCGTGCGAGGTGTGATCAGCCAGGTAGACCATGGGAACGAGGTTAGACACGGGTTACCCGGTGTCAGCATCTCGAACGCCCCTAGTGTAATCAACCATGTGCAAATCACCTGCCGTGGGAGATCACGCTGATTGGCAGTAACGGATGGCAACGGATGGGGGGGGGGGGGGGGGGGGGGGTGGGGAGAACAGTCGTAGTGAGAGCCCTAGGGTGGCGGCAGGGACGCAGGGTATACATGTACCTTAAAGGCCTTTCTAAAGTGCCAAATTTGGGGGACAGTCAAACTTTGAAATATCTTTACACTAGGTTCATGAAAATAATTAGGCTCATAATTAGAAGTTAACTAATCAGTGAGATCTCACAAAATTTACTAATTGATCCCGTACATGTATGTATCAGGCCTCGATGTTATAGAAATAGGGGGAAAAGTCACTCTGGTCTTGATTTGACTGAACTTTAAAGGGCACTGAGGCCAACTGGAGGGGCACCATGGCCAACTTTGTTCCAAATGTGCACTGGTTATTAGTGTACATATAAGCCTCGTAAATTTAAGAGGAAGTTGGCCTCAGAGGGTGTACATGTACATCTTGAAGGGGCATCAGGGCCAACTCAGCAGGGCATAAGGCCATTGGCCTTGGTTAATGTCAAGGGCTGGGGTAGGCAGTGGGATAGGGCATGATGGCCAAGTTGGCCTCAGAAAGTGTATATCTTGAAGGGGCATCATGGTCAACTTAGCAGGGCATTGGCCTTGGTGACCTCGGTTATAATGTCAAAGCCCGTGATCGACAAAGGAAATCACCGATATCTGGGGTGTGTGTCAGAAATAAGAAGATTGAATGGGAAATGGCGAATCAACAAATTTAGTAATACAGGAAACTTCAACAGGAAAGCTATTAAATGATGCCATATCACTTTCATGGTTTCAATACTGTTTTCCGTGCTGTGGAGTCATTTAGTTACTACTGTGGGTTTAATCAGCTAAAATAATCTCTTGATGGAGTGAGATTTCCAACTGGAGTGTTAAGATTTATGAGTTTTGGACAGCTGCGTTTCACTTTACTTAGGCCAAACAAAATAAATGGTGCGTTTACGGTAACGGCCTAAAACAAATCCAGGTACCCCGGTAGGTAGGACAATATTTTTTTTTTGTCATTTTTGTTTACATTTCAGTTCATGCATTTGCGTGTTGTTTTGCAATGTTTGAAACTCACTATTAACACTATTAACCATGTTCATTGGAAATTATTGCAAATAGTGTTCATTTAAAATTATCAACTTGAAAATTGGCAATAAAAAGTTTGAGGTGGGTAATTTGGCCTAAACAATTCCAGGTAGGTCGGGTTACCGTAAACATACCATTTATTTGGTTTGGCCTTATCAGGGAATTTGATTCAGCTCAGGCATGTGTGATTACAGAATGCAGAAATGAACATGTACTTACCAGAGATGGAAATACTGTGGTGATTCTTCCGCAATATTAGAGACCATTATATGTTTGACTCATCAAAGTATTATGTGAATATCTATTCTGGCAACGGTACAAAAATACGTTTGGAAAATATATCAATATTAGGTTTTTTCCTATTTGCGCTAAAACTGCCACTTTTTTGTTAGTTAGGCTGGATCCGAATTAGTGGCTGTTGCTATGCTGTTGCTATGGGCGGACAATGAAAGTCCTTAGAAACATTATAGCAACAGCCGCAGCCACAGCCAAAGCCAAAGCCACTTATACTTTAAAAGCACGGACCAGACTAAAAAGTGTTTATAATATAAAACCAATTGAGCCTTCATCATTCATTTAAGACCGCTCACATGACATGCTTTTAACCAATGGGAATGCATGAACTGTCTGAGATTTGTGAATAAATCTTTAAACTGTTGCCATCATTTCTTTTCGAATATCACTAAATAAAGCGCATCAAAATTCCTGATTTAATCTTTCTTTGTTCTTGCAGTTTCACAGCTTTAACACAGTGGAAGATTGATCCGAGGTCTACATTAAATTAAGAGGAGTTTAGTCCCCAAGCTTCAAGATGCCAACTCCTAAAGCGTTACCCTTGCACAAGGTGATTATGGTCGGCAGTGGTGGAGTTGGAAAGTCGGCGCTCACGCTACAGTTCATGTATGATGAGGTGAGAGGAACAGTCTTTAGACATTTGTTTGTTTTTTTTCTTTATAAGTGTGTGCTTTTTGTTTTTGTTTTATGGGTTTATGGAGCTTAACTTTGCAGCCAGTAGGCTGAATTGTATGAAACTTTTGAAATTATTTTACCAAAATATTGACATACAGTCAATGGGTGCCTGCGAGAGCAGCATGTTTGATCAGCTACTGAATGAAGTCAGAGCTGTATATTCCCAAGAATTACATAACTGAGCTCAACGATCAGGGGTAATAATGTCAGCATCTTGAGCACCTTGCATGGTGGCGATTTCACAAGTCTGAAGCCCTGTGCAAAAGTGGAGTGTTATGGCCGAGCGGTCTAGTGCGTCGAACTTAAGTTCCTGTGCTAGTACTAGAATTTGGGTTCGATTCCTGGCCGTGACGGGTTGTGGCACCTGTGCCCTTGAGCAAGACACTCAACCACACTTGCTCCCATTCCTGTAATTGGCGGTCCCTCCGCTGTTGGATGTGGTATATAAATAAATAAATAAATAAATTAAATTAAATTAAAGTGAACAAACATTTTGTGGTGAACATTTGTGCTAGTTGTAACTACTTCAACTTTCTGCAAATTCACAGCGTAAAAACTTCACTGTGACGTCAAATTCCTATTTGCCCTGGGCTTAAGTGGCCTACCTTTTTCTCGTTACCTTGCCGTAGTTTGTGGAAGACTACGAACCCACCAAAGCCGACAGCTACCGTAAGAAGATCACGTTAGATGGCGAGGAAGTTCAAATCGACATTCTTGACACGGCGGGGCAGGAAGACTACGCAGCAATACGCGATAATTACTTCAGGTCTGGGGAAGGTTTCCTGTGTGTGTTTAGTATTACGGAGCAAGAGTCGTTCGCTACAACCACCGAATTCAGGCGAGTATTCAGTGATTGCTGGGCGTCCCACGTAATAGCATCATTCTGTAAGGCCAAGAGAAAGTAAAAAAATGAGTTAGTTTGTTAAAGTGAAAATGGAACTGAAAGAACATGCATAAATAATTTGGTAGATGTACTTTAATATAAAACTTTAAGATGGATTTTTTTAACAGCATAGCACCAAAAAAAGCTGACAGTAATTTTGAACTGAAAACTTGAAATGTGAATTGAAATCCCCGGCGGCCATCTTGAAATAAAAAATAAGCATAAAAACACTTTTGTCTTCCCCTTGTTGGGAAAAACAATTAAATAATCAACTGGCGTTATTATCAAGCCGGCGTTCAGGAATGTTGAATGTTCAACAATCGCTGTCGCTGAATACCAGGGAAAAACCTTGTGTGGGACATTATGGGCTAGTTGATGAATCGTTACAGAATTTCATACAAGCTTTCTCTTCATATGTAGTATTAATTTTTGGGTTTGCTCATGTTTGTTTTGATAAATCAGGGAGCAGATTTTGAGAGTAAAATCCAACAAAACCGAAGACATGATTCCATTTCTACTCGTCGGCAACAAAGCTGACCTGGACGAGAAGAGACAAGTGAGCCAGGAAGAGGCGGGGAACCGGGCAACGAGTTGGAAAGTTCCTTATGTAGAGACTTCGGCCAAAACCAGGGAAAACGTAGACAAGGTAGGTCCATATTAGAGCTTTGTTGCTTAAACATGCAAAGACTTGTGATTTTAACAAACTGTGTCCAGCAAAACTTAACTCTTGGTTTTGTTTGATTTTTATTTCCTTTAGTTGAACTCTACGCCCATTACACATTTTTCTACGTCCATAAAACATGCTTTGGTGTTACTGCACATTACTGGACTTAAATAAATTTGGTCTGGTCTAAAGCCCGGTATACACTTGCACTTTTTCGGCCGACACGACTCAGCTCGAGCCAACTAGTTGGTGAAAGTCAGTAAGTGTATACCACTTCACGACTCAAATCGGTGTCAGTTGCTTCTAAAGTTGTCTGAACTAGTTTTTTAGCAGTGTTGATAAACTAGGCCCGACTATCACCGACTGACACCAACTCTAGCCGAGACGTTGAGTCACATCGGCCGAAAAAGTGCCAGTGTATACCGAGACATCATTTACAGGTACCTTAAAGATTAAATTAAGCTGTCTCTATCTTGTTATGTGTCAAATTGCTTTCTCGATGCAGCTATTTCCCTAATGTGATCGGGATATTTGTGTTAAGTTATGGTTAAACACCACAAAGTGCTCATTGTTTTTATTTTACGTCTTTCTCGTCGGAATTGCACAGGCATTCTACGATCTTATGCGAAAGATCCGCGAACAGAAAGCGCGGGAAAACCAGAAACAAAACGGGAAGAAACCCAAGGACACGGGCGAACGGCGAAAACGAAAGTGCTGTATCTTGTGAAGGATTCGTCTGGCGTCTGTGTGCATTGACCACTGATTGCGTTTTTATTAGGTTGTCATGAAACCTGTGTGTGGTGGGCATGTCTAGAGGTGTAACTTCCACAAACACTGTAAGACTTCTCTGTTGTGGGAATGTAAACATGAAAAGGCTATAAAGTTTAAAATGGTATTGATATGTTCAAATGATGTCACTTCCTACAAATTGCCACGTGCATCATGATTTTAAGCGTATTTTTTTTGTGACGCGCCATTTTTCGAACAAATTTTGAGCAATATGCGCGCATGTTTGGAACATGTTTCAGCGTGTGCATGCTCGTACTTTATGGCGTTTAATATGCAGTAGCATTTTTTCCTACGAAGATGGCACCGTGAACATGATCAATAGACCAATCCGGTAACTGAGGTCTCCTTCCCTGTATATCCGCCATAGCTGGGGGGCGTCCAGTGCATGGGCTGTGCGTTTTGTGTTGCTGTTAGAACGAAAAGCGCTAACCATTACATGCACGAACGCGCCCCCTCCGCGTGCACCCGTCTCGCCTCCTTCGCAACCCTACAAAGACGCGCAACTTGTTCGAAGTAAGCAGCTTCAGCAAAAACATAGTTTATTCAGTAGAAGCCCCCCAGCTATGGCGGATGTACAGGGAAGGAGACCTTAGTTACCGGATTGGTGTATACAGGTATCTAACTCATTTCTCCCGAACATGTCACATATTCCTTGGTTTGCCACCACATCCAGGTTTAACGGTTCATTTTTGTAAATATGGTTACAGGATAAAGCAGCTTTTGTTACAGTAAATTCTCAACTACATCAGCGTGTAGAAATCTTTGCAATCACCTTTGAAAACCTTAAAAAATGTGTGTTATGAATGTTAATCGCATCTGTAAAGTATGTACAATATCCACATTGAATCACATCGCATATTTAAATTTTGGCACCCCTAAATCACTAGTATCTGTTATGAGAAAACTTACCAAAATTGACACTCCAAAAATATTGTCTGGTCCACATTTTTCGTAACCGCTTTGTAAAGTTTGCGCGTGCAAACCCTCATGAGTACATATACATGACAGATGTATACTCCATGATGTTGCACAGTGAAATGAGAAAGTTCCAGGTACATGTAGGTGCCATGGCATTATTGTGTCCTCCCCTTGTCAAGGCAAAGGAAAAAATTCTGAATTTTAAAACCTTAAAAAGTTGCCATTTGATTTTGTTTTTATAAACCTCAGTGTATTTGTTTCATGGCTCATGTAATTGAACGAACAGACATTTTTATAAATATGACTGCTGTCCCTTTAATAGACATACTCCCTCTGAAAAGTACAAATGATATTATGTGTAATCCTACTGATGATGTGCTTGTTCCAGAGGGAGTAAGACTGACAAATACATATGTACAATATAATACTATTGTCTGCCATTTTGTTTTTATGTAAAATGGCTTTTCTGTGAATAAGTGATATGACCTTCAAGGAAAGGTAATTAAAAATTGTCTCAAAATTGTTAATGGACGTAACATCTGTAGAAGCTTGTATCTTATTTGTGTAAATCGGTTTATTGTATTTATGATTTGCTTGTTTATTCTGTTAATTTGAGGACAGTTTTGTTACAAAATAACCAAGATGGAAAACTATTTGCATGTTTAAAGCACAGTTATTATCTGATCTTTAATAAAACCTGTCTTGCCTAAAATACTCACTGAGGGCAAATTCGATTCATGACTACAGTCTGACTATTTACAACCGAGTCTAGTCAACGACGGATGGTTAGTCATGCCTGATCGACCATTTTGAACCGGAAATTGAGTTGGTGTAGCATTTTGCGCAGAACTTACTGACTAACCAAAGACGTTAGTGCACATGTGTGTTGCCAGAATGATGTTTAACCAGTGGTTAAGTCTGGAATCAAACTTGCTCCCATTATCTCGGTATGTAATCAACAGCTAACTTGTATTAAATCTGCGATGGCATAGACACATGGTGGTACATTGGAAAGCCTGAATTTGACTTATTTCAACTCTGGTTGAAGTTACTAATAACGGACCGTATCGAATAGCCACCATTTCGTGGGAACCTTTTGTTACTTAAACCGTGCAACCATCCATGTTTCAAGGAACAAAGAAACTGCCCTACGAAATGGCGGCTATTTTATAAGGTCTATACTTGTCTCATGTTGCCTTGTAAATGTGGCTTCTATATTCCAGGGTTGTAGTCTAGGCCTTCACAAGTCACTGGGTCTTAATTCAAGTCACAAGCTATTCAAATAAACTCTAACAAAGGCATTCTTTTGTGCGTGTTCATCCTTTGCTTCTGGTTACTGGACTTGTCACGGACTTGTGATTTTATCGGCTCATGAAAGACTACAACCCTGCTACATGTATATTCTGTTTCTCACAACAAAATTTTTACTGGAGTTAGCATCTACGACAAAAAAATATCTTTTTAGTTCTTGTTAATATACATAATATCTATATATTTGATCATATTTGCATGATTTTTGCACAAATAGTTTGCTCTAATTTATAATAATTGAATCATTAAGTAGTGATATTTCTATGCTTCCCCTGAAATAACTTCAAAGTTTTTGTTTTTCGTAGCCGTGTTACAAGTTATATTTTATTTGAGTACATTTTCTTGGTGCCTGTGATATGTTGAAGTGGAGGACGTTTTCTGTATGTTAACATTATAATATAATTAGCGTACAGGTTGGATTTTGAGAAAGTGAAAACTTTGTATTGATAGGTACATAAACATATGGAACGCGCATAGTGCGTTTTGTGTTCACACGTAATGCCTGATAGGCATGGGCCACTTGACAGAGCCCTCGCGCGTTCAGGAATATGGTCTATTCATGTTTATCACGCTAAGTCACAAGACGTCCAAAGGTTTATTAGCATATCTTCGGGAAGTGTTCCAAGTCAGCAGACGCGCGTGAATTATCAAATTTGTCTATTTCTATTGGACAGTTATAATGCGTGCTAGAATGTAAAAATGCGTGGAAAGCGCATAATATCTGCGTAATTTGAACGCACTTCCAAAAAGCATGTGGGGGTAGGGAGAACCTCAATAGACATTGCACAGTTCATTTTGATTCCACATGTGCATATTGACTTTTTTTTCTAAAAGGTTTTGTAAGCAATTGTCTTATGACAATCTGTTCAATACAGTAGCTTAGCTAGCTAATGTGGTGCAAATCTTGCTTAGTGTCTTAACGAGAATTAGTGAACAGTGTAATTTTTCCCGTTGCTGTATAAAATACTAAGATTTTCTTTTCTTAGTGGCTATAAATCGGAGGAATAAATATAGTGATTCAAATACATCCTTTGTCATAATTGTGCTCAATATTTAACAGTTTATTTTTAATGTCATCTCTTTAGCGACTCTCACATGCAATGGTCCTCAATAGACCTTTATCACGGTGCGTCCATCTTTGTCTCGTTCCCCACTGCATAGTACGTGTCGGGCATGATCAGTGCAGTGCGTGTTTACGTCTGCGCGATACGCGTGCAGTCTTCCGTTGTTGTTTTGCGAGAATCGCTGTCCGCGCTGCGCGTTTTCTTGATCGCATCGCGCGCATGTTATTGTGATGCACACAATGAACATTTTCAACACGGAGCCAAACTGTTATTTTGCCAAGCCTCGCTTTCGTAACGTTCATTCTAATAGGGGAAAAGGGAAGATGGCCGCACCGTGATGGTCTATTATATGTGTGTGACCTAAAAACCATCTATGAATGTTCACAAAATTATGAACATCACATGAATTATCACCTTACTAGATTCAAATTACATGATACTTACTTTTGGATACACGATTTTCTCCGGTGATTTTCATTGCTTTATCATGCCGTGTTAACAACTTTTAACTGCCTTGCTGGCCGGCTGCTTTTACTGCTGCTGTTGTTGGCCATCTTTCTTCTGAAGTAACTAGCGGCATTTTCACAGCTACACCTCGTCTCATGAGTTATCGTCTCTTGTGCTTCGTTGGAGAATTCTTACGATGGGTAAATGCACAGAAGAGAAGAAAAAGAATAGACCTGAAACATAATGACGTCACGGTTTGTTTACATGTATGCTTTCCTATAGCGTCTGGTACCCGGAGACTCCCATCACATAGAATTGCATGTAAGTATACAAACCAGTATGTAACCAGTTACCAATCCCATTAGGTTCTAATTTCATTACAAGGAAAGGACTAAATCTTCGAAAATAAAATAATACCATATTCCCTGCTTTAATAACTGTAGCTTCTGAGCTAGTCTGCAAATTATCTTAACTTAAAAAAGCATGTTTTGTAGTCTAACTCTATAGAGTCCCTCGAACGATAGGTAATATCCATTGTTTGAAGGGCTTTAGTCAAACTATGGTTCACTATAGTCTGACCTCGAACGAGGGATAATTCTGTTGTTCGAGGGACTCTAGTCAAACAGCCGTTGCTAAAATAGTTTATGACGCCAGACTAACCATATACAATAAAGATCCATTAAAAAGGGCATCGCCTAGGGCAACACTTTTCTTAAATAATAATGTAATATTTCAAATTTAGTGCAAAATTTATTTAAGAAATTTAACATTTTTTTATCGATCTGACACACCGGGCAGATGCTCTACCAGCTGAGCTATGAGGCACAGTGGTATACTCTCAGGTTTTCCCAAGACCTCTGACACACACCATGCTCTACCAGCTGAGCTATGAGGCACAGTGGTATACTCCCTCAGGTCCCCCAAGACCTCCGACACACCAGGCAGATGCTCTACCAGCTGAGCTATGAGGCACAGTGGTATACTCTCAGGTTTTCCCGAAGACCTTTGACACACCTGACAGATGCTCTACCAGCTGAGCTGAGGCACAGTGGTATAATCCCTCAGGTTTTCCCCCCAAGACCTCCGACATACCAGGCAGATGCTCTACCAGCTGAGCTATATGATGCACAGTGGTATACTCTCAGGTTTTCCGAAGACCTCTGACTAACCAGGCAGATGCTCTACCAGCTGAGCTATGAGGCACAGTGGTATAATCTCTCAGGTTCCCCCCCCCCCCCCCCCCCCACAAGACCTCTGACACATGCTCTACCAGCTGAGCTATGAGATACAGTGGTATACTCCCTCAGGTTTCTCCAAAACCCCAACTTTTCTTTTTGGTATTGCATTGATATATGCAATCAATTACCACACACCTAATTCCAACAAACTGTAACTGTTTTAAAAAAATACACCTTTATCTTAGCTTTGTTTTAAATAGAGATATTACTATAAAAAAAAATGACTTCATGAATTAAACTTTAGTTACAAGCATAAAACCACAATTTTGAATAAGATTCCGTACAGCTACACAATTTTTTTTCCCCAAGAGTTGTAATTTTTTTGTAACAAAAATTCATCTACATGTATTTCATTCTACACATATGGAAAGTAGGTTGCTACAAATTTCAGATTATATCATAATTATGTATAAATTATTTAGATTTACACACAAGGCACTATGCACTTCCCAAAATCGATGGGCAAGTTCGATTCACGACTATTTCCAACCGATCGCAGTCTAGTCAACGATCGCACTGGTCACTGGTACCCATCAGGTATTGAGTTAGTGCAGCGTTTCGCACGGAACCGATTGACTAACCGAACGTTTGTGCGCACGACATTTAATTGGAACTTGCTCTATATAGTGCGTGCATCAGCATAAAATTCATATTGTCTGATTTGTTCCGTGAACAAATGCTCTTGGATCGATTTCACAAAAGTTAAGACTAGTTAAATGCCTCCTAATTCCCATACCAACGTCCCAAGATAAGTGACCCTTCCCAAGACGTGTCTCAACGCTTTGTGAAATCGGCCCCTGGTCATGTATTTAAATCAAGTAACAGGTCTCGGCAGTTAGTACAAATTATCAACCAACCACTGAGACCAGGGATATCAATTTCACAAAAGTTGATTCGAGTTCAATGCATCCTAATTCACATACCAACGTCCCAAGATAAGAAGACTGACCCTTCCTAAGACACGTCTTAAAACGCTTTGTGAAATCTTGAATATTTTAAGTGCATTACACATTATGCCATGTCAAGTTTTTTGAGATCCCGTCTCAATTCACAAGATGGTGTAAAGAATAAAAAAATATAGTATTTTTATTTTATCATGTTTATAAACCACATGAGAGAATTTCCTTCCATTTATTTGTGCAGTGAGCATCACCAATTCACTCGCTTTCGCCTCAGCAATTATGCACATCTAAGCTTCTTTCCGGTTTTAAATGTACAGTTTATAGCCTAGTGTACATCGACATATATTGCAACTGGAAGCAACTCAACTGGGGCCAATGTCATGCCGCTGTTTAGCAGCTGATTTTGTGCTAACGGAAGCTCCGGCTATTTCATGGAGACCGTAACCTTAAGCACTGGCAAACGTTTGCTAGCTTCAGAGGCAAATTTGCTAAACACTCGTGACGCAACAATGCCCGTTTCCAAGCACGCGCATGCTTAAGCACGCCGCGGCCGTGAAATAGCCTTAAAGTTAGCACACCTTTTATGCTACAGTAAGCACACGTTTTCAGCTAGCGCTTAAGCAGCGCCATGAAATTGGCCCCTGATTAGTTGCTGTCGATGTGTGCGTAGCGCGCTCATCGACAACTGATTAGTTGTGCAACTAGCAGCAACTGAGAGCATCTAGCCATGTCTACATTTCCAGAGCGCGCACATCGACACGGCAACTCGGTAAAGCCTAGAGTACATTGACCTTGCAACTTGAAGCAACTGTTGCTTGCATTTGCTGTCGATGTGCGCGCATGTGATCAGATGCACGCGAGAAACGGACAGCAACCAGTGGCAGGTATGCATACAGGTATGCAACTAGTTGCCAGTAAGTAAGTGAGTGAGCAACTCGCGGCAACTGGGATTTTTTTCCAATCGACCTTTTAAAGCTCCCAGTTGGTGCGAGTTGCTTCCAGATGCCGGAAACACCAGTTGCCACTAGTTACTTCCAGTTGCAATGTCGATGTACGCTAGGCTTAAAACTTGTCCACACTTTTTATTCGCTTAATGTTTCTGACAATTACAGTGTGTATACCCTGTTCTTGTGAAACAATTTCTCACCAAACAAGTGCATGATGTACATGTAGTGTAAGAAAATACAGCATTAATGTGAACTATAGTTACAATCTCAGACAATAGCAAGGTTTCGGTCACACAGAGTTCAGCAAAATGACGACTCTGAGGCTGGTTCCGAATTAGTAGCTTTGGCTGCGGCTATGGCTGTTGCTATGTCGTTGCTATGGGCGGACAATGACAGTCCTTAGAAACAGCATAGCAACAGCCACAGCCACTAATTCGGATCCAGCCTTAGTGTCTTTTGCGTCATCTGTATGTACCTACTTGTGGCGTTTACATAAATCATTTCAGTGTAGTTTTGTTGTCTACACTGCTTCTATAACTTGGAGCAAGTTTGATCAAGCGACTATAGTTCACTATTATACATATATGGACTGGCAATGAGGACACTAGTGCACGTCTATGGGCCCCGATGGACTTCGGCCTCGGGAAATAGGACCCTCTTGTGGTCACTCACAGTCACGAGGTGCACATAGACATGAACTAGAGACCGAATTATGCCAGTCCATATGTGTTTTATAACACGCCTCAGGCAAAAATACACACATGTATAGATGGAATTCAATTTAATACATTAACAAGCAACCTCCAGAGGGCGCAGTAACCGGTCACTAGTTTTTGAGACTAGTGACCGGTCAGGAACACTAGCAGGGAATCACGCACGCGTGAAGTCTTAACGCGTGCGCCTGAAACTTGATATGCGCGTCTAGTTCATGCTGGCGCAAATTTCATGCACTAGCCTAGATTAGTGAACCTCACGTGACTGCGTTTCAGCCAGTCAGGATTGAGAATCAGAAAGAGGCGTGTTATAAAGTCGACGAGAGTCCCTCGAACAACAGATATTACCCGTGACTCTAGTCAACTTTCGTCGCTTGATCGAACTTGGCCCTAGTTGACGAAAGGTAAAGATTTAGGAATTTAGCTATATGTAGTCATGATCACTAATTGTACACGTCAAAACCTCACTAATATTAATTGGTACATGTACAATCTTTGACGAGACACTTAATTTCTCCATGAAGGCGCTACACAATGTCCTGTGCGATTTTCACCGAGTTGGGAATATCGGCGGATGATTTGGTCTCCGAGCAGTGGAATAGTTTGGGTGCTCTCATTTGCCCCTTGGTGATGCGATCGCAAGCTGCAACCAGGTCATAGTTTATTATTTCTGTGACGACCGAGTCGTGTTTGTAGTCCGGGTGACTCATCACAAAGTCTCGCATCCACGACGCCGATGTCTGAAGCTTTCCTGTAATTAATAAAAAAATAAGTTTTTGTCACCATTTTTGGATTTTAAAAGGTCCATTACATCATTTGCAGTGACCCAAAATTTACTTCTTTACAAAGAAACTTACTCGAGGTGTTGATAGCAATGGTAACAAACATGACATGAGTTTATCTCCGTCTAAGATCGTACCTTTAGTAAGAAACTATTCAAGGATTTTGAAGGTTTTCTGTAGCTAAAAATTCTGCAGGCTAGTTTACCAACATTCTTCTTTAGATATGTAAAACAAATAATAAAAAAACAAAAATAAAAATTGTGCAAATGAAATATTGGGCCATTGAGGCAAATTTTTAAGCTGTAAATACTAAGCAATTTCAAGTCAGTCTCTACTGTTATACATACTGGTTGATGAGTGGTACCAGACCTGCCAAGCCCCTCCCCCTCGCCCCAGAGGAGCACCGTCTCCTTCCTTACCCGAGGCTCTATCTGAGATGAGTTTCAGATAGCACGTGATGGTACAGCATGTGTCCAAGTCGGTCTCTACTGAAGCTACATATTGGTTGATAAGGGGCACTAGGCCAGGGAAGTCCCCCTGTCCGGCCCCCAGCGGACCTCCATTGATGATCGTGTTGATGCTCATTAAGCATTGCTCGTTCTCTATCGGGCAGTCACATGAGCCTGTAGGGTCAACAATCAAAGGTCAGATCACAGTTTGGGTTAGGGTTGGGTTGGGTTGAATGCATAGTTCCGAGATTGCCCAGTTAACCCCGCTCCTTAGATATTGTTGCTATGTGCTCACAAGCCATCGCAAAAAAATGGCGAGACTATACATACAAAGCAATGGGACTCGGCATGGAAAGCACAGATTCATTGGAGAAAACTCAAATGTTTTTATGTTTTAGGGTCGACAGTTACCGTAGCACACACTGAGCGAAGGGCTAGTAATGCAGAGATGACATATATTCATAAAAATGCGCTTTCCTACCTTTGAACAGCGAATCGCCCAATATTGAAACCAAAATTCACCCGGTCACTGGCGCATTCAACATACAAACTGTATCGGCAGAAAATCGCGTGATTGTGTAATGATTGCATCACTTTGACCTATGTGGGCGCCGTCTGCTAGTTCTGTTCTGATTGGTCGGCGGGTTCGGCTTGATTGACAGGTCGGAACTATGCATTGTATGAAGCTTTACAAGTGTGACCCGTCGCCACAAAATGAGCTGAAAGTCAGGATTTTCAAAAATTGGATATTGGTATTTTTGAATTCAGCAGAAAGAGAGCTTTCCAATGGTATAGACCGTATCGAATAGCCGCCATTTCGTGGGGCATTTTTTTTTGTTCCTTGAGGACATGCATGGTTGCACATATTGTGCTTCTATTGTTGAACGGTTTAAGTAACAAAAGGTGCCCCACGAAATGGCGGCTATTCGATACGGTCTATATAACACATAAGGTAAAACTATTCCCCCCAACGCAACACAGCTTGAAGAAATGGTAGTGTTCAAACAAATCTTACAAATCTTCAAACAAAATTTCTTACGAAGCACAAAGAAAGCTATCGTCAAAATTGGTCTGAAAATGATGTTTTTGATTGTTGGGTGACGTTAAAAATGTTGAATCAAATAGAATAAGAGTTACTCTTTCTAAATATTACAAAACCTTAAAATTGACCTCCCCTTCATTTTTTGACTTTGAACCGTCATTATAGGAAATAGCGGAGTGCGACTTTAAGATAATTTCGTTGTGACAGGTCATGTTTTCCACCTAAACATCGAGATACATGGGTGGGTGGCACCTTTGGCAGCCCATAACCCCCCGATTTTGACATTTGTAAGCACCCACCCAAAAGCAAAACACTAAAGCAAAATATACTTACAAGATCGCAGATCTTTTCGAAAATAGAACTTGGAATCCAGGACTGCATTGCGCTTTTGAGCTTGTTGCATGTTAGCATCCACCTGGGAAGGAAAAAACAAAATGCATCGATTTCTAGACGATTGTAACTGGCAACAATTGAGATAAACAGCTGAACTTATGATTGAAATTTGACTATGAACGTCGCATAAAAAGTTTTGGTTTTCTGGTTGTAAATAAAGAAAAATATCACATTTTACAATTTAAAAGCCAAAAGTGTCGTTCGCTTTGTTTCTTTATTATTGAGTTGTGCACAATGAAACATAAACTATCTCATTTTTTTTGCGATTCAACAAAAATGACCATATTGTTTAGTGGCCGTCTAAAGTTGTCAATATTTTCACAGTTCTACAGAGCGTAGTATTTTTCACGACACCTCCCTCCCTTCAAAATACTACTTATCAACATGTTTCTGTCAGTACCATGAAATGTCAACATTTTACAGTGCATGTAAAGTCGTACGCGCCCCGCAACCCCCTCCTTACGCTTTGTAGACCCATGAAAATGTTGCCAACTTTGGAGTATCTGTAATACCTCACCTTAGATAACTGCATAAGGAAGTTGAGTTTGAATGCGAGTATGATACCTCATAAATATTCACAACTACCTCATCAATATTCACAACTACCTCATCAATATTCATGACGAACCCTTAGGTGTATATACAATATCTCACCTTGGATAACTGCATAAGGAAGTTGAGTTTGAATGTGAGTATGGTCCGAGTTAGCAGAACCAAGAAAACAACAAAAGCAGCATTCTCAAAATCAGTCAGTTGAACCTCGATGGGTCTGAATTCCACTCTCCATCCAATGTTTGAGTTGACTGGAGGGGGTTTGAATCGCATTGTCTGCCAGTTGGTCGATTGGATGTTCTGGGAAAGAGGACGACAACAAGTTATTGCAAAGTACGACTATAAATACTGTAAAAACTATAAAAACAAAAAAACAAAAAAAAACACAAAAACTATAAAAACTAAGTAAGACTTAAAGGAGCGCGACTAGATCACATTTTTGGACACCCCCCATTTTTTCTATTGGTTTTGAGATTTTGATACCATAATTGCGCGTACATCCAAATCCAGGGGCCAATTACATGGCACTGTTTTAAGTATTGGCCAAAAAGGCGTGGTTATTGGTAGCAGAAAAGTATTGTTTCGTCAGCAGCCTCTATGTTGCAATAATCTAAAACCCACAGCGACACTAAGGCAGCCGATAGAATTTTCGGGGGGTAGCACCCTGTAAAAATTACATGTAAAAAATGGAGGACCACTCAAGATGCTGGCTGACCAGTCAAGATGTGACCACAGTGGTCCGGGTGGCCAGTCTTAAAAAAAGTTACGGGGAAGCCCTAAAGCATGTATTGGATTGGCCCAATAATCAATACTATTGAGCACAGTATTGGTAATCAATTAATTCCCACAATGAAATACCTCAAAGTGATCCGAGTCTTGAGTATCGTCCAGATCAATCAGCTCAGCAAAGACGGACACTGGATCTCTGATGAATAAATGAGCTACGTGTCTTGCCAGTTGACGGTCAATACCTATGCACGATGAAATAAACAAAAATTACCATTTTCATGATGCCTCATAAATATCATGAATATTTCATAAATATTCATTATCCTCTCATAAATATGCATGACTACATTATAAATATTTATCTGCGCCCACAAGTTCCTGGCAATCTCGTCTAGGACCGAATCAATGTCACTGTACCGTTTATGATTATCTCATAAATATTCATGATTATCTCACAAATATTCATGATTATCTCACAAATATTCATGATTATCTCATTAATATTCACCTGCATCCATGAGTTTCTGGCAATCTTTCTCATCTAGAACCAAATCAACGTCGCTGTATTTTTCACCGTTTGGCGACAGGTAGCTGTCGATTGAGTCGTAACGAGACTTAGGAATCACAAACTTGTTTTCCTTCAATGGCTACGAGAATGGACAAAGAAATAAAAGATTTGTTTTCAAAGTTGAAATTCGCTTTTGAAATGTTTTAGGAGTTGTAAAATCGCACAGATCTATAATATACCTTTTAAAAAGACAAGAGAGATGTAATTCTTTAGGTCAGTAACATGTATGACCATCACTTGTAGCAAGGCACAAGCCCCCTTAAGAGCTGCTGAGTCAACATGCGCCATTCTGCCTGAACTGCCTCTCTGAGCTCCTGCACTTCTAGGGCTGCTTGAAAGACGCACAGATACAGTAGTCAGCTCATCCCACGCAGGTTCAATCAGGTTGGTAACCCTACAAAATTGGTTTTCTGAGAGCCCTTACGGAGAAATTCTCCCAGAAATAGAATATTTACTTTATTCAGACAGGTCCTCTTTAAAGTTATTCCAAAGAGATTGGTCGATCATCTACAAGTTCCCTGTATTAAACAAACTTCTGTTCTGATCAAGAATTCACATTTTAAGAACATTTTGTTTGTTTGTTGAGAAAAGTATATCTTACTCCTGTTGTTTAAGCAAGCAAAATCATGAGGATGGCATACATTACCTCCAAGTTTCTTTCTTCCTTTGTCCTGTCATCCACCGACCCAGCGATGACATTCCACCTACAGTCATGATCAGTCAGGTAGCCCTTGTAGATTGGTGATGCTGCGCTCAATGCCAACTAAAGACAAAGACAAATATTGCCTCAGGACAGTGTTGTATAGAAAATGTGCCTTCTGTATACAGTGTCTTCCTTACGGTCGGCTCATACTTCACGCAAAGCAAACACTAATTTGGCATAAATTTGGTTTTTCAAACATTTCGCGACAGACCAGTTGAAACTAGTTTAAGTTTTGTGGTGTGAAAATTTAACCATATCAAATTAGCGTTTGCTTGCATGTATGAAATGTGCTTGAGGCATTTCTTAAGATTTTCAGGCCTATCTTTTAAAACACTAATCATCATCAATTGATATTGATCACGTTCACAGACGCCATTTTCGTAGAAAAAAATGCTACTGCGTATTAAACGCTATCAAGTACGCGCGCGCACACGCTGGAACATGTTCCAATTGCTCGAAATTTGTTTTACAGTTGCAGAAATGCCTACAGTATACTAAGACAAGAATGAAATTTCATCACAACAACTCACAACTATTGGACAAAGCGGTGCTAGCTGATCGTACAGATGTCGTGCTTCGGTGATGTTACACGCTTGAAACGTCATTTGAAGACAAGAGTTGCCCATACCGAAGCCCATGCAGTCCATGTACACATGGTCTGGTTTAGCTGCTCTGGCGCCCTCGCCATCGTGATCGTTTGTGAATCGCTCAACGAAAGGAGAAGGTGTATTTTTATCTTTAAAAACTGCATTGTAGGAGAGAAAATGTGGGAGTAAATTTTTGCATTCAAATCCAAACTGAAGATTGCAAATTTCCCGTTTTCTAAGTTAGAACTAAATCAATTTTCTGGAAAAATCTGAACAAGTTCCTTTAAAGGCACAGGCTCGTCAGCAATGTGCGTGCGCCAAATTCATGCCACGAAATACGCAGCTCCATAGCTGACGAGCCTGTGCCTTTAAGACACTTCCAGATGACAACCTACTTGGAATGTTGATTGCCACTTTTTCTCCTCGTCGCTTCCGTATATTTTTTGTCAAGGTCCTGCAAAATGGCAACAAAAAAAAAAAAATCCACAAAAATGTACAAACAACATTAGATAACATGAACACCAACTGAAATTAAAGAGCACCAACGTGTTTGTGTCCATGGGCAAGATGCTTAATCTCAATTGCCTCGTCAACCAAAGCAATATCTGGGGAGCCAATGGGGTAATGCCACAATCTAGGTGCTGATAGGGTTGTGCGCCTTGGCCAACCAGCTACCTACCGGTAGTTAAAGCGAAATGGTTCTGGTGATTTCCTGATGGCAGTGGTAATAATGGCCAAAGTGCCAGGAGTTTCCCACAGGGTAGATTATGAGCGCTATGCAAGAATCTACCAATATTCTTTAGGGTCCATCCAAAGTTGCCAACATTTTTACGGTTCTACAAAGAGTAGGAAGGGGGTGGGGAGGGGGGTTTCAAAGGGCCCGTAGGACTTCACTTGCTCTGTAAAATGTTGACATTTCACGGTAGTGACAAACAATTGTTGGTAAGTAGGGAGGGAGTCTTGAAAAATACTACTTTCTGTAGAATTGTGAAAATGTTACCAAATATTTTCTGACCTGAATCGCGGATGTCCTTGATAGATAGCCTCGTCAGGAAAGAACAGCGACTTGGAGATGCCTTCGTCTGTTGGGTTGGGCTCGTACGATGGAGAGGTGAAATTTGGACAGCCTAGTCTGGAACGAGATTTTAAAAAAAGGATGTTTGGTTTGATAGGAGACCTGGGCCCAATTTCATGGCGCTGCTTAAGCGCTAGCTGAAAACGTGTGCTTACTGTAGCAGAAAAGTTTTGCTAACTTTAAGGCTATTTCACGGCCGCGGCGTGCTTAAGCATGCGCGTGCTTGGAAACGGGCATTGTTGCGTCACGAGTGTTTAGCAAATTTGCCTGTGAAGCTAGCAAACGTTTGGCAGTGCTTAAGGTTACGGTCTCCATGAAAAAGCCGGAGCCTCCGTTAGCACAAAATCGACTGCTAAACAGCTCCATGAAATTGGCCCCTGGGCACAATTTCATGGAACCCGTTAGCACAAAAATTAGTTTAGCACAGAATTTATTTGCTTTATTTGACAAAACTGGGTTGCCAGCCAAAATCGTATGTGATGTGTTTTTACTGATATTTTGCTCCTGTTCCTAAAAATACAATTTGACATACAATTTTGGCTGGTAACCCATTTTGCAGAGCAAAGAATATCTGTGCTAAACAAATTTTTGTACTAACGGGTTCCATGAAATTGGGCCCAGGGGTCAATTTCATGGCGCCATTTAGCACAAACATTTGCTTGGCTTTGTAAATTATTTAACACTATGTGACCTGCTATCGTCCAATCAAATGACAGGGATCTACTCGGGCGTTATATAATAGTAAATATACATCACATACGATTTTGGCTGGCAACCCAATTTTTACAATAGACCTTATGCACGGCGGCCATGACAGAGGGCAGTCACATTGTCACAGTGCATCATGCACGAGTAGGCACATTGTGGATCTATTGTCACATCATTTAAATATGAAAACCTGTCCTCTATCATGGCTGCCGTGCATAAGGTCTATACAAGTCAAATATATTCTGAGCTAAGCAAATGTGTGTTGAACAGCACCATGGAATTGGCCCCTGGCAAAGATTTTGGTCAGCTAATCTCAACAATTTATTCCCGATCAGTACAAAACATACACACAAAAAAGCACAAAATTACATAATCAGAAACATATTCAAATACAAACTGATGCCATTACTTTACCTGGGGAATGCAGTCAAACTTATGGCCGTTTCACCCTTAGCCGTATCAAGTAGCTCAATAACCTGTTGCCTCCTGGAAAAAGAATGGCAAGCTGACAGATCATTCTATGATCTCCTTTAATTTTACGTAAAACAATTGAGGCTATTTTAAATATGCAAATAAAAAACGCTATATATGTGCAAAAAAATTCTACAAATATTAAACTTTTTAAATGGCAATTTTGTTCATCAAATTTAATTGTGTTTAGCAATCAGTGCTACACATAACGAAAAAAAGGGGAAACTTAAAACAAAATATTCATAGAAATTGATTGGTACACAAACCAATTCTCAGAAAGCAAAAACTCTGAAGTCGTTTATTAGTAACTGACCTGAGTTTCATGTTTGCTTCAACGGTGTTAAGATGAGCCATTAGTCCGCCATACGGCTTTCCTGGCGTGCCTTCAACCATGTATGCCGCGTACTCAGGACGCCATAAAGTCTTTAAGTCAGCTCTAAGAAAACCAAAACACAATAAGCACAGTCAGCACTTTCAAGTGAATTCTCTGGGGAAAAAATGTCTTAGAGAGTTGTGAAAAACAACTTCACTATATTCAGGGTTCGACTTAGAAAAAAAAAATTACATGCACTGGTGCATGTAGACTAAAAAAGTTACATGCACAGAACAACTTTTACATGCACAGAAAAGAAAGAAAATTACCGTCTTTCCAAGAGTCATGGAAGTGGTACACTTTGACTTTTTCATTGCTGTCCATGTGGTCACGACACGGCCCAACATTGCAGCTGCGATCGCGGGACGCGGAGGCCGAATGTGCCGAAGTACATGTATACTACTATCGTCATGTTCCACGGTTTCATCATTAGTGCTGCCGCGCAAAGTCGCAGTTGAATCAGTTGGTGCCGAAATAGTTTCACTGGTCACGTCACTATTGGCGGTTTTATTGCACCAAAATGACAAGAGGGTATTTTTCGGGGCGACTACCTAGCTGTTTCTTTTTTGGAGGCATGTTGGACACGACACACGTACAACAACAGTTTTTATTCAGGCACTATGTCACACCAAAGCTTCCAACCAGTCACAATATCGCGCGCAAATGTACCATAGAGCGCATTCTACACACAGCGAAATCTCTACACACAGTGATATCGGTATACACAACCTGTGCCACGTGCACCTGCTGCATGCATAACATACGGCGGTGGCCGAGGGGTATATCCAATTGCTCAATTGCGATACCCTCTCATCTTTTTTCAGTCGTTTTTATACTACGCGCTCACGCGCCGTGTTGCTCGGATGGCGAATTGCATGTAGCAGGAACGTATAGACAAAGAAAGTGTTTAGAAAACGACCACATTCACGTCTACGTGCACACCAGCATATCCGCGGCACATCATAATTGCAACGTTGTTAACTGTGTCAGTCAGTATGCTAGCTGGTCAATCGATCGCTGCGTGCGGCAGTTTTAATTATTAAATGGAAAATCGGGTGCGCGCGCGTTGTGACAAGTTGGTCTATGGATGGTTCGACATGGGAAAATTACCAGGTACGTAATTAGGCCTAACAAAAAGTACGTGCACGGCGTGCATGTAAATAAAAATCCTTACATGCACAGATAAAAAAGTACATGCACCAGTGCATGCGTGCACCCGTCTAAGTCGAACGCTGACTATATTGTCACATCTGACATCACCGTAAGTTGGGTCTAAATATATAATCTCACTCGGTCATGACCTGACCTGGGAACAAACTGAAAACTTCAAAAAGGAGTAGATTTTGAAGAACTTGGGGGAGGAAGGGGGGAGGAAGGGGGGGGGGAGGAAGGGGGGGAGGAGGGGGGCGGGAGGAGGGGAGGAGAAGACTTACTCTGGATTATTTTCCTCTTTCTCCTGAAGAACTGGCAGAACACTGTCGGCTTTGAGTAAAAGCTGCGCTGACTTGTTATCATGGTTCAATTTGACCAACATGTATTCAACCTGAAAAAAGGCCCAAAAAAACAGGTGTTAGAATTACACCTGCCATTTTCCTTTTACCCCGGTATAACCCGACTTGTTATCATAAAATCACACAAATACAAGCAACAAACTGCACCTAGCTTTGGAATATTAATTAGTTGAGAAACCGAATACTGCAAAATTGGAATAATCAGATTTTCAAAAATCAAATATTATAGGTATTGTTTGGGGGAGGGGGAATTATTGGATGGGTGGGAGGAGGGGGAATTATTGGATGGGTGGGAGGAGGGGGAATTATTGGATGGGTGGGGGGAGGGGGAGGGGGAGGGTGTTGGGGGTTAAGACTTTATACATTACCTCGTCACCCCACTTAAGAACATCACACGGTCGATCTTTCAGTTTATTGTACAAGTTGATAAACTGGATCAGGCCGTGATGTCGGACGTGTTCATCGTAACCATTAGATTTAATCTCCTGCCAGGAGAGCGGCCTTCCGTGTGACAACAGACCCATGACAAGATGAATGTGATGTAGTCTTGGCTAAACTGCTGAGAACAAAATAGACACTTAAATACTCACTCAAATATATGCAAGAGCAATTTGCGGTTGCTAGGCAAGTCGCGCGTGCAAGTCCTTGCGCGTGCGCAAATGGAATTGTGTGGCGCGCACTTATCCAAAGTTGATGATACCGACAGCTTTCCCCGGAATTTAACGTTAGTTCATGCTTAAAATCCCAGCATATTTTCGTCATATTTGATGTACATGGTTTTTAAACCTTCCATTCCTGTAAATGATGACACCAAGAATAAGCCAGTTCGGCATCTCGCGCGCGCAATGAACGTCTATGGGATTGTGTCAAGGTCATTTGAGATAAACACAGGTCATTTGAGATAAACACAATGCATACCGCTTTGTTTATCTCAAACCAAAGTCGGGAGACGCATGCGCAGTCGAGACTCCGAACTGGCTTATATATGGACATACATTTGACGTCCATTAAAAGGTAAAATAGCTCAAAAAATTATGTGCAAGTTTCATTCCCCCTGTTTAGAGACATCGTAACCTGGACGTCACTCGTAATGCAATGAAGACAACTTTCAACCTGGGCTACTACAAGTACGTACTGAAGCCCCTAAAAAACTGAAGTGACAACACCTGTCTTTATGTTATGGGAATGGTCCAATCATGGAGCAAACAGATTAAATTGCACTGGCGGCAGGTACCGTAGGTCTGCATTTTTCCCAGGGCCCACAACCCGACAGTGACAACACACAGACACAGTGGCGGATTCCAGCCTCACTAAAATACAGGAATACAAACCTAGCGGGGGCTACAGCCCCCTGAAATCCATTGTATTCCTGTATTTTAATGAGGCTGGTGAGTGGTGGATCCGGTAGGCAGGTAGGAGGAAGGAAAACAACCTCACGATGTTCCCTCTAGTCCTGACCTAGGCTAGCTCCGTGCACTTACCGATACAAAATACATGTAGTTTTCTTTCTAGTTGCCGCACCGCACTTGTAAAAATCGCTGTGTCACTGTAGTGCCTTTTACAATACGGACGGAATTGGGTCCTGCATTTATATTTGCTCACCCGGCAGAAACATCATCACATGTGTCACTCAATTAATGACAATGGTCACTCAATCAAGTACAGAAGTAGGGCATGGCTATGGCTAGCTTTTAATGTCTTGTACTTTTAACATGTTTGGAATCGATTTCGATTCCACTAAGAACCGCCGTGGGTCCCGGGAATCGACCCCGACGATTTCGATTTCGTTTTGTCCCCTTAGTACTGAAATATTTGGAGAAAATCTCGCAAAATAATACAAGACACTCTGACTGCCATGCTAAATTCCCTACATTTTATAATTTCTGAATCCATTACACCCTGAATCGTCGATGGGAATCGACTCCTCTAAAAGCAGAATTGTGATTCCGATTGCCAACTTGGAATCGATACAAATCTATTAATCACTTGCTGTAGAGTAGACGTAGCCAATTTGTGGATTTAGATAAACTGGTTTCCGATCCACAAACTGTATTTTATTTTAGTTTTTTAGTATTGATAATTAATGTTCTTCTTGTTTATGGTTACTTAGCATTCTATAGCATAAACAGTTTTGTAATTTAAGCTGGCTCTCATACCCCATGCTGGGGTCGCAAAGGTTAATAAACCATTCAAACCATTCAACCATTCGAACATTTTTTGTTCTTCAAAATATGAAAATAATTAATTAATTAATTAAAATAGCAACTGCACCTGGTGCGAATGATTTTGTTAATCATCATAGATATGCATAATTAATAATGTAGCATATGGCTGAGCGGTTTTGTGCATTAAACTCAAGAGCGTGCACTAATTCCACAGTCATGGCTGCAGCCCCCGCGTATGTGGCCACAACCATGGTGCATGTACCCTTGGGCAAGGCACTTTGCCTTTCTCCACCCAGGAGTAAATTGGTACCCGCAAGATACCGCATATATACTCCCCAGGGAGTTGTGCCCAATGACCAGGGTAATAATGTTGCCTCTCTCCACCCAGGAGTAAATGAGTACCTGCAAGGGTTGCAGCCTTTGAGTGCTTGTGTCAGGCTGCCAGGGCTGCATGCTCCCTAGGGAGTTGTGCCCAATGACCAGGGTAATAATGTTGCCTCTCTCCACCCAGAAGTAAATGGGTACCTGCAAGGGTAGCAGCCTTTGAGTGCTTGTGTCAGGCTGCCAGGGCTGCATACTCCCCAGGAAGTTGTGCCCAATGACCAGGGTAATATTATAAAGCGCCACGAGTATCCCGCAGGATAGTTTATGTACGCTATACATGTATATAAAATGTAAACCATTATTATCATTTATAATAATTGAGTTAATTCAGGCATGGAGGAAGGAAAACAACCGACTCAGGCAATTGATGTTTGCAGTTTTATTGCATTCATGTTTTACAGTTTATACTTGGGACACGTACATTAATTATTTTAATTTTATAAACTATATTTTAGATTAGATTTCAAATACGTTTGAATTGCTGTTTTACACTTCTATCAATTGATTGTAACAGGGCCCTTAAAGGTAGTCTACTTGTTTGGTAATTACCCTCCAAAATAATTCTGAATTATTATCTTTAAGCTTACTTTATCAAGATGGTAATGGTAGTAATCATCCTGTGAAATTATTTCATCTGAATTGCCCCCATTCATGAGAAAAATGACAAAATTATCTGAATCTCCAAAGATCGCCTGCAGGCAATATTTGGAGCCATTCATTCATGCACAAAAACCGTACTTGGATTTTTCAGGTTTTCTGAGGTACTATTGCATCTATGTGGCTGAAACAACTCTATTTCATTATCATTGTGAAGCTTAGACAAAAATTTCAAGCTTGAAGAACTAATGACATAAAACAAAATCTATGGTCAAAATTCAATAAGATCAGGAATTCTGATTAAGACAAGTTGCATAATGACACTGTGTTGATGCAGAAGAAGTTGAATATACATACAAACTATGTGCATAGAAATATGCAAATATGCATTGAAATATGCATATATGCATACAAATATGCATACAAATATGCATACAAATATTGCATTCAAATATGCATATATGCACTCAAATATGCCTATATGCATACAAATATGCATATATGCATGCAAATATGCATACAAATATGCGTACAAATATGCAAATATGCATACGAACTATCAATTGTCTTTTCCAAGTGTTACTTTTTCTATACTAACTTCAAAGCAAAGAATTAAACCATTACTTAAAAATAAAAAGTTTCGTAGAGGTTCTCATGATTTAGGCAGCCCAGCATGTACTTCATCTTCAATCCCGCATTCATTTATCCCTCGCAAAATCTTAAAGAAACCTGGAAGAAATAACAAAACAGTTTTGACAGTTGTATAAAAAATGCAAGTATTGCACCTCTTGATAGGAATTGAGAAGTTGATCACAAAAGTTTCCTTAAACTGACTTATCAAGGATCAGTAAGTGCATATTTGATAGAAAAATCTTAATTATTATTATTATTATTATTTCTTTCTGGTATTCATACCAAGGATTCCTCAATAGTGCTCATTGCACTGTCACTCGGAAGCGTGAGGAAACCCATGAAGAATTAGAATTAGAAATCCCCTTGCTCTTCACGAAAGAATGCTGTAGGATCTTTAAAGTGCATTACCTAACACACTGGACCAACGGCTTTACATCCCTTCCGAAGGACGGAATAAGTGTGATTAAGTGCCTTGCTCAAGGGCACAAGGGCCACAACTCGTCACGGCCCGGAATCGAGCCCACATTCTAGTACTGGCACAGGAACGTGAGTTCCACGCGCTAGACCGCTCGGCCATAACACCCCACATTTAGTATACCCAGCACAATATGTGGCAAATGGACTCCCCCCTAACGCCCCTATACCTCAACACACTCTTCCCTTTTGTTAACGCACCAAACCCCCTAAAAACTGAAAGGAATTCCTTTGAAATTCCTTGCATGTTTGAGACACAATGGGGGAACAATGGTAGGGGGTACCCTCTGCCACATATCGTGCTGCATGTAATTTAGAAGTAAGAACTGAATAAAGATTTCTGATACCTTTCTCTCCCCATTGTTCATTCCATGAATTGGCGGCCAGCCAGTAGTTGACGCCATCTTCATGGCCCCATCCATACAGCTTGACAGAATGTCTCATGATAAAATCACCTGCCACATGTTGGTAGATTCCTGTAAAATCAACATTTTAATATTCATATTCTCCCAAAAAGAAACACCATACACTACTAGGCTGCGTTCGGGCGTGCAGTTCTCGTTACTCGGGAGTAATGCGTGCGCATTGCACTCGGGTCACATAACGCGAACGGCAAATCCGCAGTCCGCGTGCGCGAATGGCAATCAGTGAATATGGACGTTTCTTGCCATCACTGCACAAAAAATGCTGTTTCATTGCTCACAAGAAACTGAGGAAATACAGGCCGTAAGTCGTGAGAACCTTTGATGCCGTCTAAAACAAACCTTAGTGAGTTATTATTCCACCATCTTCGTACAAATCACATGACACTTGACAGGAGTACGAGCACACTCCCCATTTGTTGGGAGTAGTGAGAGCATACTCTCACTGACCCGAGTGTCATTATTATTGCCGTTCACGCACGCAGGAGTATAACTCATGTTAACACGAGTACACGCCCGAACGCAGCTCTAAAGTGTGACATCAGTTGCCACTTTCTCAATGTTTGTGACGATCGCGGGTGTTATGTTCAAACACAAAACGCGCTACACGCGCACGCGTTCCAAACCGCCTGAAACCGGTTACGGTGATGTGCCATTCAATAACACAGTCGTTTCTTATCTAGCTGTTAATAGACATCTGTGAAATATTTTTGTCGAGTCAACTTACCAGATTTGTAGCTCCAGAAATCACCATAGACGTCCATACTAGCTTCCGCCGGGCCAAAGCTCATAATTTCTTCTCCAATTAGAGTTGCATTTTCACGCACCTTATAAGCAGATTTACCTGGTCAAGAATCAAAAGTCTACACAAGTAAACAACTTAGAGATCAGTTTTGTCTGCGAGTACGTCTAATGTACGTCTAAAATAGAATCAATTATGAATGGAATCACTATTCTTTTATGGAATCTGAGTCGACTCTTAAAATGCTGGAGTCACCCAAGCCTACAGACCAATCCGGTAACTAAGGTCTCCTTCCCTGTATATCCGCCATAGCTGGGGGGCGTCCAGTGCATGTGTTGCGTTTTGTGTTGCTGTTAGAACGAAAAGCGCTCACCCATTACATGCACGAACGCACCCCATCTGCGTGCACGCGATGCGCCCCCTTTGCGTACATAATCCTACAAAGGACGCGCAACTTGTTCGAAGTAAACAAATGCAACTTCAGAAACAGCAAAAATGGCTATGGCGGATATAAAGAAAAGGAGTCCTCGGCTCTCGGATGGGTTTCCTAACGCTTGCGAGTGACAGTGCAATGAGCACTATTGAGGAATCCTTGGTATGAATACTAGAAAGATATAATAATAATAATAATAATAATAATTATAAGAACTCTGGATGCAGCAATAGGGCGACAATTCGGGAAGCCTTTCCCCGGGGACCACCGAAATTTCGGGAAGAATCTCTTAAATTGACACCAAATTTCTCTACCCGAAGCTTCCAAAAATTGTTACAGATCTAAGAGAGACGTTTCTAGACCTAATAAAAATAGTTCTCGATTTAAAAAAAATGGTTTTTGACCTAAACAAATAGTTTTTAAACTCAAAAATATTAGGGCGACATCAAATTGTCGCCCTATTGAGCGTGTCGCCCTAATATAGCTTTTTTACACACAAATTGTTGCCCTATCCTAGCAAACAGAGTTTTACCACATCAAATATTGTATTCGTTACTCACCAAAATGCAAGTCCTGTTGATAGCTTTTATTGTATCCCTTCCCGCACTTCATTTCACAATCAGGAGTGGCCACCTCGGGCAGACATGTTGGTAAGGCTTGATCATTGTCCTCCATCTTGAAGGAGGCCCTTGTGTGGTCATGTAGGCAAGGCTTGAAGGCATAGGGTTGACACCCTTGGGTGACGATTCCAGTCTGTACCCAATAATGCCATGCTGCAGACGGGTAGCCTCCTAGGCACCTATCGGACAGTTTATAGATTAAATAAACTGTCCTGGAAAACTATATTACAAACGGCGTTATCTCCATGTGTGATCGAGGATGTGTATGATAAAAACCAACCTGTGTATACACCAATCCGGTAACTAAGGTCTCCTTCCCTGTACATCCGCCATAGCTGGGGGGCTTCCACTGAATGAACTGTATGTTTTTTGCTGTTGCTGAAGTTGTATTTGTTTACTTCGAACAAGTTGCGCGTTTTTGCAGGGTTGTGTACGCGTAGGAGGTGCGTCGCAGGCATGTAATGGATGAGCGCTCTTCGTTATAACAGCAACACATAACGCACAGTCCATGCACTGGACGTCCCCCAGCTATGGCGGATATGCAGGGAAGGAGACCTTAGTTACCGGATTGGTCTATAAGTCAGCTCAGTACCTCATCTACGTTCCAAGAAAACAATGAAAAACTGTGTCCATGCTTTCAAGAAATTCTGCAAAGCCAAAGTCCTATTTAGGCTGGTTCCTTTGCGATATTGCCCGGAAAACATAGCAATAATGCTACAGTAGTCAAGGGCCTAGTTTCGTTCACATGAAGGTGCCCTTCTGTAGAAAACATTTTACAGAGGTCTCATGTTAAATGCTGACGTGACAGCATTTCACTAGCTCCCGTGTTTTGTGTCATATATAGTCTAGTTCTAGGTTGTACTTACCCTAATCCACAGTTAGCTCCACAGCAGGAGATCAGGTTCTCTGCAGACAATGTGATGTTGTAATTCTTAGTCAGAGGTCTCATATTAAATGCTGACGTGACAGCATTTCACTGGCTCCCGTGTTTTGTGTCATATATAGTCTAGTTCTAGGTTGTACTTACCCTAATCCACAGTTAGCTCCACAGCAGGAGATCAGGTTCTCTGCAGACAATGTGATGTTGTAATTCTTAGTCTTGGAGAAGATACATCTATCTGACATGGCTGACAGAGCTGCAAAAGCCTTCAAGAAGACGGAGAAAAAGAGTTTAGTCTCAGGAGTTAAATAGAGCACCCTGAGTGCTCGAAACAATACAGCGAACAGCAGTTCACTGTACTGGCCAGAGCACGCAGTATCATGCATCTGCACATGCTCGAGGTTACATTCATTCACTTCACAAAACCTGTGTTGTGTCGTCAGAAAGAATTTGTACACACGCTCCATGTAATCTAACTGCGCATGCACAGTAGCGTGCTCCCTGCTGTTGTCGAGCTGACCAATTAACACTCAGCATTCTGAACCTGTCATAGATTTGCCCAAGTCTTTCCTGTGTCTGGTCTGCACAGCACGCCCTCCGTACAGCACCTCCAGAAAGTCTTCCGAGACAGACGAAAAGAGATTTGACAGGCCACTTCTAGTCCAGAAGGCTCGCTGCACGCCGCGGGTCACAGACCAAATACCAAGTGAGACTTGGGAAAGTCTATAGACAAAGCGCAAAAACGGCTGTACAAAACGGTGTTCTTCACAGGGTTGCAGATTGTTCAAAGTTTGATTGTTTTCTCGTAAATAGTAAATGCTTTTAAAATTAATTCAGAGAAAAAAAAATCAAATTTGCTCAGAACCACGTACTGTATATCTTTAACAAGAAACTCAATGAATGCTGAAATGAATGATTCTTTAAATCCTTACCCATCCAGCATGGCAAGGCCCTTGATCATATATCTTCTTGATAGAATCACACAGTGGCCATTCTTCCATCGCGTTGAACTTCTCTGGTACCTTCTGACGGTTCACACTCTTCAGAAGTCTTAGAGGTAATCGTCGATCTGCAGGAGTCTTGAGGTTGGTTGGTTTGGTGTATTGGAGGAATTTCAGGAAGGAATATTCATGATCGGCAAAGTTTACTCCAGCCTGCCAAAATTAAGTTGTAGAAAGAGACAAATTATTGAAAGATATTTTTATTTATTAAAGGCACAGGCTCGTCAGCAATGAGCGCGCGCCAAATTCATGCCACGAAATACGCAGCTCTATAGAAAAGGCATGGATTATTTTTAGGGATTATGACCCAGGGGCCGCCGGGGTGAATGTTATTCGATACAAGTGTGGACAAATGTCCATATGAGTTTGGGAAATCTGGATGCAGTGAAAAGCAACTTGGCTCCTCCGGGTTTCGAACCGCGGACTTCTGCTCAACGTGCAGACGAATTACCAATTGAGCTATGAAGCCAACTGGTGGTCTTGAATCACGGTAGCAAAATGTAAAATGCAAGAAAATACGTCTTGTATTTGAAAAGACAATTTTCTTTTAATACCTTCCATGTTGTGTTGATATTGTTCACATATTTGATGATGTCATCTGACAGAGCAGGAAACTGACGAATCAAACGTGGGGATCCATAGCAACCAAACAGCAGCTGGCCAATCAGCAACCAGCAGTACACCATGTGACTGGCCATGTTAAGTAGACACTTCAGAGCTGGAAAAACAAATTAATGTAAATTCTTCAACAAATTTAAAAATGCTTACATTTCAACTATGACAAAACAGGTATATGTAATGTAATTGCACTGTGTATATGATCACTTTATTATAGGAAGCAAAGAAAAATATTGTTCTAATAATGTTGACAGTTAATGCGCATAGAAAGCAAGGGGAAGGCTTTTGAAAGTTCAAATTTTTTTTAATGAAAACATCTTTAAATACACTTACCTAACGCCTCGGTGGTGAAAATCTTTGACTGTAATACAAGTATACCCCTGGGAAATGTTCAGAGTTCATTTCAAACATGTTATATGCAATGTGCCACATAGTAACCTACTGGCACACAGAGCAATGACCAGGACCGCTGTAAATCAAGGCAACTTATCAAAGTTGATAGCCATTGAATCAATATGGACTTTGACTCAATGCATAGTTCCGAGATTGCCCAGTTAACCCCGCCCCTTAGATATTGTTGCTATGTGCTCACAAGCCATCGCAAAAAAATGGCGACATTAACGTACAAAGCAACGGGACTCGGCATGGAAAGCACAGATTCATTGGAGAAAACTCAAAAGTATTTATGTTTTAGGGTCGACAGTTACCGTAGCACACACTAAACGAAAGGCTAGTAATACAGGGATGACATATATTTCATAAAAATGCGCTTTCCTACCTTTGAACAGCGAATCGCCCGACATTGAAACCAAAATTCACCCGGTCACTGGCGCGTACAACATACAAACTGTATGGGCAGTCGCGTGATATTATTGTGTGATGATTGCATCACTTTGACCTATGTGGGCGCCGTCTGCTAGCTCTGTTGTGATTGGTCGCGGGTTCGGCTTGATTGATAGGTCGGAACTATGCATTGATGCTATTTCCAAAACAGAATTCTACCAAAAAATCCAGGTACCACAGACATTAATTTTGATTAAAATAAATAACACAGTGGATTTGTGATCACTGAAACTTGGATGCACGTAACTCAATTCCTCAACTGAATTAAATTCACGTCATTTATTTCCACTTCTGTTTAAGTACAGAAGAACAAACAATGCATGTTAATGACACAAGCATTTTTCTTAAGTTTATTAAAAATACTTTTTTCTCACAAATTTGTAAACAAAGGGTTATTAAATGTTTAAGTGCTGAAAAAAATGCCAAATATTATTGTTCAGTTTATGTTGACCCAGGCAAAAGGTGATTAGTCGAACAGGGAAATCCAAAATCCTGACTTTAATTTGGATACGTTCAACTAGAGGTCTGGGTTCGAATCCAACACAGGACCAGATAGCTCAGTTAGTAGAGTGTTGGTACATTAAACCAGATGCTTGAGTTCAAATCACAATTTTTTTCCAACTCGATTCAGAATTGAACAGCTTTCCCCCTCCCCAAAAAAAGGAATGTTCCAATAAAATGCACCAAGCAGAAGCTAGTAAGACAACAATTTTACAAATAAACTGTTTAAGATAAGATTCCCTTCACAATGTCTTCAAGAAGTGATTGTATTCCTCGAGTGACGTCTTTGCAATTTCCTGACAGAACACATGATCTGGAAACTTGGTTAGGTGTTCAATGGAGATGTATCCAGGCTGCGTGGGGTCATATTGGGCTCGGTCTAGGTGCTTCAGAAACTGTGTACAAATCAACAGGAAAGGGATCTGGGGTCAATTTCACAAAGAAATGTTTGCGACGCATCGTAAGTGGGGTAGTGGGGTACCGTGGCCGAGTGGTTTGGGTCATTGACTCGCAATCATGGGTGAAAACTTGGGATTGCGGTACCTGTGCCCTTGGGCAAGGCACTAAACCACACTTGCTCCATCCTTCGGAAGGGATGTAAAGCCGTTGGTCCAGTGTTAGGTAATGGTAACGCACTCTAAAGATCCCAGAGCATTCTTTCGTAAAGAGCAAGGGGATTCCCCGGTGTCTGGCCATTTCTAATTCTAATTCTTCATGGGTCTCCCAATGCTTGCGAGTGACAGTGTAATGAGCACTATTGAGGAATCCTTGTTATGAATACCAGAAAGAAATAATAATAATAATGTAATGAAAGTGGAGCAGTCCTACCTGATGCCTTTCCTGTAACCTGAAGACTCTTTCATTAAAGACTTGGGGGTTCTTCAAGAGCTGCTTGTGAGGGATGTTCATGTGGTTGTGTAGGTAGTCGAAAATGCCAATCAGCCGCTCTTTACCTTATAATGAAAGAGAATGTTCAAAAATGAAGATATGACTTACATGGTGATAGAAACACTGTTTGTTAACATTAATTTCCTCGGGTGTATGTAAAATCGTATGGATTTTTGAGGATTTTTGAGGAGTGTTAGAGTTAAGTTAACTACCTCCCAACTGGTTTGCAAAAACTTGTTTTAATTTCCACCATTTGCAAATTTAGCAATTTTCCGCAAAATTCAAGTCAAATTCCGTTACCCACCGTCGCAACAAGTCCCAGAATTTGCAAATAATTCACTCTCTTACATTTCTAGTCTTGCATCTTACCTGCGAGTAACACTTTGGGTTCTTGAAGCACAAGTTTCTTGAGTTCTTGAGAAGTAAAACCGAGCTGCTGATGGATAACGAAGATGTTTTCCTTGATTCGCTGAACCTTGAAAGTTACCAACTGAGGGAAAAATACAAAACAATTAAGAACATTCAAAAGATTTATGTAGTACTTGTTACTACAGACATTGGCAAATTTTAAACACCATCTCCCGTACAGAGAATTGTTTTTATTAGATTAAAGATGAATGAAAATGTAATTTAAAAAAATGAAAAACACAAATTTAGCAGTGAAAAGATTTCTGTAGAAAGAATTTGCTCAACTACATGTAGTACTAAATTCTTTCCTTAAAGGCACAGGCTCGTCGGTAATGCGCACGCACCAAATTCTGGCGCTGTTGCCATTATTATTATGGCTGCCATCAGGGAATCACCAGAACCATTTCGCTTTAACTAGGTGGCTGCTGGTCAGGTGCTCAACCCTATCAGCAGTTAGATTGTGGCATTCCCCTTAACAGCTTCCCAAATATCGCTTGGGTTGACGAGGCAACTGGGATTAAGTGCCTTGCCCAAGGACACAGACACGTTGGTCGAAGTGGGGCTTGAACCCACAACCTCTGACTTGGAGTTCCGCTTCATATCCGCTAGACCACACGCGCTCCCATGGAGCTCCGTATTTCGTGGCACAAATTGCTGACGAGCCTGTGCCTTTAATTTTATTTACCTTTGGCATCGTTGTAATGATGTGTCTAATCTCGTTTCCTGTCAAGCTCAACTCTCGCTGGAAGAAACCCAACTTGTTGTCTACTCGATCAACCTGTTCACAATCATCAACACAGTCGAAAATGTCAAGTTTCAAACGAGATTCTTAGTGCCTTTTTTGAGATGAAATTTGCAAACGAAAAGACTTGTGATGCAATACAATGGCTCAGCATCTGAAACAAAGCTGCTAGTGTTAATTTGAAATTTGTCATGTGGGTAATTCCCAAAATTAGGGGTCCAACATTTTTGGTGTCCCAGTTACGTACGACACTCTCTGCTTTAAAAATCACCACTCATGATCACAAATTCTCAGTAATAGACTGTGGCCTGTGATTATAGGGGGCAGCATCATTTTCTTGAATATTTTGTTCTCTAATATTTGAAATATATTCAAAACAAAAGACCACAAAGGCTTATAATTTGTTCCATGGTATTGGAGCATAAATCTTAAAAAGCATGTCACACTTTTGGACCCCTAATTTTGGGAATTACCCATATTTAACATTTTGGAAATAAAAATTAACTTACCGAAAAGCTAATAAAGTAAGGCGCCCTGTGCAGAATTTGGGTGATTGCACTTTCTGAGAACTTCTTGGATCTTAAATATTGCAGTCTCGTCTCCAAACTGACCAAATCTTCAGTCAAAACAAATGGGTTGATGGTCAGAAACCGGCCAAGTCCCTCCCCAGATTTGACGCCGACGTGATGCAACAGAATAATTTTATCTTGGATGTCTCTGTCAAAGTCTAGCTTCATTAAGGCTGTTCCTATCTTGGCTTTCTTTCCGACTTTTGATAAGTCAACTCCTAGTTTTACCAGTTTCTGTAAAGTCGGGGAGTGATCGGCATAATCGGCCAGAGATAAGGCCTGGGATGGCAGGAGGGGTTGAATGAAATCTTCTAAGATTGTTGGGGAATCTTGTTCCGCGAGGATGTCAAGTTTCGTACTGTCTTCTACCAGATCCGACTCGAGTTCATCAAATTCTGTTCTAGTCAGTGCATGCATTGAACTCAAAGTTGCTTCACTCCGCTCAAGGTTATCAACATGTTGACTCTCATCTTGAGTGTCGAGTTTCGCCTCTGTAGTCCTGGACACTTCATTATTCGTCCAAGCTGATTCTGGCTCTGTATTTGACGATCCATAAATCTTTTTTTCTTCAAGAATCTCAATTTCTTCGGATGGTTTCTCACTTTCATTATCAAAAGCATCATTTTGCACTTCAGCAAAGTCAGGCTCGTCGTGGTCACAAGAATTCTCATTTTTGGCGTCACAAAATCCTCTTGTTGTGGTACATGTATGACCTTTCAAAAAAATTCCTTGTCTGTCTGTTAACGAGGCACCCAAAGTGCTGTTTGATGACAAAAGTCTTGTTCTGAATTGCCGAGAACAAATGCCCGGCTTTGTAAGCGTAGTTTGTTGCGATTTTAGCAGACACTGCAATACACATCGTGGATATTTTTGTTCAGTGGACTGGACAACGCCATTTAGCAACCTCAGAATATGCCTCCTGGCACTAGTTTGAAGCAACATCTTCGTTGCCATGTCAACTTGACTTTCTTCAAATTTCCCTGCAGTGGAAAGTAACAATACAAAGGTGTAATTTTAAAATCTCTGCTACCCACATTGAATGTGGGGATTATGGTCACAGGAGGAGGGGGTGCAGGGGGTGACAGGGGATGGGGGACAGAGGAGGGCGGCAGTCCGGGGGTGTGGGGGAATGAGGCTACCCGGGGGTGTAGGATGCCCCTAGGGGAGGGGGAGGGGGATTTCGCGGGAGAGGGGATGCCCCCTGAATCAAGCTAGCACCAGATTCAGCACCAGATTCAATTGTCAAGCTTGCCGGGGGAGGGGAGCTGGAGATGCCCCGGGGAAGGGGGATGCCTGGGTGAGGGCTGGGGGAACAATTTGATAGGGGCACCGTCCTATTAAATCTTACACTTGGAAATGCCATAAAGTACACAAACTCAAAATTGACCGCCAATAATTTTTATTTTAAAACTTCCATCTCCCAAAACATACCATCCTCTTAAAACAGTGCCCCTTTAACGCACTCCCCGATCGTGCGTACCGAAGCCCTGTTTAAACCGGCCCCATTTCGCTGGGGAACAAGCGACAGAAATCTTGTCGCCTCTGCTGGACCAATCAGGACGCTTGCAGTGCATTGCAGCTTGATTGCAGGCATTCAAATGTAACGCGCGCAGATTGGCTGCTATTTAAAGCATACTGGGGAATACATTACATTCGTCAGCATGAATCCCTGTTATTAATTTTAAAAACTGCGGAGTAAATTAAGAACGTCGCCGGAAACTTTGGTAGGAATGGGACAGTCATAAGGAACAGAACCCAATACAATTTCTGGAAAGTATAGAAATTGTTTCTTTTCGGCATAACAATTATTAACATGACCGAATTGATTAAATTACATCAAAATGACTCGGGCGTGTGTTGTCCGAACACAACAGCCGGTTTACTCCACAGATTTGCGTGGATTTCCTCGGGGTATTGTAACGTCGCTTAGCAGAGTGGAAATTCCCCGAGATCTCAGGATGAAAACATACACAACTTTGGTTTTTGTGCATGACCCAAGTAACCCTAGTAACTTTCCACGAAGCACATGCACGAACATCAGGACACCAGACCATGACCATCAAGACCTGGACGATACCAATGCTACAAGAGGGGTAAAAAGTATAAATTACTTTTTCTTGTCAAAACAAATTTCTTAACATTTACCACATTGTTCCAATTGAAAATGCAGACACAGAATAATAACTTTTGAACTTTATTATAAATATAATTTGTTATAAATTTTGTACTTTGTATGTTGTTGGTGTCAAAGTAATTAACAACGAAATTAAAGTTGTCTATTTACCCCCTATGCATTCAATGGTTGAATCGGTTTGCAAGTTACAATAGACTGTGCCCTTGATAAAGAAAGACCGGTACGGTATGGGTACCAGCAAAATTTTACTGCATTGGAAAAATGGCAGTTCCGAAGCGAACGCATCGCCGCTCAACATCCGAAGGGAGCGATAATTTTCGCTATGTCAACGAACAGAGCGTGGAGGACATTACACTTGAGTTTTTCTACAAACCTCACACGCTCACTCTTCTGGCTACGGCGCTGATCGCAACTGTTTACTTTGCGTTTACAAAGTAAGTTTTCCCGACACAACTGACTGAGTGCATGTCTGAATGTGTTTCGCTCATGTTCTGCCGCATGAGGGCGCTGTCACTAACTAGACACTATAAAAGATCAGAAATAGATTAGACTGATTCACGATTACTTTCCCTGCTTGCAGTTGAAATGTAAACTGCTAAACGTAAAAATAGCACCAAAAAAAAACCCCTCATAAAGGCAGAAATACAACCACATTTGGTAAATTGGTTTAGCTTCCGTTATTGGTTTATTTTTGCCCTTACCCGACGTGTATTAGCACTGTATACTCGGTGCATAGACCATATCGCAAATCGTTTTTCACCAACAGAGGGCGCCCTTTGCAATGCACTATGCGATTTAAAAATGGGTCAAATTTGCCCCAATTTCAATCCCATAGTGCATTGCAAAGGGCGCCCTCTGTTGGTAAAAAACGATTTGCGATATGGTCTATTCATTCTTCCCGACGGAAGCTAAACCAATTACCGATTAATTGCAATCCCCGTTGCTAACTGATTCGAACCGGCCATTCAACACTGGCTAGCTCGGTGGTCGAGTGGTTAAGACGTCTGCCTTAATTGTTTGCAGGAGGTCGTGGGTTCGAATCCCGCCCGAGCATGCTATGAAGTTAGCACTGAGTATACAGTGTCAGTGCTAATACACGTCGGGTAAGAGCAAAACAAACCCTAAGTACCAACCACATTTGATCAAACAAACAGAAAAATGCCCATCACCCAGCCATTATTTCAAATTAACAATGATTAATCAGACTCGTAATAAACACGTACTGACATACAGGCCTATGCGCCCTCTCTTGTTCTGTGCAGGACCAGTGAAGTTGATCCTGATAGCAACATTCGCAATGGCCTCTGCTGTGTGGTGTTCTTCTTTCTCCTGTTAAGCCTTTTGACATTCCCAAATGGTCAGTATATGGTGCATGCATGGACTCTTGTACAGCGCACACGTCTACCCAACAGGCTGTTGCCAATATTATCACTGCCATCAGGGAATCGCCAGAACCATTTCACTTCAACTAAGTGGCTGCCTGGCCAAGGCACACAACCCTATCAGCAGTTAGATTGTGGCATTCCCCCTGCAGGGTACTCCTGGCACTGTTGCCATTATTATTACTGCCATCAGGGAATCACCAGAACCATTTCACTTCAACTAAGTGGCTGCCTGGCCAAGGCACGTACACAACCCTATCAGCACTTAGATTGTGGCATTCCCCCTGCAGGGTACTCCTGGCACTGTTGCCAATATTATCACTGCCATCAGGGAATCACCAGAACCATTTCACTTCAACTAAGTGGCTGGCTTACCAAGGCTCACAACCCTAACTCCCAAATAATGCTTGGGTTGACAAGGCAATTGATATTAAGTGTCTTGCCCATGGACACAAACACGGCACAAGTGGGGCTTGAACCCATAGCCCCCTCGATCATGAGCACGGCTGTGTACCCACTAGACCACAAGGCTTTGCAAGTCTTTCGAGTTCCATGCGTCTTAGACAGGTTACAAGCATTTGTAAATTTTAGCTATGTGTTTGCTTTAATTTCAACAGGACCCTTCACGAGACCTCACCCAGCATTGTGGAGACTGGTATTCGGTGAGTGATGCAACTTTGCAGTATTTGAAGTTGATAAAATTTCTTCTTTTTTGAAGTTGATGAAATTTCTTTAGTTTAGAGAATCATTTTTTCATCCTTAGACTCTAGAAATACTTCACTTTATCCTGATTAAGAAACAAGGCAAGACACTTGATTTTCTTGATAATACATATCCCACGAGGTTCGATACCCGGCTGGAGTACCTGTGCCCTTGGGCAAGGCACTTGAACACACTTGCTCCATCCTTCAGAAGGGATGTAAAGCCGTTTGTCCAGTGTCTTGTGTAACGTACTTAAAAGATCCCAGAGGCACTCTTTCATGAAGAGTAAGAGGATTCCCCAGTGTCTCTGGCCGCCGGCTGCCAATGGCGCCACCCACCTATGTATCTTGATGTTTAGGTGGAAGACACTTGTAAGCTTCATGCAATTCAGCCTACGGGCTGTGAATTGACGTTCAATAAATCCATTAAACCTATAGACCTCATGCACGGCAGCCATGACAGAGGACAGGTTTTCATATTTAAATGATGTGACAATAGATCCACAATGTGCCTACTCGTGCATGACGCACTGTGACAATGTGACTGCCCTCTGTCATGGCCGCCGTGCATAAGGTCTATTAAATTTTACTAAGCCAATTTGTTTTTCTTTTTTGTTGAACAGTGCCATGAAATCAGGTGTCATTATTATTATTATTATTATTTCTTTCTGGTATTCATACCAAGGATTCCTCAATAGTGCTCATTGCACTGTCACTCGTAAGCGTGAGGAAACCCATGAAGAATTAGAATTAGAAATGGCCAGAGACACCGGGGATGATCTTCACGAAAGAATGCTCTGGGATCTTTAGAGTGCGTTTCCATTACCTAACACACTGGACCAACGGCTTTACATCCCTTCCGAAGGATGGAGCAAGTGTGGTTGAGTGCCTTGCCCAAGGGCACAGGTACCGTAGCCCTGGGGAGGTTCGAACCTGCAACCCCAAGTTTTCACCTATGATTGCGAGTCAATGACCTAAACCGCTCGGCCACGGTACCCCATTGTCAAATGACAATTCATGTAATTTGCACTTAAATTCTTCTAATCTTGTCCAACCAGGGGTGAATGTGATGTACTTGCTTCTCCTGGTGTTTATCCTGTTCCAAAATTATGAGGACATTCGTAAGATCATGGTTTGGTTCTTCCCCGATCTGGTTGCAAGCCAGCCGGATGAGAAAGTAAGTCAGATTTTCTCTGAGTTTGTCCTAAATGTGCAGGAACTCACTGTATGAACAATTAAACGTTTAAGTGCAGTTAATAGTGAGGTTTCGGTGTGCACGGTTAGTGATTACGACTACGATTAGCCAAACCTCAAAATCGTTACCTTTCGCTGTCCGTTTTTCACTAAGGTGTAGAGGCGTTGCTATCAGTGTAAACAACAAAACAACACTTAGGATATTTATGTAAACGCCACAAGTACGCACAAATCGATGACGTATTAACTCACTAATAGTCGTCGTTTTGCCTAACCGTATGCGACCGAAACCTCCCTAATGTTTAATAAGTTGGGTGTGGTGCACAGCCATTGGTTTAGTACAATTTGTAATACACTTAAAGGATTCTAGAACATCTTTCGTTTGAAATTTTAAAGTGTTTGTCACTAAATGGAACACTTACGGTAAAGAAAATTACAATTGGAAAATATAATTAACGACAAAGACATGCTAAAGATTTTCGACTTGCACTCATCAGAGCAAAAAGCAAGAAATGGCGTGGGTGACGCTATCCGTGTAAATATAAGGCTGAAGAGCGGTGATGACGTGATCAGAATGCTACGCGCTGATGGGTCAGTTGGCAACGGCAGGGAGTACGCTACTGCGCATGCACCATTAGACTACATGTAGTGTGTGAACAAATTCTTTCTAGCGACATAACACGGGTTTAGTGAAGTGGATATACGTAGCTTTGACCAATGCATAGTTCCGACCTGTCAATCAAGCCGAACCCGCCGACCAATCACAACAGAGCTAGCAGACGGCGCCCACATAGGTCAAAGTGATGCAATCATCGCACAATCACGCGATTTTCTGCCCATACAGCTTGTATGTTGTAAGCGCCAGTGACCGGGTGAATTTTTGTTTTAATGTCGGGCGATTTGCTGTTCAAAGGTAGGAAAGCATTACTAGCCCTTTGCTCAGTGTGTGCTACGGTAACTGTCGACCCTAAAACATAAATACCTTTGGGTTTTCTCCAATGAATCTGTGCTTTCCATGCCGAGTCCCGTTGCTTTGTACGTTGTGTCGCCATTTGTTTGCGATGGCTTGTGAGCACATAGCAACAATATCTAAGGGGCGGGGTTAACTGGGCAATCTCGGAACTATGCATTTGTTTGGTTTTACCATGGAGGAAGGAAAACTGTTTTCCTTCCTCCATGGTTTTACTCATAGAAATGAATTGTGTGTTTAATTTCAGGAGTATGCTGTCAACTGCTCGGACCTGACCTTTGAGCGGTTCTGGAGTCACATCGACTGGTTCGCTTTTTCACATTTTTTCGGCTGGATTTGTAAGGCTATGATGATCAGACACTGGGGTATTCTGTGGACTCTCAGCCTGACGTGGGAACTCACCGAGGTATTGACCTTATGCGTAGCGGCCATGATAGAGGGCAGTCACATTGCCACAGTGCGTCATGCATGAGTAGGCACATTGTGGATCTATTGTCACATCATTTAAATATGAAAACCTGTCCTCTATCATGGCCGCTACGCATAAGGTCTATTGAAACACAGATTACATATTTGGAAAATTGTTAAAAACTGTTAGTCCTAAGTATGATGAAAACCAACCAGGGGCCAATTTCATGGCGCTGCTAATAAGCAAAGAGATTTGCTTAGCACAGGATTTATTTCCTTTATAAAATGGATTACAAGCCAAAATTATACGCCAACTTGTGTCCTTCGCAAGAGTAGGAGAATACCTTTCAATACACATCATTTACGATGTTGGCTGGCAATCCATTTTTGCCAAATAAAGCAAACAAATCCTGTGCTAAGCAAATTTTTGTGCTTAGCAGCACCATGAAATTAGCCCCTGTGCATAAGAAAGCTTATTACATGCTATTTAAAGCATACAGGGGAATCTGTTCCATTCACGTTGGTCAGCATGCATCACCGTTATTAATTTGAAAAACTGTGGAGTAAATAAGATCGTCGCCAGAAATTTTGGTAGGAATGGGACAGTCATAAGGAACAGAACCCAATACAATTTCTGGAAAGTATAGAAATCGTTTCTTTTCGGCATAACATGACCGAATTGATTAAAGGCACAGGCTCGTCAGCAATGCGCACGCGCCAAATTCGTGCCACGACATACGCAGCTCCATGCCTTTGCTACGGAGCTGCGTATTTCATGGCACGAATTTAGCGCGTGCGCATTGCTGACGAGCCTGTGCCTTTAAATTACATCAAATTGACTCGGGCGTGTGTTTGCTGAACGCAGCAGTTACCTTAATTCACTTGAAACAAAGATCTCTAAGCTGGACTGAGAAATGAATTTAGTTCTTTTTTATCTGCCACAGGTTGCCTTTATCCACCTCCTGCCCAACTTTGCCGAGTGTTGGTGGGACGCGCTCGTCTTAGACTTCTTGATATGCAACGGTCTCGGAATCTGCATAGGTCTCTTTCTCTGTAAGAAACTGGAGATGAGGACATTTCACTGGGACAGTATCAGGTAGCAATTCTTGAGTGTTCATAAAAATCGCTTCTTAAGTAGGGCACAATTTGTTTAAAGGCAGGGGCTCGTCAATCGCGCGTGCGCCAAATTCGTGCCGCAAAATACGCAGCTCCAAAGCAAAGGCATGGAGCTGCGTATTTTGTGGCACGAATTTGGCCTCACGCGCGCATTGACGAGTCTGTGCCTTTAACCGTAAAAACTGGCATATAAGGTGCACTTTTTTCACTCGGCAAAAATCAGTATTCTAGGGTGCATCATATACACAGTTACAGCCTGCTGGGGACTTGTGAGGACTTGTATGGACTCGTGGGGGCTCGTGGGGACCTGTGGGGACCTGTGAGGACCTGTGAGGACTTGTATGGACTCGTGAAGACTCGAGAGGACTCGTGGGGACTTGTGGGGACTCGTGGGGACTCGGGACTCGTGGGGACTTGTGGGGACTTGTGAGGACTCGTGAGGACTCGTGGGGATTCGGGACTCGTGGGGACTCGTGGGGACTTGTATGGACTTGTGAGGACTCGTGGGGACTCGTGGGGACTCGTGGGGACTCGTGGGGACTCGGGGGGATTCGGGACTCGTGAGGACTTGTGGGGACTTGTATGGATTTGCAGAGACTTGGTGGGGACTTAGTGGGTATTTTGCGGTGATGTCGGCATTTCAAAAACTTTGTTATCAATTTCTTTCAGGGATATCCAGACAACCTCTGGAAAATTGAAACGTGCCGTCCTGCAGTTTACACCAGCAAGGTAGGTTAAAAACACCTTTTGGACGATGGTGTGTTGTTTGATAAATGAAAATGGTTTCGACTGAATTGTATTGTTCTTTTAATTTCCATACATTACGGAGCTGTTTGTCTGTTTTTTTTCGCAGTTGGACCCAAGTTCGCTGGATTGATCCCAACTCATCGTATATGCGTGTTATCACAGTCTACTTCATGATTCTTGCAACTCAGGTGATTTATACTGGATCATGATCCTCCTCAATTGTTTGTGTCTGAAAGGATTATATCTTTATCCTTTTCACACTAAAATATACCTATGTTAATTCCTTAGAGTATGGAGTTCCCTATTTATGTTCCATTTATTCCTGGTTTAAAAGAAACAATTCACAGCAAAATGCCTTGCTTCAGGGCACATGTACAATGGGCAGTCCAGGATTCAAACCCTTTGCCTGCACAATTAAGTTGTTTATTTGATCCACAACGGCCCGTAAGCCATGTTACTAATTATTATCCTATTGTAACCACACATTTCCCATCATAGGAGCACACATACAGGAATCGAACCCAGAACATTTGTATTTCTAATTAATCCAAGTCCTACATATCCTAATTTTAAGCAGAAGGTCCGTGGTTCGAATCCCGGTGGAGCCAAGTTGTTTTTCACTGCAACCAGCTTTCCCATTTGTATTGAATTAATTCACCCCGGCGGTCCCTGGTTCATTATCCCTAAAAAAAATCATTCATATCCTAATGTATTAATTTTACCGTTCTTATGCAGTTGGTGGAGCTGAACACATTCTTCATTAAACACATTTTTCTTTTTGCGCCGGACCATCCGCTCTGTTATTTACGCATCATACTCGTGTGCCTCACGGTTACGCCAGTACTACGGTAAGTACGCATGGTACAGATGCCAACATTTACGATTGAGGCGTAGTTTGTACAATTGTTTCATCCAACGACGATCAGTACTGTGACATAATTCCAGCTTCAAGTGTCCAAAGTGGATGCCCCATTATGCAAATTTGGCATCTCTGGCATGGGGCGTAGTCGGAACTTGGTGCGAATGGAGTTTCGAATGTCAAGAAACGACATGTAAACGACATGTAATATGCTCATGCGTGTGACTCACTCCTTTCCAGACGTGACACATCACTGAATTGAATTTTGAACATCAAATGACGCCATGTTTATTTCTCCTGACCTTATCACACCATTGACACGGATCACTATGCTTTGTAAAATAGTCCTCTCCAATTTTCACACATAGAATGCTTAAAATCAGCGATCTTTCCACACACTTTTCAAAAATTCAACAGTGATTTGCGAATGTTAATTTTTTTTTAAATTCTGTTTCAGACAGTACTATTCCTATGTAACGGACCCTACATGTAAGCGAGTCGGAACCCACTTATGGGTTTTCACGTAAGTTTTTACACAATTTTTCACCTTATTGATTGCTTTCCGTGACGTAGAACATCCGGGAATGTTTGGTGGTCAACAGTCACGCGCGTACACGCTCGCGCCAATAGACGCACATGAACACGCGTAAAAAATACTCCCCAGCGTACTTTCATTCGAAGATCCTGCGCACGTGCGCGTTGCGATACGTTCAAATGATTGAGCATGCACTCGGCTTGTAAAAACAAAAGTGTTTTTACTTGATCACGATTTTTAGCCTGAAGAAATGCGTTTTTATCTTTCTCGATACAACAGCCATGGCGCAACAACATAAAGCAAGGTTAAGTAACAACCAATGCGCTTTTATTGCTTTTTTGGCCGGTAATAACTCGATCCACGTGCGTCATGAAAAATGGAAACCAAAATAGTGGATGGAAGGCGTTACGTCACCGGAAAGCAATCAATATAGCCATTAAAGTCGAGCTTGGGGCAATCTGTTGTTGTTTGTTAAATTAGTCGTTTATGGATTGGCCGCCCAGAAGTGCGCCACCAAGAGCTTAATATGTAATGGGTCTTTTCTCTGCTTATTTTGCCATTCTCTTTCCAGAGCGGTAACGCTCCTTGAGTTCCTGATATGTGTCAAGTGCGGCTTGGATCTTTTTGCACAAACAATCATCCGTAATGTCGTGCTGTGGCTTCTGGCCCAGGTAAATATTCAAAGAATTTGAATGTTGGGTGTTATGGCCGAGAGGTCTAGTCCGTCAAACTCAAGTTCCTGCCAGTACTAGAATGTGGGTTCGATTCCGGGCCGCGACGGGTTGTGACACTTGTGCTCTTGAGAAAGGCACTTAATCACACTTTCTCCATCCTTCAGAAGGGATGTAAAGCCGTTGGTCCAGTGTGTTAGGTAAAGTAACGCACTTTGAAGATCCCAGAGCATTTCTTCGTGAAGAGAAGGGGAGGGATTCCCCGGTGTCTCTGGCCGTATCTAATTCATCATGGGTTTCAGTGCAATGGGCAATATTGAGGAATCCTTGGTTTCAGTACCAGAAATAAATAATAATAATAATAATAATAATAATAATTATCTTGGAAGTTTTCAGTCAAAAATAGAGGATTAATTTTCATTTGAAGCGAGATGGTTTTGGTGATTTCCTGATGGCAGCGGTAATAATAATGGCAACAGCGGCAGGAGTACCCTAAGGTAGACATGTGCGCTGTACAGGTGTTCACCATTATTATTAACATTTGGTTCTAGAGTAGTGAAATAAAAAACCAAGTATTCGAAGGTATTCACGTTTATAGTCCAAATGCAAGGTTTCTGTTAAATTAGTTTTTTTTAAGGAGTTATTCTTAGGCTGTGTTTGTGCCACTGCACACCCTAAAAAATCTTGTGGTTACTTATAATGATGCCTGACTGTTATCTTATTAACAGATGCTGCTGACATTGGTATGTCTGTATGGCATAGTGCTGCAAACGAGGAAAGCTGGAAGTGCGGTGAGTTTCGCTTTTTGAATTTTTGTTCCATTATGTCATGTTTGGGAGTATCTTCAGAATGTGCGCTGAACAAAACAGGGGCGGATCCAGGGGAGGGGCGTGGGGAGCGCACGACCCCCCTTTTCAAAAAACAAATTTAAAATTTAAAAAAAATCCACTTTTTGTGCACACTTTTCCTGCTTAAAGTGGTTAAATATTGCCCCAGATTGCACCACAGAGCATCTAGAATCCATCTAGAGGCTGTTAGGGCTTTGCGCTACGCGCTCGCTATTTCATTGTCATCAGCATTTCATGCTTAAAAATTTCAAGCTCCCCCTTTTCAAAATCCTGGATCCGCCCCTGCAAAAGGTCAACTATTGTTTAGCTCTTGATGATAAGTTTTTAGTCAGGAATGGACGATGTGGGGCATAACTTGAGTCATTTTGGACAAGTGACTCCAGAGACGCACTTGACGCAGAGTGGCACACCCTGCCTCAGTGGCTCTTATTAGAAGTTGCTGCAGTCAGTCTTGCCATAAGAGGTGCTCATCATACACGTTGCTGATAAAATATCACTTCTCAGAGTATGACATGCATTTTTTTGAAGCATAAATCATGCGATTTTTTATTTATTTATTTATTTATTTGGTTTTTTTGTCTAGGACTCTAAAAAGTCTAACAGCAGTAAGTGGGTTGATAATTCACATGTCGAGGAGGTGAACGGTTTTTCAACAACACTAAATCGCCAGACTCCATCACCCCACCGCTATAACACACGACGTAGGGCAATGGCAGGTGGGGAACCTAACTGAAACCAAAGAAAATGAAAAATAAAGAAACTGTTGGCGACAGGGCTGTGTACCAAGTGCTGTTCTACTCCAGGGGCTAATTTCATAGAGGTGTTTAAGCACAAATATTTGCTTAAAGGAGTGTGACCAGATCACTTTTTTTTACCCATAACTCCCCGGGACTTACCTTATGGGTCATAAGATTTTTATATCATAACATCCGTTATATTTTTCTGATTACGAAACTGAAACTCCCGCGCTTCTAGGCCGCATATTTCCGAGGATATCGTCGAAAATCCACCGAATATTTGTAAACTAATTTTCCAGTATCAACGTTTATACACTGAAAGCCGACTCGATAGTTTTGTTAAATTTTTTACTGGAAATTGCGAATGTTTTCTGGTTTTTGGGACATGGGAGGTGTGTATGGGAGTTACTTGATAATATTGGTAAGTTACATCGAAAACTATTTTCCAGAAACTCTGGTCATGCTCCTTTAAGCACAAAATACTCTTGCTGAGTAGGGAATGTTACCAGTGAAATCCTCATGTGATAGAAACAGTGTATGACCATTGTTAGAGGACTGTTTCATTACCATGAAAATCTCATGAAATTTTTGCTGGTAACCTCATTTTATCAAGCAAAGTTTTTCATGCTTAAGCAATGTTTCATGCTTAAGCAGCTCTATGAAAGTGGCCCCTGATGCCTTCATATTAAATAATTGTGTGCTTGTGACCCCAAACCTATTGTAACTGTATCACAATCGGTCAACGACGAGAATTCTTATCTTGTAATACGATTGTAATCGTATTACAATAAATTGGCAAACAACGCGTGTGACCCTGTCTCGTAATAACATAACACTATGAGCAACTAACAATGGAAATTGGGCACAAACCATTGTTATTTCTATTGTTAGTTGTTCATAGTGTAAGCTGCTGCAGGAAACCTTCCCCATGCGCGTGAAACACGAATACCGTTGAGCTAGTTTTCTCTAATGAATCTGTGTTTTCCGTTGAAAGTCCCATTGGTTTGTGCAGTGTGTGTAGACATTTTGAGGGATAGCGTGTGAGGCATAGCACCAATATCCAAGGGGGCGGGGTTAATGCATAGTTCCGACCTGTCAATCAAGCCGAACCCGCCGACCAATCACAACAGAGCTAGCAGACGGCGCCCACATAGGTCAAAGTGATGCAATCATCACACAATCATGCGATTTTCTGCCCATACAGTTTGTATGTTGTATGCGCCAGTGACCGGGTGAATTTTGGTTTCAATGTCTGGCGGTTCGCTGTTCAAAGGTAGGAAAGCGCATTTTTATGAATATATGTCATCCCTGCATTACTAGCCCTTCGCTCAGTGTGTGCTACGGTAACTGTCGACCCTAAAACATAAATACCTTTGAGTTTTCTCCAATGAATCTGTGCTTTCCATGCCGAGTCCCGTTGCTTTGTACGTTGTGTCGCCATTTTTTTCCATGGCTTGTGAGCACATAGTAACAGTATCTAAGGGGCGGGGTTAACTGGGCAATCTCGGAACTATGCATTGGTCCAGCTACAAATAGTATAAAACCCCAAAATTAACCTGTAAATAACAAACGGCTTTTTTTTTTTTAAGCACCAGCTTCCCAATTCTCAGTTTATTTTAGTTTCTATTATTTTTTGGGGGAGAAGTTTACTGGTGCTAAGTAGATTAGCAAGAATGGTGCCGTGTCTTTGATAAAAGACAGATTTCTGTAAAATGTTATTAAAATGTTTAATTATCGTAGGCAAATGAGTGATGGTTTTAAAGCTGATACAAAAAAATTTACAGTAAGCAGCTCATAGCAGTCGCCTACGGTATTGTGTTTAAAATGTTGTCTTTTCCTATCATGGGTGGAAAATAATGTGTGCAAGATTTTTGATACGAGAACGTTTGTATTTTAATTTCTACCTCCTATTTGTTTAGTGTAGTGGAAAGGAATTAATGTTGGTACAAAAATGTGGTACTGTACAGCAGCTGCAGGAATATAAATCACTGTGGACATAAAAAATGGTTTATGCAAGTGGTAAAGGGGGAATTTTGGCAACACGGACCATATTTTCCAGAAAATACCTTTGTCTGGTCTCAAAATAAAAGAAATAAGTTTCAGTTGTTCTGAAGAGGTAACTTAGGCCCAAAAAGGGTTACAAATAGTGTGACAACATGCCTTTCTAAATACCCTGTGTACATATTTCCAATATATGCTCGTAACCGGGACGGCCTAAAATGTAACAAGTTTCCGTCCCGGTTACGAGCGTATATTGGAAATTTTTACACAGGTTTTTTAGGTCTAAGTTATCTCTTCAGAACAACTGAAACTTATTTCTTTTTTTTGGAGACCAGACAAAGGTATTTCCTGGAAAATATGGTCCGTGTTGCCAAAATGCCCCCTTTACTGTAGAAAGACCAAAATGTCGTTTTGTGGTTATAGTAGAAAGCCTAAGAATTTGCATTCAAGTGGTTGGCAATTTTTCACATGTATGGATCTTTATCACGGTGCGTCCATCTATCGATGTCTTGTTTCCTATAGTATGCGACGGGCATGATCAGTGCGTGTGCGCAATTGCGTACAATTTTTTGTTTTGAGAGAATCACTGTCTGTGTTGCGCGTCTTGATCGCTCCATGTGTGTGCCGTTGTGTTGCACACAATTAACAATTTCAAAACAGGACCAAACTCGCTTTGGTTATGTTCATTTTAATAAGGAATAAGGAATAAGGAAAAAGGAACATGGCCGCATCATGATAAAGGTCTATAGTAGGATATAGTCTGTGAGGCTGGTTGCAATGGTAAATAATTTGCTCTTTTGCATAGAAGAAATATAGATTGTGTTATGTAAATTTTGTTTTGTTATATTTGAAGAAGAAAAAAATTGATACTTTCTGTGACATTGAAAGATCAGCATAGCTATGCTATTCATCACGTCAAAGTAATTTTATTTATTTATTAATTTTTTTAGCCCATTTAAAAAAAAATTGGGAACAATACTAACTGAACTTTTCTGCAAGGGACCTTGAAATTTTGTTGGAAATTCTCAGAAAGAGAATTTGCATTTTTCTTTCAATATTTAGTAACTAATTTCACGTGTAGAGAATAGCTCCAATAAACCTTTTTGTCATGGATTGCAGGGTAAAAGACGTCTTGTGTAGAACCAAAATGAAATGGGATTTAGAAAATTGAAACTTAGTTTTTTTTTCTTTTTTAATTTGGGCAAATTATTTGAAAGTACAAACACTTCAGTGACTATAGCCCAGTGTTGTAGTCAAGTCACCAATATCGAGTTCGCCAAACTAATGAAACTGAATCTGCTATAGTTTCGTTCACAATATGTGAAATGCTGATGCGCTCCTTGCCGGCCTGGTGGGGCAATTATTCACGCATTGTACTGTGTTTTCCCCCCCAAGAATCCTGCGCTGATCACGCGAATATATAACTGTTATAATATGTAACTCGTGAGTCACCATGTTCGAGACATTTTTCAATGAGAGTCCGAGTCAAGAAAATTGTGACTCGAGTCCTACAACACTGCTATGCATATGAGAAAACATTCAGTTCTCAATAACTTGATTTATTTAGCAAAAGGTTACAAAAGTAATAATACAATATATGAAATATCATTACCGCAACCCCAAAGACTTTCAATTTTTACAGTGAAAAAAAAAGTCCTGACAGTAAGATGAATTTTACACAATTTCTAGGACGAGTAACACACACACACGTACCCGCCTAAAAACCTTTACAAAATGTAAAATATTCCACCTTTACATGATCGAAAACTCTACAGATAGAAAAAAAAGAAATTGTATTTTACGAGTTTCATACTAAAAAAAAAACCTGACATCAACAACATCTTACTTTTTCTTTGTGCCGTGATTTATAAAGCCAGTCTTTAAAACTATACAGACACCATGTTAACCAAAAAAGTTGTGCAGAAATGAGTAAAACCAGTATTTTAAGACAAAAATAAGACTCTGAACAATGCATGCACAAGTTCACCATATCGAATACCCGCCATTTCGTGGGGCACCTTCTGTGCAACCATGTATGTCCTCAAGGAACAAAGAAACTGCCCAACGAAATGGCGGCTATTCGATACGGTCTATACCCTGCAATATAAAGCACATGTAGCACAAAAACAGTTTTAAAACCCTGTTGCTTTTGGACACCGGCATAAAAGATATTTTTAATACAAATTTCAGTCAACTATAAATTAGCTTTTTTTTTTGCAATACCCAATATAACAATCCAAATGTAATTAATTCTATCATTTTGAAACCGCTGTTTTTTTTAGAGAATGCGATTTTGCTTGCTTCGGGGAGAAGAAATATTAATTAGGGTTTGAAACCGCTAATGCCTTATTCACAACTATAGACCAATCCGGTAACTAAGATCTCCTTCCCTGTATATCCGCCATAGCTGGGGGGCATCCAGTGCATGGGCTGTGCGTTTTATGTTGCACAGCGCTCATTCATTACTGCACATACACAACCCTACAAAGCTAGACGTGCAACTTGTTCGAAGTAAACAAATGCAGCTTCAGAAACAGCAAAAACATACAGTTCATTCAGTGGAAGCCCCCCAGCTATGGCGGATGTACAGAGAAGGAGATCTTAGTTACCGGATTGGTGTATACATTACGGTTATGATTTTTAAAAAAAGTCTGACAGCTGCGTGGGAAATCTATGCATGAACATTGCAGGGTCCTGGTTACACAACTAAAAATTAGTACATAATTGTTTACAAGAAATTCTTAAAGGATTCTGTTTTGACGAGACTTTAAGATGTTTGCCGTTTGGCATCTTGCGAGTCAGGCTAGATGTCCTTAGGCTCACCAGCAGAGATTGCCGACTCAATACCGCATTCATCCTTGCCCCGTAGAATCTTGAAATATCCTAGAGGTTAGGTAAAAAAATTGTTAGTTTATAATGTTCACGGTTCTTCCTTGCCTTCCACCTCTGTGGCCCTGGTTCGAATCCTATCCGGGTCAGTATGTGGATTGGGTTCTCAGTCCCTGCTTGATTCTATAGGTTTCTCCCACATGTTTGTGTGTGGGGTTTTCCCCCCACCTCTAAAACTGAGAATTTCTTCCTGTTCTCTCGCACCTCTTGGCTGTGCGGAAGAAACTCCCAGGTGGATACAGGCCCATAACTATAGTCGGCTACATGTATTTTCAGCAACCCGATACCTACAGAAGAAAAGTGTACAGGGTGTTTTTAAAAAAAGGAAACCGAGATTAATTTGTTAATTTCGTGGAGATGATTAAATATTTTGGAAATTGGCAACCACCATCTATTAGCTAATGATGTCCTTTTTCTTATGACACCACGAAATCCAATTTACGGTCACACATGACTGAGCACGGAGCAGTGTAATCAACCATGTTAGAACTGGTCTTGCACCAAAAAGATGTTTTCATAATGAACCATGTCTGCCCAGTGCAGGGCTTTTGTTGGGCCTCCAAATTATGCAATCCTCAGCCTGTTATTTCATTGCACACTCCTTAAAAGGCTGCGGTGAATCTGGTGCAAGACCAGTTCTGACATGGTTGATTACACTGCTCCATGCTCAGTCATGTGTGACCGTAAATTTGATTTCTTTGTGTCATAAGAAAGAGGACATCATTAGCTAATAGATGGCGGTTGCCAATTTCCACAATATTTAGCCATTTCCACGAAATTAACAAATTGATCTCGGTTTCCTTTTTTTTAAAACACCCTGTACATCATCCCAATGTCCACACCCCTTTCACATCACCTCCTACAACTAAAACCCACCACACACCTTTGCGAAGAAAAATCAAACAAGTTTGATTAGCCCCGGTCGTGCGGTGTACGGTCAGACCAGCCCAGTACGTGGGCAGATAGGCCGATTGGCCGGTAAATCACAAAGGTGTGCGTCGAGCTTAACCCACTCTTGTTCTCACCTTTAGCTCCCCAATCAGTATTCCACGAGTTGGCAACCAGCCAATAATCCACTCCGTCTTCCACGCCCCATCCCAAAATCTTGATAGCGTGTCCTCCCAAAAATTCTCCCGTCTCATGCTTGTACACACCTTGGATAAGAAATTGTCAAGTACATGTACAGTAAACTCTCGTTATAACACCCCCTGATATAAAGCTCCTTTTTCTAAGTCCCAGCCATTGTTCTCTGCATTGTGTATGCACTGGCTATAGCGCTCTCTGGATATAAAGCTCAAATTATTTTGGTCCCTTGAAGAGCGCTATAATGAAAGTTTACTGTATTAGTTTTCTAATCTATCGAAGTGCACAGAGAGAACTTGAGAAAAAAATTTGTCATAAAATTGGTTGCTGTGCAACTCCTAAGAAAACACCTTTGCCAAGGGAATGCGCTGCTTAAAGGCACAGGGTCGTCAGCAATGTGTGCGCGCCAAATTCGTGCCACGAAATACGCAGCTCCATGCCTTCGCTATGGAGCTGCGTATTTCGTGGCACGAATTTGGCGGGCGCGCATTGCTGACGACACTGTGCCTTTAAGTGATGTCACTTTAGAAATAGAAAAACATTCCGTTTACTGGTTGCCACTTATTCTCCTTATAATGACTCAATAATCACCAAAATGTGTTAATATTTTAAAGGGAAGCGGTTTTAGGAGTGAAAAACATTCAACAATTTTCTTAAAAATACTTTTTTTCGGGCTGTTTCTATAGACTTAACACACGGCGTCTCAGTGGCAACCAGTAAACAGAACTAATACCTAGAAATCCACCAACTGAAATTGTGGCAAACTGCTGCAGTTTCCACTCTCGTTTTTTTTGCTTAGAACAGGGAACAACAAGGGGTCAAAAACACTTTCAAAGATTGAAGAAATTGGTTTCAAAGCGAGTTTGGATAACCACTGAGAGGAACCCAGTATGGATTTGAGATCAAAATTCTATTTCAGAATATTTTAATTTGTCTGTGCTAAGCCATAAAACTGCGTCTAGAATGCAATAACCCTAATTTATTTATATTTATTTATATACCACATCCAACAGCGGGGGACCGCCAATTACAGGAATGGGAGCAAGTGTGGTTGAGTGCCTTGCTCAAGGGCACAGGTGCCACAACCCGTCACGGCCACGAATCGAACCTACATTCTAGTACTAGCACAGGAACTTAAGTTCGACACACTAGACCGCTCGGCCATAACACCCCTACAGGGATGTTACTAATTGACCAGTCTTACCCGATTTGTAGGTTGGGAAGTCTGCGTACACACTGAAAGCCGCTTCAACGGGTCCATTGGTCATGATTTCATTCTGGATCTCGGTCACATTGTTGGAAATGGAATAACTCGTACTACCTGTTGGAATATTTAACGACGAAAAACATAAAAAAATACCAAATTAGACATAAAATATGACGTCATGTTTTGTTTACATGCGTGCAATTCTATGAGTGTGTCAGGATACCAGAAGTTTGTTGGGCCATAGGAAAGTACGTATATAAAAAAGCCATGACTTCATGTTGTGTCAGGTCTATAGTCTAACTAGTCAGTTAGGGCACTCGAACTTGGCGATTTGGGAGAAAATGGCTATGGCTGACGGTGGAAAATGGGGGAATACGTCTGTACGTGGGAAAAAGTCGCGTACGCGGAGTGCGGGCCCGTGACGCGCGCAGGCACAGATTTCCATTAAAAGTAAGCATTTGGAAGGCGTGCGCGCATAGCGTGTTTTGTGTTCGAACATAACGCGCGATGTACACGGGCCACTTGACAGCGCCCTCATGAATTCAAGAATACGGCCGGAAACTGATCACTTATTTCTCAACGGCTAAAACACATTTTAAACAAAATTGTGCAAATAACATTAGTAATTACCAGAGTAGTTTTGAAATATTTCAATCTAGTTTAAAAAAGGCACAGGCTCGTCAGCAATGCGCGCGCACCAAATTCGTGCAAAGGCATGGAGCTGCGTACTTCGTGACACGAATTTGGCACGCGCGCATTGCTGACGAGCCTGTGCCTTTAAAAGGACTTCCACATCCCAGTAAACATACCAAATTTCAAGTCATCTTTGTAGGAGATAGGGTATTGAGGGATGCATTTTTTGACACACTGTGGAGACGGTCCATCACCCTTGCACGGTTTGAGGTGCCCAACGACGTGATGATCGCACGCTGGTATCTTGTATGGCTGGCAACCCTTTGAGCTGTTGTATGGACCTCCTGTCACAACTCCGGTTGACTCAAAATATTCCCAGGCTGCGCCGGGATAACCGCCATTGCATCTACGCCAATAAATATTTTAAAAATTTAAAAAACGGTAAAGAACTGTCATCAAGTCACCACATGGGTATAGAGCGTATCAAATAGCCACCATTTCGTGGGGGCAGTTTCTTTGTTCCTTGAGAACATGCATGGTTGCACATATTGTGCTTCCATCGTTGAACGGTTTAAGTAACAAAAGGTGCCCCATGAAATGGCGGCTATTCGATACGGTCTATTGAAATTTAAAGTTTAAATATGGCTTTAAAATGGAGCTACTTTTTCTTCACCAAGGTACTTACACAACCTGTCAAAAAAAACCACAAGGCTGGTTGAAAAATGTTCAAGTGTTTTTTAAGAAAAATCAAAAAAATTGTATTGACCTCTTTCGAACACGTGCAAATACGCCATTTTGGGAGTCAAATAATGCTGAGTCATTGTGGAAGCGATGTGCGTGCGCGTTGTGTGTGTCTCTGGTGGGCGTAACGCGGTTTAGTTCACCAATGGGAGCCTTAGCATAGCGCGTTACGCGCGCTATGGACACACACAACGCGCACGCACATTGCTTCCACAACGACGCGGCATTGTTTTTCTCCCAAAATGACGTCATTGGCACGAGCTCAATACTCATAAATATGGGTTTGTCCGTCAAATCTGCATCTACTGATGCTTGCTAAGTTATCTCAATTCTTATTTTTATACCGTTAACAAATTTTTAGAAAAATCTCACCCATTTCCGCAGGACTCGCAACAAGTCGCTAGATCTTCTGCCGAGAGGTGGAATTGTCGTTTTAGCTTAATGCAGAAACGATCAGTCATGGCCTCAACAGCTCCAAATGCCTGGTGAAAAGAGGAATTTATGCTAAAAATTGGTGCAAAATGGAGTAAGGAAACCATTACGGGGTAATTAGGGCGACCAACTTGTGCTGCGGTTGGATTCTGCTGGATTATGCAGAGTTATGCAGATTATGCATTGTCATCAGCATTTCATGCTTAAAAATTTCACGGCCCCCAATCCCCCCCCCCCCTTTTCAAAATCCTGGATCCGCCCCTGACTTTGCTGTTTTGTTGTGAAAGATGTGATAAGTCATGAATTTCCTTAAACATTGCGATTTCATTCGGATTTGATTCCATTTCCAAAACAAAAATTTGCACTAAAATTAAAAAAATCTCTCGCAAATCTGATGTTAAACACTGCCAGGTTCATGAAATTTTAATTAACTTTAACCACTTCGCGGCGGCTAGGCATTTTCCAATTTATTCCCCTGGAGCGCGAGACTGCACTTGCAGTTTTGGTTATGCAGTATACATGTATGTCTCTGGGGCTGGAGACTTATGATGACTAGTTTTTATTTCAAGTCGTAAATCAATCTTATTTCCCAAGTTACAGAGTCAAGTCACAGGTCAAAAACCCAAAACTGACTTGACCCCAAGCCAACAAGTTGAGAGACCAGCTCTGCCCTGGGAGTACTGACCCATGGGCTTATTCTGTATAACCGCTCCCCAACTTAAAACACTCACTCTGCATACAGTAGTTCCCCGTTGTGAGGTTAAGAATCACTGGGTATTTCCTAGGGCAAAGGGTCTTTGTTTTTAACTGTGACTTTTATTCCATACCCAACAGGATCCACATGCTCCTTGATCGCGAATCTCATTCAAGCTGGGACAGTTCGGCCACTTCTGTCGACTGTCAAAATATTCTGGAATGTCTGTTACTTGCAAGTTGTGCTCCTTTACAGGCAGTTGGAATTCCTTGGGTGTTGGAGTAAGAACGCCCATCAGAGATTTGACTTGTCCTCGGGAGTAACCTTTGAAGTTTGAGCCGGCCTGGGGGAGAGAGACAGAGATATAAAGACGGAAACTTGAAAAAGGGATTTGTTACTAATTGTCATTTTGCAAAAAAATGCTAGATCTATCACCCACTCATTTTTTCATTTTATGGCAGAACAGGAAGACACTGCACTAAAGAACTGCAACTCGTACACTTCTCGGGGGTTTTGTGACGCGACCTTTGTGTCACAAATTTTGTGTCGCAGATTTTCCCTTTTGTGTTGCGACCTTCGTGTTGCAACGTTTGTGTCGCGACTTTTGTGACGTAAATTGTGTATCGAGACTTTTGTGTTGTGACTTTTGTGGTGCGACTTTTAAGGGGTGTGGGTGAAAAACGGACCCTCCGGATCCTTCCAGATCTTCCGGATCTTTTTCAAAAATGGCTATTTAATGAACAGGAAGTGCTTAGTTTGACTTCTTAATACGCTTCCATACCTTTTACCGCCATGTACAGGCCTTATTTTGAAAGATCCGGCGTAGAAAAAAAAACAATTTCTTTTTTCTTAATGTCCTTCACTTCCTACGCCTATTTCTTCGAAAATTTCACTTTGTGGATAGTCGATGTGGTGTATGATTACAAATTAGTGCAATACATGGTAATAAAAGGTATGTAAGCGTATTTAAAATTAAACTAGGTACTTTCTGTTCGTTAAATATCAATTGTTAACAAAGATCCGGAAGATCCGGAGGGTCCGACTTTCACAGACTGCCTTTTAAGAGGCGACTTGTGCGACGCGACTCTTGTGATGACTACATTACCTTCCACGTTGTCTTGATCAAGTTCACATACTTCATCTCCTTGATAAACGGATCTTCGGTGAAGGCGTTGCGTCTGAACATGCTCGAGCCCTGACACAGGGCAACAAGACACCCAAGTAGAATGGCTGTACGATGCATGATGTAACTGGTAACTGCAAACGTAACAAATGTATTGAATGTGATTTTTTTATCACAGATATTAAACAGTTAATACGCTTATTTATGCATGCTTTATATAAATAAACTCATTCACGGTTAACACCATCTTGTTCACGGGGTAGCCTACTTTGAACACACGTACTGACGTAGCTGCATGCGTAGACCCGTGAACGTGGCTTGTTGTAAACTATACAACGCCACGTTCACGGGTCTACTGCATGCGCTGCTCATGGTGCTGTGTGCATGTGCGGATCGTAGCAAATGCACAGTATTAACCCAACACCACAAACATATATGTTTACACATATATACATGTATTCCACTGAACAAGCGAGCATAGCTGCAGCAGCAGCATGTGTTCTTTTGCCCTGTGAGCAAGTTGATGATGTCGATAATGTGAAAGGGTTAATTGAGCAAGCTTAGTGATGCATGCAGAAGCCAACAGAACCTACCCCTAGAACAGAACCATGAAAACAGGAAACAAAATGAAACTTTAAAAGGTAGGCCTATTATTTTATTAACTTTAATTTTACTAGGCCTAGCCTACTGTAAACTATTTCACAAGACGTGTCCTAAAACTAGTAAACGTAACTAGTAATGCCCGAAATTTAAAATTGTCATCATAATTTTGACTAACTGAATAAATAGGCTAGGAAGTTGGAAGCGAGAAAACACAACACAACCGATCAACTGCTGATGTTGATCTGATGATCGATCACGTGCACGTGTTTTGTACATGCGTCATGCACATGCATCACGTGCTTTGTATCTGATATCCGGCGACTGTTGCCTGCTGCAATATTTGTTTAAAAAAGCTACTGATTCTATTTAATTGCGACAATTTTGCGATAACGGTCTCCCAGAATGTAAACTATTTTATAAACCATATCCCTGCCTATTTTTTTCAATTTTAATTCTTGTATTTTGCGTTTTGTTTTGTTATTTTGTTTAGTTGTGGGCGGGGTAAAGGCATGGCATGATATTTGCATTAAACTGGTTTCCAGTCCACAGTCTAAAAAAATGATACTGGTATGTAAAATATGTAGACCAGAAACCAGTTTACATTTGCGCTGGTAACCAGTAAATGACTAAGTTACGAGTAGGTTGCCAAGTACCAAGGATGACGTGCGTGTAATTTTACGTAAACAACCAGCAAACGGTAAAACATAGGGACTTTCCCGTGGCGATCCGTTCCCATGTTTTAATAAATTTCAGTAAAATTGAAGCCTAAAAACCAACAACAAAACTATTATTAAGTCGGTAAGTACAGGTACTGCGATCTGAACAATTAATTTAGGCTTATTTATTGTTTTTATAAACAATCACTGCATGCAATGATTTTTGCAATCAACAAGACAACAGCTCGCTGGGACGTACGTACCCCTAGAACTATGGGGGACTGTATCCCCCATAGGTTATGTTGTTTTTTTCCAATATGGCGGCGCCTGAACTTTAAGATCGGACCGATACGGTTTAAGCTAGCGCAATAATCCGCTCCCCAATCGCCACCAAACTCCGTCTGATAGTTCTTGAGACACTCACCTTGCGTGTGTCTATGGAATTTCGGTACCATTTGTCCATTAAATTCTCCGAAAATAATGTTGGAAAATGAACGGGAACATGTGCGATGCATCCACATGCATCGCACCGAATGCCTCGATCATGCATCCACATGCATCGCACATGTTCCCGTTCATTTTCCAACATTATTTTCGGAGAATTTAATGGACAAATGGTACCGAAATTCCATAGACACACGCAAGGTGAGTGTCTCAAGAACTATCAGACGGAGTTTGGTGGCGATTGGGGAGCGGATTATTGCGCTAGCTTAAACCGTATCGGTCCGATCTTAAAGTTCAGGCGCCGCCATATTGGAAAAAAACAACATAACCTATGGGGGATACAGTCCCCCATAGTTCTAGGGGTAGGACGTACGGGGAGCTCGACCTATGCTCGACTCCAGACAAGTCGACCGTCGAGACAACTCGACCGTTGATGTATTTAACTAAGTTGTGAAAGACAAATCGTGTGTTCAGACAACTTGATTCCAAAACTAGTTTTACCAACCGTTATAATGTCTTCACACCAGCTGACGCTGTCCCGCCCTCGCCTATAGAAATTGAACTAATAAATTTTATATTAAATTATTAAATTCTGTAAAATTAAAAAACATAGGCCCCTATAGGCTATATTCATTTTTATTATTAATATGGGCGAGGGCAGAGTGACGTCAGCTGGTGAAAAGATCCATTGTTTTTCACGTGGCGTGCAAATTGCATGCATAGCAACCATTGAAAAAGAACAGCGTGCTGACTGCTGAGTCTGCGCTCTAAACTTGTGACCTATTCACTTTAAGCGAATAATGTTGGGAACAAGATGACGCACTACTGAGACTGCGTGAGAGTTCCCGAATGTCCGCTGTCACATATTTTTAAAATTTTATTTTAGGCCAAGCAAGCCTGCAAGGCATCTTACTTAGGGCCTAACGTTATAGGCATATGATTTTGTTGATTTTTAACAATCTGGATCTATCAGTGACACAATTTACGGTCAGACGGTGAAAACTGCACAGCACCGAGTTATTATCAAATAAAAAACACAATGAATACAAAATTATTTTGTAAAAAGTTGATAAGGTCTCGCCTACGGTTACGCTCTAATCAGTGTATCAATTATTTCAATTCTGTACGACCTATTCTTTTTTCTAGCACACCCATCCACAATGGCCACTCTGCACGCTGTTGGGGTCAGCGCCCAATCCCATCAGATGGTATCCCATAATCCTCAGCAGCAGCAGCAGCAGACGATTGCCTACCAGACCGTACAAGCCCAGCCGACGAGCAATGTCATTTACAATGCTTCCGCATCTCGCCAGACGGGTTACGGGCAGGTCATCTGTGGTGTGCTGTCTGTCACGATTGGTATCGCTGCTATTGTTCTTAATTGCAGCTACTCAGTGGTAGCGAGCCCTATCTGGAGTGGAGTTGGGGTATGAATATGACCCCGTTTTCACTAGAGAAATCGCTTCGTTAGACGAAGATTAGCTAATCATCGTTAGTTAATGAAGCGTGCGTTCATATATCACTTAACGAAGATCGAACGAAGAGCGACTGCTAACGAAGATCGAATGAAGCCGTGGGAGGTCGTACATGTGCGTCGTGCATTAAGCGCTGAGCTCCAAATGTCCAGACGCGCTGTGTTTTTTTGTCAAAAACAACTCTTGCTAGGCGCTCGACGAACAACGCTTATGTGCAACAGGCCCGCCAAATCGCTTCTTCGAACAAAGGGAGCCGTTTACATTACAAATTTGCTTCGTCGAATGAAACGATCTCTTCGTCGAATGAAGCTATTTCCTTCATCGAATGAAGCGATGCTATTGCTAATAATATGTCCCCGCTACTTTCTCCAAAGTTGGGGCGTATTAAAATGCAATATAACTTTTTTAAAAAAGATGAACCATCACCATCGGTAAGATTTTACGTCGATACCTGTGTGATATATTCCTTATTGCAGCTTAGCAGCCACCAAAAAGTGAAATTCTAAGATGAAACAATGAATTTAGAGTGGAAAATGTTAACATTTTTCTTAGGAAAAAGTTTACATTTTTTTAACCAGTATCTATTGGCAGATAAAAATATTTTTATGGTCAAAATATTCCTTTTCTGTTTCAGTTCTTCCTCGTGGCAGGAATTTTGGGGATTGCCGCTGCAGGAAATCAGAACAACTGTCTGGTAAGGTTTGAACAAAATGAAATCTTTATTATGAGGAGCGCAGGTGGTCTAGTGGGTATGAAGCGGGATTCCCAATTAGAGGTTGTGGGTTCAAGCCCCACTATGATGAATGTGTCTGTGTCCCTGGGCAAGGCACTTAATCCCAGTTGCCTCGTTAACCCAAGCGATATTTGGGGAGCTGTTAGGGAAAATGCCACAATCTAACTGCTGATAGGGTTGACTGCCTGACCAGCAGCCACCTACCGTAGTTGAAGCGAAATGGTTCTGGTGATTTCCTGATAGCAGCGGTGTACGCGAAGGAGGCGTGTCGCGTGCATGCGGAGGGGGCGCGTTCGTGCTGTTCTAACAGCAACACAAAACGCACAGCCCATGCGCTGGACGCCCCCCAGCTATGGCGGATATACAGGGAAGGAGACCTTAGTTACCGGATTGGTCTATACCATTTTAAAAATTTGCACAAGTTACACATTTTTTTGTGAAATCAACTGCAGTTTTTCCACAGACTCTGATATATCCACGCTGGATTATTTTCCTTTCAGATTGTGGGCCACATGGTTATGTCCATTCTGGCCTCGTTGGCAGCATTCCAGATGATGTCTTTAATGATGGTCGCTGCGCTGGTCGAGGACGATCGCTGCCGCTACATTTACGACATCTATGGACTTAGCGACAGCTATAACTGTGAAAAATACGTGAGTTTAAAATCAGGAGTTATTGTAGAATACAGGGCCCCTTCAAAGTTGACCCCCCAGGTTACTGGCAAAAAAGTCCCTTTTAAACAAATTCATCCTTACGTGTTAACTTCAATAAGCCAGTTAATTATAATTCCTAACTAACCTAGGGGGTCAATTTCTAATAGCCCTGCATTCCAGCATGATAACAAGAATCATGCTGGGCAATGCATAGTTACGACCTGTCAATCAAGCAGAACCTGCCGACCAATCACAACAGAGCTAGCAGACAGCGCCCCCATAGGTCAAAGTGCAATGCCTCACAACGACATCACGCCAAACATCATGGTGTTTGCCAAAATGAACTGTTTTAAAGCGATTTGTTTTGACTTTTTCTTTGTAATTCCTCAGTATGGCCGCATCGCTGTTGACAGTATCGGTGGCTTGGTGGCGCTCTCTGAGTTCATCATTTCCATTATCGCAGCGGCTGTCTGTTGCCGCGGGAGTTGTGGGTCCAATATCGTCGCTACCCAGCAGACGGTTGTAAGTGTGCTTTGTTTTTATAAAAGTCTACTTAATTTTTCAGCTATTTTGTTTCGAGATAAGCCCTGCATGAAATGTGGGGGTCCTGCCCACCTGAGTTTTGTTTTTAGTGTGCTTATTTTTACTTAGGACCTGTCCAAAGTTGTCAACATTTTCACGGTTCTACAGATAGTAGTATTTTTCAAAACCCCTCCCCTCTCTCTCCCCCGAAATACAATTTATCAAAAATGTTTTTGTAACTACCGTGAAATATGTCAACATTTTACAGTGCATACAAAGTCCTACGCTGCCCTCGACCCCTCTCCTCTTTCCTATGCTTTGTAGAAGTGTGGAAATGTTGACAACTTTGGAGGGCCCCTAATGCGCCTTTGAACTTTTTTTATGGAAAGGGCGCAATACAAATACATGTATCATTAAAGGCCTGTAGATGATCTGTTTTTGAGCGATTCTGCGAATAAAACCATTATAAATCAAAAGAAAGACATTGACAAACTCATCCGAAGAAATTTCAGCTTTGCGTTTTCCTGGTCTTGGCAGGGTGTTTAAAATATTTGTTGACAGTTGATCGGGTACTGTGGCTTGCGTCATGCACTCTGTGGCACACATCATATACTGCGTGTGCGCGCGATCCATAAAAATGCATCGCGTTGGAACAAGCACGCGTAGTACACAGCGCCCATGCATTTTTTACCGCGTAGATGCGAACCAATAATAAGTAATTCGTTTGCAAATGATCTAAATAATTTCATATTTAAGGATTATTAATTCAATCCTTATTTTCAGAACTTTTCCCCTGTAAACCCGTCGATTACTTTTTGGGGTCATTTCAAATGATCTACTGGGCCTTTAATGTGTTTTTCTGACCGTTAACTCCCAGGTACACCACTACATGCCGAATCAGAGCAACATGACGGTCATGACCAACCCGCAGACCATGGCAGCCCATCCAGGTAAGACTGGATTCACACTGAGGCTTTTCGTGTGTAACTTTGAGAACAAGCGGTGTGGAGCAGGGGGCACCGGTCAGAAAATTTGCTGATATCAAGTCCAAAAATTTGCTTTCAGACGTGCTTGGACCCCCCACCCCCAAATCGAGGGTCAGAAATTTTCTGACCTTTTAGGGGGTCAGAAAATTTGACTGGCAACCTTGTTAGATCCACCCACTCCCCTCTTGATATCAGCAAATTTTCTGACCGGTGCCCCCTGTGCGGAGGGAATTTGGAGTGTTATGATACACTGAAAATCACATAATCACAAAAATCAGGGAATCACCAGAATCACTACCCTATGAGCACTTGGATTGTGACATTTCTCTAACAGCGCCCCAAAATATCGATTGGGTTGATGAGAAAATTAAGTTTCTTTCCCAAAGACACACATATTGGCATTAGTGAGACTCGAACCCACAACCACACGATCATGAGCACGGCTGTGTACCCATACAGCCCTACGTGCTATCAGCACTTAGATTGTGGCATTCCCTCAACAGCTTCCCAAATATTGCTCGGGTTGATAAGACAATTGAGATTAAGTGTCTTGCCCAGGGACACAATCATGTTGGCACAATGAACCTCATTAAAGTGAAACCTGCTGTTAAGGCCACCTTGATAAAGAGGTCACCCGCTTATAGTAGCCACCCGCTTATAGTGGCCACCCGCTTATAGTGGCCACCCGCTTATAGTGGCCACCCGCTTATAGTGGCCACCCGCTTATAGTGGCCACCCGCTTATAGTGGCCACCCATCTTTGGTTCTAGATGACATGTGTATAAGCCATTGCAACCTTATAAAGTGGCCACCTATTTATAGTGGCCATTTTTGTACGGTCCGAGGGTGGCCACCATAAAAAAGTGTTCACTGTTTTTTCCCCTATATAGGCTATATCCACCAGCCTCAGGGCTACCCGATCCACGCCTACAACAACCAAGCATTCAACATTGCGCCCCAGGGATCCCAAGGTGTTCCCTCCATGCTGGGCCCTGACGCACCCCCGGTGGACATGCCTCCTCCGTACAAGTACGAAGACTGTAAGGCAGGTGGATTGCCCATGCCTCAGGCTTGAAAACTCCAGTCTGTTGCGGAGTTCCGACAATCAAAGGTAGCACGAGTAACCTTCAAACTCGACTTTTTAACACTCACATAAACAAACTTCTCAAAACAGTACGAATGATGACATCATTCTAAAACTATTCATCTTCAGATGAAGTAAACGATTTATATCATATAAACTGGTACGTTGAATCACTTTAGGAAAATATTTAGGCTGATCATGTTTGGAAGTCCAAGACTTTTTAATTAATTCTCTGTTTTAAGTTAGTACTCAGAAGCTACCAAGCTATATTTTATTACTCAGAAGCTATGAAGTTGCTCACCGAAATTAAACATTTTAAGTATTGATATCTTTCGACCACGTGCAACATCCTGGAATGTTTGGGTGTCACCGACCACACGCGTACACGTGCGCACCAATAGACTCACATGAACTGCGTAAAAAATACCCACAAGCGTATTTTCATTCGAAAATGCCGCACGCGTGTTGTGATACGTTCACATTTTTTAGCATGTACTCAGCTTGTAAAAAACGAAATTGTTTTTACTTGATCACGATTTAGCCTGAAGAAAGACAGTTTTATCTTTCTCGATACAACAGCCGTGGCGCACGACATAAAGCAAGGTTAAGCAACAGAGGTCAGTGCAACTAATGCGCTTTTCTTGCTCTTTTTGCTGGTTAGCACTCGGGCCACGTGGGTCATGATTGTCAAATGACACCCTAAATGTTGGAAGGCGTCACGTCACCGTAAAGCTATCAATTGTTGGTCTTCTTACTTTAGTGATAGTACATGTAATATGTATTCAGAACATACACAGTCTTTAAGCTTACTAAATGAATATACACAGTAAATATTCACGACATGAAACGTCTCTGTATTGTAGAGTCTTATTTGCACTTAAAACAGGGTTTAGGAGCATTGAGTTTAAGAGGATCTTAAGTTTAGTTTGGAATGACATGTCGAGGAAGAAAGTTTTATTTTAGAAGCGGGGAAAGTGGTTGAGACTAAAAGGAGAATGTAAGACTTGTGCTAGATTCATTTTTTTGGGCGAGAGGCGTCGGGTTGGGTACTTTTGCTTGGAGGCTTTTGAAGTTCGATTAGGCACAGTAAGGGTTTACTTTTTATCAATTCTTTAATACGAAGATAAACGTTCTGCATGACTTTCTAGGTTGGACTGGGTAAACAAACTTATTCTTGGCCAAATCGCAAAATCAGTAAATGAAGAGAGACATTTCTCGCCCTTGGCCATTTTCTGCACAATGCTAAAGTTGCTTATTTAAAGGCACAGGCTCGTCAGCAATGCGCGCCCGCCAAATTCGTGCTCGAAACACGCAGCTCCATGCCTTTGCTATGGAGCTGCGTATTGCGTGGCACACATTTGGCGGGCGCGCATTGCTGACGAGCCTGTGCCTTTAATAGCAACATAATGTACATATTTTTACTGTGGTGTTTCCGTTAATAGTTTGTGCTGTGCTTTGATGTGCTATTCCAAGTTCATATAATACATTATTAGTAGGAGCGTTAGAGATGCTTACACCGGGTAACACGGGGTTTACACCGGGGGAAGCCCCCAGAAGATGCAAAACGAACGACACAGGGTCTCGCTTGGAACACGTGGTCAAAGGTTGTTGCCGGGTGGTGCTTTATAAACGCTGTTATCATTTGACTCGCGATGAAAAATGAAGCCGGCGCCACGCAAAAATAGTTGTCGTAAAGTACCGCAATAAACTTCAACAATGCCCACAGACATCTACTGATTCAGCAAAATGAATTTACAGCCCTATTCCCTCCTATTTTGTGTCATACATCTGTGTTTTTCTTCGTACTCGCGTCACGATTCCAAACTGTCCGCAATGTTTTACTACTCACGGTTACTAGGTGACGTCATTACACCTTGCTTATACACCACAGACCCGCCCGCGAGCTCGGGTAGTGGTGGCTGCCACCGGGGCAGACTCGTGTAACACGTGATGGCTAAAAGAACGCTCCGGTGTAAGTTGGTGTTACCCGGTGTCGGCATCTCGAACGCCCCTAACATGTATGTCATAGGTAGGCTAGTGGAGACGTGGTGGTCTAGTAGATAGCGTGTCAGACTTTCGGTCCAGAGGTCTATGGTTCGAAACCTGGCCATTGCACCGCGTTGTGTCCTTGGACAAGACACTTCACTCCACGTTGTCTCTCTCCACCCAGGTGTATAAATGGGTACCAGCAAATACGGTTGGGGAAACCCAACTAGTTGCTGGGGGTAGACCTGCGATGGACTGGCATCCCATCCAGGAGGATCAGTACATGTAGCATTGGTCCTAGTCACTCCATGCCATGGAAACTGGGGATGAGTACTGCCTATATTGGCTCGTAAACGAGAGTGTATTCTTTTTATTTTTTGTCCACAACTCTACACAAATAGTAATATTTATACAGTACCTAAAAGTACAATTCATTTTTGAAAATATTTTTATCCTGAAAGGTTTTACTAGATTTTAAGAGATTTGTTGATATATTGCTTTGTTTGTTATTGATTCATGAATGATGTTTTGAAACATTTTAAAATGAATATTCATAACTGACTGTACATTTGTGACGGTGCTGAATCAAAAACTTCACATGTAACATAAGTTACAGTTTTTCCTCCGTTTATCAACATACTTTTCTAAACTTATTTTAAAGTCCACTAAAGTACTACAGCATTTCAGAATTGAGTACATATTAAAGATAGTATACATGATTGGTAAACTGTTACAAATAGTTTTATCTCCCTGTGTGATTGGAGATATGTATGATTAAAACCAACCTGAGCAAAAACCAGCTCCGTACTTCGTCTAACTTTTGAGAAAACAGTCAAAAAAGAGTTTGAAGTAATATAGCCCCAAAACCACTTCGCCCTGAACCACTTCGCCCTGAACCACAGCCTGTTCACAAAGTGGTTTTGGGGCAAAGTGGCATTTGGGCGATGTAGTGTTTGGACAAAGTGATTTGGGACGAAATGGCACTCGGGCGAAGTGGTTTGGGGACAAAATGGCACTTGGGCAAAATGGTTTTGGGGCGAATTGAATTTTCGTCTCATGAGACGTAAAATAATTGTTTTACTCATTTCTCAAAGACTATAGCACTTCAGACAACCATTTCAGGCATAAGCCCCATAGGCTTGCGCAACTAACGCAATGAAAAGTTGCGCAAGCAGACTTACGCAGTGAATAAGGATTTGTGAAATTGGCTGCTGTTTAACTTCAGAACATAGAAAATGCTGAGTACTAAATGAAAACATAGGAGCGTGAAAACAAATTCAAGTTTTTGAAGAGACAAGGGTATTCTTTTGAAAATATCAGTAATGTGTATTAAAAAAGTATTGAAACAAACCAAAAATATCCATACAACGTACTAAAATTGTAATGCACCTATCAATTGTTTCCCACCACCCCCTCCCCCTCCCCCTACCCCCTAAGAGGTGGGGATTGTCACTTTTTGCGTGGGGGTGGAGCAGTGCGGGGAGGGGAGGGGGGAGGGGTGGGGGAAACAATTGATAGGTGCATAAGCAGTGAGCGGGCAAAGTATTCATATTATAATTTTACGAATAAAGTGCAAAATATTTATCGTCGTTTAAAAACTATTATAGCAGTTTTTTTTGGAAATTATCTGCAAAGATAGAGATACCAAAAATGGAAATTCGTTAAACGGTTTTGTGTTTGTGTTTGTGTCATTATTTGCACTTATATTAATCCTCGTTTGGTGTGTCAATAATGATGGGTGTTCGGTGGTTGAAAAGCACTGTAGATTCTAAAATAAAACATTACCATTACGCTTTAAATGTACCAAGGTAATTGACTCGATTTTGCTGTCTTAGTTATTATTATTTTTATTTCTTTTCTGGTATTCATACCAAGGATTCCTCAATAGTGCTCATTGCACTGTCACTCGTAAGCGTGAGGAAACCCATGAAGAATTAGAATTAGAAATGGCCAGAGACACCGGGGAATCACCTTGCTCTTCTAGAAAGAATGCTCTGGGATCTTTAGAGTGCGTTACCATTACCTAACACACTGGACCAACGGCTTCACATCCCTTCCGAAGGATGGAGCAAGTGTGGTTGAGTGCCTTGCCCAAGGGCACAGGTACCACAGCCGGATTCGAACCCGCAACCCCAAGTTTTCACCCATGATTGCTAGTCAATGGCCATAACCACTCGGCCACGGTACCCCCGTTCAAAAAAAGAAATCTTAAGGAAAATGACGAAACACATAAAACAAAGAATTTAGAACGTGTAAAACACTCCCCCTCATATTCTTTTAGCTTAAACCCCGCCCCCTCTCCCCAAAAAGCCCTGTATTTGTTTCGTCGTATGGTGGCGCTGTTTTTACGGTGCGTGCCACGCACAGACATATAAACCTTGCGTTTATATATCTGTGGTGCCACGCGAACAAGTGTGTACAAATAACACGTACAGTTGCAAAATGTTTCTTTAAAAATGGTTATAAATTATACGAACGTGTGTATCTCGAAATACTGACACAGAAATGGGTAAAAAAAAAAACAAGGGAAGACCAGCCAACAGTGAAAAAGGAAGGAAAACGCAAAACGGAACTAGCGGGCGACCGTTCGTTTTCGCAGCCAGTCTGTATTGTCGTCAATGTGCGTGTAAGGCCAAATTCGTGCCACGAAATACGTAGCTCCATGCCTTTGCTATGGCGCTGCGTATTTCGTGGCACGATTTCTGCCTCGCGCGCATTGACGAGCCTCTGCCCTTTCAATGGAAATGAAATGCGTACTAAACCGCTTGGACCATGATAGCAAGATTTTAGGAGTCAACTTTTTCAATTTATGAATAGTCTTCAGTGACTTAGTGACAAGAAAAAAATTGTGTGGCCTATAAATACTGGAGAGCTTTTAGGTAAACTGAAAGTGACTAACACATGATCAAACATATAAATTAGGTCAGATCATTTATTGTTGTTGCTGTAACGCATGCTGTAACACTGATGATAATCCTTGACTTAGTTTTGTCATACCATACTACATGGTCGGTCGCACATCCTGGCACTTTTGTTGCCGGTATACAATGGCTTTGTTCCGTACCAGAAAGACAGAATATCAGGCTAGGTAGAGCGACAGACGTCATGGTTGTGGAACGTGCACTTTACAGGACCCGACCGACACACCTGTTGCATTCATGTTTACGTATATTTCCTTTCTTCCTCCATACTTCCGTCAGAAAATTCATTTCTTTTCTATTTATACCTCATGTGAGACAAGAAAAGGACAAAAACAGGTCAAATGTTTCCAATGGTGAACAGTGGCTAGGTCGTTGTGTGAACCTTGCTGTTCGATTTATTTTAAACTCCGCTAATCAGCTTGATTAGGATCAAATTACATGCACAAATGTAATATCCTTCAAATGTGGTTGAAAACAATAATTATACACGTCTGGTGTAAGCCGTGTTAAAGGCCTATCGATTTAGAGGCTATCAAACTAGCATCTGAACCAAGTTGGATGTATGAATTGCGAGCTGTAAACAATAAAAAAGTTCACAGTATCTAGGTCTCGACAATAAAGTGTCGCGGAACTGAACTGAATTCGGGTCGAGTGTCGGACCAGCAATGTGTGCTGGCGCTCGGTGGCCACGAAAAACCCCCAGCCATTGGAGGAAACGTGGGTGCATCCAGGGCACTCGACAGGGGTGCACTCCCCCGGTCCGAATTCCGATTGAAGTGGGAAAATGGGGTGGGCGGGATTGTACGGCAAAGTTGACACGGTTGACCGAGAGTGAGCTACTGAAGCAAACGTGGCGTTTATATAGCCAGTTGTTATGTAATTCTATTGTGTTCAGTGTGAATACACTGGCACCTGTCGTTCTAAAACGAAAAGAAATTCCACTTTCTTCCTCCATACTTCCGTCAGAAAATTCATTTCTTTTCTATTTATACCTCATGTGAGACAAGAAAAGGACAAAAACAGGTCAAATGTTTCCAATGGTGAACAGTGGCTAGGTCGTTGTGTGAACCTTGCTGTAGTCTATAGAAAGTCGCAAAAGAAAGGGCAAAGGGGAAACAAAAAACAACAAGGTAAAAAGGTATTAAATAACAAATTACGATTGCCAGTTCCGGTGTGGAAAGATCATCAATTAAGCATTGTGAGATTAAACTTTGAACGATGTGCTCGATGCTAAATATTGGAGGACAAAAAATCCGCTATCCCTCAAATCGAATTCGATACCAAACGATCGAATAAAATGTGTTAAAAACTCAGTGCCATACGACTGGGTATACGCAAATGTCTATGCCGCCTCAAATAGACGTTTATTGGCCTTCGGTGCACGTGGAACGCGGAAAAAACAACAAAAGTAAAAAGGTATTAAGTAACAAATTACGATTGCCAGTTCCGGTGTGGAAAGATCAACAATAAAGCGTTGTGAGATTAAACTTTGAACGATGTGCTCGATGCCAAATATTGGACGGACAAAAAATCCGCTGTCCCTCAAATCGAATTCGATACCAAACGATCGAATAAAATGTGTTATAAACTCAGTACCATACGACTGGGTGGACGCAAATGTCTATGCCGCCTCAATTAGACGTTTCTGCGATGTACTCTTTCACAACTCCCCAGCCGAGATCAGAACGGTCAGCAAGTCGTATGAGCTTTTGACGTTCCTTGATGGACTTCACGGCGGCGTTCCAGTCGGTCTTGGCCGAGTCGATGTCAAGGCTGTCAATGTTCTGAATGGCCGACTCGACAAGCGAAAGAAGCTTCTCGCAGTGCTTGTGCTGCTGTTGATGCCGTCGCGTTTGAACGTCGGAACGTCTGATAAGCGTTGCTTCTTGCAAGCCGATTCGACCTTGAAGTCTAATGACTTAGAAAGGGCCTGGGTAGCGTTCAGTATCTGATCACTGCTGGTACCGGACTCCAAACCGCCGACGCCCGGTTCGAGGGACATGTTCGATGCGGTGCGTGAAGACGTGTGTAGAATCATTGTACGGCAAAGTTGACACGGTTGACCGAGAGTGAGCTACTGAAGCAAACGTGGCGTTTATATAGCCAGTTGTTATGTAATTCTATTGTGTTCAGTGTGAATACACTGGCACCTGTCGTTCTAAAACGAAAAGAAATTCCACTTCCTCCATGCTCTACCTGGCCTGATAATTCCGTCTCCTTTGTCACCATGACCATACATATGCACCAGCGCGATATGTGGCAAACGGCCACCCCCCCCCCCTCCCCCCCCTACCATTGTTCCTCCATTGTGTCTCAAACATCCAAGGCTAATTTCCAAGGAATTCCTTTCAGTTTTTAGGGGGGATTGGTGCGTTAACAAAAGGGAAGAGTGTTGAGGTATAGGGGCGTTAGGGTGGAGCTCCCTCTGCCACACATCGTGCTGGGTATGTGACCGGGTTACCGTGGCCGAGTGGTTTAGGTAATTGAAAACCTCTCTCCCGGCTGCGGTACCTGTGCCCGTGAGCAAGACACTCAACCATGCACACATGCTCCATCCTTCGGAAGGGATGTAAAGCCGTTGGTTCAGTGTGTCAGGTAACGGTAACGCACTTTAAAGATCCCAGAGCATTCTTTCGTGAAGAGCAAAAGGATTCCCCGGTGTCGGTCTCTGACAATTTTTAATTTCTAATTCTTCATGGGTTTCCTCACGCGTGCGAGTGACAGTGCAATGAGCACTATTGAGGAATCCTTGGTAATAATTAGAATATTAATAAACTATTGGCAACTGATATATCAAGTTAGAAATAAGTCTCTGCTTTTTCAACTACAAATTTAAAATGAGATCTCCCCTCCTAATTTCAAAATGTTCCCCTCTAAATTCAATTCCGTACAATAACATAAACAAACACCACGGCTTGGTCATGCATGGTGAGAACTAAGAAGTTCATCATTAGTTTTTGTCTTTAATGACTTAAATTAATATGCACCAATATAAGAGCATAATTATTTGAAACCCTAAATTTAAAAGTGGAAATTAAAATTGAAGATTTTCTTAGAAAACACTTGTATCTAACCGATTTGCAACTTCGAGCAGAATCGTTTAGTCATACCTACGCAATTTTGTAATAGTCAAGTTTTTACATGTAGATGATCTGTTTTTGAGCAATTCTGCGAATAAAACCATTATAAATCAAAAGAAAGAGCCAATTGCCTAGGCAACCACTGACAAAAGATGACGTATTCACTTCGACATTCTATACCTCAACACACCATTCCCTTTTTTAACGTACCACTCCCCCGTGTAAACCTGCCCCTAAAACCTAAAAGGATTTCTTTGATGTTTTACACACAATAGGGTCTCATATTTTGCACCAAATTTCGGCCTCAGTACCTATAGCCAAGCGTGGTTATGTGTATGTTGTGACGCGTTTTCTTCTTTTTTTTGGTCTAATAATACGTTTTCTCCGTATAAATTTTGCACATGGTCTGTATTTGCTTTCATTTTGAACTCTTATACTTGTTGAGCACAGGACTTTCCACCAGCTAGCGTGAATCTTAGGGTGAGTTTTGCGTTTTGAGATTTTCGATCCACCTTCAAATTGAACTCTTATAGGCCTGATATTGCCAAAAGTAAATTAATATAACAGAGAAATGGATAATTTTCAAAATTGAAAGTATGGAAATGATTTACATAGTAGATACACGACCAAAATGTTTTTATTTTTTAAATATTGGTTAAAAATTTGTTAATCCTGGAAGAAAGAAGAAGAATATTTGTTCCCAAGCTTAAGTTAAAAAAACCAAACAAATTGTGATTCGCTTTCTGCAAGACATAACTCCCCTTGATGGAATAAACTATTTTTTATTATGACAATCTTTCAATGCAATGTCACATTATCCGGTAGACTGTCCACCGGCGGTGGAACTCGCTCGGCGGTTCCGGTTTTCCTCGGACCTTGTGTGTTCGATTTTTCAGGGTGATGTTTAACTTTGTTTAATAATCTAAATAAATAGTCTCTTTTTTCAAATTCTCATAAATATTTAAAACAAAATCAGAACTGAATTTGATGCAGTATTGCAGTAATAAACTTATTTTTGTTTTGAAAAATGCACAAAACGGCCAAAATTGAGATACATGGGTGGGTGGCGCCATTGGCAGCCGACGACCGAACCAGTCTATATATCCCTATATTTTGTTGGTTCCCGGACCAATAAATTCGATCACTAGACTGATTTTAACTTTAAGGTCCGGCAACCGCCAGTATACATGTTAGTCCGCCATATTGAAATAGGAGGAATTCCTCCTTTCCCCAAAGGTTCTTGAAGTCACCCGAATGCACGTCCGGACGTTATCGTTAATCGTCGGGTACGATTCGTTAGTGTTTCGCCGCGTGTTTTTTTTACGAGAAAAGGTTTTAATTTGATTTTTGATGCTATGTTTTATTTGCCAAATATGGAATAACCCTTTTCAAATTGTTATACACTCGATCGTACGCAGCGCGCTTTGAAAATCAACGGTTGTGCGCTCCCAAAAATAAATGCATGACGTAATGCTTTAATGCTATTCAGTCGTTCTGTCGTTGTATGTGGAATATGTGGAGCGGGAAGCAGTCTATCCCTATATTAGCCTGTTCCAAAATAACAAGCGGTAGAATTTTAATCTTTGAATGATAGAAATGTGTGTGTCGTAAGTGTCCCTTGCAAGTGAATGCCCCTATGGTACAGAATGGACGAGCTCTCTGCACGGGAACGCGCCTTGCCGCGCGCGCCGATTGAGCGCTCACATATATATTTATGATGGCTTGCTAGCTCGATGCGCACTTTCATTCTGCAGCACTCGTCACCAAAAAATACATAAATATTACACTTTTTCTGAACGGACGCGTATCTTTCTAAGCTTAATTACTCGAGCGGGAATCCTTTCCTAAGGTGAGATAACTTTAAATTGGTTATTTTTTAAACCGTTGACGTCCGAGTAGGCCAAAAAATTTGCCAATCAACTCGTCGGTCGCACCACGAAGTCATGGAAGTGGCGTATCCGTGAAAAAAAATTTGTTTTTCCAATTTCTGTTTTTGGTATAATTTGACTTTATTTGGTGTCCTTAACATTTATGCAAAGTTACGAGACTTGACAATTTGTATTTGTTTAATTACAGAAGTTGCCTTAAACCACGGGTTTGCAAATTTACTTTTTCACGAAGTGGCGTATCGCGATACGCCACTCATAGAGTCATAGAAAAAGATGGTATGTGCATAAATTTCTTTTTCACGAAGTGGCGTATCGCAATACGCCACTTCGTGTCGTATACGCCACTCATAGACAAATATGGTATGTGCATAAATTGCTTTTTCACGAAGTGGCGTATCGCGATACGCCACTTCGTGAAAATGCCACGCGCCAGGGCGACGTTGTAAATATTACGCGCGCAGAGAACTACAGACAGGGGGCGAATTCTGTGGCAAATCACGCATGGTCGGCATTTGTCTTTTTCACGAAGTGACGGATATGTTTTCAGCTAATAAAGTGTTCTTTAATTAGACAATCAACACAATACACAAGTATATTTTTACGTCATTTAACTCATACTAAAAAGTATCACCTAAAAATACTGACGACTTTTCATAGAATAACCGGCGAAGTTTGAGTTTTAAAAATTCACCAACTTCAAAGGCGATTTTCTCAAAACAAAGTTTTACTACTGCGTTTGCAGATACGCCACTTCGTGGTGCGACCGACGAACTGATCATGACCGACATGAGCGGTAGTACTATTTACCGGAAAACACCAGAAAACACCGGAAAACATACTAAATACCGGAAAACATACTAAATACCGGAAAACACCGGAAAACAGTATTTTATGGTGTTTTCTGCAGGTAGTGGGGGTGGTGTTATTAAGTGCTTTCGGGTGTTTTCCGGTATTTAGTGTGTTTTCCGGTATTTAGTATGTTTTCCGGTGTTTTCCGGTATTTAGTGTGTTTTCCGGTATTTAGTGTGTTTTCCGGTATTTAGTATGTTTTCCGGTGTTTTCCGGTGTTTTCCGGTATTTAGTGTTTTCCGGTATTTAGTATGTTTTCCGGTGTTTTCCGGTGAGTTTTCCGGTGTTTTCCGGTATATAGTATCACCCGACATGAGCATGATGAGGAAATGAAAATACCTTTAATTTGACACCTTACTCGCCTTCATATCTTCAACGACGTTATTTAATACTCGGAAATTGGCATTTTGTTTTCTATTGTTTTTCTATTGGCTTAGGGGCCTAGATCAAAAGCTGTGATCGAAAACAGTCAATAAAAATGACATAAGCCTGTATTACTTCCTTTTAGTTTAATTTAAACATATTTAAAGATATTAACTGGATGAAATTTTAACTTTTTGTAGATTGAAGCATTCTGAACAAAGCTAAAAGTATGATACACGCTGAATTTGATGACTTGAAATTGAACTACATAATTAGTTAATTATCTAATTAAGTAGCTAGGGCCTACTTTCATAAATAACAATTGAGATGGAAACGGCAATAAATACCCAGACTGCCTTGAAATGCGATATTCTCAGTATCAAAACTGTTGTATCTTCTACATTTTTTAGTTAATTACTGGACAATTAATCATTGCATTGATTAATTAGCAAGTACAGCCCAACCTTGTTTAATAATACATGTACGAGTAGGCTGTTAATACAACATGTATTAACATGATTTTCATATGATTTCAAAAATTAAATAAAATCACTTATGAATTTCTATACCAAAAGTTGAATGTTTATTCCAATAAATGTCTACTCTGTTCATTTATTTTATTGTTTTAAAAAAAAAAAAAATTAAAAAAAAAAGAGCTTTACAGAATTGAGAAATAATGACATGATACGATTGCCAACCGTACTAGGTTGTGATTTTATGCACTAAACTGTTCGATTTTCGACCGATATTTAGCATAAAATATTGATCGTAAATCAAAAATCACAACAAATATGGGTAATTAAGATGTTATTCTGACACGATTGAGAAAAAAAATAATGATTTTGTTCATCTTCAGAGTGGATGTCAAAGGATTTTGAACACATGATTCAGCGATGTAAAATCAATCACATGGCCGCCATAATGGCCGCGCTAGTCGAGCCGCGTTGCTCGCACAACGCCAATGTCGCGGCTAAAAAATCCTACTTCGGATCAAGAGATTACGAAGAAATTTCACAAGAAAAAACAAGATAAATTGTTGAATTACCGTTCAACGTATCTTTTATTTGGTTCTGAACATTCGATCCGTGATTTTTAAAGCGTCAAGTACAATCCAAAATTTAGAATGCAGCATATGACAGAAAGCAGCAAGGTCTCGTAAAAATTCGAAAATGATGTGGAAGAGCGAGAAATCCTCTACGTCATAGCATATACGTCATAGGGCTTACCCAGCGATAGCCAATGAGAAACGTGCATTTCGGGGAATAACCCTTAGCAACCCGTATTCATGCGCGCAGGTACGTACACAGGCAGATCTGGGCCACTGACCCTGAGGTTTTCAACATACCTAGCCTGTCTGATCATGGTCTGATCAATTCAATATTCTTTTTTTTCTAGCACACCCATCCACAATGACGTTTGGCATGCACCTTTTACTGCACGCTGCTGGCCACGCTATTAGCCACAGTCGGCGTCAGCGACAGCAGCAGCAGACGTTCGCCTACACCTACCCCTTCGGCTATGCCCACCCAGCGAGCAATGTCGCCTACAACAACTTCACGACCATACAAGCCCAGCCGACAAGCGATGACGGTTACAATGCTACCGCATCTCGCAGGACTGGTTACGTGCAGGTCGTCTGTGGTGTGCTGTCTGTCATTATTGGAATCGCTGCTATTGTTCTTCAGCGCAGTAACTTGTGGCTTGTGATCCCTATCTGGAGTGCATTTGCGGTATGAATATACAGTAGAACTTATTTAAAAATTATAATGGGTATGAATTCTGTTCAGTGGTCGCCACTGGCACTGAGATGGCATGTGTAAAGGGTTTATGGAACAGGGCAGAAAAAGTTCTAAATTTAGACCTACTTCCCTTTAAAATTGTAAAACATTTTCAGTAATTGATTTAGCTGCCGGGGAGAATGAATGTTAATTACGGTTGTTTTTTTTTGCCCTTACCCGATGTATATTACCACTGTATACTCGGTGCTTTCCCGAGACACTATGAAGTGGCTTGGGTGGGATTCGAACCCACGACCTCCTACAAACAAGGCAGACGTCTTAACCACTCGACCACTGAGCTAGCCGGTGTTGAATGGCCGGTTCCAATCAGTTAGCAATGGGATCGCAATTAATCAGTAATTGATTTAGCTTGCGCCGGGGAGAATGATTTTGGTGATTATTAAGTCATTATAAGGAGAATTAGTGGTGACCAGTACACCTAATTCTTTCCTAAAAATGTTAGCCTTTGGATGGGGTTGTCCATTTTGATATGTATAATAAAGCGCCTATGCGCCTGATGTGTGTTCTCAACTGCAAACAAAACAATTCAATATTTTGATGATCAAAATAATCCTTTTCTGTTTCAGTTCTTCATCGTGGCTGGAATTTTGGGGATTGCGTCTGCCAGAAAACAAACCAAGTGTCTGGTAAGGCTTGGACAAGCCGATAGATTATTCAAATGTTTGAATGATTACTCCAACTCTCTGCTGATTATTGAGAAATTGATAATTATTCTGCAATTGTGTAACCCTGATTGCTCAACTTTTTATTGAATAAACAGTGCATCAACTTGTTTTTGTGAAATCAACTGCAGTTTTTCCAACAGACTTCCATCTCTGATATATCCACGCTGGATTATTTTCCTTTCAGATTGTCGGCCACCTGGTCATGTCCATTCTGGCCTTGTTGGCAGCATTCCAGATGATGTGTTTAATGATAGTCGCTGCGGTGGTCGGGGACGGAGACAACGGAGACTTGCATCCTACTCCATATGGAGAATCAAGAGTAATTATAGAATACAAGGCCCCTTGAAAGTTGAACCCCCCAGGTTACTGGCAAAAAGTCCCTTCTAAAAAACATTCCTCATCATGTGTTAACTTAATAAGTCTGTTCAACTTCTAAGTGGCCCTGCATTCTACAGTTGTACTTATAAGGAGAATCATGTGCTGGGCAATTTTATGGGAAATGTGTTTTAGAGACTTTGAGGGCTTGTAATGCTTCACAAAAGCTAACGCTTCACCCAGTACCTAATGTTGTATTCTTTATAATGTACTCGTCATTGATATTAAGATGTTTTCTACAGTTTATTGTAGTAAATTATCTTTGTATTGTGTGAATTCAACATTGAAATAAATGAATTGAATTGAATATTCAAGTTGTTTGATTTGAAATACATGTTCTTAAAGGGACACACCGGCTTACTGTTTACATAATGTAGCAATCTAGCATCCTTGACAATAATTTTTTGATGGTCGTTGTGAAAAAAAATTATCAAAATGTCACATAATTACCTAGAAATGTTTAAAATTAACGAAGTGTTCGTAGGACATTATTTTCCAACAAGAAGAGAAACTAACCACGAATGACAAAAGCAACTCGTACTTCGCGCTGGTTTCTACAGCTGGAAATACAACTAATTTACAAGACCACGTGACTTTTCTGAACCAGAATCTGGTTCCAAAAAGTCACGTGACCTTGAGTTTTTGAAAAAATGCAAAAAAAATTGCCGGTGTCTTTTCAGGATATATCTAATTTACTCTGGAAAGCGCTTCAGAATAATGTATTGGTCTATTTCGAGCTCAAAATAGCCCAACAAAGCTGGTGTGTCCCTTTAAAGCAATCCTTGATGGAGGTGTAAATCCTTAAATTGATTTTTAAGGATTTTGTCTAAAACAACTCAGTTTTAGACAAAACTGAGAACTCGGTTTTAGACAAAACTGAGTTTTTTTAACAGTCTTATTGAGAAGGGCATTACAATCTGTTTTTTTTTCTAAAGATTTACACTTTCATCAAGGATGCTAATCAAACAGTCCCATGTTGGTGTTTGCCAAAATGAACTGTTTTGAAGTGACTTTTATTACTTTTTGTTTGTAATTCCTCAGTTAAAGTTAAACCTCTACCTTCTCTGTGGTCTTGCTTGCACGGTGGCGCTCTTCGAGTTCAGCATTGCCATTATCGCAGCGGCTGTCGGTTACAACGGGGGTCGTACATCCGATATCGTCGCTACCCAGGAGGCGGTTGTAAGTGTACTTTCTTTGTATAAAAGTCTACTTATTTTTCAGCTTTTAAAAAAAAGATAGGCTCTAGATGAAATGTGGGGGTTGTGCGCCTACCTTAGTTTTGTTTTAAGTGTGCTTATTCTAACTTAAAGAATATGACAGTTCTACAGAGAGTAGTATTTTCAAGGCTCCCCTCCTCCACCATGGCATACATGCATGTATTATAAGCACTCTCATATATTATAGCACTCACAACAGACATCCAGTCGGTTGCAGCCAGGTATATTGTTATAAGCACTCTCATATATGTGACGGGCTCTAGGAAAATGAGTCACAAGTCGCGCTGGCTAGTATTCTTTTTGCGACCATAAAAAGAAATCTGTGGCATTTCTACGCTCATTAAAATACCTAAACACAAAAGAAATTCCAGGCGTAACACAGACATTCCAGGCGGTATCTGGGCACCGCCAGGAATTTCCATTGTGTTTTGGTATTTTATTGAGCGTGGATTTGCCGCGGATTTCTTTTTATGGTCGCAAACAGAATACTAGCCAGCGCGACTTGTGACTCATTTTCCTAGAGCCCGTCACATATTATAGCACTCTCAACAGACATCCAGTCAGTTGCAGCCAGGTATATTGTTTTAAAAAAAAACTGTTAAAAAACGTTTCCTTGTATTTTACAGGGCATTACAACAAAAACATCTATCGGGATTTTACCGTAGGTGGTGCACCTGGGGGTACATTGACAATTTGTGGAGCTTAGTCAGTTAATGAGATTTCATCAAATGTGTTTTGAGTTATGTTTTAAAAGTTGCAAGGGACGGCGATAGCTTGATGTGTTCCTGTAACTTGTTCCACAAGGATGAAGCTGCTTAGGCAATGGACCTTTCACCCCACGATCTCTTGGAACAAACTTTTTGGTCTTTCTATAAATTAGGGGTCCAAAAGTGTGACATTTAGTGTCCCCCGTTACACCTGATAGCGGTATGTGTTATTTTTCGTACAAAAATCATTAAAATGGCCTTTAAACCTTTTTTGTATGAATTATACTTTATGTACTCACTCTTTAAGATGGAAAGTATTTAAAGAATGTGTCCTGAATTTACAAAAACAAGATGTAAAATGTAACGGGGGGACACCAACATTGGACCCCTAATTTATAGAAAGACCCTTTTGCTAGGAGGAGTTTTTCGTTGGATGATGCCGTATTCCATTCGTGCTTGTTGGATAACTAATATTATTTATCTTTTTGTTTATGATCGTTAAGTCCCAGATGCCCCAACCTATGCCCAACCAGAGCAACCTGACTGTCATTACCAACCCAGGGACCATGGCTGCCCATCCAGGTAAGACTAGAGTCACACTAAGGCTTCTTGTGTGTAATTTTGACGCGCGTCGCTTTGAGAAAAAGCGGTGTAGAGGAAATTTGACGCAAAACGACGCGATGAAAACCAGAGAATAAAAAAAATCAGGGAATCACCAGAACCATTTCGCTTAAACTAGGTTGCTGCCCGGCCAAGCCGCACAGCCTTATCAGCAGTTAGATTATGACATTCCCCCTACAGGGTACTCCTGGCACTGTTGCCATTATTATCACTGCCATCAGGGAATCACCAGAACCATTTCGCTTCAACGAGGTGGCTGCCTGGCCAAGGCACACAACCCTATCAGCAGTTAAATTGTGGCATTCCCCCTACAGGGTACTCCTGGCACTGTTGGCATTATTATCACTGCCATGCAAGGAATCACTAGAACCATTTCGCTTCAACTAAGTGGCTGCCGGCCAAGGCACACAACCCTATCAGCACTTAGATTGTGGCATTCCCCCTACAGGGTACTCTTGGCACTGTTGCCATTATTACCGCTGCCATCAGGGAATCACCAGAACCATTTTGCTTCAACTAGGTTGCTGCCTGGCCAAGGCGAACAACCCTATCAGCACTTAGATTGTGGCATTCCCCCTGCAGGGTACTCCTGGCACTGTTGCCATTATTCTCACTGCCATGCAGTGAATCGCCAGAACCATTTTGCTTCAACTAGGTGGCTGCCTGGCCAAGGCACACAACCCTTATTAGCAAATAGAATGTGGCATTCCCCGTAACAGCTCCTAAAAATATCAAACGGGTTGATGAGGCAATTGAGATCAAGTGTCTTGCCCAGGGACACCAATATGTTGGCACAATAAACCTCATTAAAGTAAAACCTGCTGTTAAGGCCACCTTAATAAAGAGGCCACCTGTTTATAGTAGCCACCTGCTTATAGTGGCCACCCATCTTTGGTCCCAAATTCCATGTATATAATGCCATTGCAACCTTTGAGGGGCCACCTGTTTATAGTGGCCACCTGCTTATAGTGGCCACCCATCTTTGGTCCCAAATTCCATGTATATAATGCCATTGCAACCTTTGAGGGGCAACCTGTTTATAGTGGCTAGTTTTTTATGGTCCCGAAGGTGGCCACTATGTACAAGTTTCACTGATTTTTGTTTTCTTCCTATATAGGCTATATCCACCAGCCTCACGGATACCCGGTCCACGCCTACAACAACCAAGGGTTCAACATGCCCCCGCAGGCATTCCAAGGTTTCCCGACTATGCCGCCCCCTGGCGCACCCCCGGCAGACCTGCCCCCTTCCTACGAATACGGTAATGCAGGTGGAGTGCCCATGCCTCAGGCTTAAAAACTCCAGTCTGTTGCGGAGTTCCGACAATCAAAGGTAGCACGAGTAACCTTTAAACTCGACGTTTTAGCACTCACATAAACAAACTTCTCAAAACAGTACGAAATATGAAATCATTCTAAAACTATTCATCTTCAGATGAAGTAAACGATTTATATCATATAAACTGGCAACAAATTAAGCTGATCATGTTTTTGAAATCCAAGACTTTTTAATTAATATTTTGTTTTATTACTCAGAAGCTCACCGAAATTAAATGTTTTAAGTATTGATCACGTTCACAGACGCCATCTAAGTAGAAAATTGTTTAACGCCATAAAGTACACGCACGCACACGCTGGAACATGTTCCAAACGCACACGTGTTGCTCGGAATTTGTTCAAAATACGACGCAACGATGCGCATCACAAAAAAATATGCTCAAAATCATGATGCACGTGGCAATTTGTAGGAAGTGACGTCATTTGAACGTGATCAATTGTTCGTCTTGTTACTTTAGTGATAGTACATGTAATATGTATTTAGAATATACACAGTCATTAAGTTTACATGGGTCTGTCCACAGTAAAGGGGCATTTTGGCAACACGGACCATATTTTCGAGGAAATACCTTTGTCTGGTCTCAAAATAATAGAAATAAGTTTTTGTTCTGAAGAGATAACTTAGGCCCAAAAAAGGGTTACAAATAGTGTGACAACATGCCTTTCTAAAAACCCTGTGTACAAATTTCACCTGTGTACAAATTTCATGCAACACGGGCCATATTTTTGAGGAAATACCTTTGTCTGGTCTCAAAATAATAGAAATAAGTTTTTGTTCTGAAGAGATAACTTGGGCCCAAAAAAGGGTTACAAATAGTTTGACAACATGCCTTTCTAAAAACCCTGTGTACAAATTTCCTATATTCGCTCGTAACCGGGACGGACAATTGTGTTACATTTTAGGCTGTCCCGGTTACGAGCATATATTATAAATTTGTACAAAAGGTTTTTAGAAAGGCATGTTGTCACACTATTTGTAACCCTTTTTGGGTCTAAGTTATCTCTTCAGAACAAAAACTTATTTGTTTTAGTTTGAGACCAGACAAAGGTATTTTCTGGAAATATGATCTGTGTTGCCAAAATGCCTCCTTTACTGTGGAAAGACTCGTATACATAGTAAATATTGACGGCTTCACTGAAATGAAACGTCTCTGTATTGTAGAGTCTTATTTGCACTTAAAACAGGGTTTGAAAGCATTGGGTTTAAGAGGATCTTAAGTTTAGTTTAGAATGACATGTCGAGGAAGAAAGTTTTATTTTAGAACCGGAGAAAGTGGTTGAGGTCAAGTGTAAGATTTGAGGCGGAATCATTAGAATTGGTAATTCCCAAAATTAGGGGTCCAAAATGTTTGGTGTCCCAAACATTAAATTTGAGAGGTATTTGTTCAAATAAAAATAATTAGTTTCTACTAGGAAACCACTTTCAATCATTAAAAACACTTGGAAATCTTAAAAAGCATGTCACACTTTTGGACCCCTAATTTTAGGAATTACCCAATTATCTTTTTAGGCGGGAGGCGTGGTGTGGGGTGTTTTTGTTAGAGGTTATTAAAGTTATCTGCACAATGCTAAAGTTGCCTATTTAAAAGCACTTATTTTGTACATACTGAAACGCAAAAGAAACTTACCACCTTTTAAACCTTTAAATAGCAACAATAACACTGCGTGTAGTAATGTGTGAACTTATTTGTGGATAATAGTGTCCTCACTGTCGGACCAAACTGTCTGAAAGTCACTTGAACCTTAAATGGTCACTTCATGGCACAGCTGCTGAACAGCTGTTTTGACTGTCAGTGATTTGCCAAGGGGTATGGGATGATTGTAATGAGCTGCACGTGATGTTGGCTTTAAAAAGGCCAGTGCAAAATGGACATTTCAAGCAACATGCCACGAATCCAGCAGCAATCCATCCAAAGACTGGTAGGCAGTATGCGCCGACGATGCACTGCCTGTATCCAAATCAATGGTGGCCACACACACTATTGAAAGGGGACTGACATCGCACCCTCTTCTGTTCTTTACTGCAGAACAAACTGATGAGATGGTGTATCTTGGTCAAAATCTTGACATGTCATCAGTAAAATGCCAATGTTTCAATTAGCAATTGTTGGTTCGTTTTATTTTGAACTGTTACAATTTCATTACATTTTAAACAAGTGGTAAGTTTCTTTATATATTTGCTGTAGTGTTTCTGTTTACTGTGGTGTTTCCGCTGTGATGTGTTATTCCAAGTACACATACATTATTAACATGTATATCACAGGCTATTGACAAGAGTGTTTTATTTGTTGTCCACAACCTCATACAAATATTGTACCTAAAAAGGCTGAAAAAAAGTACAACTCAGATTTGTTTATATATTTTGAAAACATTTTTATCCTGAAAGTTTCTACTAAATTTTTTACAGACATTTATTATTAGTATTTTAAAATCTATATTTGTAACCGACTGTAAAATGTTTATGGTGCAGCTGCTGAATTCAAAACTTGTTAGTTTCCCTGACAAGTACATGTATTAACATACTTTTCCAACTAAGTTCACTAACAGTATTTAAGAATTGAGTACATATAGACATTTTATTAAAGCGGCGTTGTTCACACTGTCGCAGAAAAATGGCTTTGCGCCTGGCTGTGCCATTGGTTTGTACAGAAACTGGTTTGCCGTTTGTGCGCGGCCTATCGCGATGCGCAAAACGTTTTGAGCTGCGGTCAAAGTTCAAATTTGTTTAACATTGACCGTGTGCGCTGACCTTTCCAACGCGCAGCCAATGAGGTATCAGAGAAGCCCCAAGTTACCGGAGTTGAATTTTCTATTTTCGAAAGATCGGCGATTGGGACCTCATGCAACGCGGTGAGCGCAGCGCGGCAGTGTGATTTTTCCGCGATAGTGTGAACGCCCCTTAAAGGCACAGGCTCGTCAGCAGTGCGTGCGCGCCAAATTCGTGCCACGAAATACGCAGCTCCATAGCAAAGGCATGAAGCTGCATATTTCGTGGCACGAATTTGGCGTGCGCTCATTGCTGACGAGCCTGTGCCTTTAAAGGCCCATTGTATCATTTGCAATGACCCAATTTTGTTTTTCATGAGTTGACAAGAAAAACCTTACTCAAAGTGTTGATAGCAATGGTAACAAACACCACATTAATTTATTTCCGTCAAATTGTATTTTATGCTGGAAATTGACAACCGAAGGTGGTTTTCTAATTTGTTTACTATTCACTTGTACACAAAATCCATATATAGATTTTCAAGGTTTTCTGAAGCATTGATGCATCTAAGTAGCTAAAATTTCTTCAGGCTAGTTTACCAACATTCTTCCTTAGATATGTTACACTCTTATTCCACGAATCTGTAAAAAGTTTTATCTTGCAAATGATACATAGGGCCTTTATTTTAAGTCAAAGGAGCTATTTTTAACTCATTTTAGATCAGGACAGAAAAACGATATTTTCTGACTCCGTTCCTACGTCAGAAACTTCGTTTCTTTTCTATATCTACCTCATGTAAAGACACCAAATAAAGAAATCGTGACACAAATTTCACTGGTGAACATTTGGGATGGCTGCGGGCACGGAAACTCGCCTGTTTATTCATCAAACAATTGAAGCCGAATTCTTATTACACATTCTTAATGATTTTGAAACATGACAGAAAGTTTGCTCCAAACTAAGTTAACAGTACGGGAATATGACAAGGCTTTCGGTATCATTCCATACAGCATGCTGCTGGTCCTTGGAGGCCATGAAAAAAACCCTTCTTTTTTATCTTTAGGAGGAAACGTGGATTCATCCTAGGATACCGAAAGAGGGTGCACTCCCTTTTTCCTTGCCACATTACCTGAATGCTTAACAGTGGAACTCTTGTGTCTGGGGATCAGTGGGTGGGCGGGCGGGCCCGGTTTCAATGCTCGCACCGAGAAGATAGATACAATGCAAATTGCACTCCTTATATAGGAAGGAGCATTGGTGCGTAACAAAGCATTACGCAAGAGCTCAATTGAGCGCACTTATCGTTCGATAACGAAAAGAAATTTCATTTTTCTTTGGCTGAAAAATATTTAAAACTAAAGTACTCCTTGTTTGTACAGTACTTCAGCAAGTTAGATTACAATGTACAGGTCCTAATATTTTATGCCTGTTGTAACTTGTAAGACTTTTTAGGAACCCGTTTAAAGGCACGAAATACGCAGGTCCATGCCTTTGCTATGGAGCTGCGTATTTCGTGGCACAAATTTGGCGCGTGCGCATTACTGACGAGACTGTGCCTTTAACACCAGAATGTAAAAAAAATGAAATTCACCGTAGTTTTTGAAAAGACAGGGTATTCTTTGAAAATATTGTAACAAATGAAAAATATTTAGTTTTTTGGAAATTATCTGCAAAAATAGGGGTACCAAATATGAAATAGTCGTTCGTTAAATGGTTTTGTGTTTGCAGTTACATGTACTTGTCTTGGGATCTTTTCTGTAAATGTTTATGCTTATATTTTTCCTTGTTTGGTGTATAAATTATGGTGGAAGTTCGGTGGCTTAAAAATAAAGCAGTACTTAAAAAAAACATGTGACCATGGTTTGTTGTTTTAGTTCCTTTAAAAAATATCACTCTTATGTTGTGTCTGAATTGTTTTGGAAATTGTTTAACTCCCAAGATGACAAAAGATCAAAGAAATCTCAAGGAAAACGACGAAAGGTATAAAACAAAGAAATTGGAACGTGTAAAACACTCCCTTCATTTCCTTTCAGCTCGGACCCCGCCCCCTCTCCCCACGCAGCCTCTCCCTGTCTTTTTTTCGTCGTATGGTGGCGCTATGCAGTTTTTATGGTAAAACCTTTTAAAAGTCCATGTGCTTGCCACACGAACAAGTGCGTAGTTACAAAATTGCTTTAAAAATAGCAATATATTTTGTATTTATGGTTATAAATTATACGAACGTGTGTATCTCGAAATACTGACGCAGAAATGGGTAAGAAAAACCAGAGAAGACCAGCCAAACGGTATAAAAAGACTCCAGAAGGAAAACGCAAAACGGAACGAGTGCGCTCCAAGAACGTGACCGGCAAAAATGGACGCGTTCGCCCCGGCAAGGCCGTCGTGGCGGGCGGTAGAGACAGCGGCGTGGACAGTGGGGAAGAATCCGAGTTTGAAACTAATACCGTAGCGCCGACTGAAAGACGAGTGAGTTTAATTCTCTTTTGTCACAAATATGATGGAAAGAACATGAAAAAAAATACGCATTGTCACTCTTTGAAGTTTGAGAATTTGATTCAGAAAAGGGTAGGCCTGGCCTAATTAAAAAGCAAAATTAAAAATAATACAGGAACGGATATAAATGTGAGATTTTTTCTTTTATTGAAGAGAACGAGTAGCAAGAGAACAGGGACATGTTATTAACACATGGCAGAAGCTGCGTTTGGGTGGGGCGAGTGATCGAGGGAGGGAGGGAGGGAGAGACGATTTTATTTCCATGAGGAAAAATTTCATGTTATAATATAACACAAAATACTATTACTACAGGAAGAAAAAGTCAAGATTTTACTTGATGCTGTAAACAAAGTCCTTAAATCTTTTGATAACGAAAAATCACTTTTTTGTTCTTGATACATACAGCCAGGCAGCGTGTCCGCAGGTTTCCCTAAACTGGATGGCTACACATCCGATGCCGAGCCCGATACGAGGGAACTCGTTAAACAAATGAACAGGAAGAAGAAGAAATCAGGAGGCTTCCAGTCGATGGGTAAGAAATAGGCCTAAGTTGTGGTTAAAGGCCTATAATGTATCATTTTTGAAATGAAAGTTTTGACGGATGAATTCTTAGAAAAAGGGTATCACATATGTGACCGGCTCCAGCAAAACCCAACACTTGCAGGGCTGCCAACACTCACGCATTGAGCGTGAGACTCACGCATTTTACTTCATTCTCACGCTCTCACGCACGCATAACATTTTCTCACGCTTAATAAAATTACCCCAAACCTGCCCAAACCAGTGCCCAATTAAACGATCCTTTTCGGTACCTTCCGATCGCACCGATGTTCTGTATCAAAAAAAGTATGGGCGCCCTCTATTGACGGCTCCATCTAATGTGGTCGGGTGCTTATCTTTTCGCACGATCAGTATGGCTTCTCTGGAAGGGAGTATGGGTACCCAACTCATTGGTCATCAAAACGAATAGAAGAAAGGTGAACGCCCGTCGTTCATGCATCGCTCATGTTTTTTTTTTACCGCAAAAAAATATTCCGTTTTGCATTGAAAGGATCGAAGCATGGATTTATTGTAAAGGGAAAATTGGAGGTGTGAGTGGACATCGTAGAAAAAGTAGTGGGCAAACAAATTGGAGAAACAAAACCAGTTGAGAAACGTTTTTGTGTACAAAACTGTTTTCGAAGTCCCAAAAAAAAAAGACATTTTAGGGGGAAAAAGCTAATCATGGTCAACTGAATATCTCAATTCTTACCCATGACACTTCCACCTCCAAGAAGATGCACCTGAGCTGAAAAGGGAATAGGATTTTGTTTTGATGAATGAACAATTTTTGGTTTGAGACTGAACTCAGTTAATGAATGCAACTAGAGGGATAAAAAAATCATTCTATGCGTCAGATTGCACCATTTCTAGTTTTCTACCTTTAAAAAATGCAAAAGCTCCCACCACCCACACTCTTCCCCCACCCCTAGTCGCACTCGCTCACAAAATCTCACTCTGAACTTCGATTCAATGTTGGCAGCCCTGCACTTGTGATGAAAATTCAAAATTTAAGTTTTGGTATCATCTTAGTGTGCATACAAAAAGGTATCTTTTAAAACATGTTTGAGGAAATTCTGATAATTTTTGGCGAAGTTATGGCCAATTAAAGTATGACAGATCAGAAAAAGTGAAATGGAGCTATTGGTCTTTAAAGTTTGACAAACTAGTTGATTATTTAATTTTTTGTCAATAATATGAGGAATTTTGAGACAGTTCAAACAACAAAACAAATCTTGAATGTATCCCGATGTTGATTCTGCCAAATTTTCAAGTTGGTCCCAGAGGCCATTTGTTAAGGTTGTGGGCCCATATCACGTAATGAGAAATGCCGAGAAGCGTCGGGTTTTGCCAGAGTCGGTCACATATATCTAAAGAACTTTTAAGAACAGGAACAACAGCATTACATAACTAAAGAATAGTGTTGATAAACTGCCTTGTAGAAATTTCAGCCACATAGATGCAGTAATACTTGAGAAAACCATAGAAATCCATGCATGGTTTTTGTGTAGAATCAATAGTAAAAAAAATAAATTGTGCAGACAATTTTGTTAAAACACCTGTTAATTTCTCACAGTACCATCATGAACATAAACGAATTTAGAAAGTTAATTACAAACTAATTTTCATTTTATATGAAAGTTTCTCAATTTTCAGCAACAGTTTATCATTTGTTTTTGACAGGTTTGAGCCATCCAGTTTTCAATGGTGTAATGAAGAAAGGCTACAAGATACCAACTCCAATTCAGAGAAAAGTAAGTTTGGTAACATCTTAATGATTGGTTCTCCACTGTTAATAATTAGCATGTAGATATTCATTTATGGTAATTATTGTAACCTTATAATGGAAGGCAAGAATTTTGTTCGTGGTGCATAATTAGTAGAAGAATATTCATTTATGCTAATATGCCATTGTAACAATCTTGGAAGCAGGAAGGCAGGGATTTGGTGCCAGTGGTAAATAAATCAGAAATGAATATTCATTTATGCAAATTGCAGGGAGGGGAAGGATGTGGTTGTCATATAATAATTGAAGCAGGACGGTGAGGATTTGGTGCCATTTGTTGAATTAATGAATATTCATTTATGCAAATCACAGTGCATCCCAATCATCATGGAAGGGAAGGACGTGGTTGCCATGGCACGTACAGGGAGTGGCAAGACCGCTGCATTCCTCATACCGATGTTTGAGAAGCTTCATCAACGATCAGCGCAGTCTGGGGCACGCGCATTGATCCTGTCACCGACGAGAGAATTGGCGCTTCAGACGTTGAAATTCACAAAAGAGGTAGACGAAATGAGAAATGTAACCTTTTAGTGCACAGGGCGATTGCCAGCGACCACCGAGAACAACAGAGCTCCAAACCAATCTGTACATTAAAGGGTTAAAATGAAATCAGAACTCGAACTGTTAAAAGTGACTGTGGATAACAATCCAATTTTGTGGTTCCAAATATCTTTTCAAACAACTCAAATTGTACAGAACAAGTCGCCAATGTTAATGCATATTTTAAAGATATTTTCGTGGTTCTTCACAAATAAATTTGTGAAGTTCCTAAAACTGTTAATAGCTTTCTCACTATGAGCAACTAACAATGGAAATTGGGCACACACCATTGTTATTAACAATGGTGTGTGCCCAATTTCCATTGTTAGTTGCTCATAGTGTCTAATCGGTCCTTTCATTTGGGATTCAGCTCGGACGTTACACATCACTAAGAGCCGAAGTCATTCTCGGAGGTGACAAACTTGACGATCAGTTCGCAGCGTTACACGAAAACCCCGACATCATCATCGCGACGCCGGGTCGTTTACTTCACGTACTCATGGAAATGGAGATGAAACTGAAGTCATTGGAATACATCGTCTTCGATGAGGCTGACCGGTTAGTTCTGTTGGTTTATGATCTTCACGCTGTAAATGTAGTGGCCTCACGTTTCGACTCTAGCAGAGTCTTTTTCAGGCCAAATGACTAGGACATACAGAAAACAGCACATTAAAACACGGTACCGTGGCCGAGTGGTTAGGGCCATTGACTCGCAATCATGGGTTAAAACTTGGGGTTGCGGGTTCAAATCCGGCTGCAGTACCTGTGCCCTTGGGCAAGGCACTCAACCACACTTGCTCCATCGGAAGGGATGTAAAGCCGTTGGTCCAGTGTGTTAGGTAATGGTAACGCACTCTAAAGATCCCAGAGCATTCTTTCGTGAAGAGCAAGGGGATTCCCCGGTGTCTCTGGCCATTTCTAATTCTAATTTTTTCATGGGTTTCCTCACGCTTGCGAGTGACAGTGCAATGAGCACTATTGAGGAATCCTTGGTATGAATACCAGAAATAAATAATAATAATAATGATGCTAAGGTAAACACAAAGGAAGGCAGTCATGCAGAACGAGGGGTTGAAATGAGTAAACAAAGATGGTTTATGATCTTGTACAATTTAGTTGCCGAAACATTTTGATTTAAGCAGTACTTTTTTCATGTTGTTTGTTCACCCCCAGACTATTGTGGGTGGGCAAGTCCAGAAATACAGATTTACACTTCAGAGACTTTAAGGGCTTGTAATGCTTCACGTATTCAAGTTGTTTGATTTTAAACACATGTTCTTCAAGCATTCTTGATGGAAGTGTAATTCCAAAGCGTGATTGGTCAAAATCCTTCGGCTTTGTCCAAAACTGAGGTTTTTTTTGACATACCATGCGAACGGCATTACAATCAGTTTTTCAGGAATTACACTTCCATCAAGGATGCTTGAATAACATGTGTTTAAAATCAAACAACTTGAATATGGTAATTAAGGTTTGTTTTGCTCTTACCCGACGTAAGCGCAAAACATTCAGTTGACATTCAGTTTCCCCGACGCATGCTTAATCAATTTCTGAACTTGAATATATGTGGAAGTCCTCAAAATTTGGCATTGGAAGTCCTCAAAATCTCTGAAATGTAAATTAGAGTTTCTGAAATACATCCTTTGCACCGGCGGCCATGTTAGGGGGCAGGTTTTCTTATTATAATGATTTGACAATAGATCCACAAAGTGCCTTCTCATGCATGACGCATAGTGACGATGTGATTGCCTCCTAAGATGGCCGCCAGGTTTATTAGCTGGTTATTCATGAAGTGTTTCTTCCGTGTCTAGGTTGTTTGAGATGGGTTTTGCTGAGCAGCTCCGTGAGATCCTACACTCACTCCCCACTCATCGCCAGACGTTACTCTTCTCAGCGACATTACCTAAATCCCTCGTGGAGTTCGCCAAGGCTGGCCTAATTGATCCGACACTCGTCAGATTGGACGTGGAAACCAAGATATCTGGACAACTGCAGGTAAAGTCTGTTTAAAAAAAAGGAAGGGAAGGAGCATGCGCGGTTTCCGCGCTTTGCCTATAAGGAGAATAAGTGGCGACCAGTAAACGGAATTCTTTCCCTACTTTCATAGATGATGTTTTTCTACCTGCGACCGTCTGATAAGATTCCCCTTCTCATACACCTGTTGCGAGATGTCATCCGCCCAGATGAGCTTACCGTGGTCTTCATGGCAACCAAACACCACGTGGAATATATGAAAGAGGTCAGCAGTCATATACTTGAAGTTAAAGGCAGAGGCTCGTCAGCAGTACGCGTGCGCCAAATTCGTGCCACGAAATACGCAGCTCCATGCCTTTGCTATAGAGCTGCGTATTTCGTGGCACGAATTTGGCGTGCGCGCATTGCTAACGAGCCTGTGTCTTTTAAGAGAAACTTGTCAAAACATTTGTTTCTATTTTTCAGTAGAAATGTCAAATTGGGCAGTTCACAAAAAGAAAGACACTCAAGCATGTCATGCTCAATTACGGGTTACCAATAGGTGACATTGACATTTAGGAATAGTTATCATCAGTCAGAATTGATTTACCTGCAGCCGATTTCACAAATCCTTATAATTACAAGCAGGCCATTTTTTAAAAGTTGCGCAAGCTACGAAATTTTTCGTTAAATCGGCTGCAGGAATGCATACAAAAAGAAAAAGAAAAAATATCTTGATTAGTTTCTTTTTATGGTCAGTACATCAGTTTGGGTTTGATCCTTATTCAAAGTTTTGCCAGTTCCACCGGATGGGATTCGAACTTGGGCCATAAAGGTGAAAAGCATGCAAAGTACTGCTACACAATACTTTAAACGAGCCTGTTACGATTTTTCAAGGAAATTTGCAGTCTCCAATTTAAATGTGGAAGCAAAAAGGTTGGTGTAATTACTGCACTGCTTTATGGAACTAGTTTACAAAACATCGGTGGTTCTTTGACGATATCCTTGAAATTATACGGATTAAGAGCGCAAAATGTCAGAATGGTAATGAGAAAAATATGACAAATGATACGGTATCAAAATCTCAACACCCATGGGGAAAAATGGGGAGGCAAAACATGTGATCTGGACACGCTCCTTTAAGGGCGTGTTTGTTTCGGACGGATCCAGATTCAGATCTGCGCAGATCCAATTCACGTGACTTGAATTGCTAGTCGAGAGCAGTTACGTTTGTTTCTGCGCGTAAAGTAACTCGGGATCTGGATTCGGATTTGTTGTTTTATTTCTTTTCAGGTGCTATTTTTGGTGGGCATAGACTGCACATACACCTACAGTGACCTCGACCAAACAGCGCGCAAGATTAACGTGGCTAAATTCACTAACAAGAAGACTAAAGTTATGTTAGTGACGGACGTCGCGGCTCGCGGTATCGACATTCCGATGTTGGATAACGTTATCAACTATAACTTCCCGGGCAAACCCAAGCTGTATGTTCACAGAGTCGGTAAGTCAACCTGACAAATTGTCTTGTCTCCTAGTTATTAATTTATAATGTATCACTGTAATGAATACGTTGTATGGATACTGGTGGATTATTGTATAGCGCACATGTCTATCCTACAGGGTACTCCTGCCATTATTATCACTGCCATCGGGGAATCACCAGAACCATTTCGCTTCAACTAGGTGGCTACCTGGCCAAGGCGCACAACCCGATTAGCAGTTAGATTGTGGCATTCCCCCTACAGGGTACTCCTGGCACCGTTGCCATTATTATCACTGTCATCAGGGAATCACCAGAACCATTTTGATTTAACTAGGTGGCTGCCTGGCCAAGGCACACAACCCTATCAGCAGTTAGATTGTGGCATTCCCCCTACAGGGTACTCCTGGCACCGTTGCCATTATTATCACTGCCATCAGGGAATCACCAGAACCATTTCGCTTCAACTAGGTGGCTGCCTGGCCAAGGCACACAACCCTATCAGCACTTAGATTGTGGCATTCACCCTAACAGCTCCCCAAATATCGCTCAGGTTGACGAGGCAATTGAGATTAAGTGTCTTGCCCATGGACACAAACACATTGGCACTAGTGAGGTTCGAGCCCACAACTTCTCGATCCTGAGCACAGCTGCATACCCACTAGACCACTCGTGCTATGATCTCAGATCCTATGATGTTGATTATAGCCACTTTCCGCCATATTTCAAGTTGTCTTGTTTCTATTCTCCAGGTCGTGTGGCTCGAGCAGGCCGAAGTGGCAAATCGTTCTCATTCATTGGTCCTGATGAGCTTCCATACTTGCTTGATCTGCATTTGTTTCTGGGTCGATCAATCCAAACGGCAGCTTCAGCTGACGTGACAGGTCCGTTTTGAATTTGACTCAAGCATTGAATACTCTTACTTTATATAACACCCAAGTAGATCCTTGTCATCTGATTACGATAGCAGATCACGTGTCGTTCAATATTTAATCCATTCAATGCTACGTCACTAACCGTGCAGTTTTGTTCCATTTGCTGTGCAATTGCCTGACACAAAAACGTTTTTACAACTCACAAAAAATTTGAGTAAACCTGAATAATTTTTAAAAAAATGTAGGATGACAAGGATCTACTTGGCCGTTATATAAAACAAATAATGAATGTTTTAATTCGTGCAATGGAAGGAATATTTTTATTCGGTGAAAGATGGAACATCCATTCAACTCGGCTTCGCCTCGTTGAATGAAACATTCCATCTTTCACCTCATGTAAATATTCCTCCCATTGCACTCATCAACATTCATTATTTGTATAATACTTATTACATCCATTTAACGTTTGGACCGACACAGTAATTCTTTACTTCAACAAATGTTATCGTTTTAATGTTCATTTAACAAGTATGTTATACTCTATTTTTATAGGCAATGACAGCGTAATCGGCCGCGTTCCCCAATCAATCTTAGACAATGAGGAAGAGATCATAACTAACTCTCATCGGCATTCGGTGGAGTTGGACGGACTCCAACGAGCGTGCCGTAATGCCACTAAGCAGTATATTAAGTCGAGGCCACACCCATCCGTAGCTAGCTTGAAACGCGCTAAGCAGATGGACATGAAAGATAGCGGGTATCATCCGTTGTTTGGTGAGTAAGCCTGGGAGATTTGATTAATCAATAATTTGCGAGTTGTAGGAAGAACTTGGACTCCTGATTATTATTTTTAAACAAATTGATTACTTGTAGTTCCACGATTACAATTGGTTACTCGTGATTTACTCGGGATAAAATAAACAAAATCCTCTTGACTCGGCACAGAATACATCATTAAAGATACCAAAGCTGTTATGTCAGACTGATGCACTGCAAACCAATACATTCAAGGTGGACATTTTGGATTTTTCTTTTAATTTATACTCGGTGAGAATAATGCTTCAATGACCCTAAAAATGAACTTGTTTTAATAACTTTGTTTTGCACAGGAATAAAGGATAACCAACGAGAATATAGACGGGTTGAACTTGTTGATAATATCAAGAACTACAAGCCAAAAACTGTGAGTATATTATCACTTTGCAAGTCTTTTTTATTAAATATTTGTTGAAATTCCTCTTAGAAATACTACTGTAATACCCTGTTGACACGTAGACGCCGCTTCTACTACGATGGAAAAGTGCCCGAGATCGTGGCCAATCGTGGGCCAAACGTGGGAGGATCTCCATGAGCGTGGTTTGGTCGGGGTGGGATCTCCTAGGTGGGGAAGCTGCACGCTCTCCCCACGCTTATTTTGAACGTGAACAAAATAAGCGTAGCCGGGTCGTGGCGATAATGCGCCGATTTGATAACTTTCTGATCGGGGATGATCGGCATGGTTTTCGTAAGGTCGCAGAGCTGTGTAAACGGGGTATACATAAGATTATGCTATTATAAAAGTATTTGCCTCCATTTTCTTCAAATATTTGTTTGTATACCCGAGCAATCAACTATTATACTTGTGATGTAATAAGACATTGCATTGATACACTGGAAAGATAATACAAATTCAGTTAAGACATAAATGTTGGAGATTTTTGTTTAAAAACCCTCAAAATTATTCATCCTTTGTAGACAATCTTTGAAATTGCCACATCGTCCAAGAACACCGCTCACCAGATCATGAAATCCAAACGACGAATCCATGGTGATATTGTGAAGAAGAATCGATGGGTGGATGACTCGAAAGCCATCGACGAGAGGACGGGGGAAGAAGGAACAAAAATCACTGAGGTGCAGAGTTCGGACAAGGATATTCAGGTGAGGACACAGGATTAAATGTCATAAGTATTTTTCATTTTTTTTCTGATAAAGAATGAATTTAAAATCTTCACTTAAAATTAAATGTTTAAATATTCTGTTTTAAGTTTACTATCAGGTTTCACAATGTCAAACTGAATATCCGAAACCAAATTGAAAAAAAAAATTAATCCTCTTTTTTTTCAATTGGAATCAGAACTGATAAAAATGTGTGTGTGAAGCACTAAGTGCAGCTTAGAAAAGTAATAGGCCATATTCCTAAATGCGTGAGGGCGCTCGAACTATAGGTGATTTGCACAGTGGAAAATGGGGGGAATCACACGTCCGTACGTAGGGGAAAGTTGCGTACGCGGAGCGCGGGCCCGTAGCGAGGACAGATTTTCATGAAAAGCAAATGTTTGGATGGCGTGTGTGCGTAGCGCGTTTTTCTGTTCGAACATAACGCAACGCGAGATGGGCGCAAGCCACTTGACAGCGCCCTCACACGTTTAGGAATACGGCCTATTGAGAAATGGTGACATATTTTCTTTAGCTCTGAATTTGGCGTTTAATTCATTATAATTCACCGTAAAATTACAGTGACAGTCTTCAAATAATGCAAATCTTTTTCTTACCTCCAGGATGTGTTTTCAGCCATCATTGCTCCAGGGAGCAAACGTAAAATGGATAAATATGTCCGCAGCGTCGCTAAGCCAAAAAAACCCAAGACTGAGACAAAGACCAGTCATCGTGATGAGGATTATTACATCTCGTACTATGCTCCGGACAGGCAGACAGAACAGGGGTAAGCAATTTAGCATAACTTACACAAACTAAACAAACGACACTGTTGCGTACTTAGAACACCAAGCTTTATAAAAAATATGTAACATGCAGCCGATTTCACGAAATTTACGCAGTTGCGTAAGCCCACTTGCGCAACATTTTATTGCGTAAGTTGAGCAACATTCTTCCGAAGATAACACGCAAGCTATGGGGCTTGCGCCATTTGTCAAAAGTTGCGCAAGCTGCGCAATGTTTCGTGAAATCGGCTGCTGCTCTGGAAAAAAGGTAGCATTATTCGCGCAGGCTAGGTCAAGTTTTTTCGACCATAAGAAGAAATCTACGGCAGATCCACGCTCATTAAAATACCAAAACACAATAGACATTTCTGGTGGTGCCCAGATACCGCCTGGAATGACCGTGTTTCGCCAGGAATTTCCATTTTGTTTTGGTATTTTAATGAGTGTGGATCTGCCACAAATTTCTTCTTATGGTCGCAAAAACTCGACTTAGCCTGCGTGACTTATGCTACCCTTTTCCAGCGGGTCACATATGTTTACACTTGAGCCAATTTTCATGCTCTGCTGCATATAAATCATCTGTATTTTAGTGTTTTATGAAATTGTTTAATTCTACAAGTTGTAGGAGTATATGGGAGCGCGTGTGGTCTAGTGGGTATGAAGCGGGACTCCCAATCAGAGGTTGGGGGTTCAAGCCCCACTTCGACCAACGTGTCTGTGTCCCTGGGCAAGGCACTTAATCCCAGTTGCCTCGTCAACCCAAGCGATATATGGGAAGCTGTTAAGGGGAATGCTACAATCTAACTGCTGATAGGGTTGTGCGCCTGACCAGCAGCCACCTAGTTGAAGCGAAATGGTTCTGGTGATTCCCTGATGGCAGCGGTAATAATGGTAATTATGGCTATACAAATCTAATAATTATTATTATTATTACCTGTAAGTTTGGGCCGATAGCAAATTTTACCATCGTGATATAAATTATGGAAAAAGTATACTGAATTCCCACCTTTTTTTTTGATGTAATAAAAAGTACAGATTTGTTGGCCTATCATTCAATGGATATGAATATGAAACAATAATTCAAATTGTTTATTTCGTTTTGAGATAAGGCTCTTCACATATTCAAGGCAGAGGCTCGTCAGCAGTACGCGTGCCAAATTCGTGCCATGAAATACGCAGCTCCATGCTTTTGCTATGGAGCTGCGTATTTCGTGGCACGAATTTGGTGCACGCGCATTGCTGACGAGCCTGTGCCTTTCATGTCTGCATATTTTAATTTATGCAAATTTCACTTTTGTATCCTAGTTTGAGCGTTGGGTTGACCTTTGACCAGCAAGCAGAGGTCGCCCTCTTAGATTTGACTCAAGACGACCCTCACGGTATGATCAAACAGCGTGGTCACGTCAAGTGGTAAGTGGAACATCCATCATGTGGTCTTTTGGACCAGTTTCTTTATGGAAAAACTAGCTGCTGATTTGTTTCTATACATCCTGTCGAATATATTGTGTTTTATCGGTTCAGATTACATTATGAATGAAGTTCGTAAGGCCAAACAAAATAAATGGTGCGTTTACGGTAACGGCCTAAAAAAATCCAGGTAGGTAGGTAGGAAAATAATTTTATTTTGTCATTTTGTTTTACATTTCAGTTCATGCATTTGCGTGTTGTTTTGCAATGTTTGAAACTCACTATTAACACTATTAACCGTGTTCATGTACAAGTGTAGAAAATGTTATGTTTGTTGGAAATTATTGCAAATAGTGCTCATTTAAAATTATCAACTTGACAATTGGCAATAAAAAGTTTGAGGTCGGTAATTTGGTCTCAAAAATTCCAGGTAGGTCGGGTTACCGTAAACACACCATTTATTTTGTTTGGCCTAATGCTTAACATTAGGTAAATGTTTACAGTAATTTTATTCTTCGGATTGTCAAGTAAAAAGCAAGTCTGGCTGCAATTTTTTTACTGATTTTTAATAAACCATTTAAATTTCAAAATGTCACAGTTGCATGGTAAATTAAAATTGTAAATCTTTGTTTTAGATAAAGATAAGGACTTTTGTCAAGAATTTTATAAAGGTTTCAAATGTCCATTTTGAACCATTCTTATCGATAATTGATTTGATTTCTTTTTTAGGGAGAGGAAAAAGATGCGATTTGTCAACGAGATCGGCCGAGAAGGTCCCAAGAAAATCAGAACAGAGAGTGGGGCTCTCATCCCCGCATCCTACAGGAAGAATTTGTATCCTTTAAACAAATATAATTAAGAAAAACAAATATTGACAATTGCAGAAAGGTGTTCTGTACTGATGAGGTTTAAATTCACCTAAAAGTTATAAAGAAATAATGCTTTGTATGGTGGAAATTGATCATGTTCACAGACGCCATCTTCGTAGGAAGAAATGCTACGGCATATTAAACGCAATCAGTTACGCGCACACACATGCTGTAACATGTTCCAAAAACGTGCGCGTGTTGCTCGAAATTTGTATGAAATACGGCACAGCCGATGCGCGTCACAAAAAAATACGCTTAAAATTCTGATGCACGTGGCAATTTGTAGAAAGCGACATCATTTGAACGTGATTAATACTGGGAAACTGTTGGATTGGTGTGTACACCGGAGTTGTAGTCGAGTCTTTCACAAGTCCAGTAACAAGAAGCAAAGGATGAACACGCACAAAAGAATGCCTTTGTTGGAGTTCATTTGAATAGCTTGTGACTTGAATTAAGACCCAGGGACTTGTGGTAGACTTGTGAAGGCTTGTAAGGACTTGTGATGGACTCGACTACAACCCTGATATACACAGTACAAATGCCTAGACTTGGAGGAACGGGGGGAAGGAGAAGGGGAAGGGGCACGGGCACTCCAATAAGAGTTTGATGAATTACCATGCACGGACACCCAGGATTTTCCTTGTTATCGCATGTAAACCATGTAAAAATGTTAGTTTGATGATAAAAATGTGAAATTAGTAGGGGAAAAGTGTCATGAATTTACTAAGGAAAAACTGATTTTTTAATATATTGTTTTAGAGTTGTCCCATAGGTTTAGTGTATGGGGTCACAGTGGGTGTCCGTGCATGGTAATGTTTTCTGTACACAGTCACTGCCTCTAGTTGTGTAGTACTTCCTTGACCAGTGGTTGTTAAGATACAAAGATTGGTTAGAGCGAAGTAAAGCTGAAGCTCGGGCACAACTGGAGGAGAGTGATAAAGAAGATGAAGTTGATGAAGATCAAGGACAAGCAAAGCGAGGTAATGTAGAATGACAATATTATTATTAATTCTTTCTGGTATTAGGCGGGGCCCGGGCCCTTAAATTGCAAGGGAAACGGCCGGCCTTGCGGGACCCATTTAGACAGAGTGCCGTGTGTCTGGGGGATCCTCCATAGCCTGCCTCCCATGGGATTTTCCTGGAAAACTGCCCAGAATCAGTCTACCGTAGTACTTCTATACAATGGTTCTTCATTCATTTTGAAATGTCTCTTATTCTTTCCCAACGTGATAATTGTTTCTTCTGACTCCAAGTTTTTACTTACTCCACAATTCACATGATTATTGTTGATTACTACCTATTGTTTTATATATTTACATATTCCCGCCGTGAATATGGCCACTGATGCCGGCACGGCGCTAAACCCAAAACTCACTCACTCTTTTTGGTATTGAAACTAAGGATTCTTTAAAAGTGCCTGAGGCACTGTAGCTCGTAAGCCTGAGGAAGCATGTGAAGAGAAGACGATGAGGAAATGCTCACTTTTAGAGGTGGGAGGAAAGCCCCTGCACAATTCTGTATAGGGGAAAACCCACGGAATCAAGCAGGGACTGAGAACCCAATCCACATACTGACCTGGACGTGATTCGAACCAGGGCCACAGAGGTGGAAGGCGAGGAAAGAACCGCTACGTCAACCTGATTCCACATGAATTATATGATGTAGTCTAGCAAAATAAATCATTAAATGAGATATTTTAGTAATAAAACACTGAAAGTTATTGAGAGAACAAAAATCTGTAAGTTCTGAACAAAAAGTGACATTCACTTTAGGTTTTCACCGAAATTACCTAAAGTTAGGTTTTTACAGAAAACTGGACATTAGCACAAGGATGTGAGGGGTGTGGCCTTCTTGCCCCGCCCCTCAGTAATGCCGTGGTCTTTAGGAAAACTTCAGGACGAATATGACTAATTTTTCCTTTTTTTGCCTTGCAGCTAAGTTCTCAACGCTCGGTTTGAGTCGTCACATGAAGAACAGAATGAAATCCATTGCAAAGACATCGGCAGAAGCATCAGAAAGAACAGAACACAACAAACCGCTACCAAGGAACAAACAACAAGGAGCCTCGGACCGGTCAAAGGGTCCCAGACAGGAAGTGAAGACAAGAGAACAAGTCCTGAAGGTGCGACGAACGAAGGAACGAAACAAAGCACGGAATATCACTAAGAAGGACAGACAAGAGGCGATTAAGAAGAAAATGGAAGGTCGGCAACAGGCGTTGGTCAAAAAGTCAAAGTCCAACAAGAGGAGGTAGAATGGTTGCTGCTGTGTCAAAGGTCAGTTATCAAGGTCAGAGGTCAGCCAAGTTTGTGGGAAAATTCAATTTTTTGGGACACAAAACACTGCTTTGTTGATGTTTGATAATGTCTTGTAGCAACACAAGAAACATGAATTTTCTTCAAAACCAAATTTCATCAAAGTTTAAAATGTTTTTTTATTATAAAGTTGACATGGAAATATTCGCGTACAAGTTTCGTTACACATGACTGCACACAGCGTTTGTGTTCAAGACAGTTTATTCGCACTAAACGTGTTGTCCCTTTAATGAACCCAAACCAGACTGAATGTGTTTAAAACCAGCTTGGGCTTTATCAGGGGCGTTCGAGATGCTTACACCGGGTAACACCAACTTACACCGGAGCGTTCTTTTAGGCATCACGTGATACACAAGTCTGCCCCGGTGGCAGCCACCACTACCCGAGCTCGCGGGCGGGTCTGTGGTGTAAAGCAAGGTGTAATGACGTCACCTAGTAACCGCGAGTAGTAAAACATGGCAGACAGTTTGGAATCGCGACGTGAGTACGAAGAAAAACACTTATTTATGACACAAAATAGGAGGGAATAGGGCTGTAAATACATTTTGCTGAATCAGTAGATGTCTGTGGGCATTGACGAAGTTTATTTCAGTACTTTAGGGCTACTATTTTTGCGTAGCGTCGGCTTAATTTTTCATCCTGAGTCAAACGATAACGGCGTTTATAAAGCCCCACCCGGCAACATCCTTTGACCACGTGTTCCCAGAATTCAAAGCGAGACCCTGTGTCGTTCGTTTTGCATCTTCTGGGGGCTTCCCCCGGTGTAAACACCCTGTTACCCGGTGTAAGCGTCTCGAACGCCCCTATCGTCCGTTTAAAATCACCCATGTGACATGCTCTCTACCAATGAGAACGTGTGAACTGTTTTTATGGTATTTATGAACGGGCAAAAAAAAACACTTCCGCTTGATTTTTTGCTTTGCCTACCTACCTCCACATCTACATAATTCTTTATCAATAAATAATAAAATAAAACTGAACAAATCTCATGTGTTAAGTAGCATGCCGTGGTATTTAATAGATGTTGAGACAGAGCATTACAGAGATGTCTTGCCTGCAAAACAGTACAACCTAACTGGCAGAAAATTACAAAACTCGGGTAACATTTGCTACAATGCTTTCGATAAGTTCACATCAAAAATTAAATGCTGTAAAATTGGTCAAGTATTCCAAGCGCAAGCCTCAACATTTGTGTTAGAAATTTCAGTTAAGATGCACCACAAGTTCACATTTTAAATTAGTTATATTTGAAAGATAAATTTAGAAACACAAGAAAATTGCAGTGCCACAACTGGGATTTGAAGCCAGGTCCGTGGCTTACATGGCCAATTGCTCTATACCAACTGAGCTATCTGGGCATCCCGCAATCTCGTGTTTTCCCCTCTTCTTGTAGCCAATTGGTTGGCATGGATTTGCCCCACTGCATTGGGGGAAAAAGAGTGGCAAACAGGAGATTGTTGTGGTGCTCCGGCGGGATGCCCAGATAGCTCAGTTGGTACAGCAGTTGGCCATGTAAGCCAAGGACCTGGGTTCGAATCCCAGTCGGGGCACTGCAATTTTCTAAATTTATCTTTCAATTATCAATCCTGTCATATATATACATTTAGTTATATTTGACGATATATTCAAAGTTCTGAACCCCATAAACATTTCTTAATATCAATTTTCTTTTGCTAATTAAATATTTCTCGCTTGTCGGAATATAGTCTCATACACAAGCCCAACAATTAATACTTTTTGTTTAATACTCTGAATAAAATTGAAACTCAACATTCTAAAAAGAAAACTTTCAGTCTCAGTTTGTAAGTGGATAATTTCCCTACGCAAATGTTCAGTAGTACCAGAATATTTACGATGAGACGTTCTTTTATTTAAACACCAACTTCATAGTAAAAATGTCATTTACACAACAACCCTGTAATACTGTTTTTTTCAATCACGGCACACTGCAATATTAAGAGATAAAGACTTTAATAATAGGCAGGTTTCGCAAGCCGACGGATATGTTGAACTATCTGTAACCGTTAGCGGCATTTCTGTGGTTTCGCAACTTCAAAACTACAGCGTGTTTGCTAAAAGGCGTCATTTCCGACAGCGGGAAAACTACCCTGCACAACACGGCTTTGATGCTAATTTCACTTTTAATCCAAAGCTTTCAAATGCACAAAACGTTTGTAGACATTCATACTTCTTTTTCAACCTGGCTACGTAAACACAACGAAAAATGAGGGAAAACACTAAAAATCTGAAATTTCACTACGCGTTTAGTGCTTACGCATAACGAGCACTTTCAAACGAGCAGCGGATAGTGAGACGTGTATGAAGTCGCGATATCCATATCCGTGGGCTTGCAAAACCTTTATAATGTGCCCTAGATGAGCTTATATAGCCTCTATGATCTTGGGTTAATGGGGTACAATTCCATTACTAGTTCATATTTCTAAATCGATGCGAATTAATAGAACATCAAACACATACAAAGCTGACAACCCTCCCGGATTTTGCAACAGATTCTTCAGAAAATGACTAATTTTGTGAGTCCTGACATGGATAAAAACCCTCCTGGATTGTCAATTAACAATCTTGGGGACTTGTAGATGTGTTTGGAGTCACTGAATGAACCCGTCTTCCCCAAAATCTGGGAGGGTTCGCAGCTCTGCACCTAGCACAGAAAATCTTTTATATTTATAAATAGTGCATTTAGGCTTGGGCGATTCCATTTTCAAAGCAAAAGTTGGCGCTAAAATTTGAAACATAAGGCGCTTTCACCGGGGGTCAAAAGGTCACGGGTCACTATTGCTTGTCCTCCAGATCAGGAGAGAACAAAAGAGCCACGTGGAAAAAACGTTACTGCGTGTTAAATGCCATAAAGTACGCGCACGAACATGTTCCAAACACGCGCTTATTTTGCTTAAAATCTGTTCGGAATACGGCACAACTGTTGTGCTCAAAATCATGATGCACGTGGCAATTTGTAAATCAATTTAAAATCGATTCCAGTAAGGATTTGCCCAAGTGCAATGAATGGACCAAAAACACAATGACGTAAATCTGTTGACGTTCACTTTCCTATAGACCTTTATCACAGTGCGTCCATCTTTGTCTTGTTCCCCATAGTACTGTCAGGTATGATCAGCGCGATGGCTTGTGTAATCTCCCGTTGAGAATCACTGTCCACGCTGCGCTTTCTTGATCACGCAACGCCTGTGCCATTGTGATGCACACAATGAACAATTTCAAAATGGGACCAAACTATTTTTTCTGCAAGCCTCGCTTTGGTTACGTTTATTTTAATAGGTGATAAAGTTCTATGGCCTTACGAATCTTTTGTCTATTTGGGCCAACTTAAATAAAATGGATACAATTTTACTACCTTGACAACTCCAACCCAAAGTAATACAAATAACTTAATACCTTGTAAATTAACATAAAAACGCCAATAACAACTTATTCCTTTACAACCAACAAATCTGGATACAAAATGTCATTATAAATTCAAAATCACCCTATTGTGTTCCTCACAAAATGCTTTGGCTTGAATAATGCATTATCAAATCAAAAAGGTTTTACGATGTTTAGCGTTAGCGCGCATTACTTTCAAACCTGCGCCCAAAGCTTTTTTTCTTCTTCAAAAACACACAAAAAAATGTTTTCTTTAGCGCACATGTCATTTTCAACCCTGTATGTCAAAGGTTTTTTATTGGGTTGAGTGCTTCAATTAAAAACATGCCTGTTGGCTTCATGTCAACTTGACTTCATTGCTTGGAAACCTCTAACCTCTCAAAAAAACCTGCATCATTTTGGGAGACTTCAACTTACGCTAAACAGTTTTGTTTTTTTAGGCCAAATATCGATTCACTAACACAAAAAAAAACCTGTTTCGTAGCAGTACACTCTGCAGCACTTTCCTCAACTCAACTTAATACAAACGGAGGAAAAACAGATTCAGCTGACGTGGCAGTCTTGCAATGTCTGTTGTTCCTGAATACTTGCGCATAAATTAACGTCTTCATGTGGCTTTGATCTTCCAAAGCTGAAGATAAAGGAAATAAAACATTTTGTGGAATTATAAACCCGGGGGAAATCTGATTCACGTTTTGGAGACTGCAACCATTGCTGTGGTCGGGTATTTTGCCAATCAAGCTACAAACAAATGCAAAATTAAGGGGCACTGTGGTCAATCCACAGGTCGTGGGTTCGAATCCCAGCCTGGCTTGTCTATGGTGCGTGTGCTCTTGGGCAAGGCACTTTGCCATGAATTGCCTCTCTCCACCCAGGAGGAAATGGGTACCTGTGAGGGTAGAGAAAGCTGATGTGTTTGATTAGTCCCTGTGCGCATAAGCTGCACGGGACTGTATACTCCCCAGGGAGCTGAGAAAGATTAAGGAATGATATTACTGAGCCCAATGACCAGGGGTAATAATACAGAAAGCGCATTGAGAGATCCGTTGGATCTGTAATGCGTTATATAAGAACTGCCTATTATTATTATTAAATTTTGTAACGGTTGACACAGATGACGTGCAATTAAAAAGTGAAAATCAGGCACGGGAAATTTAGCATAGAGATGTATGACGGTGCGCTAAATCATGTGTAGTAAGCACAATACGATCAGTAACACACGCAGAACCATAAGCAACAAATGGTTCACGTATGTAATTGGCAAACGCCGCCCTTAAATTTTCAGTCGGTACTTAGTACACTTCTTACCTTCAATTTGAATCCCAGCATCTCGGTAAGTACCCCCGAGAATGCCGATAGTACGACGACTCTGGTGATGTTGTATATCACTGGGTTCATGGCCATTCCGGCAATCTTGAAGGGCGTCTCAATTTCCTGCAGGATAGATTGCAGGATTGGGGAAAACTGTTACAAACGGCGTTATCTCCATGTGTATAAGTGGGGTGTTAGGGCCGAGCAGTCTGGTGCGTCGAACTTAAGTTCCTGTGCTAGTACTAGAATGTAGGTTCGATTCCGGGCCGCGCGCGACGGGTTGTGGCACCTGTGCCCTTGAGCAAGGCACTCGACCACACTTGCTCCCATTCCTGTAATTGGCGGTACCTCCGCTGTTGGATGTGGTGAATAAATAAATAAGTCAGCTCAGTACTTCATCTACATTTTGAGAAAACAATGTAAAACTGGATCCATGTTTTCAAGAAATTGTGTGAAGCCACTGTCCTATTTAGATTGGTTCCATCGGGTTTCCTAGTTATACAGGGCCTTAGTTGCCGAAGATGTCTTAGAATTAACAACAAATAGCAAATGAGAATTGTCTATTACCTTGAGTAGCTTAGATGCCAGCTTTAAGACGTTGTTCACCAACATCAAGTCCTCTTTCTTGTGAGGTTTCTTCTCCATGTGCAAGTACAGATTGATCTGATGGTAAACAAGAGTTAAAGTATCACATTAATGAAGTGCTAATTATCGTGCACTTGGCAATGATGAACATTGGACCCTTTGTGGTTTGTGTGGGAATTCATACCTTGATATCACCACAGATTTTGGCATTACTTAATAATTTGTTGGCGGGAGGACAAAATTACAAGGGCATTACGTCAAAGGTAGAAAGATAACCATTACCTGTTCAGTTAGCAGCACGGAGGTATTGCGGAACTTCTGGTTGATGTTTGAGCCCAACGTCATGAAGCGAAGGAGAAACTCATACAGGACGTCAATGCAATCGCTTTTCAAATACATGTACAAGGGCAATACATCAAAGGGAGGCATCAATGACAATGTTACCTGTTCAGTTAAGAGCACGGATGTATTACGGAACTTCTGATTGATGTTTGAGCCCAACGTCATGAAGCGAAGGAGAAACGGACTCGTACAGAACGTCCATGCAATCGCTTTTCAAATACATGTACAAGGGCAATACATCAAAGGGAGGCATCAATGACAATGTTACCTGTTCAGTTAAGAGCACGGATGTATTACGGAACTTCTGATTGATGTTTGAGCCCAACGTCATGAAGCGAAGAAGAAACGGACTCATACAGAACGTCCATGCAATCGCTTCCCAGTTGAATAGGTGGGTTAGAAACTTGAACTCTTTCTGTAGCATCTGTTGGGAGGGAAATTTGAAAGAATTGTGGTCTAGTGGGTACACAGCCATGCTCATGATCAACAAGTGATAGGTTCGAGCACCCACATGTACCAACATGTATGCGTCTGTGTCCTTGGGCAAGGCACTTAATCTCAATTGCCTCGTCAACCCAAGCCATATTTAGGGAGCCGTTTGAGAATGTTGCAATCTACGTGCTGATAGGCTGTGTGTTAATATGACCGTGCAGCCACCAAGATGAATCAAGATATTTCTGATGATTCCCTGCAGGATGTGCATTCTACAAGAATCTAACATTACCCATTTGCTAATAACTATTGCTTTGAGATTTCCCTTGTTATAAGCAATATGTTGTATTAACAGTACCTCTTATTGTCAAGATTTGACATGTGTTTTGTACTAATCACATTCTGTTTATTGTTTCAATCAATTATGATGATGATGGTAAAAGCTGCTTACCTCAACACAAAGTGCCGACAACAAGCAGAGAGTAAGCATGAATGCAGACGACACGATGACATCAATAGACCGTTGAGGGCCCCGTTTCTGCAACAAAACAAAATACGACGCATCAAAATAGTTTCTGTAATGTCGTAAGTTGGTGCAGTGTGGGAATTTTTTGGAGGCCGTATTCTCAGTGCCATTTTGCAATAATCCCATTGATTTTCTAATAGAAGTGCCCTTTTTAAACTTAAAAATGGCAGTCACCCCCCCCCCTCCCCGCCTTCAGTGAGGACATTCCTACCCTGTTGGTGTTGAAAATCGGAAGGCTTAGAGCTAAATTAAGTGTGTTGGCTTCTCTGGAGTTGTGAATCTGTTTTAACACACTTGTGAGGTACCCCACAAGGAACAAAGGTACCCCACAAGGTTTGACCAGTGCTTTACCTATGGGAAGAGGTTTATTTTTTTTTTTTTTCAATTTATTTATTTCAATTACTAACAGCGGAATGACCGCCACTTACAGGGATAAAGGGAACAAAGGGTAGACAAAGGGAAGTGTGGGAGGGTAACAAAAGAGGTACCCCATAAGGGTGTAAAAACACGGTTGTGTGCACTAACCTTGAGGAACGACCGGAGCGACAGCCACGCTTTGATGTTGCTGACTTTATCCAGTCTGAAGTGTGGAAGACCCGACTTGCGGGATCGGCGGGTTGAAGTAAGGTGGGAGAAGTACTTGGCAAACAGGCACCGCTGTTATATAACGAGACAATAAATTAATATGGACTAGAGCTTTATAAAGAGCGTCTAAAAATCTTGGTAATTTGAGAAATATGCGGTTTATTACCAAGGCACTGATTAACCAATTACTGTGGAATCGCTTTTAAGACTGTTCTGCTTCGGTGATTTAATCCAGATCGAAGTGGACCTGTTTGAACAAAGTAATTCACACAGTGAAATGTGACATTTTCTCTTTCTGGGAAAATCAATGCAGTTAAGATGAGCTATTTGCCAAACAGCCCTAGCAGTACATGAGCTCAGGGAGGCACTTCAGACAGTGGCGCACCCTGCCTCAGTGTCTCCTACATACAGAGGCCGACGCAGTCAGCCTTGCCACAAGAGATGATCAAACAGGTTACTGACTCAACATTTCAAAATGGTTTTGGATCTAACATGGAAACCATTTCTCAATTTCATGAAATGACCCCACTGTAAAAATGTCAATCTTCACAACTTCTTAAGACATTACCTGTTTGTACGTTTTCTCGGCAACCGACAGCAAGAAAAAGAACATGAAGCTCAGAGCAAATCTCTCCAAGCTGCAGATACCCACTATGATGTACGCTGCGGCGTTGAGTTTGAAGGATGATAGCGCTCTCCGTAGCCAATTATAGGACAGCCAGGAGAATTCAAAGTCAATTAACGACACGCCACGCAACCTGACGGACAAAAATTGACCTAATATCAACCGGGCAGCAGAAAAACTACATTCCTACATTGAATAATGAAAGCCTACGAAGGCTTATAGATGCTTAAATTTGTCTGAGTTAGTCTTAAAGTGCTACCATCTATACTTTTTTGTTAATCTACAGACTAACATGGCTGTTGTACTATTTTATCTACATTGAACAAGAATCTACTAAACGGTAATAGCTTCCAACTATACTTTATTATCAACATGAGATGACGATGATGCAGTTTTAGAAGTGGGAGGAAAACCCCCAGAAAAATCTCAAGTAGGGACTGCAAACCCAATCCACATACACGCCTAGGAATCGAACCCGGGACGCCAGAGGTGAAAGGTGGGGAAAGAACCACTACGCCAACCCGACCACCCAGTACTCCCCACAAGCCTTTTTCCGGGTAGTGGACAAACTGTGAGCACCAAAACACAGCCCACTCCCGAATAAAGTCGGTTTATTCCCCTATGACCTCTGACCTGTAACTGATGGGTATGCTGGCCAGTATGATAGCACAGAGGGCGCCAATCATGACGTAATAACAGCTGCTCCGTGTGTTGTGGACCTTGGTGTTGATGTAGCAGCCGATTTCCAGTACGGTCAAGTCGGTCTTCTTACACTCGTTGCCTTCGAAGATACGGACACGAACTGCAAGAGTAAACAAATTTAACGGAGGCTGTTACTGCTGACATTTTCTTGCTGTAACTTATAGCAACTCGGATGTTGAAGTACTCGTACTTGTACTCGGTTGGCAAAATACTCAGACTAAAATGATACTCGGCAGTCCTTGATTACAACGCTGGCTATAAGCGAGTTTTTATTTTTCATTTTGCCCACACTTTGATTCAGGAATAACAAGGTTGTTCACCCACACTTCAAACAACACGCAAGTGAAATACTGAATAAGCTCGGACATACTTTTCTCGGTATTTGTGCACACACTCGGCGTGCTAGTAACAGTCGCTGGTAGAAGCTTGAATGGGTCTTCAAAATGTAGTATTTCATCATTTTTCTCATTTTCCAAGTCCGATGATTCACTCTCGCTAGATTCGCTGGAGCTTCCCGAGGAGGACACTTCCTCAGCGGTTTCTCCCCAACTTGGGTCATCCATGTCTGAATCGCCGGAACGTGGTGGACCTCGAATGTGAGAATCCTGGATAGAAACAAAATTGCCAACAATTGTGACTCGTCAAGTCGGACCGAGTCAAGTTGTTACAACACTTCCAGAAAGTAAACTCCTCAAAAAAAGTTTGGAAAGTCAAGTTTGACTGACGATTTCTCTCTTGTTACTAAATCATTTCCCTTAAATTTGGTATCATTGGAAAGCCCTGTTATTCCTCTTTACAGTGATGTGTCATTTGTTATGATTAATCAATTGGGGGATGTGCAGTATAGCGGAATACAGGGGTGGGTGGAAAGTGAAATGTCACAAAATTCACTGCTATTGTCATGCAGTGCATTCCCCTTTTGCTTGGAGGATGGGAATGTGTCAATGCACTTTTTGACAATAGCAATGCATTTTGTGACATTTCACTTTACACCCGCCCCCAGATTCAGCTGTGCTGCACATCCCCCAATTGCTTAATCATAACAAATGACACATCATCGTAAAGAGAAATAACAGGGCTTTCCAATGATATAAAGTTCAAGGAAAATTATTTTGCACCAAGAGAGAAATCGTCAGTCAAACTTGACTTTCCGAACTTTTTTTGAGGAGTTTACGTATGTATGTGCCTTTCATTAACCGTGATTTACAATACAAAGACCCTGTTTGTACTCATTGGGAAAATCACTTGATTCACTTGATTTAATGAAGATAAGAATCGCTTCACTTCATGAAGCAAATAGCTTCATTCAACGAGGAATTTGCTTCATTCGACAAAGCAAAATTGTAATGTGTACGTTCCCTTCCTTCGACGAAGCGATTTAACACGCAACGAGATGGGGAGCAGCTTCATTCACTTACCGCCGTGAGCGATTTGACTTGCCGCAACGGTCGCGACTCGATATCGGAATCGTTAGAGCTGCCGTATTCCTGGCATTTCCGTCGTCCTTTTCTAGCCCAAACCCGGCCCCGTACGCTTCGCTCACGACCCCCTCGTTGTTTGGTCTCGTCCGAAGGCCCTTCGCTATCTGATGCATGCTGGGGATTGTCGGATACGTCATCGCTGAAGTGACCAGGGGACGATTTGGGGAGTTCTTCTGTCAAGAAAATCAGAAGAAAGAAATTAGTTCAGTATATATTAATTGCCTATTTTGTAAGATATATACATGTACTACTAATTTTGATATTATTTTCTGAATGTTGGAAATCATTTTATAATGGGTCATAATCCCGGAAAATAATCACTTATTGGAAATTATGCAAGCATTTGTAATATGTTTTCTAGCACAAGGGATTAATAAACATATATTATTACGTTATTTTGTTATTTTTGAATTTAATTTTTTAAATTTAATTTAAATTTTCAGCACTGGATTGGTATATTCTGCTTTGTGATGGGTGACCTACCTATCAGGGTGACCTACCTATCAGGGTGACCTACCTTTCAGGGTGACCTACCTTTCAGGGTGACCTACCTTTCAGGGTGACCTACCTTTCAGGGTGACCTACCTATCAGGGTGACCTACCTATCAGGGTGACCTACCTATCAGGGTGACCTACCTATCAGGGTGACCTACCTATCAGGGTGACCTACCTATCAGGGTGACCTACCTATCAGGGTGACCTACCTATCAGGGTGACCTACCTATCAGGGTGACCTACCTATCAGGGTGACCTACCTATCAGGGTGACCTACCTATCAGGGTGACTTTTGACCTTTTGGCACCTGGCTTGTGCAACACATAACCCTTTCCATCTTCAGTAACCTTGCTGCTATTTGATGACCCTTGACCTTTGACACCAGTTTGTTTTCCAGGAGTGGTGACCTCACTGACAGCGGAGGTGTGGTTTGAGAACATGGTAGTCGTGTTTGGGTCGTTTTGAAGCAAGTTTGGAAGTAGTATCTCGCCAGCGATGTCTGAAGGTACGATGGGTTTGCTAAGTAGCGTGAGGTCTTCCGCTGTGTATCCTGTTGTTTCATCACCTTCCATGCCTTGTATGTACTGACGTAACGTCTTGGACGTGCCTTGAAGACGCTGTCTATCGTCAAGACAACCCTCCTCCGCATTCTCATCCATTCTTTCAACGAGGCTTTCGCGTCTCCCTGTCACGCTGTCTTCGACGACGATCCCGGGTCGAGATAAGCGGCGGGCTAAATTGCGGCGGACTTGGCGCATCTGATATAACGTTTCGGAGGTGCAGGGGAGGGATTGGCTGCGGCGCATTCCACGTTTCTTGGAGTAGTTGGTGCCATCCTCGGAGGTGGATTTCCTGGCTTTGCTTTTGACTTGTCGGCTGAGGAAAAAAAATCCAAGCAACCAGTTTTGAAATAAGGAACTGTTAAACACCAATTTCTCAAAATCCCATTGTTGCAGAAGTCTAGAATCTCTTTTTTTCAGTGGCAATGACGAAAAAAGCAAAAAACACAGAAAATCTGCAAATTAGCTACCATTAACTTTTTTAAAATCTGGAAACTGTTTTGCTAGTAGCACTTAAAAAAATAAACGATTGTGAGAAAATGACCAAGAAAAACCTTCAGATGCTACAATTGATACATCATCCTCATACCTTCTTCGTGTCAATCGTCGTCTAAAAGCTCTGGATTTCTTAACGGTGGTACTAACAACAAGCGAATACACGGTTCCAAGTGCAGAGGCTAGAATGACTGGGGTGAATATTTCGATGAAGAAAATGGGCTGCAAGAAAAAAATAAGTCACTGGATTTAATCAAAGAAGAATATAATACTATTATGTTTGGTGCGATGAAGATATTTATCGCTGTTGCATGAGGGCGCTCACCAACAAAATTCTATGGTAATAGATCATTTGTTTTTTCAGCGGCACACCTCTGGCATGGTCTTCCTGACAGCATGCGTCAAATTCATTCCATCAGTAATTTCAAGTCCCAGCTTAAGACACATCTTTTTGTTCAGTATTACCAGACTTGATGCTCTTGATGATGCACTTTGGTTTTAACGTTTAATCTTTTTTATCTATGTACATGTATATGTATGTTATCGCTTTGGTTTTTGTTTTTATACTGTAAAGCACCTAGAGGCCCTGGCATTTGGCGCTATATAAGATTGCTATTATTATTATTATTATAAGATCACCCCCCTCCCCCCTCACCATTTTTTAAGAGCTTGCTACGCCTATGGTATTGGTAAAAAGGTACAAAGAAGAAAAGGTAAAAATATTGTGGTAATTTATGCAACACGATGTTAACAAATAAGTAAAATCGGTATTTTTTTCCGTATACATTGAACAAAGATTTTTAAGGAAATTACCTCCTGGAATCAACAGATAATGTAATTTTAAGATATACTTAAAAATCACATTTTCTACTCAAAAAATTGCCTTCAGTTAGTGCACAAGATAACCATTCACGCGCGCGTGCGCAGCGCCCTCTGTTGTCGCGCTTACGCACAGACCGCTTGCCGCTCCATTTTGTGCATGACTTTATGCAGTAATTTTATCATTTATTTATCTCAGAAATGCAACATTTGTGACGGAAGTGTCAGTGGGAAGTATATCTTAGAATCAAATAAGCTAAATCTTGATATTTTTTTCAATACCTGCTGGCCTTCCTTGGGGAAGTACACACAGTACACAATCACTGATAATACTTGGAGAAAATATAGCACAAACAAACAAACCAGCATCCATTTTGACAGCTGTTGTTTCCACCTAGTGATAAAGAAAGAGCAAACCATTAAGTATTAGACATTTAGCTTCTTAAAGATGATCTTACAATGGCAGACTTAAGCGGGCCTCCCACTGAGCGATTTTTGCCACGAATTAGCTACGATTGGGTACGATTGTGTGTAGAGTCTATAGGCAGTCTCCGATAATCATATCAATTCGTAGGAAATTCGTGGCAAAAATTGCACAGTGGGAGGCCCGCTTAAATGGATAACGCGTCAGACTATTGGGTGATAAGTCCATGGTAACAGCTACTGCGTTGTGTCCTTAGACAGACACTTTCACTATGAGCAACTAACAATGGAAATTGGGCACACACCATTGTTAATAACAGTGGTTTGTGCCCAGTTTCCATTGTTAGTTGCTCACAGTGTCTCTCTCCACCTAGGTGTATAAATAGGCCCCAGCAAATACTGGTTGGGAAATCCAATTAACTGCTGGGGCGTAGCAATGCTCCTATTCACTCCATGTCATAGAAACTGGGGATGAGTACCGGCCGTATGAGGCCAGCTTGGCGTGTGAAACAACTTATCATTGAACACGCCTCTGTTTCTACACGTACAATATAAAGACAAGTTTTCCACAATGGACAACAAACACAACTTTGAGAACAGTAGCGTGGGGTGTTATGGCAGAGCGGTCTAGCGCGTCGAACTCAAGTTCCTGTGCCAGCACTAGAATGGGTTCGATTCCGGGCCGTGACGGGTTGTGGCACTTGTGCTCTTGAGCAAGGCACTTAATCACAATTGTTCCGTCCTTCGGAAGGGATGTAAAGCCGTTGGTCCAGTGTGTTACATGTAACGCACTTTAAAGATCCCAGAGCATTCTTTCGTGAAGAGCAAGGGGAGGGATTCCCCGGTGTCTCTGGCCGTTTCTAATTCAACTTAGAAGTTGATAGTTATTCGAATATCTGTTAATTGATCCCATTCCTGTAATTGGCGGTTCTTCCGCTGTTGGATGTGGTGAATAAATAAATATATAAATAAATAAAAAATCAATCAATCAATTGAATAAACTCACCAATTAAAGAATAGAGGAACGAATATGACCCTGATAAGCCCCTTGCGAGCGCTGTCTCCCAGCGAGTGCTCTGGCTTGGCTTTGGTAAACGTCGACCCTGAAAGAGTCGTGCAATTCAATTTTTTGTTAAAATTTAGGCTGCCCTCTGAAAGTTTGCATTTTAATCACAATTTTAATTACATGAAATAACAAAAGTAACTTTAACCCTTGCTTTATTACTAAAATTATATTGAATTTGTAGACGTACCTCTGACGAGGTCGATGTCGATCAACTCTGTTTTCAGCCGGCCGGTGCGGAGCGGGATACTACTAGCTGCAAGACCCTGACATGAAGAGTAAAAATTAAAAAAAATTACCAAAATAATTCGGTCAATAATTTTACCACCAAGTACACGTCAGCTTAAAAGTACATGTAGTAAAATATTTACCAGTACATAGATAATAGACCATATCGAATAGCTGCCATCTTGTAGGACAACTTTTGTCACTTAAACTGTTCAACAATGGAAGCACAATATGTGCAACCATGCATGTCCTCAAGGAACAAAGAAACTGCCCTACAAGATGGCAGCTATTCAATACGGTCTATTGTCTGAACTTTTATAACCTCCTCAACACAAAGTGGCACTTATTAGTGTCCTCAGGCAAAGCACTTTACATTGTTTCTCTTCGTGCAGGTTCAGAAAGAGTATATCAAAGAAGTGTTTGGAGTCAAAAAACATGTTTGGACAATTCTGAGATGGACTAGCATCCCATCTAGCTTGGGGAAGGGGAGAATGGGGGAAGGGGAGAATGGGGGGAGGGGGAAGGGGAGAGAATGGGGAGGGGAGGTGAGGGGGAGTAATATTAATACTGTACCTGTATGTTTAGTTCTTTTCTTTCCACATTCTCCTCCCACAACTCTTTGTCGTAAGCACCAATCTGGAAGTATAATATAAGCGAAACTTACACAGTACTTTTTATGAATAAGGGAAATCCACAGAATCAAGCAATGACTGTGAGAACCCAATTCACATACTGACCTGGACAAGATTCGAACCAAGGCCAGAGAGGTGGAAAACGAAGTACTGCTATGCCAACCTGACTCCCCCCAAAATGCAGCATGCAAACATAATTTTTAATATGAATCTGGTCAATGTACCCGTTGGTCAATGTATCCGTTGGTCAATGTACCCGTTGGTCAATGTACCCGTTGGTCAATGTACCCGTTGGTCAATGTACCCGTTGGTCAATGTACCCGTTGGTCAATGTACCCGTTGGTCAATGTTAATGGTCAACGTACCTGTTGGTCAATGTTAATGGTCAATGTTAATGGTCAATGTACCTGTTGGTCAATGTATTAAATGGTCAATGTTAATGGTCAATGTACCTGTTGGTCAACGTTAATGGTCAACGTTAATGGTCAACGTTAATAATAATAATAATAATGAAAATTTATAATGCGCCGGTATCCATCAAAAAAGATGCTCATGGCGCAGCGAGACACATTAAAAATCTAATATCACAATGTTAATGTTAATGGTCAATGTACCTGTTGGTCAATGTTAATGGTCAATGTACCTGTTGGTCAATGTTAATGGTCAATGTACATGTTGGTCAATGTTAATGGTCAACGTACCTGTTGTTGAAAGCCAGATATTGCCTCATTTAGTCCAGCGAATCCAAGCATCTTTAGCTTCAATTCCGTCTGGTCAGCAGGACTTAGGACAATGAAGACACGCGACCCCTGACCTGAACGTGTACATCAGGCAATCTGACCAAATGTTGAACCTTTTTATAGTTGTATAGTTGTTCACCTTGTCCTGCAGTAATGCGAGTAATGCTTGATGAACTGCAGAATAAAAAGTTATGAATTTCGCTGTGTGTTAAGTATTTTCAAGGAAATTGTTGAATGTTTTTTACTCCTAAAATTACTTCCCTTCAAAATATTTACATTTTTTGGTGGTTATTAAAGTCATCATAAGGAGAGTAAGTGGCTACCAGTAAACGGAATTCTTTCTGAACAAAATTAGGCATGTTAGGAAAAAATACACCATTACATTTTAATAGTAAAACAAACAAATTTATTCCCTTCTAATTAATAAAATATACAATAGCCTAAATCATTCATTTGTATAGACCCTAATTAATCTCAAATTTTACTTTAGTTTTACTTTTGAAAGGTTTATTTTTCTGTGATGACCCACAGATTAAGATTGTGTGATGTTTCACATGTTTGAGTCAGGTTATTCTGCTGAAGAAACGTGAATTTCGGAGTGAGAAACTGTCTTCTTATTCCTTGAAAATACTTAACTTCCCTGTCACGAATTTCAATTTGTACACAAAAAACAGTGTTGAGTTTGTACACAGTTTCAATGGCCTATGCAAAACCATTGTTTACATTTTTGCAGACGACATAGCCGGTACGCATAAACACTTACTTTTCAATTTACATCACAGGATTTTCTCATCGATTTTGGGTCAGCACCCTCTAGCACGCCTTTAAGATTCCCCCTCGATGGAAAAACCGTCGACTGGGGCTCAAAAAGTGGAGAATTATGAGATCACAGAGGACTGAAGAAAACACGATGATTCGATCGAAATTATTATGCGCGAAAATTGCACGTTATGTTTGACCTGCATGACCGGTGACTCCATTTTTCTTTACAGGTTAACGTTGTTCACATAAAATTACGCATGCCTACGATTTTAAAATTTATATCCAACATTTTGCAGACATTTCATTTTAAAACATAAATCACAATCTACATAAATACATTTTATATCAAGATTTTATTTTTTTCAAATGCATTACGTTGGAAAAATAAAAGGGTTTCTAATAATCACCCCTGTAAAATAATAAACGATTCCAAAAACAGAAACATTTCTAATGTCGTGTAGTTGATGCAAAGGATTATTCAAGACATGTATGCAAGATGGCGCGGCTTGTGCACAGAGTATTCATGACTTTCGTCTTTACTCTGATTTTCCTAATTCTAATCGCCGTTCGTGTGGACAACAATTTAGAATGGAACTGGTTTTTAGTCTTCACGCCCATGTGGGTTTTCGACTTCAACGTAATGAGTTTAGTGGTCATAAAACTCATGAGGCATTGTCGAATAGGTTATGACCAAAGTAGTGACATTAATTTGTCCAAAGTTGACAAAGTGTGGTTCATGTGCTTAGTCGTTCTCAAGGCGTCTTTCCAAGTACTGCTGTGTGTCAGATTACAATACGCACACAATATGGCTTTCTACTGGGTGTTTATCCCATTGTGGATGATACTGCTTTCATCTTCTTTGAGACTTTTTCCATGGAGCTCAAAACTGAGATAACGAACAAATTAAACGACCGTAACTGTAGTAGGGCCTCACGAAACTTGCAAAAGTCAAACTCTTGCATCCTGAAGCCTGTCAACAGGAATATTTTACACTGCTCTGTTATCTACCAAAGCGTGTTTATCGTTCTCAGCTCAAACAGCCAAAAAGACAGTTTGAAAAAATACGCTGGTCTACTTCTGCATACTGAGTCTTCTCTAAGCATTTTCAAGCGCGACCTGTTTCTGCAAAGGCATCTTTAATATTCTTAAGCAGCTGTAACTGGAGCAGTAGTAAACTACATCATCTTGACTTTTTAAGACATTGCTCCCAAGGTATCATCACAAGCGATGGTCTTACTGCCAAAAAACAATTATACAGAAGAAAACCAGTAACAGACATGGAATTCGACCGAGCTGCATCCTCTTCCAACAGTGCCCCTTTATTAAACGCACGCCCTAACTCCTGCGTACAGTGGCCCTGTTGAAACAGGCCCAATTTCGTGGTGGAACAAGCGACAGAAATCTTGTCGCCTCTGCTGGACCAATCAGGATGCTTAGCAGTGCATTGCAGCATGATGGCGTTACAGTAGTGGTGTGCATCGGACGCTCTCATTTATAATGCAGCATCCAGGTTGAGTTAACAGACATCGAGGCAAGAGATTAAAGAGATCAAGACAAGTGAAACTCTCTCCAAACATTTGGCATGTGCTTCAACAACTATTACCTGTTTTGTTATGTACAGCATGATGCCTTGATTTTGTTCAGTACTTCAAAGGGCACCATGGCCAACATTTGTTTCAAATGTGCACTGGTTATTAGTGTATAGACCATATTGAATAGCCGCCATTTCATGGGGCACCTTTTGTTACTTGAACCGTTCAACAATGGTAGCACAATATGTGCAACAATGCATGTCCTTAAAGAGCTGATAAAACGATTTCTGAAAATCCGTTTTCTGCTCAAAATTGAGAGTAATGGTTATATGTCTTTACGAATTGTGGTTTTAATTTTCAAATTATCACTTGAAAATCACAGTAGTTTTGTTCGTTTTGGCCGTCATCGAATTAGAGTCATTGGCAAGTTTATCCAAAATCGGTGCATGCCACCGAGTGCGTGACGCACTTTAGGAGAGCTGCCTGTTCACAAAACACGGCGTAGGCTTCGCATAATGCATACATGGTACACTGCGTGTACACGCAGTATATTTGTTCGTGGCAGCCAACAAGGCTACACTTTCACACACTGTTAGTTCTCCCAAATGACGTCACACTCACAGCGTTGCTTATCCATTGCACAAGACAGACAACCAATACCCCATGCCCTCAGCGGCAAAATGTATCAGTTTTTAAAAGCTAGTTCACTTTTTGTATTCAACAATCGTGACTTTTTGCCCAAAAGGTCAGAGTGCCCGACAATGAAAATCACTACAAACTTTAACAAGAAAAGTTGACTTCTTTCTGCAATGAATAAAGCAAATTTCACTGTGTTCCAGGAATCGTTTTACTAGCTCTTTTAGGGACCAAGAAACTGCCCCACAAAATGGCGGATTTTCGATACGGTCTATGCAAGCCTCATGAAATTTATGAGGATAGGACATGCTGGCTAAGTGGGCCTTAGAACGTGTATATCTTGAAGGGGCATTGGGGCAAACTCAGCAGGGCATGAGGCCATGGTTAATGTTGAGGCCTAGGATAGGGCATGCTGGCCAAGTGGGCCTCAGAAAGTGTATATCTTGAAGGGGCATCTCGGCAGGGCATGAGGTCATTGTCCTTGGTTAATGCCTGGTGGTCTACCTAGACCTACATGTACAGAAACATTCTTGTGCTCCATTTAAAGCAGCAAAAACACTGGAGAAATTTTTAAACAGCTTGAAGATATCTCCTTATGAGATTTCAATGGGGAATTTCTCTGTATAACCACATTAAGCCCGCCGCACACCTTTGCGATTTACCGGATCATCGGACCACATACCGGAATAGTGTGCGCTGAAACAATTCGGGCCGGTTTGACCGTACTCTATAGACCGGAGCAAATCAAACTTGTTTGATTTTTCCGAATCTGATGGTCCGGTGTCCGATGTGCCGTTAACTTGCAAAGGTGTGCGGCGGGCTTTACACCAATGTAAAGACTATTCACATCAAATGGATTTTTGAGCACAAACATGCACACATGTACTTTATTGTATAATTTTCATAAAGTTAAAATTGATTGTGGGTGGAATACATTATTACTAACACTGCACAACTAACAATGGAACTTGGGCACACACCATTGTTAATAACAATGGTTTGTGCCCAGTTTCCATTGTTAGTTGCTCATAGTGTAAAATATGCTAAAAATAGATTGTCAATGGGCTGATAAGTTTACTAATAAAAAATAATATACAAAATACACCTTGTTAATAAGAGGTCCTTGGGCCTTCATATATTACCTTGTATTATCAGGAATGAAAACAATTAACAAAAGACGGTTGGGACATGAAATTGTCATTGTAATATAAGCAGAATGTTGTATTAACGGTGTTTTCAATATCAAAGTTCTGCTTATAAAAAGAACAGTTTGGGGTTGCAGATCTTTGTTAAATCTTCATTTTGCAAAATGTTCTATTTTGTCTATTAAAGTACATGTAACTGTGTCAGGGTTGCGGTCGAGTCCATCACAAGTCCCTGGGTCTTAATAGACCTTATGCACGGCAGCCATGACAGAGGGTAGGCACATTATGGATCTATTGTCGCATCATTTAAATATGAAAACCTGCCCTCTATCATGGCCGCTCTGCATAAGGTCTATTAAAGTACATGTAACCGTCAGGGTTGTGGTCGAGTCCATCACAAGTCCCTGGGTCTTAATTCAAGTCACAAGATATTCAATGAACTCCAACAAAGGCATTCGTTTGTGCGTGTTCATCCTTTGCTACTTGTGATGGACTTGTCACGGACTTGGGATTTTATCGTCTCTGGACTTGTGATAGACTTGTGATGGACTCGACTACAACCCTGAACTGTATCCTAGTTATATTAAACTTTGAAGCAGCATAACTCAGATTTAATGCATTTGCGTTAAACCTGCACCCTTTGTAGTTAAGAAAGTTATGTTCATTTAAAAAAAAATACTACATGTCAAACAAGAATTACATGTACAGATGAAACCCTGCTAGTTAATATTTAGTTTAATTTAAATCCAGTAAATCTACTCATTATGAATACAGACCTTAAATACAGAGAAAACTACTTGACCTATTGTTTGCACTTCAGTTCTGAGGTCACCGTACATTAATACACACAAAATAAATCTATGTTGCATAGCAAAACAAAGAAATTAAAAACATTGACTAGGAAGTTGCAGAAAATATATAAAGTTGCTACATTTTTTGCTAAGCTAATTAAAATATTCATTTCTATACTACATGCATCTACAAACTATTCTGACTATAATTTCATTTTGTATTGCCAAGATATTACATGTAGCTTAAATCCATTCCCTCAGGCCTCCCAGTGTGCACATGTATGTCAATCATTCGGTGTTGAGTTTTGTTTAAGCGGGCCTCCCACTGTGCGGTTTTTGTCACAAATTTCCTACGATTGGTTACGATTGTGTGTAGAGTCTATAGGCAGTCTCCGATAATCGTACCAATTCGTAGAAAATTCGTGGCAAAAATCGCACAGTGGGAGGCCCGCTTTAGACCATCAAGTAGTTAAGGCTATCACAAGGCACTGGAAATCCTTCAATAATTCAATCTATGGGTCAGACCCACAACCAGCGGATTGCAGGGCCTCGTGAACGACTTGACTACTTCTGATATCTGTCATTAACTTCAGATAGTCTTTACAAAACTCAACGCTAAGTCAAGTAAACATTGATATTTAAAAGCATTTGAGGTGGGGGTGGAGCATGGATGATACGCTCCTGGTGGAAAGTGAGTACATGTGTCAGAAGCGGGTGAGTGTATTATTTCTAATAAACCCTCATACATCTACAAACGGCACCTAAAGTCTACTTAGGCACCCCAAACTGTTCCCGATGATTGCGCATGGACAGTGCATGCCAATCCAACTGCGTAATCACCCTTGCTGCTCCCGACACCATGTGATCACCAATCGGTTCACCGTCCGCTGAGATCGCTTCATGGACTTTGGGAATCCCAAAGATGTTGGAGACGGGAAGGCAACCGACTTCACTCAAGAAACATCTAAGATGCATCGCTGCTCGCATGCCTCCGTATATACCTGCAAAAACAAATACCAGACTGGTGAGTACTTGACTTCAACCTTCGTGGCCTGGGATCGAATCCCATCCGGGTCAGTATCTGGATTGAGTCTTCTTTAAAGGCTAAGTAGGGTTGTTTTTAAGTAATTCCTGTGCCATTTGTAAGTACTGTAGTGTAGATTATTTAAAATAATTTACAAAACGGGCATGTCTTGTTATCGTAGTTCTCGTAATATTCAAGAAGATTGTTTAATGACGTAAGAAGGACACCAAGTCATTTTTCAACTCTTATTATCATGTTTGAAGTCTTTATGACCAGTTCTTTTTGGGAATAGTAGCCGCTGGTTTTACCGGATCAATTTTAAAGATATACATTTATTACCGGGTGAGTAGCAGACAATGGCCGAAGGCTTGTAGCTAAAAATAGATGTTGGGAAATGGTCAACCATATTGGTGAGGCCTGGCGGGATGGAATGGTTGTATTCCCCAGAGATGATTACGTAGGCGTCGGCTTCAACGATTTTCTTTTTCGCGTCTTGAAGTATTTGAGGTGCTTCAGTCTGATCCTTGTAAAAGTGCATTGCCTTCTTCAGAATTGGGAGGTCAAGCTCTTCAGCATCTGGAAGGTCAAAAGTTAAAGGGTCAAATGTGAGCAGAACTAGCAATGGTACATCACACCTAGAAATTTTCGAATGCCTATATGGTTCAAGTCGAGTTGGAATACGGGAACCTGTTTAATACGCACTATGCGCCAGCGCCAGTGCACTTGACTCCACGGACTTGGTTGAGATCGGATGATTTGTGCGAAAAATTTCATTTGTGAGTAGCACGCATTTTAACGAAGAGTGGATAATTTTTAAAAAGTTGTTTTTCTCCTATTATTCCTAAGTTTTTCCCTCTAAATTGAGAGTAGGCCTACTGGTAAAATATCTGTATAATATTTATAATTTTAATCTTTAATTGAATTTATCGCTCCAAAATTAAAATAACGCTATTTTTGTTAGCTGGGTTTTCACATCACGTGAGCGTGATTATGCTAGCTACTTCCCCCGTCGATCACTGCAATTTCCCGGCTACCACCCAACCCAAAACACGCCCTTATTAAAACCGCGGTTCACGGTGACTGATGCATGACGACCGACGCATGAAGCTTGACATACCCAGATATTCCACTTCATGGCTGTCATTTTTCTTCAGCTGACTTATCATGAATCTAGCCACTCTCTCCCCCAACCTGTTTTCCCTGCAGGTGCCAAGAAAAAGAACAACTTTCAACGGTTTTGCCATTTTTCCCTTGTCCCGAAAATGCGCGATATATCACGTCCGAGTCTGAGAAAAAAACTCATGTCATCGCTCCGCTTGAGGGCGCCATTACCATTATCTCTCAAACGTGCATGTAGGGGCGGGGCGTCGTCGAGGGAGTAGTAATCAGCCCACAGCTAGCTACTGACTTTACGTTATCTTTTGTTAGTTGCCTAGGCAATGGCTCTCCACTAAAAATCACTGAACCGTGTCCCTGTGCTTTTGCAATGAACAGGCAAGACAATGCCTTGGTTAGACTGTTCCCCGGCCCATATGACTGCTTGTAAAAGTTCCAACCCTCACCCCTCCCCCACCCCCCCCCTCCCCCCCACCCCCACCCCCCTGCTGCCCCACCCCCTAGGTAGGGGTTTGGTCACGTTTTTCATGCCCCAGGGTGGGGCATTTGACCCTTTGAAATAAAATTGTCTGTGTATTTGTATACAAGACGCGCATGTTTTGCACCCGAGTGGGGATTTTTGTCACATAAATGTTCCCCCAGGGGTGGGGATTTTATCACCCAAAAAGTGACAATCCCCACCTCTTAGGTGGGGTAGCCCGGGGAGTGGGGGAAACAATTGATAGGTGCATAAATAGTTTAACCAGTCTTGGCAAGACATTGGGCCGAATACATAAAAACCAGCAATTGCTTTTTCTATAGGCTCTTTATGACCCACAAGCAAAAGCTTCTAATTTAAAGCAAGAGCTAATTTCATCCAAGCATCTTCTGCAGCAAGATGGCGGCGAACATGCAGTTGCTTCATCTGGGGAGCTTTCCAATCCATTAATATAGATCAGTGCTTGCAGGTACAGGTAGGTGGCAAAACATTCCCCCTCAATTTCAGATTGAAACGCTTGACTGCGTTTCAAAGAACAGGATATAGCGAGCGAGCACCGACAGTCACGGTAGTTGGGCTTTGTTGGGCCTCGCTAATACACGGAGCAACAAGGTTAAACTGCATTGAAACGAATGACAAAAGGTTTCCATAAGTTGCAGACACAGTCGCCACAAACAAGTCCAATTTTTCTATCTTTTATTTCAGTTTCAGTACGGAAAACGTACGTGCAATAAATCAGTCAGTTCGGCTAATAGTGATCATGCACCGTGACATGTTTGTGGTAGAAAATACATCGACATGTTATTCCAAACTTACGGCTGAGAAAGTAAACGGCATTTAGTGAAAGAGAGCGAGCAAAACTTGTCTTACTAAACTGCTGAAAATGGAGGTAAGAACTTTAAACATAAAAACAAAATGGTGTGTATGGTTTTAATGCTGCAATGCGCAATGAGTAACTTTGGCGTCGTTAATAGAGACGTCCTGAAAATGGTAAAACCTGCATGTTACAACAATAAAACTATCATATTTTTGAAATGTGGAAATTTTAGCCATTAATCTGTCTGCAGGTGACGGTCCATTTTCTATTGTCGACTGGTGCTTTCGGTTATCCTGGAAGTCAGTGAATAACTACGTACATGAAGATTTTCGCGCCAAAACTGATGCTAGATAACTTACTCCTTTATGTATTTTGCTTTTTCCTATACGTGAATTAATCAGCACAAATAATTATATTAGCATCCGGGTCCTGGTATAGACTTTCTTAAAGGTAGTTTACATGATTGGTAAAATGTTAAAAACAGCGCGCTATTTCCACTGAACTGATAATTGAAAGCCTATGCCACCTTGTAGAAATCTCAGCCACACAGACGCAGTATAAATACTTCATGAAAAATCCAAGTATGTTTTGTTTGCATGAATTAATTGCTCCAAAAATCGCCTACATGCGATCTTTGGAGATTTAAATATTTTTGACATTTTTCTCATCAATGTGGGCACTTCAGTCGAAATAATTTCACAGGATGATTACTATCATAAGAAGTAAGCTGCGCTTGTATATAATAATTTAGTCATTTCTTTGGAGGGTAATTACCAAACCTGATCCTTACCTTTAAAGGCACAGGCTCGTCAGCAATTCGCGCGCGCCAAATTCGTGCCACGAAATACGCAGCTCCATGCCTTTGCTACGGTGCTGCGTAATTCGTGGCACGAATTTGGCGCGCGCGCATCATTGCTGACGAGCCTGTGCCTTTAAAGAGACGAATAAAGTGGTGTAAAATAATGCAACATGTGATGTCATTTTCATGTTAAATTCTCATGATCTGTAATGTAAATAGTGGTAAATTAAAGTCACTGTTTTGATTTTCAGAAGCAATTTCCAATCCAATTTCGTGTGGTCAACCAGCCCTCGTCAGCAGCACCTCGTCAGCAGCGCCATGCCCACACCGGCGACAGAGGGCGCTATACCCCATCTACTACGGGCAATGGCGGAAAGCGCACGATGACGGTTTTAAGAAACCCTAAACACCCAAAAAGCCTTTACGACGTGGAAGTGAGCATGAGAAAGGCCATCAAAGGCAAACCGGTGAAGCTGACCCCTGGGCTGTCATTCCCAGACCCCAAACTGAGGCCACTCAGTAATCCTCGAGCCCCCCGTTTTCATTTCGACTTCGACCCCGCCCCCGATGATTACAACTTCGTCCGCAATCCTCTGATTGGCGCAATCGAAGATGATGAAGACAACGTCGACACGCTGTCGCGATACATCAGTACGGCTGATTACGGAAGCAGTAGCGACAGCGACAATGACAAGGATTCGGTTGACGTCGGGCAATTTCCGATCCAAGACGACGATGACACACAGTTCGACTATCACCGCGACAGTCTCAGCTCGACCCAAATCGAAGACCAGCTGGAGTCTTCGTACCCGTCAGCCGGCAAACTTCGACCACACCGAGTCCGCGAAGCGGCGCAACTCATGGAGGCTCTGCCGCCATCTTTCGAGCCTCAGCCCCCGCCTCCTAGAGCCCCTATCGATCCGGTCCTCGTGATACCTCGTGCGGTAGTTAGAGAAGAAGAGGCTCATCCTGAACTAAGATCGTACAGAGAACAAATCAAAAATGGCGGCATCCCTTATGAGAACAACAACAATGTCGTGAACTGAGTTTGGTTTCTATAGGCCCTTTGCACCGGTAGCCATGACGGGGGGCATGTTTTCATATTTAAATGATGTGACAATACATCCACAAAGTGCCTACTCATGCGTGGCACACGGTGACAATGTGACTTCCCCCTAGCCCTGTCATGGCCGCTCGTGCAAAGAGTCTATTCTCCAAGTTTCCCAGCAGCTTTTGGAATAAAGAAGGAAAACGTGCACTTCACTTTTATTTGTAAATATGGCCGGCAGAAGATAACTAAAGCATATCATTGGTGCAGGTGCGTGTTTTCGCGATACGCACATTGCGCTTCATTTCAATTCACCAATAGTACGATTTTAATCGGTTGCCCATTTTGCACCAAAATACGCGATACGTTGTGTCAAGGGTGCTTCTCAGTTTCGTAAAAATATTGGCGAATTGCTAGCTAAAAAATTAGTGCATGTACAAGCGCGTCTTTAAAAAATCCTTAAAAATACCATATATTGAGCTGTGGTTTTGTATATTATTTTAAAGTGTAAAATAAGTAAACTATCCTAGAGTAAAATCTTGCTGAGCTGAACAAAATGTCTGATCGATCGAATAAGAGTATTTGAGGACAAGGCATGTACATTAGATGGGGAAATATTTAGGTATAGCTGGAATCTTAACATTTTATTCCCGGGTCTCCAGAAGATGTAATGTACAACTAGCTTTTATTTGAAGCTGAAATGTAGTAAAATAAAACAAATTTGTGCAGTGGATGTGGACTGTCCATCTTGACGTTGGCTTTTGCGTACGGATTAAGGGTTAATATGGGGGAAAAGGTAAGGTTTTTGACCTTTCGAGCAGCGGCATTTCAGAACATGCGCTGTAAGCCACGTCCAAATTCACCGTCTGCGGCTTGAAATCACACACGAATCAATGGAAGACGCTAGGTAGACGGATTGATCACTTTTCGTAGACTCGTGTGTAATTTCAGAAGACGTAGCCAATTATTTCGGCCGGAGGCTAACTCCGCCGTGCCCTGCCACCGAGCCAAGCCTAGGATCGATATTTAATAGGGAGCTTTCGATACGGGACAGTGTAGGGAGCTTTCGGTACTGGACAGTAAATAATACACGACGGAGAGTTGACCCGTTGTGACGGTCCTCAAACACAATAGCGAGCTTTCTGCGTATGCGCAAAACCGAACATCTCTCCGTCTTGTTGATTTTTTAAACGATTCTCTTTGCTGAAATATCATCCGGTCTGTAAACAGGACGAAGCCATATACATCTGCACTGTCACGTGTTGCGTTCCACAGACACTGAGACAGCTTACAAGTCGGTACTAAAGCTTGTGTGGAGGAACGTCACGGTCGGTAAACTCTTTGGCTGCGTTCGGGCGTGCAGTTCTCGTTACTCGGGAGTAATGCGTGCGCATTGCACTCGGGTCACATCACGCGAACGGCAAGTCCGCAGTCCGCGTGCGCGAATGGCAATCAGTGAAGATGGCCGTCTCTTGCCATCACTGCACAAAAAATGCCGTTTCATTGCTCACAAGAAACTGAGGAAATACAGGCCGTAAGTCGTGCGAACCTTTGATGCCGTCTAAAACAAACCTTAGTGAGTTATTGTTTCAGTTATTGAGTTGACACGTTGAGCAAATTCACAAAAAATCCCACCCATATTCCACCATCTTTGTACAAATCACATGACACTTGACAGGAGTACGAGCACACTCCCCATTTGTTGGGGAGTGGGGAGAGCATACTCTCACTGACCCGAGTGTCGTTATTCTTGCCGTTCACGCGCGTAGGAGTATAACTCGTGTTAACACGAGTACACGCCCGAACGCAGCCTAAATTGTGTTTGGAGGACCGTCGTGTATGTTGGCTCTTCCGTCCCGTATCGAAAGCTTCCTAATGAGCGAGTCAGACGGTAGAGGGCGCTAGCAGGAATTGCCACGGGTTTTTATTTGCTCAATTCATTTCGTTCAGTTTGCACGATTGCGTTCAAAGGCTCTAAGGGCGTGTTTGTTTCGGACGGATCCAGATTCAGATCCGCGCAGATCCAAGGTGAACTCGTTCACTTCGCGCACATCCTGATCGAGATCTGTGATCTGTGGAATCCTTCTCGAGAGAAGGTTCAGCACTAGATCCAAAATGGCGACGTAAACATCGTGGAGATTTTGTGTGAGTAAACCGTGTCGTTTCAGTTTTCAGAGGCAACATGTTGATACAAACAAATTTAGAATGCTTGTTTATTTACGACGAATGTCGTGGGAGAAATTTGGTACAGAAATTTGACAAATTTGGTAAATAAATTGCAATTCACGTGATTTGAGATCCGAGTTGAGAGCGGTTTCGTTTGTTTGTGCGCGGTAAAACAGATCGGAATCTGGATTCGGATCTGTCATGAAACAAACACGCCCTAAGTATGCATATTTTAAAATCATGGATAAAAGCAACTCACAGCAACGACGTAGTAATGACGCAAGAGGAGTGTTTGATATTGTATATATTACCTTTAATAAACAATATTAAAATTATGTATAATTGCGAAAATGCCATTTGCAGTGACCCCAATTATTTGTTTACAAGTTGACAAGATCTAGAAAAACCTTACCAAAAGAGTTAACAACAAAGGTTCCAAACACTACATGAATTTATTTCTGTCCAAAATGGTATTTTGTGTGAGAAATTGACAACTGAAGGTAGTTTTCTGAAAAAAAAAAAAAAACTTTTGCAAAAGACTTTTTACCATTCAATTCAACCATGAATGGATTTTTCAAGTTTTCAGAAGTATTACTGCCTCTATAGACTGCCGAAGTGAGTACGTCACCTTTTGTTGGTTGCCTAGGCAATTGGATCTAAACAAAAAATCACTCAACCGTGTCCCAGTGCTTTTCCAATGGTACTTTTCCCGACGGCCATGATAGTTTAGATCCAATTGCCATGGCAACGCACGTCACACTTCGGCTGTCTATAGGCTCTATGTGGCTGTAATTTCTACACGGCAGTTTTATCAACATGACTTTTAATCACGAGTGGAAATAACAGTTTAACAATCATGTACTCTATCTTTAAAGGCAGAGGCTCGTCAATGCGCGCGTGAAGCCAAATTCGTGCCACGAAATACGCAGCTCCATGCCTTTGCTATGGAGCTGCGTATTTCGTGGCACGAATTTGGCCTCACGCGCACATTGACGAGCCCTGCCTTTAAACATGATTCACTCATGTTTGTTGAAACACTAATGTAGTGGGAAAAACGCTCTTGTATCGAAATGTATTCCCTCTCAAACCAGACAAAGATAAAAAAAATGTAGTTGGACATCAATGAAAATGTTGAAAAATAATGAACATTAATCGTCGCCAGCTGTTTGTTTACATTTTGCGAGAAGCACGTGCTATTTTCGCGCCAGCTGTCACTTAGCTTGTTAACACTTAAATCGCGCATGCGCACTTTGGAGGAACTTGTTTGTCTCGTTTCGGCCACGCCCCCATGACCTACAGTTCACAGCTGGAGCTTCCGCGCCCAAGTGGGCTGTATAAATATACATTCTGTTTTCTTGCGTACGTAAAACAACGTAGTGAGTTGCAAAGGTTTTGTTTCCTACGTATTATGCGGTAATGAATTGGGCTTGATAAAGAGCACACCTCGCTGCCGGTACGCCGAAATCACCCTGCCGCTGCAGCGAGAAACTAGAGTAGAAGACGTGAACATGCTTTTGTTTTCGGAAATGTCGACGGAGTTGGTTATTATTTCCTCGTATTTGCTCGCAAATTTGAAATAAAGGATACAGTTTTGCAGTACGACAGTCATTTGATGAATAGGACAAGTCATTTGGCTTCTTTTGCGAGGCGTAACATCGCTTTGTGTAGCGAAGCTTTAGCAGGTAAGCTGTTTTTCATGTTTTTGATTTGACAAACGACATCATGTCTCTGAAATGTCATGTGAATAGAATATGCACGTAAAACGTGATTTTAATGTAATATTGAACATAAAAGTTGTGCTTTTGTTTTAGGGCGATGTACTGTACATGTTCATGATGTTATTTAAATTACAATGAGATTGCAACTAAGACTGAACAATAATTTATACTACATATTTAATCATGAATGCTCGTTAAAACATTTTTTTTCGGGGGGAGGGGGCGGGGGGAATGGGGAATGGGGGATGGGGGATGGGGGATGGGGAGAGGTGTGGTCGTCAGGGTGGTCGTGGGGGCGGTCGTCCGGAGGTCGTCGGGGGTCGGGTTACTTTTAGAAGGCTAAAAGTGATTTTCAGACCTTTAAATTGGGACGGGATGAAGCACTTTTAGCTGATCAAGTTTTTTTTTCCAAGGCGAAATATCGACCATGCCTGCAGTGCACGATCAAAATGGCGCCCGTTCACCAATCTGAAATTTCACCTTACAGTTAAAATTAAACATTGAAAAACATACCATGGAGGTCTACTTTTAAAACTAAAAGGCTACCGGTAAGTGATTTTCTGACGTTAACATTGGGACGTTATCATTTTTTATATATCACTTAGCCCCTTACCAATTGAACCCCATTCGCCAAAAATCACTTTAGCCTTCTAAAAGTAATGGAGGTGCTTCCACTCTCAAGAATGTTGTGCCCTGGTCCGTTTTCCCCGATGAATCTTTAAACAGCAAAAAATGCGCCCAACTTGAATTTTCTTTAGATTTATCCAGCAAACTGCATGCGATACGGAAAATCATTTAACTGTTTCCACATAACCAATAAAAGCCAAGAGAGCCCCCCTCTTGTGGTCATCCATTGTAAAATCATAAAAAACAGTCATGGAGAACACGGAACTATTCCTTGAGATTGGGAATGCAACAGCACAACAAGAATCCCCCCTCCCTCCTCACCCCCCCACCCCCTCCCCCTTCTCACCCTGCCTCCCCCCTCCCCCTTCCTCACCCCACCCTCCCCCTTCTCACCCTGCCTCCCCCCTCCCCCCTCCCCCTCCTCTCTCCCTCCCCCTCCTCAAAAACAAACAAACAGCCAAACAACCCAACAAAACAAAACTAACGAAATAAATAAAATAAAAAAACCTACTAAAATAATTTTGCTGTCAATAAATTGTATTTTTCTTTAAGGCTATACATGTATATTTTTCTTCTGAAATAAACCGGTAGTAATAAAGCTATTTTTAAAAAAATGAAATCAAAGGATAAAATTTACAAATGTCCAAAGGCTTGGGTTAAGTCTACTGCAGAAACATGGGTGGTATTTCAATTTCTCAGTCGACGAACAAACACGAGACAAACATCCCTGGGATAATGCCATGGACAGACAGGAGCTGCGAGAGACCCTGGTTAACAACCCCCCCCCCCCCCCCCCCCCCCCCCTCCCCCCAAGTCTACCTTGACAATCAGGTCTGCACTATTTATACCGCTTGGACGGCCGTGAACTAGAAATTTAAATTAATGATTTCCATTTCGGTTGCTTTAAAGATTTTCCAGATAGGAGTAAGTTGCCACGCTTAAAACAAGGTTTAAATTGGAAGGGGTTAAAGAGCTTTTTAGGCAGAAGGGGGAGGGGAGGGCGGCAGGGGGGGAAGGGTGACTGCATTCTCAACAGATCGTTCCGATCTATACTGGAGCATGTAAAATATTTGAAAGCTTCTCCAAAATCTCAGCTGAACAAATAGCAGATTATTTTGTTTGTCTCCAGCTGTAAATTTTATATTACTTTACATTGACTAACCGGTAGTGTACATTTACATGCACCATATACGTGTACGGTACAGCTTGTATACATGTACATTGGTCTGTCTATAAATTAGGAGTCCAATTTTAGTGTCCCCCGTTACATTTTACATCTTGTTTTTGTAAATTCTGAAACTAAAGAGTACATAAAGTACAATTCATAAAAAAAAATTAAAGGCCATTTTATAGATTTTTGTACGAAAAATAACACATACCTGTAGGTGTATTAAACCATGGAGGTAGGTAACGGGGGACACTAAATGTCACATTTTGGAACCCCTAATAGACCTTATGCATGGCGGCCATGACAGAGGGCAGGTTTTGATATTTTAAATGATGTGACAATAGATCCACAAAGTGCCTACTCGTGCATGACGCACTGTGACAATATGACTGCCCTCTGTCATGGCCGCCATGCATAAGGTCTATTTATGGAAAGACCCATACATACTGTATGTACATTGTATTTTGCTGTACAATAAAAAGTTTCCAAATGTTATTCCATGAATTCAGATACTGTAACTTTTCAATAAATTCCTTGAGATTATGAGAAAAGGAATTAAATACTGTGTATACATGTAGGGGCGAATTGAATTATCGTCTCATGAGACAAAAACTAATTGTTTTACTTATTTCTCAAAGACTATCGCACTTCAGACAAAACCATTTCAGGGGAAGTTTTCTACGGTCATCATGTTTATATTGTGTAAGTTAGGCGTACATCTGTGAAAATTTCTGATTTTCGAGACACCAACCATTTAAAAGCCAAATTTGAAGCTTGTCAACAACATGAAATTTGTGTCACGGCCCATTAACATCATTCCCACTGGAAGGTCATCCACTGTACTGGGTATGTTTGGTAATGTGCACTGTAACAGAGCATGTGCAGATGACAGTTCTATACAACGTCTAAAAATAGATACAATCCCGGCCTTGGGGGGCACTTGGCAAGTTTTGTTCTGAGAATGTGAGATTGTTTGTGTTCCTTGGCCTCAGATTGTCAAGGTTCAAAAACTCTCACTTTAGAAATTTAGGGGTCGCAAGCACTTGTAAAACCACCTTTCTGAAATCATGTGAACAGGTTTTGTTTTGTCGTTGGCTAGAACATTCATTTTGGCTCAGAACACAGCTCAGGTTGTCCCCAAACATGAGTTTTTTGCCTCACGTGGCAGAAAAATCAAACGGGACAGAGACATTCATCTAACGACCTCGCGAGGCACAAAATGCAGCAAAAATCGACTGTACGTACATGACAAGCTACATACACGTGCTGAGCAAATAGCCAAGAATGACTTTATACTGGTAACTCTCTTATAAAGGACACTGTAGATAAGACAACCAATTATCTGCTTTTGCACAGACACAAGAATATTGTAGAACTTCTAGTAAATAAATAATTTTTTTTATATTTTTCTCTCATATATTTATTTGTGGTGCATTTCCCCACCCCCACATTTTTCTGAATACTTACATTAAAGTAGACGATATACAAACAAACTCTGCATATTGTAACCTTGTGTAAATAGATTAAGCTACATTCTCTAATCCATTCATCACTGCACAATCCATCTTTTCCCTTTCACACCACGCCAGGTTCCTCGCATTGAAAGGAAACGTGCGATTCAAAGCCAAAGTAAGAATGACAGAGCCCAGTTCTCGCACGACGCTCGACGACATCGTACTTGCAGCTTGTTTACTTGCTCTCCGAGTTTGATAATATAGATGTGATGGTATAAATACCGCAGGGCCCCTGAGGTATTAAGGCTGAAAGTAGGAGCAGAACAGAATACCCAAAGAAGCAGCGATCGTATCGCGACGGTCCTGGGAAGAGTTCATCCCAGTCGCAGTGGGCCGTGCATCTAGTCAGCTCGGGACTGTCCATAGATGTTGACCTCTCGCTAAGACAGTGGCTGTTGTCTAGTCAACAATGTCATCGTTGAAAGAGAACATCCCTGGACCTGGAGATGGCTCAGATGTTGTCAAGTGTGGCTACTTGAAGAAATTCAAGGTGAGAGATAATTTATATATACATGTACATATGATACATTTGCACTTTACAATGGCTGGGGTTTCATCAGTAACCTGGTGTGTGAAAAATTGGTTGTGTGCGTAACTTTTATTTAACAGCATGAAATAATCTGCTAAATTTGTTAATCTTGTGTATATTTCGTTTCATTGATCTTCATTGAATTTTGTTTGTGCCTTTTGGAAAGTTGGGGAAAAAGTCATTTGATTCTTATTTTTTATGAGCATTGTATAGACTGTATCGAATGACTGCCATCTTGTAGTGCAACTTTTGTTTTTTAAATTAGTCAACAATGCAAGAACAAAATGTGCAACCGAAGAAACTGTCCTACAAGATGGCAGCTATTTGATACGGTCTATTAGACCTATATGTAGGCACCAGACAATTTTAGCCAAACTACCGTACAGTACACTATAAAGTTCATTACTGTAGGTCATTTATCAAATTTTGAGACTGTCTAATTTGTACGTTGCCATCGGGTACTGCCTCATGGGCTATTTTAGACTGTGCATCATGCATGAGTATGCTAAGCTTGATTAATAGTAATACCAACATGCATCTAACTAGATACCCGTAGATGTCTCTAACATGACAGATGGCTTACTCACCCAGGCGAGGCAGAATTTAACAGTCCATAGATTGTTAAAACTTGATAATGTTGTTTACGTCGCCTACGTACGCTGTATGGCTTTTCCATATGGGGGCGTGTGTGATTTTGTTCACAGGGGTCGTTGGCTGTTTGTTTGCCATTGGGCGTAGTGAACTTAGCTGTTGCTAAGGACGCTTATGTGCAATTCAATCATCGTAGTTTGTACAATCTGTGTACATGTACCTTGAGTTCTTTTTGTGTTATTTGACACATGAAAAATCGACATCAACCGACCAGAATCACTCAAAAGACCACAGCACTGTCAAAAATGTTATCGATTGTTAAAAAAACTTGACTGCACGGGTTAAAACATGCAAACAAGAATGCAAAAAACAAACAAACATTAGAAATGGCCTTTATTGTCAAACTGCATGTGCTTATACTTGTTTTAAATGTACAAAAAACTGGAGTAAAATCATCTTGCCAATCGGTAATGCATGCACTTTAATAGACAGTGCATGCACGTTTAGACAGTTCATGAGTGCATGCACGTTTAGACGGTGGATTGCCGGGAAAAAGGGGACAAAAAATTAGGGGAAAATTTTATTTGAGTCTAAATTTTTTTGAGAGCAGTATAGACCATATCGAATAGCTGCTATCTTGTGGGGCAACTTTTGATTAATTAATCAATAACGTACAGTAAGCACAAATTGTGGAACCATGCGTGTCTTCACTGAACAAAGAAACTGCCCCTACAAGATGGCAGCTATTTGATATAGTCTATAGAATGTTTGCCACTGTCAAACTGGTCTGTGCAAACTATGTACAGTCTGTATGTCTGTTTTATCAATACCATTTGACCACACACAAACATTGTGTGTGTAAGGGGAAATTTATGCCAAGGTTCACTTGGTCCTCAAGTCTTGGATGGTAAAGTCGTCAAAACTTAATTCGGTAATAAGGTGATTTCCGGAGATGGAAATGAAAGGAGATGTTCCAGACAGAAAATGTCTGCTCTTTGGAGAGAAAAAAAGGTTGTGGTTTTAAAGTTTGACAGATGAAATAAAGAACGCTAAAAATATAAAAAAATATGAATTGTAGGATAGGGCGACAAATCGTGTGTAAAAAAGGTATATTAGGGCGACGTGCTCAATAGGGCGACATTTTGGTGTCGCCCTAATATTTTTGAGTTTAAAATTCATTTTTTTAGGTCAAAAAACATTTTTTTTAAATCGAGAACCATTTTTATTAGGTCTAGAACCGATTCTCTTACATGTACAAGTAGGTCTGGAAGCATCTCTGGAAGCTTTGGGTAAAAAAATAAGGTGTCATTTTGAGTGACTCTTGCCGAAATTTCGATGGTCTCCGGTGAGAGTCTTCCCAAAATGTCGCCCCATTGCGGCATTCAGGGTTGTTTAAATTCCTGTCATCTTAGAACAAAATTTAAGATTTCGAAAATAATCTTTTGCAATCTTTTTGTGGTCTTGGTCTGAAATTTATGGGCAACGTTAATTTTCAAGTAGCCTGTTTACACTCGATTCGCCTTTGCCAAATCGAACTCCGCAATTTCCAAAAAGGGGAGTTGAAGCCGGGTAGGCACTAAGTGTAAATGCAAAAGGTGAATTGAAAAAGGCGGATCAGACCCGAGTCTGATTCGCCTTTTTCAAGTCACGTTTGGGGTAGGGTTGTACCCGGAATGCGCAATTGCGGGGTTGAACCCTGCAATCGTCGAGGTCGCTTGTAGTGTAAACGCTACCCGAATACAGATTCGGCAATTTGAGTGTACTTGGGGCGGTGCCCGCCGTGTAGCAGATTTAATTGACCAATCTGGCACTAGTGCAGCAACACCTAACAAAATCATCAGAGGTACCGTTAGCGCCCGGACAAAAATTTGCCGCCCGGACAAAAAATTGTGCCGCCCGGACAACAAAAATATAATTTCTCCTCCAAAACACTATTAAAGTACAGCCGAGTCATTCCAAAATGCAGTGTATATTCACCTAACGTGATTCGGTAGTCACTGGTGTCATTATCGGTCATTTACCACGCAAATCTATCGGATCGGCGACCCAAATTCGCATCGATAACGGCCATGACAGTATGCATTTGTTGAACAGCGCCCTCAAGAGCCGTTTTTTAAAACTCTTGAGGGCGCTGCATGCCAACCACTGTGTAGCGACGTACATGTACGTCCGTCCGGGTGCGTTCGTGGTTGTGTGTTTGGGTGAGTACGTGCTGTCGCTGTCGCTGTCGCCATCGCAACACCCCCCCAGCCCCCCCCCCCCCCCCCCCCCGCTGAGCGACATCGGCGCGCGCGCCCGGACAAAATTTGGACGAGTGGAGATCACTGTTTGGTGACTTTTGCGGTTTCTGAAGCGAGTTGAAGTGATTTGGGGTGTAGTGTAAACGCGGCAAATGTTCAGTTTTGTGGTCGCAATTAAAAATGCTGGATCTGTATTCACCTTTGCCAATTCTAAACATGGCCAAGGTCAAAGCAGGTGTTGCACTTGTAAACATGTATGTATTTCATGCTTTGGTGCTTGTGTGGGATGAGATTTACACAGGGGATCTAATATTTAGTTTTACAAATATTTGTACTTTGAAATCTTCATTTTCTCCCAAAGCTTGTCAACACAATTATTATCAGATGTGACGTGTAGTCATCCAGCCATTAACCAGCTGTTGTGCTGTTGTGTTGAGGGTCCCTTCCATTTTTAATAGCTGCTTGTGGCACATTACCATACATTGTAGCTATTGGTATTCTCTTTGCGACAGCTGTTTTTTATGATGCTTATTTTCAGCATTTTCCCAGGTAATAGTGTATTTTCAACAATGAAAAAAAAATTGCTGAAAAAAAATACAGAACCTACATCTTTTTATAAAAAACAAATAACTAAAAAATTCAATCTTCATGTGTCTACTTGAAACCTAATTTTTGTGTGATTTGCCCTTTTTCTGCTCCTCCATAATCATCTCCTTTTTAAATACAGAGATCATAAACATCTTAAATGATGTTGTTAATGGGTAATTCCCAAAATTAGGGGTCCAAAATTGTTGGTGTCCCAGTTACGTACGACACTCTCTGCTTCAAAAATCACCACTTATGACCACAAATTCTCAGTAATGGACTGTGGCCTGTGATTATAGGGTGCAGCATCATTTTCTTTAACATTTTGTTCTCTGATTCCTGAAAAATATTTAAAACAAAAGACCATAAAGGCTTATTTGTTCCATGGTATTAAATAGGAGTTTGGTGTCATGGGTTACCTATGCAGCGTTCGAATTAGCACTGGTCCGTTGGCCAAATGACAGTTGAAATCATCTCGGGCCAGTTGGAAAGCCTCCCCAAATGGTCCGGCTGTCTAGTTAAAATATAACTTGTACTGGGGAGAACCTCATGACTACAAAATTTTCCTAATTTATTTACTCAAATGTGGTTATTGCAAGCATTAAAGGTCGACTGTGTGTAAAAAGAACAACCGGAAATGTTAACCGGGCCACTTGAAATACCGACGGGCCAGTGAAGACTTAAGCCAACTGGCCCTGTTGGCCAGTTGGGAAAAAAGTTAAGGGCGAACGCTGCTATGCCAATGAAAATTGGCTGTAGATAGTTTTCATTAACCTTGGCGCCATATCTACACACAAACATTAAATTTAAGTGGCATTTGTTGAACTAAAAATAATTATTTTTTTCTGGGAAACCACTTTCAATTACTAAAAACACTTGGAAATCTTAAAAAGCATGTCACACTTTTAGACCCCTAATTTTGGGAATTACCCTAATGGTATTGTCATCTACATATTAACTTTTATAAGGTGCAAGTGGCTAAACAAAATACTGACCAGATCTTCTCACCCTAAAATATTCAGCTAAAATAATTGAGATTTAATAGGAAACATAGCTATTTTTATCTTGGCCTAAGGTACATGTCTATGTAAGGCAAAATAAAAAATAAAACATGTTTTTCGTCCGGGTTTTCAAAAAAAAGGAGGAAGCGGGGCTTTTTATTTTTTATTTTTCAACCAATGAAATTGTCAATGGCAAGATCGAAAAGCATTTAGTCTAGGCCACTGTAGGTAAATATAGACTCATGTGAAGACATATTTAGCGATGGTACAGTAGCTACACGATGTAGAAAGTCACCGAGAGAGTCTATATAGAAGACTTCGAACTCGCAAGTATTTATTTTCCGACGGATTTGTTGTAGTTTATAATATTTTGTTTTAATTTTTTGGAAATAAAAAATAAAAAATAAATCCAGGCGGCCTCAAAAAAGGAAGCGGGCGGGGACGCGAAACATGTATTTTTTTTTATTTCGCCTAATATTCCTTAATAATGTCCTATTTTGACAGCTATCCCAGTGAAAACAGCCGTTGCCGTGGAAATTAAATCCTCGGCCATTGATCTGATGGGCGATAAAGATTGTCTCTAGTAGATATCAAATTTTATTTTGATAGAGATTTTGTTAAACTGTTTGGCGCTTGTTTAAATTTAGAGTTCGACAATTGAACTCATCAGAGACCATGTATTTGTGCAGTGCACAAACGGCTATATTTTATGGTCGATTCTCGATACCACTGTTAAAGCTGCATTGGACTTGTTTTTCAGGAGGTTTTACCAAGACGATGGTAAAATGAAAAATGGCAAAATTGTAACCGCTGTCCGCATTTGGACTTCTTGACACGGGAAAATTTTACAGAGACCGTGGGAGAGCATACGCATTGTCCCTTCACAGTATGACCATCACGGCCCGGACGTACGCTTCCAGAGCGCTTCTACTGACACGCTGTGTCTGCACTGGACTTGTCGTCTCGGGGAAAGTTACCTGGTCAATTTTCCTGGGCAGCAGTTGGCCAGGGAAAGTAACAGCTGGGCTCGGGAAAAGTTACCGAGAGGAAAAATTTCCTAGGCTGTCCGCATTGGACTTAAAATGGGAAAAGTACCCATCGTCTCGGTAAGTTTTCCCAAAAAAAGTCCAATGCGGACACGGCTTAAGACAATATTCTGCTTATGTCAAGAGAACATTTGGTTCCCAATCCTTCTATGTTTTCAATCCCGATAGTGCGGTTCCTGTATTAACAAAAATGTAACTTGCAAAGTCCCAAAGCCCTCTTATTACCAGTAAATAAGGTTGCTCAACCACCAGATCTGTAGGCAGGTAATTTGGTGAACTTTGTCCCAAGGCCATGGAGTTTACCACACAGACAGTGCTTGACCTTTGACCTCAGCCAACCTGCAGAATTGACCCATCGTGACCTCATAAACCAGCAGACAGTAGGCTGCACTGTTTATATCATAGTGTTGGTATGGTAGATCTAGTGACGAAAATAGCTGTGAAATAATTCAATTCATGTTACTTGTAGTTTAAATAACAAGTTGCGCACATGTAGGACGAGATCCATTAGTTTTAAAAGAAACCGACTAGATCTTGAAATCTCAGTGTTCACATTCTTGAAAACCGAATATCTGATCCTCTGATTTTACAAATATTATCCCGTTATTATTATTATTATTTAAAAGAAAAATTGCCTGGGTGCAGTGAAACGTAACTTGGCTCCACCGGGATTCGAACCGTGGACCTTCTGCTTAACCTGCAGACGCCCTACCAATTGAGCTACCGGTATAAAGCCAACTGGTGGTCTCGAATCGTGGTAGTGCAGTTGTTCCTCACTGATTGGGATTGGCTATCACGTGAGCTTAGCAAGCCCTACAGAGGGATAAACCCTTCATGAGATAACCACCCCTCCCAGAGATCACTTAAGATACAGTGTACGCCCCAAACCCCTGCCCGGCTTGCCCCAATTATTAAGTACTCAATAGAGCCAAGTTGCTTTTCACTGCATCCAGATTTCCAAAACTCATGAACATCTGTCCACATTTGTATCGAATTTATTCACCCCGGCAGTCCCCGGGTCACAATCCCTAAAAAATAATCACTTATTCAAACTTTATTTTTTGTTTGATGATAACGCAACTGTGGTTGAAGCACTTTGGTTATCGGCATTAAGGGGTGCAGGTGTGAGTTCTTCTGAACACATTTATTATTAACGCCGCTTGAATAAATTGCTTTCTTCATTTATCAATTTATTATTTGCTGTGAAAGCCAACGGCGATGCTTTGACTGATTTACATACATGTATAGTGTACCGTGCCACTAACGTTATCATGATGGCCCAAGAATTGTCTGATTGTTTGCTTGCTTGAGTGGGAATTCTGGTGTGATCGCAGATGTTAGTGTGGACTGTGTCAAATTTGTTTACATCTAAAGTTTCACTTTACTGAAATCATGCCTGCCGTTGTACGTACGCGTCGTGCTTTGCATAAATTTGCCCAAGGAACGATGTCAAAGCTCACCCAATTTAAAGCCGATCTGACCGGCTACCTCATACCTAATCTAAATTTATGCATAACACGATGCATGCACATCATGAGAAAAATAGGGAAGAACTGGCACGCCTTTTGGTGTCTTTGGTGTACAGTAGTACATGTAGGCATTTGTCAGTCTCGAGAGGCTATGGAGTTGCGCTCTGGCTGGTAGTTTTTGGGCAGAGTCGGGTGTGGCTGTATAGTCCAATCGGGGAATGGCAGTTGGTGCAAATGAAGGCTGATGCTGGTCTCTCTGTCTGGGTCCTTGCCACAGATTTCTATTAACAACAAGATAAGAAACGACTGTGTTATTGAATGGCACATCACCGTAACCGGTTTTAAGGCAGTTTGGAATGCGTGCGCATGTAGCGTGTTTTGTGTTTGAACACAACACGCGCGGTCGTCACAAACATTAAGAAAGTGTGCATGCGGGAGGTTTTACGTGTAATTCAATGGGGAAGTGTCCAAAATCATGCAAATGAGGTGCCCAAAAGTATGCAAATGGTGCCCAAAACTATGCAAATGAAGGTGCCCAAAACTATGCTAATGAGAAGCCGCGGTTATGCGCGTATGGCCTCCGTTTCTTATTTAGTTGTTAATAGAAATCTGTGGTCCTGGCCTTTCTCCTCTGTCTCTTCACCTCGGACTGCCGGGCAAGTGACTCCTCAAAGTTGCTGAGGCCCTTCTGCGCCCCCTCTCTCCAGGCGTATACATGTACATAAAGCAGTAGGCATAATGTAAATGTACATTTATATTTTTATGTATTTTGTCATTGCATTTACCAAAAAAATCAAGAGAAACAAATCACTGGCCAAAACTGAATTTTATTTTCCCCCAATTTGCAAAATAAATGTTCAATCCAAAAATAAAATGTGGCTTTACCAGCAAGAGCTACCGTCAACAAGTACGTGTACACTCATCCCATAAAGAGGCCCACTTCAGCTCTTCATGATGTGTTTACTGTATGACCCATTTTGGCCAGCTTGAGCAACTCGTAACCATAGTAACCACTCGAGCTACCCATACATAGATCGTGCATCATCAATTTCTCATAAAAGGTTGGTACCGGTAGATGACAGCAGTACTACATGTACGTGGTTTGAAAACAACCTCACATAATTACAAAAGAGTACACACTAATTTGACCAGAAATATAGAAAAAGAAATAAAGGCGTCACCTATTGAGTTGTTTTGCATCTGTCATGGTTTTAGAATTGATCGTCAGAACAATCTGTTTTCAATAATGACTTTGAACAACAAGATAACAAAAGAGGCAAAATACATGTACGTTGCATGTTAGAACAACATATTATTATTTATTTCTGGTAGTGAATCCAAGGATTCCTCAAAAGCGCCCATTGCACTGTCACTCGCAAGCGTGAGGAAACCCAGGAAGAATTAGAAACGGCCAGAGACACCGGGGAATCCCCTTGCTCTTCACGAAAGAATAGACTTGGATCTTTAAAGTGCATTACCGATACCTAACACACTGGACCAACAGCTTTACATCCCTTCCGAAGGATGGAGCAAGTGTGGTTAAGTGCCTTGCTCAAGGGCACAGGTAACCCCAGCCGGGGCGAGTTTCAAACCCGCAAATTGCGAGTCAGTGACCCAAATCACTCGGCCACCGTACCTCAAGGGTTGTAGTCGAGTCCCTCACAAGTCATCACAAGTCCAGAGCCGATAAAATCACAAGTCTGTGACAAGTCCCGCACAAGTCCATCTCAAGTCCAGTAACAAGAAGCAAAGGATGAACACGCACAAAAGAATGCCTTTGTTGGAGTTCATTTGAATAGCTTGTGACTTGAATTATGACCCAACAAAATTATTTTTGTTAGAATCTAACAAAATTCTTGTTATAAGCAGAATGTTGTATTAACAGTGCTCTTATTGTCGAGGTTCAACTTGTACGTATGTAAATATACATGTGAGACGTGTATTTGTTTATGCCACATTCGTTGGAATCAATATACATAGTTGGATCTTGTCGTGAAAACAGCAGTGAATATTTGTTTGTTTATTTCTGTGTACTCATAGATAGTGCGATAGTCAAACTAGATAAGGCCAAACAAAATAAATGGTGTGTTTACGGTAACCCGACCTACCTGGAATTTGAGGCCAAATTACCGACCTCAAACTTTTTATTGTTAATTTTCAAGTTGATAATTTCCAACGAACATAACATTTTCTGCACTTGTACATGAACATGGTTAATAGTGTTAATAGTGAGTTTCAAACATTGCAAAACAACACGCAAATGCATAAACTGAAATGTAAAGAAAAAAGACAAAATAATTATTTTCTTACCTACCTACCTTGATTATTTTTTTAGGCCGTTACCGTAAACGCACCATTTATTTTGTTTGGCCTAAGCGTGTTTTGTAATAGAGATACATGTACATGTAGCATTTACAGGAATTTAATAATGTGGAAATTATTAATGGACACCGACGGACGTACTAACGGCGAGGAGATAATTGATGGAGAGAGAAATAATTAGTGGCAAAGATTGATGACGTATAATAGTGTGTAAAAGCCTGTAGAGAAGTACCGTAGAATGAATTGACAAAAATACTGTAGCAAAATATAGTTTATCAGAAATGCCAAATCTGACTTTGCAAATAATCAATTCATTTAACAGCTATCTCCAGTTTGGATACAAAGAAATTGGCTATTTATTGCAAAAATACTCCAGTATTACTGCACCTTTGTGACTGAAATTTGTACAAGCCAGTTTATCAACATTATTCTTTAGTTAAAGGCACAGGCTCGTCAGCAATGCGCGCGCGCGCCAAATTCGTGCCACGAAATACGCAGCTCCGTAGCAAAGGCATGGAGCTGCGTATTTCGCAGCACGAAATTGGCACGCACGCATTGCTGACGAGCCGGTGCCTTTAATTATGTAATGCTGTTTAAAGATGGGACGGTGAACCGGTTAACCATTTAACTAGAAAAATAAAATGAAAAACCGGTTTTGCCGAACGTTTAAACGAAACCTAATTTCATAAATTTACAATGGTTTTCAGAGGGTTATTTGTAATGACCTCCTGAAATAAATTTATACGAGGTCATAGTACAATTTTGACCAGATAAAGGTTCAACGGTTATTTTGGGAGCCTAGAGGTAATTGTTTGCATTACACATGCATCTTCATTTTTAGTATAAACACCAGCAACACTCTTTAGTGTCGGCCGAACAGTTAACCTGTTAACCGACACTTGAACGAATTTCAAACCAGGTTCTGAATTAACTGTAAATTCCCATCCCTAATGAGCTGTTGTTCCTGGAATTCGTCAAAATGTTTCATGTGCAAGTGATATAATGTGCCGTGGTACGGTATTTCACAGCTTGCATGTTTTGGGTATATTATGGGGCGCGTTCAATAGTGCAATACGTACCGGTATGCATACCGACAATACCTTCAATGGTGAAGGTATAGGAAAATGCCCAATACCGGTGTACGTATTGTGCTATTGAATGCGCCCCTGGTATGCTACAGTAAGCATGGTAGGCTCGCTGATGATACATCTAGTGCACCAAATGATCTTGGAGTCGTTTCCATCTTGCATATTAAACCACAAGAAAACCCAAATCACACGCCTGACTTGCCGTCAAGGCTGACGCATCCCTACCGCCATAAATGAGCCGTGCTCGCTGAAACACGACCACAGAAAAACATTTGTAGCTCTATACAAAATTGGCAGTGTACGGTACTGCACACTTAATTAAACATGTACATGCACTGTGTGGGCAATGGTGTGTGGAAAGAAAAATATAGGCTTACAACATACGTCACACTAGGCAAAATTTCCAAAATAAGTACACAAAGAAGCATTTTTGAGTAGAAATGTTTAATAAACGTAGTACCGGTATTGTTGATTTTACCTGACTTTGGGGGTGCTGAAACCAAAAACAGTGGTTACCAAAACTGTATATTGAGGACCCGTAAAGGCCATAAAAATTGGTCTCAAATAAAACATGGTACATAACATGCAAGTCTCACTTAATTTTACGGTGCTGAATAAAACAAAAAATGGTATTGAAACATCACCTTTAAAAAACACAATTTAGGAGCTGTATTAGAAATATATATTTTTTTAAATATTTTGATTATTAAAATTGATTACCTTGTCTCTGTATTACTGACTGATTTGATCGAAATAGAAACAACAAAAATGTGTGTCATCACTGTCACAATCAGTAAACGGACATTTGGCAACAAATTTCTGACACAAACAAGTTACTAGATCATTTGGTTTTGCATTTACCTCTTGCAGACAATGCGGAAGAAGTTCTTCGTTCTTCGTTGCGAGAGCAGTTCAGGTCCGGCCCGGTTGGAATACTACGACAGTGAGAAGAAATTCCGCGCCAGCACGCTGTCCAAACGAACCATCAACCTCAAAGCATGCTTCAACATCAACAAGAAGACCGACAGCAAACAAAAGCACGCAATCGCGCTGTACACGCGGGACGACTGCTTCGTGGTTGTCGCCGACGACGAGAACTCATTCAACGATTGGCTACAGGAACTGTTGCTACAGCAACAAGTCGAGAATGATGGGATACCCCTACCGGCTTTTGGTATTTTACTCATTTTAAACTTTCTACTCATTTTTAGGCCATGTCTGAATTATACTAAACAAATAAGAAACGCACATTTTTGCAACTGCCAATATTTTGCAAATCAGCCACCACGGAGCAGCGAAATTTCACACCATTCATGTGAAGCATTGTAGATTTTAGCTGCACCAATCGTCTGGGCTTGTGACCTTGTTGGGTCTGTCAGACATCTTAGTACATGTACGTAACTTTTACAAAATTGAAATGAAGTTAGTAGATGACAGTGGATATGGCTATGTTTTTCTGCCAGCCCTTAACTGCAAGTTTCTCCCCAGAAACATATATAATGTCTCATTACATTACTGTGGGAATCACTTTGTTCAAACAGGTCCTCTTGGACCTGGAGGAAATCACTGAAGCAGAACAGTCTTGAAAGCGATTCCAAAGTGATTGGTCGATCAGTGCCTTGTTATCCACAAGTTCACTGTATTCAACAAACTTCTGTTCCGAACAAGAATTAAAATTTTAAGATAATTGCAGTTATTTTTTCTTTTTTATAAAATAATGTACATGTACTGGTATACCAAGCAACAGAAGAAATGCAGAAACTCTTTCTCCACTTTTTTATAAAAAGAAGGAAAAAAAGCAGTCAATCCAAGAGTGGGAATTCTCAGCACACAGAAGCTGTATGCAGTCATGCATAATGAAGTTGTTACATATGTGAATATTTCGATGTCAACTTACCGGTAATTACAAAAGAAATTTTCAAATTTTCATTTCTTTTAATGCTCGGTGTATATCTCAAACAGGATTAGTTGTGATTTCTTTCTTGGGCCTTTTTCCAAATCTCGACTTCGTCTCTGTCTCCGGCTCCGTCTCCATTCCCCCATCTCGAACCCGCATACCAAACTTCAGCTCGGCTTCAGGCTTCATTTTATGGCTTCGTTTTGGCCCAAATGAGGCTCCAAAACGAAGTCGTGACGTCATTAACTGGAAAATCATGTGACGGTAACAAAAACATTATGAACTTTTGCACGTTTGCTAAACTTTGCCGCCGACAAAACTCGTCTGCTAGCGCTTTTAAAAAAGACGGTGAAAAAGAGTGGTAGGCCTACATGTACTAGGCCTGACTAGTGTTCCAAACGTTTTTTGGTTTGGCTTTGATAAAGTGAAGCCGGAGGCGGTTGGAGCCGGAGCCGCATGAAGCCGGAGCTTGGAGCCTGAAGACGGAGTCAAGATTTGGAAAAGGGCCAAGTTTTATTTCGGCAGAGCATGTGTGTGGCAAGTGGTCGTTAAACCCAAAGGCCTAGGATCCAGCAAAAGAGTATACATGAATCTCAAACAGGATTAGTTGTGATTCCTTTCTTGTTTTGTTTCGGCAGAGCACGTATGGCAAGTGGTCGTTAAGCCCAAAGGCCTAGGATCCAGTAAAGGATTGAGTGGTAACTATCGTCTTTGCCTCACAGCGACAACCGTCAACTTCGTCAAGATGAACTGTGAAGATGAAGACTTGGAATTCCCAGTAAGTACATGTACTTACAATCCTCATTCTTTGTTGAAGCAAATGACTAAGGACAACTCAACTATTAGGCCAAGAAAAAAAATAGCTGTGTTTCCTATTTTTGCCGCAACCTAGAAAATCATGCAGAACCTATATGTTTTTGCTCAAAAATCAATAACAAATACATATGGGTCATTCTATAAATTTGGGGTCCACTTTTTCTGTCCCCGTTACATCTGACATCTTTTAAAATGTTGTATTTTGTAAATACAGGACATATTCTTTAAATGCCTTCTACCGGTATTTCAAAGAGTGATGTACATAAAGTACAATTCACAAAAATATGGTTTGAAGGCATTTTTAATGATACTTTTATGGCAAATAGCAGTATGTCAGGTGTAACAGGGACAGAAAAATGTCACACGTTGGACCCCAAATTTATAGAATGACCCATAACTTATTGTGCCTACCTAAAACCTAAATTTTGCGCACGTCGCCTTTATTTGTTTACCCCTTCAAAGCATGAAAAAGTGGCTCACTCTTGTGTATTTGCAATGTTGTAATGTGCAAGTGGTAAAACAAATACTGACGGTCATCCCACCCTAATATTTTTGGCTGAAAAAATTTAAAGCAAAATAAAAAGATATTTCCCACCTACCCACCCTGAATATTGTTTTGATGTAATAGGAAACACAGGGATTTTGTTCTTGGCCTTATGGACGTTTTTTTTTGGTTTTTTTGGAAAATTTAAAATTTACAACCAAACATACTTGCAGTAAGAGTTTATTTTCTGTGTGATAAGTTTGTTGTGGTTCCATTCGATATTTTGGAAATGTAAACATTTTGATACCTCGGAAAGACCATAAAAATTACATCACCTATATCAACAACCCCCCAAAAGTCTTGAGGGGTGTTCAAAAGCAGAATACCGAAATACGTACGGCAGTGTCGGTATGCTGCAACCGAAACGGCTTGTTGAACGACTGCATCCCAAAACGTACGATCAAACATGGCTACTGTAGACAACACGGTTTGCAAAGCACTACGGCTGCACGCTTAACGCAAAGATTCTGACAATTAAATTGCAAATCAAAACTGCTAAATCAACTGGTAGTGGTCTTCCACAGTTAAAGAATTTACACTTCGAAAATCTTCTCGCCATGTTGAATTCTTATGAAGCAAAATACTGACTTGCAACCTTGAGGCCGTAGCCACAATTTATCCATCCGCCATCTTGGTATGGAAAGCATACTACGTTCGAGTTGGGATGCAATACGTATTGGGAATACAGTGCGTTCGGTTGCGTTCAACGTTTTTGGTATGCAATACCGGCGTATGTATTGTGCTATTGAATGCGCCCCTGGTATAAACAAAAAGCAATGTCAGGAAACGCCTGTCAGCGATAATGCTTGCATTGAACCTTTAGCCAGTAAATCCAATCTTGAGGAAAATTTGATCAAACCAGAGAAAATCTCCCCAAAGTCCATGGAAATCCTTGAATATTTCAGAAGACATCATCTAAAAGGTCTAAAAAAGGTCTCGCTGGCATCGCCGCGCTGAATTATCTCGGTTTTTCATCTTCTGTCACCCACTCGATTTGCTCTTCTTAAAAACGAACGAATTCCCCAATGTCCATGGCACGGAGCGAGTTCAAATTCAGTCCTAAGCCCGTCGTGGTGTTGGGTGTTTTGGATGTGTGGGTGTCTAGCTGAGCAAGACTGATGAAAATTGTCTCGGGTGATGAGGCAAGCAAGATGATTGTATGCATCTAGTTCCAGGGACTACCCCCAGTACAGTCATTCTGTTGTACTCCTTGTTCCATTTTTGGGTGGGTGGTAAAAAATATTAAAAAATATAAAAAACTTGAGATACAAGCCTTTTTCTTGAAGCGGGCTTCACATGTTGTACATGTGCGCGTTTGCTCTTATGTACATACCGTAGTATGTGTACACATGTACGTGCACATGTACATTTATGTCATAACTCTGTCGAATAAAAGACGGGGCCTGTTTTTATGGAAAGACCTATGTATTGCTATGATGTGTACATGTTGCTGCTTTAAAGAACAATCTTCAGGATGTGCAAACGTTGTGAAATTTGAAATTGTACCTGCCTTTTTATCCGTCCCTATTGCTTGCCAATTGCCAGTCCAGAGACTAGCACCCATTTGATAAATGTTCCTTCTGTTCCGTCATGTAATTGTAAGCTGCGCGTAAAACTCGGGCAAATCAGCAATAAGACGATCAGGTTTGTGAAGTGCTCGCATTTCTGTAGATAAAATTCCATCCAATGCAGCGTTTTATTTATATAATTCCCGCCTTTCTTAACTTTTAGGTATTTTTTTCAGGTTAACACAATAATATCTCGGTTGAGAGTTGATAGTGATTTCTTTTTTAAAAAGGCAGAAAAATATCTGCAGGGTGTTCTGTTTTCCCTCTTAATCTGATGATGACATTTAGCAGGAGTAAGTTACCCAAAGAGATAAATGAAGGGGCATAAAAAAAACAGAAAAATTCAAGGGTTTTTGGGAGGCTGCATGGAGATTCATGAAATCGAGCTTTGCGATGCATTGCAAGCAATGTGGAAGGATTCGGCAGTGGGTGTTTATTTGCCGCAAATCTTGAATATCTGTCGGTTTCAAGTTTCATGAGAATAGACTACTTCATGTCATTCACCCTGGCCACTCCATGATGAGACTGGGTTATGAGTCCTTTCATTTTGAGAAGGCCTGCTGAAATTAAATGCTACTGTTATAGCGTTCATCCAAAGGCTACCGTAGACGAAATGTGTTGGAACTTACCGGTACACTTGAAATTTGGCAACAAAATTATGGTTAAAAACCTCAATAATACTGTGAATACAACATTTTGCTTAGAACAAGGAAAATGGTACATGTACAAGTATGTAGGTCCCAATTCCATATTCGTTGTTTTTGATATTCATTCATTCCTGATAGTACATGAATAATGTTCCTGTTATAATGAGGTACCCGGTACATACAAGACCTTTTAAACTGACCTTAAGTCGACCCTGCGACAACACAGAACAGTCGCTCAGTGGCTTCTTAGAAGTAAGCTACATGTACGCTCATTAGCATCAAATTATTAGTTGGCAATTGTTTTCAGACCTGTGTGTATATCGACAATTTTTAAAACAATTGGCATCGGATAATGCTAAAAAAAATTATACCATTAGTTTAGCTGCTTGTAAGTTTCGTGCAAAATTTTGTAAGTGGGTCTGTCCACGGTAATGGGGTACATTTCTGTAACATTCAAGATCCTAGGTCCCAGTTCACTTCAAATGTCTTAATTTTATCTTTAAATTATCAAGCTAAACTAAGCAAATAACTTTTTCACCAAGGAGTAAGAAAAATAGTCCTACAACATACATTTGTGAAAACCTCGTGCACAAATTTTCCCATTACGCATGTAACAAAGACGGAAAAAAATGTCACAAAATTGTCTGTCCACGTTACATGCGTAATAGGAAAATTTGTGCACTTGCTTTTCAAAAATGTAGGTTGTGGCAGCAATTTTTTACTTTTTTGGGCAAAAGTTATCTCCTGAGAACAAAACAAAGACATTTCTTTAATTCTGAGATAAACTAAAGACATCTGAATGGAATTATTGACTTATTTTTCAAATGTACCCCATTACTGTGGACAGACCCAACTTGTGCAAAATTTTAGCCGTATCTTCATTATTTAAGAAAGGATTTTTGCTTTAAAATCGTTAAAATTCACAAACACCTTTGAAAAAAGAAATAAAACAGACATCACAATACATACATTCTTTAAAATACAGATCATTTCAAATCATAAAAAATACAAGAGCAATACATGAATAATACAATGTACTGTCACACATGCACATAAATATTTAAAACTGGAACTTCTGTAGGATAAAAACTTAGCAACGTCCGGTTAAATGGATCTGTATCGATTTCCTGACCTCATTAGTTGAAACTGGTCTGCATTGATAGAACACGCTCTTTTCTTAAAGGCCCAGTGTATCATTTGCAATGACCCCAAAAAGTAATCGACGAGTTTACAGGGGAAAATTTCTGAAAGTAAAGATTGAATTAATAGCAACTACCCAATGAAAGGTTTCCGCTCAAAATGATATAATTTTACCAGAAAATAATCCGTAAAGATGAAATTATTTAGATCGTTTGCAAACGATTTACTTATTTTTGGTTAGCACACGCAGTATATGATGTGCGCCACAGAGTGCATGACGCAAGCCACATAGTACCCGATCAACTGAGAATGAATATTTGAAACACCCCGCCAAGACCAGGAAAACGCATATAGATTTTCATGGTTTTTTTAAACGAGGTACATTTGACAAAGCTGAAATTTCTTCGGATGAGTTTGTTGATGTCTTTCTTTTGATTTATAATGGTTTTATTCGCAGAATCGCTCAAAAACAGATCATCTACAGGGCCTTTAAATGAAGCTGTGCTAGGCACGAACAGTCAGTTTTTCTTTAATACCATTAGTTTCGCTGCTTGTAAGTTTCGTGCAAAGTTCTGTAAGTGCACAATTTTAGCCAGTATCTTCATTATTTAAGAAAGGATTTTTGACAGATTAATGACCACATTTGTAACTGAATCTCCTTCAGGGTTATTCCCCTGTATAAATATTCATAAGCCTGTCCAATGCCCGAGGATGATTAATGTTGCCATGTTTCATTCCCACTTTCTCGTTTGTCAAAACAGAACAGAAAGATTAATGGATAGGTTACAGTAGCCAGTTTCTTAATTCTCCCTGGCGAGGGGGGCTGGGGAAGGGGGGGTTGGGGGTGGGGGGGGGAGACTCCGTCCAATTTGCTAAGAATTCCCATTACAATCCCTTGGATCAAGATCGATTTCGTATGACATTTGTTTATCTTAGAGACCTTTCAAATCTGTTTTTCCTTCACATATTGTATGTGACAAATTTCGTGGGCCGCGCGTTGACCAGAAAAGAAGAGACATACGCCTCACCAAACATGCTTGCTGTAGTTTCAAAGTTCATAACAACTACTCTTTTACGAGGATAGTTAATTTTTAAATTTTGTTTTGGTCCTTTGTTAGTGCTTTTAAAACTTCAAAATAAAAAACTAGAAAAAAATAAAAAATAAATAAAAAAATGTGCAGGTTTTCTACAAATCTACAAGTCTTGGTGGGGAAATCTGGGGGAGTATACCACTGTGCCTCATAGCTCAGCTGGTAGAGCATCTGCCCAGTGTGTCAGAGCAGGTTTCAAAATTCATTTTCTAAATCTTTTTTGGTCCTCCGTTAGCGCTTTTAAAACTTCAAAATCAAAGAGACTAGAAATGTGCAGGTTTTCTACAAATCTACAAGTCTTGGTGGGGAAATCTTGGGGAGTATACCACTGTGCCTCATAGCTCAGCTGGTAGAGCATCTGCCTGGTGTGTCAGAGCAGGCTTCAGAATTAATTTTCAATATCTTTTTTGGTCCTCCATATCACACTTTTGGCTTTACTCATACCTTTGTGTTTGACTTGCAGAACTGTGTACAAATGTTATTTTATAATAACTACATTTGTGTCCGTGAGGAGGATACTTTGCATTGAGTTGTTGGTCTCATCTGCACATGTGCTCCTGCAGTTTGTCTTATGTGCGTACGTGCCATTTAGACAGATGCAGTACAATGTATGCTCCAAATCTGTCAAAATATATATTTTCCACGTACGAGCACAAGGGTTATGAAAGATAACAATTAATTTTGAGCTGCCAAGATTAATAAAACAAGCTGAAATAAGCCTCACGGAAATTGAGACGACTAAATCCTGGAATTGGATGTTTTTGATTCATAGAAGTTGATGGTTATATCGTAAAGGTTCTGATATATCTGTAGGGAGAAATCCTGTCATGCCAGGAAGAGAAAGACATCATTTTGGAGGATATTGAGAAATTGTCTAATGTTTCCGAAGACAATTTCTGATTGCAGTTGCGTGTCGTCTAGCAGCTCCCCGAGGACACGCAACTGCACGGGTCACGCTGACTGGCCTAGTAGTGCTGTATTTGATTTTGAAAATGGAATTGAGATCTGTCAAAAAGCTTCTTCGGGTGCTTGCCACCCGGCCTCGATGAGCAACCGTTGAAATATGTTTGCCTCATCATCGGTGGCGCAGAGAAATGAAATTAAAGACGGCAAAGGTGCAAATAGTATTCTTCCCCAGGGCAGCAATTTCGAACCTGTGTTCTCGTTGTCACCAAACACTGTTTACTGGCATATATCGGCTCCATTTTCTCTGAAGATTCCAACTCAGCTGTTTGCAGGAATTGTATTCTGGGAAGAAAAGTTATCTACAAAAGAGGAATTTCAAAAAGGGTATCAGTGCTTTCTTTTGTGATAAAGTTTTTCAAATGAAAAGACGTGTGACAGCAGGGTTGTAACGAGTCTCCCTCTGCTCGAGTCCCAAGTCAAGTTAAGTCAAACTGCCCTCGAGTCCCAAGTCAAGTCAAACTGCCCTCGAGTCCCAAGTCAAGTCAAACTGCCCTCGAGTCTCAAGTCAAGTCAAACTGCCCTCGAGTCCCAAGTCAAGTCAAACTGCCCTCGAGTCCCAAGTCAAGTCAAGTCAAACTGCCCTCGAGTCCCAAGTCAAGTCAAACTGCCCTCGAGTCCCAAGTCAAGTCAAGTCAAGTAAAACTGCCCTCGAGTCCCAAGTCAAGTCAAGTCAAACTGCTCTCGAGTCCCAAGTCAAGTCAAGTCAAACTGCCTCAGAGTTCCAAGTCAAGTGGCCTCTGAGTCCCAAGTCAAGTCAGGCATGTTGGTCAAGTCGGTTCAAGTCAAGTAGTATTTGTTAAAGCTAATTTCATAATGAGTCTGAACCCTGAATCTTGCATTCGTGTTAGGTATTTTTGTTCTGGCCAAGAATGCTCCATTTTAAAAGAAAGCTTTAATTCTAAAAAACATTTCGATCCTCAAAATGACAAAAAATGCATAAAAGTTCAATTTCATTTTTGGCAGACCCAAGTCAAAAAATGTACAAATGAGTCAAGTCAAGTCATTTAAGGTTCGAATCTCAAGTCAAGTCAAGTCAGTGAAAATCGAGACTCGAATCCGAGTCTCGAGTCCGAGTCATAACCCTGCTAATTTGAATTAGTCATTGAATTTGTCAATAAAATCATTTTTAAAAAGGAAACCAAAGATCTTGTGTTCAAACCCAAACTCAGACACTTTCATTTGCAAATATTATTCAACATTTTGCCCAGTACCTAGTCAGGTACCCATGACGACAAAAACGCGACATTTGTCAGAATTCCACCCCCTTTCCAGTAAAGAGCATCACCATAGCAACAAAGTGGCGAGCAGATAATCTGAGTGCTGATTGTGTTATTCTTCACAGGCTCCCTCCCCAGGGCTGCCGACACATTTTGCCAGGGAGGCAAGAAAAATATCAATACTTGTTAAAAGAGGCAAAAGAAATTCACCTTGAGTCAGACGTAAACATTTCTAAAAAATTGCAATGAAACTGGGTGTGTTGAGTTGAATACATAGTGGCTTTCAGGCGAGGGGACGGACATGTAGGCAACATCTATCGACATATTGGTGGCATTTTTACAACGAATGTTATGATTTTATTAAATTTGTCCGGAAAATGTCACCAATTGGAAAGCTAGTCGAGGCCATGGACTAATGGAAGCAAAACAAGGAGGGCGAGAGAAAAAAAAGCAGCAAGCTACATCTTGCTGATGGCAAGGAAACATTGAGTTAAAAATAAGAACTGTTAAAGGAACTCGAGGAAGATTTTTTTTTTATATTTAGAGGGAACCAACCTCTGGTAGTATACATGTACAATGTACCACCTTGCCTCATAGCTCAACTGGTAGAACATCTGCCTGGTGTGACAGAGGTTTTTTTCGGGGGGAGAGGGGGGGACCTGTAGGAGTATACCACTGTGCCTCATAGCTCAGCTGGTACATCATCTGCCGGGTGTGTCAGAGGTCTTGGGGAAAACCTGAGGGAGTATACCACTGTGCCTTATAGCTCAACTGGTACAGCATCTGCCGGGTGTGTTAGAGGTCTTGGGGAAAACCTGAGGGAGTATACCACTGTGCCTTATAGCTCAGCTGGTAGAGCATCTGCCTGGTGTGTCAGAGGTCTTGGGGAAAACCTGAGGGAGTATACCACTGTGTCTCATAGCTCAGCTGGTAGAGAATCTACCTGGTGTGTCAGAGGTCTTGGGAAAAACCTGAGGGAGTATACCACTGTGCCTCATAGCTCAACTGGTAGAACATCTGCCGGGTGTGTCAGAGGTCTTGGGGGAAAACCTGAGGGAGTATACCACTGTGCCTTATAGCTCAGCTGGTATAGCATCTGCCGGGTATGTCAGAGGTCTTGGGGAAAACCTGAGGGGGTATACCACTGTGCCTCATAGCTCAGCTGGTAGAGCATCTGCCCGCTGTGTCAGAGGTCTTGGGGAAACCTGAGGGTGTATACCACTGTGCCTTATAGCTCAGCTGGTAGAGCATCTGCCCGGTGTGTCAGAGGTCTTGGGGAAAACCTGAGGGAGTATACCACTGTGCCTCATAGCTCAGCTGGTACAGCATCTGTCCGGTGTGTCAGAGGTCTTGGGGAAAACCTGAGGGAGTATACCACTGTGCCTCATAGCTAAACTGGTAGAACAGCTGCCTGGCGTGTCGGAGGTCTTGGGGGGAGGGGTTTGAAACCTGAGGGAGTATACCACTGTGCCTTATAGCTCAACTGGTACAGCATCTGCCTGGTGTGTCAGAGGTCTTGGGGTAAACCTGAGGGAGTATACCACTGTGCCTCATAGCTCAGCTGGTAGAACATCTTTCCAGAGTTTTAGAGGTCTGGGGTTCAAATCCCAATAAGTACCAGTATGCAAATATCAGAAATATGTACAAACAATGTCATATTAAGTGCCATTTGCTGCTGTAAATTACATGTACACTAAATTTAAGAAAACAATTTGTATCATAAACTTAAAGATTATTCATTTAACAAATGCAAGTTGCTGATAAATTTAAATGTTGAGTATCTCCCATCTTTTCGCAGCATAGAAACACCGTGTACATGTACATGACGGACACTGACCAGAAACAAAATGTATTTATAGTGCTTTGGTGAATATTGCATTAAGCCAAGATTGCGATACGGTTATAGAGCTGTAGCCTCACGTAAACAACACCATCGATGCACAAAGTACATAAGCAGGCCCATTGATTCATTGTGATGCCAACTAGGCTTTGTGTTTAACTCCCTGCCACCTTATATTCCAAGGTCTCCGTTAATTGAACAGCAATTAAATTACAGCTATTTTCGCATTCAAACTTCCCCTTTTCTATTCCGAGGGAGATAGCAGGGCTCTATTGAATTATCATGCTCATATTTTCCCAGTGGGGTCTTGCTTGTTCTCCAGTTCTGCTAAACGACCTCATGAACTTCAGAAAATATTGATTTTGTGATTCACATTTTAGAAGAAGAAAAAATGCTGTCTGCCGGCAGATAGTGGGGCTTACTAAATCAATTATTTTAACCCCTCTAGGGTAGTTTATTATCATGAGAGAGAGAAAGGGGGCCTAGGGGTTGAAAGATGAGAAATCCTTCATGAAATAATACAGGCTTCTGGGGTATTGGAATGGCCTTGTCAGAAACAGTTAAGATTGGCCTTGCTTTGAACATGTAGTAAACAGGAAATCTTGTAAAGGTGAGGAAGATCACGCATTCCTAGATATCGATTTGAGTGTCGTGAATGAGGAAAACGTAGATGGTTGTGTTGTGAATTCACAGTGAATAAAGATGCATCCAAGGACATGTAGAGGTTATGATTTCTATACACTCTTTGCACCGGCGGCCATGGTTGGGGCAGGTTTTCTTATTTAAATGATGTGACAATACCGTAGGTAAGACTTAAAGGCCCATTGTATCATTTGCAATGACCCCAAAAAGTAATCGACGAATTTACAGGGGAAAAGTTCTGTAAGTAAAGATTGAATTAATAGCAACTACCCAATGAAAGGTTTCCGCTCAAAATTATATAATTTTACCAGAAAATAATCCGTAAAGATGAAATTATTTAGATCGTTTGCAAACGATTTACTTATTTTGGTTCGCATCTACGCAGTCCATGGGCGCTGTGTACTCCGCGTGCGTGTTCCAGGATCCAACGCGATGCATTTTTATGGCACACACACGCAGTATGTGCGCCACAGAGTGCATGACGCAAGCCACATAGTACCCGATCAACTGAGAACGAATATTTGAAACACCCCGCCAAGACCAGGAAAACGCATATGGATTTTCATGTTTTTTTTAACATGGTACATTTGACAAAGCTGAAATTTCTTTTTTTTTTGATTTATAATGGTTTTATTCGCAGAATCGTTCAAAAACAGATCATCTACAGGGCCTTTAAGGCTGTGCATGGTGGAAATCAACATGTGTATGGGTTTACGGTAGCACTATGTGAATCTCTTTTGTATACATGTATGTGTGGTTTTGAAAAGAACCAGCGAGTGTGAAGTGAACTCAACATTTCGTACAGTGTGCTATGTGACAATAGATCCACAAAGTGCCTATGGTAATTGTGCACGGTGACCATGTGATTGCCCTATGTCATGGCCGCCCATGCAGAAGGTTTATTTGAGACAAAATCTGTTTTGAATTTTCAAAGACCAAAACGATAAATCAGTGACAAGCCAGAAATGGGAAAATGCGAAAATGCGAAAATACACATGAAATTCTGAGTAGTACCTGGGTACCGCCTGGAAATTTCTAGTACAGCCCGGATATTTTGTATTTTAGCGGTCCTGGATCAGCTGTTTATTGGTAGAACTGGTCACAAAAACTTAGCCCAGACTGCTTGACATCCGACTCACAATCCTTTCACACACTAAAATTGGCAAGTTCAGATTCTTCATTTTAAAACAATTTGAATTTTTAATAGAATTGGAAATTAGTGTCTAAATGCATTTTTAAAGATAAAATGAATCCATTTCAAAATGATTATTATTTCTCTTTTTGTTCAGCTTTCATCTATCAGAAGATGCGGTCACTCAGACTGTTTTTTCTTCATGGAAGTCGGGCGCCAGTCAGTGACGGGTACCGGGGAAATCTGGATGCAGGTAGAAGATACAGTGATAGCGCAAAACATCCACGAGGCGTCGTTAAAGTAAGTACCTACGAAACCAATCAAGCTAATATAGTGGTTTGGGTCATTGACTCGCAACCATATGGGAAAACTTGGGGTTGCGGGTTCGAAACCAGCTGCGGTACCTGTGCCCTTGGGCAAGGCACTCAACCACACTTGCTCCATTCTTCGGAAGGGATGTAAAGCCGTTGGTCCAGTGTGTTAGGTAATGGTAACGCACTCTAAAGATCCCAGAGCATTCTTTCGTGAAGAGCAAGGGGATTCCCCGGTGTCTCTGGCCATTTCTAATTCCAATTCTTCATGGGTTTCCTCACGCTTGCGATTGACAGTGCAATGAGCACTATTGAGGAATCCTTGGTATGAATACCAGAAAGAAATAATAATAATAAAGTTAAAAAAGCACACTGAAAATTCCTTCAGGCTTGCATGTAGTTTTAAAAAAGTAAACAGTTGTATTTCGCTTTCAGGATGTCTTACAATAATGTCTTAACATTCTTCTCCAAATCTGTCCGCAGTGCCATGCGATCGATCAGTCAACAAGAGGAAGAGATGCGCCCACGTAGTCAAAGCAGCGGCAATACATCCGAGACCAAACCCAACATATCGCGACGTCAAGTCGCTACGCTGGGACCGTCATGGCGTACGCGGTGCGAGAGTATGCCGGCGCAGAACCGTCCCAGAGTGAGTCGGTCTAGGATTGGATCGGAGAGTGAGGAAAGTTTGCAGGAGGAACCAAGCCCTTCAAGGTAAATGAATATAGCTTATGGGTTTAGCCTATGGCTTATGGGGTTGTTGTTAGAACTGTCTAGGATTGGATCTAAGAGTGAAGAAGGCCTACAGGAGGGACCAATCCCTTCAAGATAAATGGATATGGCTTATGGGATTTAGGCTATGCCTATGGGGGTTGGGCTATGGCTTGTTAGTGTCAAGCCTATGGCTATGAGTAGGAGTCTAGGCTATGGCTCATGGGGTTGTAGGCTATGGTTTGTGAGAGTGAAAACAACCTGTAGGAGAAAGCAAGCCCCTCAAGATAAATGGATATGGCTTATGGGGTTTAGCCCGTGGCTTATGGGGCTTTAGACTATGGCTTAAAGGGCTTAGGCTGTGGATCATGGGTTTTAACCCATGAATGGTTTAAGATGAGTTCCATTCCAATTAAAGCTCCGACTTTCTGCCTCATGTTTCAGTATAAGGCATATAAGACTTGTGTACTTTTCTGACACAAATGTTCGGCCTCTTTAAGAAACCTTAAGGGAATCCCACACCCCATCTTGTTGGAACCGGAGCAAAAGTGGTCACAGTATTCCCACGAGAAAACATTATCACGGTCTGCTTGGCGGATGCGACCACAAGAAAAGATCAGTCACATTTCCATGCTCGTGTGCATTTCTTGAAGAGGCTATCCCATTAAGGGTATATCGAGCAACATTTCCCAATGGGCAAGGCCCACGCCGGCCGGCATCGTAAGTCCCCTCTTTCACGCTCTAGTTGAGCTTGGAGGGGTTTCGTGATTTCTCAAGTCTGACGTTGGGGTACGTCTACCCACGGCGCCCCGATGTTATTATTGCCTTAATTGCATTGAAAATACCTCATCGCTGCTCTCTTGCAAATAATTTATTTTTCATTTAAGCGTACTAATACAGGGACCGCAACTGTACCATGACAAATTTCTCTTAGAAAGTCAAATTGGATGGGGAAAAGGAGGAAAATTTGGAACTGTACTTATGTACATGTAATTGTAAAAATTGACCAAAAATACAGGCCTCGAAATTCATTTTCAAAAGGGTACGGCAATTTTCCCTTAGTAAAGGGCACCTGAATGAGGAAATGAACAATTTGTGTTAGAACTTTTAAAGGGAAACACGGCAAAAGCATAGGGCAATTTGACGTGGTGCCGTGGGTTATTTCAAGGCCTGAAAATACCTTGATTTCCGTTTTTTTTTCATTGAACAATTTTCTTGAATATTGCCAAAATTACCGTCTGATATCAAGACATGTCTTGGAACTATTTGTAACATAATTAAAATATTCTACACTTTGCACGGGAATTTCTTTTTCAAATTTTGGTGACTTTTTTTAAAGCCTAACTTTTATATGGAAAGACGGCCTAGTTTATATGTAGTCTGCATAAGGTTTCCCCTCTGTGCATCTCATTGCGTCTGACCCATAACACTCCTTGTTAATCCATGTCTGCCTCAAGACTTAATCCCAGTAGCTTTTAAAAGATTAGTCCCCTTCAAGCTCGATCACTTGGTGCTACATGTTAAAGAAGAGATATGTGTAGTGATTGTGACATGCTAACGAATTGGGTGCACTCTTTAATAGATGCAGCATTGGTGTTTCTAGGATTGACCGGACAAAACAATCAAAAAGATTTGTTTGTCACACTCGTATTGTAAAAGTCAGTAAAGACGTAATATTAAAATAGTTTGACTAATTAATCAATATTTTGTCATCAGTTTTAGGCAAGCCAAAAATGATAGAAAGTATTCCATATATCTGGATACAGACCTTCTGTAGAAAACATATGGCACAAGTCAGTAAAAAAAACAAAAACTGATTTTCCAAGGAAATCTTTTTAAATTTACCTCTTAGATTTCTAACCATCTAATTACATTGAAATGCAACAGAAGATTCTGCTCAGCTTTCATGAAGTCTGTACTGCAAAGTACAGCAGACATTTTGCTAAATGTTGAACATGGGGCACCATGTCCCAAATTTGATAATGTCACGGAATGTTTAATTTTGAACATTTGCACATCGTGCACATTGCAGTAAAATCAATCAAAAGTAATTTAATTCAAAAGCCTAAAAATGTCGCACAAGGGGAAAAGAAAATTTGAATTGCATTTAATAAGAATTCAATTACAGCTGAAAGAGTCAATACCTTAACCTTTGAAACAATGTTTAGTTTTGCTCCAGTAACCCGTAATATGTTGCCAATCTAGGTCCGTTTTCCCTCGGAACATTTACGTGTCTGGAATTTCGGCGGCGACGCTACAGTTCAATCCTCCCGATGTTTTTACCGTCGCTAGGCTATCCGTATCGGTTCGGGACACATTGATTTTTTTCTCTTTCTTACAGCATGTCTTGAAAAGTCTCTGAAGAAATTCTGTCCTGATCATATCCTTAGGGAGTGCTCTCGTGTCGCCCGAGTCTTCAGGCGTGTATCACGATTACTGTTATTGCCCATCGTTTAGAAAAAAAAGTTGTAATGACTTGAAACGTAAGAAGTGCAGCGTGCTTGTAGTTGAGTAGACACTTCAGAGATGTTGTTAACCCTTGAAGAAACCCTATCACCTATTTACCATATTCTATTTTTCTTTACTTAGGGCGGTGACTTTACATTTTTAAGACCGTTTTTTGTGTATTTTAAACGTGCAAAAATAGTTGACTTTATAATTTTGAGATTAGTTTCCCATTTCTTGGACCTTCTCGGGGGAATGTTGTTTTTTGTCTTATGTACATTATCGGATTATAAAACCACGGACATCCAATAAAATAATAAATTCGCCAATTACATGTACCGTAATTTTCGGAATATAAGCCGCGGCTTATACGTTGATTTTGCAAAAAAAAAGGTTCCCGACGGCTTATAAACCGGGCGGCTTATACGCCGAGCTCTAAAGATAAAAATCATGATATGCTCATATACATTATGTAATGTAGTTAAATAGTTCTATCAATCTTTTACGGGAATTTTTTATTGTCAAAAAACGATGTTGAAGGCCGTACGTCGCACGCGCACGAAAAGGTGTGCAATTTTTCCAGGTTCAGAGAGTGTACCGATCTTCGTTGGTGACCCATACATCGATGTGACACAGCACAAGCGCAGGCAACCAGTTCGCCATCGGACCATGCCATCGGTCGTAAGTACTCGTCCAACGCCAAACAAATCGTTTGGTGCGTCTGTTCCTTCCGTGTTTTCTTCAATTCTTTACTTTTAGTTGGCGTTGTTTTAAAATCCAAAGATTTCTGTGTTTGTCATTGTCTGTGGAAATGTGTGTTTTAGATGGAAAATCATTACAAGTAATTTTAATTAACGATGTTTTTCCAACGATGTACAGTCACTTTGCCCATGGAGGAAGCCTCCATGCTTTGCCCAACTTGAGCCCCTTCGCCCACCCAAGCGGCATACGTTTACGTACGTCCGCAGGCGGGCAAACGTACGGTCCCCTATTTTAATAAGCCTTTTCGGTATCTCGCGCGCGGTGGCGAGGTCAAAGGTAAATTCGGAACACGACACCGCCATAGTTCATTCACCGCCACTGGGGGTGAATGAACTATAGCGGCGTCGTGCACAAAAATATGGGGCGGACGCAAATGCGAGAAATCATCGGGAATACCGGTACCAAGCAAAAGACGATAGATCTATGTAGCATTCCGCTGAATTTCCGCTGAATTACAAATATTAATATCAATCACCCAATCCCCATGAAGCCCCTTTTATGTCAGTTGCAATGTTCTTTTTCAAGTAATTTTGAATGATGTATAGTGAATCAACATAGAATGATCTATTGAGATAACCGAATTCGGAAAACAAGAAGGCATAGCGTTTGCACAGCCTTGGTATACTCCGCTCAAGACGCCCATTGATGATGACCATCGGCTTCAAGTTCAGTTTTTTGCCGCTGGCCGTGCAGGCAAGGACCACCGTGAAGCTGGTTTTCTTATTTATAAACTCTTTTTGCAAAAATGGAGAGGCCCCATGAACCGTCCAATTATTGATGTCGCAGCTTCGGTCTAAACCCCCGTCCATCTGGTCCAGTACACTGTCTAATTCTTTGTCACTGTCATGTCCTTTGCGTTTTTAGTTTAATCGTGATGGACCCAAACGCATGACAAATGCAAGTACAATACGGAAGTACAATACGGAAGCAATCGAACATAAAACGTTTGGCATATTTTATTTTGGCCGGTGAGATCAAAATCGCCAAGTCACCATGTGCAATGAAAATAGCCAATCGCGGTGCGCGTAATGGAGAGACTCGGCCGGCGATTATCGTACATGCATAGCATATGCGTCGGGCCCGGGCGAAAGCAGTGTACAATTTGTACACGTGGGCTGCGTTCCACTCATGCTAACGTTGGCAACGTTCGCCTCTGGTTGTGCTCTTTTATCTTGTGCATGCGTACAAGCTGGGAATGTTGTTGGCGAACGTTGCAAACGTTTAACAATGTGCGCGTATTTGGAACGATCGAAGCCCTGCTTTCACTTACCGTGTTTGTACATGACCTGTCGGCCTGGTGCACTGCCGTGTGGCCGCCGTCGGAGAATCCAGCGAATATCTTGATGGCTTGCGGCCTTCGATCGTCATCAATGGCTTCTAATATACTCTCCTTTATTTTTTGGAGATTTCTTATTATGCACAATCCAAGGCATTTTTAAAATATGTCAAGTTACATGTACTTTATCTATTTACAAAACAAACTGAAACAAGATTAGCCTACTTTGAGTGCATTGCACCTTGCTATATAACTTATTATAAACATGTAACGCCTTTTCCGATAAAGCCACTTCTTGATTTCAATAAGGTTTTCTCTTGAGTGTGCTGTCATCAAAACAACCTGGACCACAAAGCTCTCTTTGAGGCGACATGCCGTGCCGACAGAGAGTGTGACTACTGTGCAGTGCACGGTCGCGCGCACGTGGCCCGCGGTGAGGCACTTACGGCGGCAGTTCTTTATATATTGTGATCGATCTGTGGCCGACAAAATGGTGCGGCTAATAAGCCGGGCGGCTTATACGCCGACGGTGAATCTTGTTTCTGGAATTTTCGGGCGTCGCGGCTTATACCCCGGGCGGCTTATATTCCGAAAATTACGGTACATAAGAAAAAGGACCCTAAGATTAGTACAAGATCTATGTCTTCAAGACTTACTTTTCGGAGCTGCAAAGGGAGCTTCCAGAAGCCACAATTATTTTTTTAATTACTAAAAAACCTTTGGCCCAATTCCGCTCAAACATCATGTAATCATCAACTGATTACCCTAGTCTGTGCCTTTTAATGTAGTCACCTTTAATGTTGAGTTCACTTACCAGTCATGTCCACCCTGGGAAATCTTGGCCTCAAGCTCAGGCCTATTGATTTGTGTACAAACATATATGTATGTTCTTTGAGTAAGGCCCTTTTGACACTGTGTGTAAAAGCATCTATAAATCATCCTACTGCAGGCCCAGTAAACAGCCGTGTCCTTTATCTATTTAGGCCATTATAGAAGGGATTGTATCTGCTAAACAGTGTTATTTACGCGTTATACAAAATGCTTTCCGGAGTCTCCCCTTGCAATTATTTGGGCAGCTCATCTCCGAGGGTTATGAAGAAATTAAAGCCATAAATTGTTTATATGCCAAATCACTTTCTCCTGGCAACTCATGCAGTTCCAGTTGTGATGATCGCGCTAAAAATGTCTCGCTTCCAAACGATCCCCATAATATTTACTCATCACATAAACCCTTTCCTCTGCAAGTACGGACGCAAGGCGCCGTGGACAGTCATTGAGGTGTTGATGTAATTCATCATAAGTGTTGGATTATCGATGGGCTCGTGACAGTTATCTCCTACGGCAGTTTATTGAGTAACTTGACAATTGGTCAGTCAAGAGCTTAGGAAGAGTTTGTTTCTAAGAAAAATGAGGCTTGTTTTTCTCTTTTATCCCAAGAAGACTTTAAAGAGAAATCTTTATGTGAAATGGAGTCCTTGAAAATTGTAAAAATTATTCACTAAACAAATCTGAGGGGTGGGGCTATAAAGGGGCAGGGTTATAAAGGGGCGGCGCTTAGGGGTGGGGCTATGAAGGGGCAGGGTTATGAAGGGGCGGCGCTTTAAGCGGTCCTCTTACTCTGTGATTTTTGCCACGAATTTCCAACGATTAGGTACGATTTGGTGAGATTACCAGAGACCGTCTATAGACTGTACACAATCGTACCAAATTGTTGGAAATTCGTAGCAAAAATCGCAGTGGGAGGCCCGCTTTAAAGGCAGCACTCCGAGAGGAGGACCTTTAAGAGGCAGGGCTCTACATGTCTAAAACATGCAGGGCTCTTAAGGTGCAGGGCTGCTAAGGGGCGGGGCTCCTTAAAGGATCCACCCCAACTTCTGCAACTCTTCTAGTACTAACCGTGTGTCTTTGTTGTGAGAGATGAGTACATTGTATGCACAGTGATATGTGCCGTCTAAAAACCAGACAAATTGAACATTTTACTTGTATTTCCTTTGTGCTTAATTAAATTTCATTGTGGGCAAAGTGTCATTATTTTTCAGGGCCCCCAGCCCCACCTCCCATGGGCTAAGGACTTTGTTTGTCCTGTTATCAAGGAGGAAAATTTAATTTTCAAGGAGTCTTAAGATGTGGGTGGAAATAACTCGAGGGAAAACTCGCAGAATGAAATTCATGTATTCAATTTTTCTCCTAGTTCCCTCTCCCCAAAGGCCCGATTTGTCCCCGGCTTGTCATGTTTCTTTGCTTTGGGTTTCCGTGGTAACCAAGAACGTCAGAACTGACTAAAGAGCGTTGAAGCTGAATCCCAGAAAATTGAAACAAGAAACCGATTTGCTCAACCCCAGAAAATTGAAACAAGACACTCATTTGCTGTTACAAAAACTCTTATTAAAATCTGTCTAGTATTTCCAAGGACGTTGTCTATTGTAAGCACAGACTGGATTTTGAAAGGATATAGTGTAATCTGATAACATTTAGTGAGCCCGCCTTCTTGTGATTATTCCATTGTTACTGCGGTGTATGTCTATTGTGACGTCGCGTAAATGCATTGGAGATACACCGCAGTTTTCGTTCGTTAGATTAGTCTATACCTTAGAGAATAAAAATAGCCTTTAAATACATTCAAAAATACATCCATTCAATCAAAATAAATTGAACAAAATGCAATGCTTGTGTATAAGAAATAATTGAATGTGATAAATTCCCCCAGAGAATATTTGTATCTTCGGTGGAAATTTTTTCCAAATGAGATTAAGAAAATTAAATAAAAATTGAATTTTTATTAAAGTACAGTAAAATCCTATTAAATCAGGCCTTGAGAGAATAAGCTTATAATTCTCAGGTAATTGGCTTATAATCATTTTCAAATGAGGACAGCTTTGAGTTAGACAAGGTAATTTTATCAATGGATTATTTGAGCAAAGGCCTGTTCGCATTTGACTTTTTTTGGGGAAAACTTACCGAGACGATGGGTACTTTTCCAATATTAAGTCCAATGCTAATAGCCCAGGACGTTTTCCTCTCAGGAACTTTTCCGGAGTCCAGCGGTTACTTTTCCTGGCCAACTGCTGCCCAGGAAAATTGACCAGGGAACTTTTCCCAAGACGAAAAGTCGAATGCGGACACAGTGAGTCGGTAAAAGCACTCTCGAAGCATACGTCCGGGCCGTGAAGGTCATACTGCGAAGGGAGACTGCGCATGCTCTCTCACGGTCTCGGTAAAATTTTACTGTGTGAAAAAGTCCAAATGCGGACAGCAGTAAAATTTAGCCATTTTTTTATTTTAGCATCGTCTCGGTAAAACCTCCCAAAAAACAAGTCCAATGCGGACACGGCTTAAGAGTTAATTTGTTTCCCCTTAACTCATCAAAAGACAATTTAAAAAAAACCTAAACAATTTACTACTTATGTAAACTGTTGTTCTGTCATTGCTAGAGGCATATTTCTCCTGCGGCTGCTGTTCTCTGTAGGATTTTTGCGACAGGTGATTTTTATTTCCCCTGTGATATCAGCTGTCACCAACTCTGGTATTTTTATGACATCAAATACACCCCAAAGGAACAAAAATGCTTTGCAAAGCATGTGGATTTTTATTTTTATGACGTACATGTAGGAAACTGAAATTGGAAAGTTGGACATGCTAAAAAGCAATATTCCCAAAAGAAACAATGTATTTTTGAAATTTAAAACCAAAACAGGGATAAAAGCACAGAGATTTCTGATAGAATGATGGATGAAAGTTTGTTGACTTGTTGATCAGATTAAATTGCGATTTCTATCCGTGGATCTGATTCCGACCAACCGTACAGTTAAAACCTTCCAAAATGTCTACAGCGATGTCATCTTAAGTGTGATAGATGAGTTTTGGCCGTGAAAGCAAATGAATCCCTCGCTAAATAGCTCCCCTCATCAGCCGCTGAGCATAGATGTTATTTGGTTACCGTGGTATGTGTGCCAGGAAACCATTTCTGTTCAGACAGTTGGAAAAAAAGCTGCTAGCTCATGACCAATCAGTGCTCAGAAAATGTATCGTGTGATTGTCAAAGTATTTATGCAGTCAAACCTGCTATTAAGGCCACCTTGATAAAGAGGCCACCTGTTTATAGTGGCCACCCATCTTAGTTTGGATTATACTTCTTGCGTGTTTGCTATTAAGAGGCCACATGTGCATTTTTGAATAATTGACTATTTAAAATTCGATTAATTTCGATCCGAAGTTTTCAAAAATTTCCAAACCTATTGAGCTCGTGCCAATGACGTCATTTTGGGAGTAAACAATGCCGCGTCGTTGTGGAAGCAATGTGCGTGCGCGTTGTGTGTGTCCATAGCGCGCGTAACGCGCTATGCTGAGGCTCCCATTGGTGAACTAAACTGCGTTACGCCCACCAGAGACACACACAATGCGCACGCACATTGCTTCCACAATGACTCAGCATTATTTGACTCCCAAAATGGCATATTCGCACGTGTTCGAAAGGGGTCAATATTAGTTATCCCACGAGCGCGAGTGGAATACGGCATCATGTAGTGCGTTTGCGTCCCATATGGGACATGGGACGCAGACGCACTACATCATGCCGTATTCCACTCGCGCTCGTGGGATAACGAATTTATCTTCAAGCAAACTTGACGCACAAATAACGCGCACACTCTGCAGTCGCGCAGTCTGCAATACACGCACGGGACGCAGTGCAGAGAATCGCGCGCATAACAAGCCGCATCAGATAGCTAGATTATAGTGTGCAGCTCCGTGTATGTAGGGGATGCATGCATTTGGAATACCAGGGCGCATCACGCAGAGTGCGACATAAAATCGGAAGACGGGACTTAGGATAATGTCACACTGTTGTTGCCATGGATCCACAAATCAGAACCACGGATTCAAGTTTGCTTGAAGATAATAGTTGTTTGGAGTGTACTTCCCGCGTGGGTGCTGTGCAGAATGTTTTCGATTCCTTCAGCAGCTTTCTTCAATGCCAAATCAGCCGCCTCGTTGCATGCTCAATTTGCTTCCATCCACGAGTCCAGTGTACAAGTTACAACATTGAAGCTAGTATGGTTTCATCTGGGATTACTTTACGGGAAAACTGAAAAGGCAGGATCTATTATGCATATATTAAAATGTGATGTTAATGGTTGGGAGCAGTTACACTTTTGGCTTTTTGCATAAATTAATGTTGGCTCCGCCCTGTACAAATTATAAGTCCCATGTTGTAACTTGTACATTGGACTGCGGTTGGACACAAAATGTGCAATCAAAGAAAGCGGCCGTTTCGGAAACGAAAAGGGCGTTATTCAAATAAAACATCCTGTAATTCACCCACAGGATATTCATTCTAAAACACTTCTGAAGTGGATATGTTTGGTTTGGTCTGGGCCGGTTTGCACATGGTCATACCGAATATTTGATTCGGTAAAATGCTATTCGAACATTCGATGGAAGATCGAATATTCAAATATTTAATTCGTTTGGCACACCGCTAATACTGGCCAGTGTTTCGGGTGGTGGCTACTATAGACAAGTTTCACTGTGGTCAAAAAGTGTTTTTACATGTATTCTGAAAGTTAAAAAAAACAATCTCTAATTGATCTCTCCGTACATACGAGAAGTAAAATAATCAACGTTGCTGAAAGCTCGTCACGTACATGCACCATCTCCCTTCTCCCACGTGTATCACTTCATCTCGTTTCTCTTCTCAAACGACACGGGTCAAAATTAATGTTTCCTTTTAATTTGATTGGTCATTTAATCAACACGTTGTAGGTTTCACGTTTCTTTTTATATAGTAGTTCCCCCGAGGTGAAGGTGCATTTCCCTTGTCAAATGTAGTGTCAAATTTCCTTGCCAACTATTCATTTCGTTTGACACCATCGTGACAAAAATCGAAAAAAAGAAATTGAAGACATTTAGGTTTGTCCGTGGTTGTTGGGGCAATTTCTTCACGTACGTAGTTGATCTGAACTGACACTGTTAACGTTTCTATAGACTGTGTGACATTTGTTTATATCTAAGCGTCCTCTATTGAAATCATGATAAAAAGTGGCAATAGATTACTAAAGTGAAAACGTCACCCTTTGTGTGTTGCCATGGTTTTTCGGGTCTACACTAAAACCAGTGAACTGTTTCCCTGCGCTATACCAATAAACGTTTCAGATTACCAGCGAATGTTTAGACCCAATTACCATGGCAACCGATGTCACACTTTAGTAGTCTATAGACCGTATCGAATAGCTGCCATCTTGTAGGGCAGTTTCCTTGTTCCTTGAGGACATGCATGGTTGCACATTTTGTGCTTGCATTGTTGACCAATTTAAATGTGAAAGTTGCCCTACAATATGGAAGCTATTCGATACGGTCTATACTAGGTCATATTTAGGCCATTTCAAGTTTGATCGCCGATTGCCAATGTACTCTTTCAGTGTCTTTGAAACCCAAGATTATTAATATTTCCCCCTAAATTTATATTTTTTCCCCCTAGATGGCACAGTTACATGGCTCAAAATTCTGATAGAATGAAACCTAAACTAACATTCTTTCTTGCGCCATATTGTATGTCGTGCATAGTTCGCTATCCGGAACGCCATCATCAGTGATACGCCCTCGTACCCAGAGCGAAGGAGAGGGTAACCACGTGGCCCGCAAGGGTGGAACAAGGTAGACGTCTAAATCTCCACCTGCATGTACCCACTACCCACCTGTACATAAACACCCAATCAGAATGCTTCTAATATAAACCATAACAGGTGCATGAGCAACCCAAACAGCGCATGCAAGTTTTTTTAGATTTCTTTCTCCTTTTGTTTTTAATTATTATTTAGTTATCGTCCAATAGCTTGTGCAATTAGCCATCCAATGTCCTACGACAACCATGACATTTTTCAGACGGCTGCTTTTTAAACATTTTTTTCCCAAAAAATATTTTTGTTGGAAAACTGAACATGAAATTCAGGCAACCAGATTTTCAACATCTCTGCCTATGGAGCTACTGTGATTTTAAAAAGTCAAATTGCCTTTCAGGCCCAAGTTGAGTCATCTGCAGCCGATTTCACGAAACTTTACGCAATTGCGCAAGTCCACTTACGCCATTACTTGCGCTATAATTTATGGCGTAAGTGGACTTGCGCAATTGCGTAAAGTTTCGTGAAATCGGCTGCAGAGGTTGGAGACTCAAGTTAAGTCAGTAAAAATTGGGACTTGAGTTGACTGGACTCTCAAGTCCCGAGTCATCACAACATTGCTTGAGTGTTCTATTATTGAACTCTCACAATGCACCGTGCAAAATCCACCCAGATCCAACAACATAAAAAGCAAACCTGCATGTCATCATTTTGTTTTCAATCTTCAATTTCACCAAACTCATTTGCATGTCTAATTATAACAGTTATCTTCCCGTATCATCAACATGATTTTTGATATCATAGGCTCCTGCTTTGAAAGCCGGTACAGACACAAAAAAAAGAAAAGAAAAAAAAGAAGCAAAATATCGGGTATCCTAGTTTGTCCTGTGTCGGTTCGAAACCTTAGTAACCAAATATGCCGGTAAACAGTGTCGGATGTGCCCATTAAACTCCCAGGACAGAAGACACTCTTAAAAGGTCGTGCAAGAACTATTAACGAGAGCCCCTGCTCATATTGCCGGTAATTAATTGGCAGGGAAAACAGAGACTTTGGACATACCGGGAAAAGATCAGGAAAGATGAGAGAAGGTCGTAGGTTACATGATCACATCCCCTGAGAGGGGGGGGGGGGGGGGGGGGATTGTTATGGGATGAGGTTTCGTGTGACTTCGTGAAACCTATTATAACAGTATTAGTATTTCTGAGTTAAAAACATGCTTTCATCATTTTCTTGGGGCTACACATGGGTAATTCCCAAAATTAGGGGTCCAAAAGTGTGACATGCTTTTTAAGATTTCCTAGTGTTTTTAATGATTGAAAGTGGTTTCCCAGTAGAAAATAATTATTTTAATTTTAACAAATACCACTCAAATTTAATGTTTGTGTGTAGATATGGCACCAAGGTTAATGCAAACTCATTCTACGGCCAATTTTCATTGGCGTACATGTAGGTAACCCGTGACACCAAACTCCTATCCAATACCATGGAACAAATTATAAGCCTTTTTAAAAATATTTTTCAGGAATCAGAAAACAACATATTGAAGAAAATGATGCTGCCCCCTATAATCACAGGCCACAGTCCATTACTGAGAATTTGTGGTCATAAGTGGTGATTTTTGAAGCAGAGTGTCGTTCCTTCGGAAGGGATGTAAAGCCGTTGGTCCGGTGTGTTAGGTAAGGTAACGCACTTTAAAGATCCCAGAGCATTTCTTCGTGAAGAGAAGGGGAGGGATTCCCCGGTGTCTCTGGCCATTTCTAATTCTAATTCTTCATGGGTTTCCTCACGCTTGCGAGTGACAGTGCAATGAGCACTATTGAGGAATCCTTGGTATGAATACCAGAAATAAATAATAATAATAATAATAATAATAGTAACTGGGACGCCAAACATTTTGGACCCCTAATTTTGGGAATGACCCGCATACGTACATGTATAGTGTTTTCTTTTTAAGTAAGGTTGGTGCATCCTGAAATGTTGAGTAATTTTTGTCTGCGCTGTCTATGAAGTCCTACAATTTGTAACAATCCACCACAAATGAGCCATAAAGTCAGCCCCAAGTCAAGTTGGGTTTTTGCAATTTCAGAAAGAACCAGTTGTAAAGCTTTAAAGGCCCTATGTATCATTTGCAAGATACAACTTTTTACAGATTCGTGAAATAAGAGTGTAACATATCTAAGGAAGAATGTTGGTAAACTAGCCTGAAGAAATTTTAGCTACATACATGTAGATGCATCAATGCTTCAGAAAACCTTGAAAATATATATAACTGCCTTTCCCTATATAGGACGACCGTTTTGGCCAGAATATCGGCAAGAATTGTCGTCAAGAAGATCCTCAATTGACACCGATTTTTTTCACCTAAATTTCTAAGAAAATGTTTTTGCAACCTTGACCAAAATGGTTTGTGACCTAATAAAAATGGTTTTTTGACCTCTTTAAGATGGTTTTTCGAGCACTCTGCATTAGGACGACCGGCTATCGCAGTCGGTCGTCCTAATACGCCTTTTTTTACCCCAAGTGAATGGTAAAAAAAGTCCCGTGCACGGGACTTTTTTAGAAAACGACCTTCGGTTGTCAATTTCCAGCATAAAATACCATTTTTGCTATCTACACTTTGAGTAAGGTATTTCTTGTGAACTCATGAAAAACAAAATTGGGTCATTGCAAATGATACATATAGGGCCTTTAAGCCTATTTAATATTTTACTTAAAAGTTATCAATCCCCATGTTACACATGAGCTACAAATCGTCTAATTTGACACATACAGTGTGTGCACCTTATTTTAACAAATTGACAAATTAACAAAATATAATTTACTGACTTTACGGCACCGTTTGTGTTGGACGATCTCATTTACTCATGACCAAATTAATCATTATTCTGACGCATGAATGATAAATGTCAAAATTTAGGATGACATTTCATCTCTGACGACCTCGAACGACGATTTCCAGAATGCGGGCAAACCGATGTTATAAGTATCGCATTACATCGATGATGAAGCGAACGTTATGAGACAAATGGTCATGGGATGCACTTTTTCACTTATGAAATCAGAGCTCATTTATAAGACATTTTGTCGAGGTGGAGACCTTTTAGAGGAAATGAGATGATTAATGACGGTCGTCGGTGCTGCTGGCGCTGTATTTGTGGTGTCTGTTGTGTGTCGTAGATGCGCAGGAAACGCTTAAAACTAAAAAGCAACGAAGTAAAAGGCGTGTTCACTAAAAGAATAATATATTTGGAGAGTAGGTAAAAAACAAAAAAGCAATTTCTTTTGATATTTTTTCCCGTTAGTTTTTTTTTTGGTGAAGGGGGCGGGGGGTTGGCTGGCAGAGGGAGGGGAGGGGGTTGAGATAGCATGGTGACTTGCCTATCTTTTTAGTAATGAAATTCTACAGGGGGGTGGGGGGGAGTAGTGATTGAGTGAAGGGTAGCCAAGGGGAATGTGGTGCGTGTTTACTTTTATCATAATGGCATGAGCAATACGGTGAGCAATACGCTAGAAAAAAATCAATTTCTCCCGAGACCTAAGTGATTTGGTGTCGGACGTGATCACACGACGGCACTTCCGTTTGACGTAAAGTGAGGGGGGATAAATTGATCACATGACGTTTGTAAAGCCAGCAGGTTAAAGGCAGTATACATGATTGGCATCTCGAAAATCAGAAATGTTCACAGATTTACGCCTAACTAATACACAATATAAACATGATGACCGTAGAAAACTTCCCCTGAAATGGTTTTGTCTGAAGTGCTATAGTCTTTGAGAAATGAGTAAATCAATTAGTTTTCGTCTCATGAGCAAAAATTCGCCCAAAAACCATTTCGCCCCCAAACCACTTGTGCACAGGCCGTGGTTCAGGGCGAAATGGTTCACGGCGAAGTGGTTTTGGGGCGAAATGACTGCAAACCCTTGTTTGACTGTTTTTTTCAAAAGTTAGACGAAGTACGGAGCTGGTTTTTGCTCAGGTTGGTTTTAATCATGCATATATCTTCAATCACACAGGGGGATACAACTATTTGTAACAGTTTACCAATCATGTATACTATCTTTAAAGCTAAGAAGCGGTTTCTTCAGAAACATTTAAACATGGATTTGCATTTACACAACTGAAACTTATTTCTCTATTTTGAGACCAGACAAAGGTATTTCCTGGAAAATATGGTCTGTGTTGCCAAAATGCCCCTTTACCGTGGAAAGACTCATCTACATTTTTTTCGAGGTTTTTCTGCTTCAGAGGCAAATAGTGCTTTTTATGACAGATCTTGATGTGCTGGTTTCAAAACTTAGACATTTTGAAAACATGTTTTCTTGGCTACCATTTTCAAGATGTTTTAAGTTTTTACATTTTAGGATTGTGTACAAGTTTTACTTGTAAATCAAGGTACTAGGTCTCTGTGTTACCGTAAATGGTTGGGTTACTAGATGTCGGGAGACGTGGAATACAGTATGAAGAAATGCTACCGGTAAATATTAGGAAACTAATAGCGAAGAAAAAAAGAAAAGAAAAAGCATTTTATCAAAGAGGGGAATTATATTTTTGTATTGCATTGGGGGTTGGGTTGGGTTGGGTTGGGTTGGGTTGGGGCTAAAGTGCCCTACAGTAACCCTCCCCTAACCCAATGCTTAGTTTATCTAAACATATCCTGTGGGCTCTTTGCAAAAATCCAGTGTGTACGAGTAACGGCCTAGTGCTACACTACAGATATCATTAGGTATTGTTAGGTTTCTATGTCCTCGGTATCGCTTCGTACAAGCCCTAATAGCAGCATTAATCAAACTAATTATACCCAGTCCCATACTCAACAAAAGTCAGAGTAATTGGAAGACCGATTTTTGTGTGTGTGTGTGCAGTGCTTCTTGGGGGGAAACAGTGTCATTAATCTAAAGCACAGGTCATAAATTACATTTATGTTTTTTTGGTTTAGATCATAAAAGATATTAATGAATATAATAGGAGACATTACTGATATATTGTGGGTATTACGGTCTGTATATTCTGCTATGTTTCAAAACGACAACATGAGTGATCTAAATTTGATCTGAAATCAAGCTCTAAGAAGGGGAGGTGGGGAGGGGGAGTTTGCCATGGCATTTCGTTCAGTCTAAAGTTGTACATTGTACATTTTCTAAATATAAATGTCGCATTCTCCTTTCTCATTTTGCTACTGAAGTTTATTTATCTGGGGGTGTGGGGTGGGGGGTGGGAGGGAGTTTGCCATGGCATTTTGTTCAGTCTTTGTACATATCATTTTTTATAAATGTCATATTCTCCTTTTTCCATTTTGCTACGGAAGTCCCTTTTTCCGGCCTGCCGCTAAATTGATGAAATTTGAGAAATTACACCCGGCAGACATTTGAGTGAATTGCCGTGGTTAAAGCGTGGGCGTATTTGTAAACTGAGGCTGGATAATGCCTTACAGGCTTAAAGACTAATAACCTTTTCCAATCGGTCATTCAGTTTGTCAGATTGCACACCTAGATTTCATCCTAAAGTCATTTCAGACCGCCTTCACAGCATGGAAATTAGGTTCACGTTTGGTTTGAGGGGAAAAAAAAGAAAAAAGTTTCATTCAAAATTATTTAGGGATGTTAAATCTGAAGAATTTTTTTTTTTTTTATCGTGTTAAACGTTTCTTGACATTAAGTAAGGAATTATTGCGTCAGTCTAAATGATAAAGGCACAGGCTCGTCAGCAATGCGCGCGTGCCAAATTCGTGCCATGAAATACGTAGCTTCATAGCAAAGGCATGGAGCTGCATATTTCATGGCACAAATGTGGTGCGCGCGCATTGCTGACGAGCCTGCGTTTTTAAGTGGAAGTAATTGTTGCCCATCACGACGCGGTATGCACTGTACTAAGTGCGTTTCCCGAGGACACGCTAAAACTCGTAGCGTGCTTGGGCGGCACTCGAACCCACGACCTCCTGCATACTTGGCAACCGTTTTAACCACTCGACCACCAGGCATGCCGATGGGGAATGGCTGGTTGACATGTTCATGCAACATGGACTATAATGGAAACTAGATCAGATATAATCCCCTCAGTTGCGGAACAAATCACGTAAAATTGAAATTAATTTTTTGAGGGACCTTGTGAAGGATAATTCTCTTACGAGATGTCTAGACGGAAAAAGAACTTGGGAATTACAAACATTTTATTAATCAGTATTCCCCAAATGAATTCATTCAATCCATTTAAATTTAAATTCAATACAGCAGAATATAGTATTGTGTTATAGTTAATAAACGGATCGAGTTTCTAATCGACGAAAACTAATTGTTTTACTTATTTCTCAAAGACTATAGCACTTCAGACAAAACCATTTCAGGGGAAGTTTTCTGCGGTCATCATGTTTATATTATGTAAGTTAGGCAAAAATCTATGAAAATTTCTGATTTTCGAGATTACCAGTGATGTATACTGCCTTTAATATTTCTCCAATAGTACAAGAAAATATCCACTGAGAAAACGCCACAACTTGCAAATCGCTGCAAGACTGCGACTGCATATACATGTAATTTCCGTCCAAGCACAATCCTACACGTATCTGGGTCTGCTTTTGAAATTAAAATGGAGAAAATTAACTCTCGTCGCTCTTGGCAACAGCTCTCCTGGTTGATTTTTTTGTTCCTCGTGGCTTTATCTGAATTGAGAAAGGAGCATTTGTTCCAAATCCTAGCAGTCTTGGGGTCTTAAGGCTGTACAATTGGATGAGATTTTGATTGAAAACACGATCTAAATTTGCAAATTTAAATGTTAAGCTGCGTAAGACTTTGATACTGTCACAGAAATTGGAAGAATGTATTTGTACTTCAAATGGAACAAAGAATTCTTGCAAAGAATTCTTAGAAAAGATTTTTTTTGTAAACGGCTTTCAAAAAGAGGGGGAAAATAAATGAATTAAAACAGGAGGGAAAAACAATTAAAGGAACGTGTTCAGATTTTTTCTTTTAACCTAAGAATTATATAAAATACCTCCCAAAAATACGATCTATGGGAAGAAAACGGAAAATTTACAATCTTCAATTTAGATGTGGAAGCAAAAAGGTTGGTAATTACTGCACTGCTTTATTGAACCAGATAAATGAGTTTTTTTGCGGATATACTTCAAAATATACGGCTCGAGAACATGAAATTTCAGAATGGTGATGAGAAAAATATGACAATTGATGTGATATCAAAATTTAAACACCCATGGGAAAAATGGAGGGTTAAAAATGTGATCTGGACACACTCCTTTAATTTAACCCACTGATCAGTATGTCAGATGACCACCTTGACCCCCCTGCCCACCCTCCCCCTTCATAGTGCCCCTTCCCATTCTGGCCCCCTCCCCACCCCCTCCCCACCTCCCCACCCCCTCCTCAAATCCCCTTAATATAATTATATTCACAAGCGAAAAAGTCTAAATTGATAAAAAGGTTTGTCAATTTGGGTTATGCCTCTCATAAAAATCAATATCATGTCCTCACACTAGTCACTAAAATCTCACAGATTTTCTGCAATAACGGAGGGACCTTTTCTTCACTGCATGATACTTAACAATTTGGGTTCTCGAAAAGACCCATTCTTTTTACATTTATTCCTTTCAATCAGTTTATAACTCTCAAGTGTTTCAGTTTTACTTTTGTTTTCTTACTTTTGTGCTGCATTTTATTGGAAGAACGAGGAAAATTGTACTTTCTCTAATTTTTTTTCACGTTTAGGTTTGTCCCAGAAAGCAAGAAATCTGTCTTCGTGTTTTCCTTCAAACTCACTTTTCTATCGGCAATTTTCTTCTTAAAAATTGCATGAAATCACAAGGATGAGTTAAATGGAGAATCTCTCTTTTTTTTTCTTCTGAAATTAGAAAATATTTTGCATTTCTTTTATCATCAACCTTTGGCATGCAAGGACGAAAATCTTTCACTAAAGCAGGCTTTGCCTTTTTGATTCAATCTTCAATATTTTTCCCACTCGTTTCTACGGCAATGTTGCAGCTTGCATAAATACGGTATGAAGTACCGCCCACGGACCGCAAGCGAAGGAGAGTCGCATTTTCGCAGTGGGCGTTTGCCGGAAAGGTAAAATAGTACAAAACTGTCAAATTAACTGGCTGGTGAGACTAATAGAAACTAACTACAGATAACTTTAATTTATATGAATGTTTTGTTTTAGAAGGTAGAATTAAACATGTAGGTGAATTACATGTAGCGAGTTGACGTAAAAATTTGGTTTAAGTCATGTGTGTTGTAGTTAATTTTATGCCATTTTTGGCAACTAACTAAAGCCCTTTACACCCGTTTCATACAGGCACACCAGAGTCGCGCTGAACTACTTGTATATTTAAAATTTTGTTTCAGACAGGCATTCTTAATGCGAGCCGTGCACACACTGAAGATCGACGTCTGAAACCATGTCGCTCTTCAGTCGTTCTGACCGACTGGAACAGTCGATCTTTCGACTTCTGGTGAACCAAGTCGCTCCAAATTGTTTCATACGTCAAACTTAATTCAAATTTCTGGGATAATTTAGTTTGGTGCGACTCTGGTGTGCCAGTATGAAACGGGTGTTAGATGATAAAGGAGATGCAGTTTTAGAAGTGGGAGGGACACCCAGAGAAATCTCCTGGGGGACCCACGTGGTCAAGTACCGGTAGGGACTGCAACCTGAATCTACATACACGCCCAGAAAGAAATGGAACCCAGCACACCAGAGGTGAAAGGTGGGGATTGCGCCAACATGACCGCCCAAAGGTCATGTGTTCTGAAACTTTTTTTGTAGTTCAGCATCACAAGGTCATATCTGTAGATTTTCAACAAGTGGAATAGAAAAAACAATTCCCCTCAAAATTGTTTTCTGTTGTGTCTCAGACTTGAAGCAGGGGCTGCAGTACTGGTAAATCATTGTCTAGCCTGGTCTTCACTTCATGCAGTCCATCAAATTAACACCGAGGCCAAAGCCAGCCTTATGCCCTGCTGAGTTGGCCCTGATGCCTCTTCAAGATATACACTTTCTGAGACCAACTTGGCCAGCATGCCCTATCCCCGGCCTTGACATTAACCAAGGCCAATAGCCTCATGCCCTGCTGAGTTGGCCCCGATGCCCCTTCAAGATATACACTTTCAGAGACCAACTTGGCCAGCATGCCCTATCCCAGGCCTTGACATTAACCAAGGCCAATAGCCTCATGCCCTGCTGAGTTGGCCCCGATGCCCCTTCAAAATATACACTTTCAGAGGCCAACTTGGCCAGCATGCCCTATCCTCTTAAATTTCATGAGGCTTGTAAATGTATACACTAATAACCAGTACACATTTGGAACCAAGTTGGCCATGGTGCACCTCCAGTTGGCCTCTGTGCCCTTAGGAATTTTGCCCAAATCAAGGCCGATTGACCTGGGGCTAATTTCATAAAATTCAATCCAAAATTCGTTTTCTTTATAAAAATGGGTTAATAGTCGAAATTGCATGTCAACTTGTGTTTTTCAAAAGAATATATGCTATTCTTGCTAAGAACACAAGTTTAGATACAATTTTGATTTTTAACACATTTTTATAAAACAAACAAATTTGTTATAAAGCAAATTTTTCCGCTAAACAGCTTTATGAAATTGGCCCCTGTTCTTTATTTACATAACATTGAGGGCTATCTTCATGCATGATTCACAACCCCCCCTCATGCATCTATTGATTCTCAGATCCTGCCAAATTATGCTAATGCAATTCTATTGTTACTCCTGAGACTTTGGCAGCAAAATCTCTCAGACTTCCGTAGGCATGAAAAGATTACTGCTTATCCTTGACATGCTTTCAAATCGGCCGGAGTAATTAGCTCTTTGTGAAAGCGTTGTGCATCATTATTTCCCACTAGTGTTGTTTGCGTCAAGTTCTAACAAAATAATAGTGTTTGTCACAAAAAATTGATGCATACGTAAATATGCCTGAACAGTAACGTAAACAGACATGTAGAGGTTGTGTCTTTTGTTTTTTCTAGTAATATTTTTCGTACTCACGGTACTAATTCAGGGGTCGAAATTAACCTGAATTTCATGCTGGTCAGAAGGACCAGTAGATTAGACTGGTTCCCGTCCACATATTCCACACAGAAGAATATAAGGACAGGTAAAGGGCGCTTCATCTTGATCTGTAATTGGTCGTCTTTGCGCGTGCGCATTGTGTTTTTTATATTTAAAAATTGGCCAAGCCCTTTGCTTTAGGCAATGTACTTTATTTACATAATTGGATATGTTCGACACGCACGGCCAAGTTACAAATGTCAATGCAAAATCTGCGCACTTACTAAAAAAATCAAAATAATAATAACCACGTGACGGGCAGAATTCTGCCCGTCATGGCTGCCCTTTACCGATCCCTATATTTTCGCAAAATAAGCGAACCAATCTATAGGGATCGGGAACCAATCTACCAGTAGATTAGAGAACTCTACTGGTCCTGCTGAAAATTTGGTGGTCCACTGGTGCTTTTCAAAAAAGGACCGAGATACTGCAATACTTTCTGGTTTAAGGTCATTGAGTGCAGGATGGATGGGATTGCTTTTTGATCCAACACCTGGCATGTCTGGAGAGATCGGAAATGGAAATGTAGTTATCTAAAAATGTCTAAAGCGATTAGGAATTGTTTGTGGTAACCAGGAATTCTTTACATTGAGTAAGAAATGTTTACTGTGGATTAGGCATCAGGGAATATTTCCATGAGTCATGAAATGTTTTCACTGGTCCATCAGACCAGCGTTCTTGAGAGATTTACTGGTCCTGATTGTTTTACTGGTCTCTGACCACAGGACCAGTGTTAATTGCGACCCCTGTACTTTGTTTTATAGTTAACAGATATTTAGCCAACTCGGAATTTGAACTAGGGCTGGGACTTCAAACTGAATTTTTGAATTCTCAGTTTTGGTTTTACTACCCAGTTTCACATTTGGAAACAAATATTTGAAATAATATTTTCATGATATGAAGGTTGAAAGACGGAATTTTTTATTCAATAAGGCGAGGCTAAGTTGAATGGAACTTGTGGGGACTTGTGAGGACTTGTGAGGACTTGTGGGTCCTTGCAGTGACTTGGGAGGACTTGGGAGGACTTGGGAGGACTTGGGAGGACTTGGGAGGACTTGGGAGGACTTGGGAGGACTTGGGGGGACTTGCAGGGACTTGCAGGGACTTTTGGGGACTTGGGGACTTGTGGGGACTTGGGGACTTGCGGGGACTTGTAACAGACCCAACTGCAAAACTGCTCTGATACAAAACCTTGTATGTATGTCTACAGTCTACAGAAGATGTGGAAAGATTTTGCTTGATCTCTGTATTTCCCCTTTTATAGTCCCACCAAATCCAGAGGGCGCTTTGCCATGCCACAGCGGATTGGTTCCGGTAGCAGTCTTCGACCCACCAGCATGCATCGTGTTGTGCAGCCTATTTCCAACTCACCACCCATACCAAACAGTCCACTGAGGTAAATCACATGCAGCAAAGGGATGAGTCAGTCTAGTGCCCTGACACACTTGAAATTATACCATTAGTCAAGAAAATAATTGACAGTATCCAGCCTGTTTTTACCTTTTGAGCATTACTAAAAAAACTCAAACTGATAATCAATTCTTGAAAGATGAAACAGTTGCCTGTGACAATGACTTCAAAGTTCAATGCACAGAAAGAATGTACTGTGAAAGATGTTTAAAAAAAACAAAAAAAAACACTAAAAAAAAATTATGCCTAATGGACAAAGGTATGGGTAAATTCTATCAATGTTTGCCTTGTTTGTTGGGTATTTGTGAAATTTTGTATGATTTACTTTTAGTTTTGGTAAGTTTTATTTTCACATTTCTGTAGAGTAACTGAGTCGTTGGCCCCGTTTTTGACGATTTTTGGTTTTTGCTTTTGGGCCTAACGCAAAAACCAAAATCGTCAAAAACGGGGCTAACGACTCAGTTACTGGGTCTAACATTTCTGTATAAATGGTAAATTGGTGAATTTTTTTGGCCATTTTGTATAATTTTAAAATGCACTTTTCTATCCAATGTATTTCATTGCACTCTTTTCTGGTACTCTTTGTCTAAACATTTTCTACACCTCTCTCCCCCATACAGGTTTCCATGTTTCTGTGATGGCCACTTTGCACTTTTTTGGGGGGTAAATTCCACGCAAAATGTTATTCCCTTACCATGCTTACCAGAAATCCAAACAATAATAATAATAATTCATACAGCCTCTTTCTACTGGGGAAATGTCTGCACTGGAAATGATCATGATAGTATTTAAAGGCGTTTTCCCAATGTATCGCCAACAATTTTATGCTGATTCCCACAATAGAAACACGCTTTACTAAACTCTCATTATAGCGCTCTTTAAAGGCACAGGCTCGTCAGCAATACGCGCGCGCCTATTTCGTGCCACGAAATACGCAGCTCCATGCCTTTGCTATGGAGCTTTGTATTTCGTGGCACGAATTTAGCGTGCGCGCATTGCTGACGAGCCTGTGCCTTTTAAGGATCCGAACTAATGTGAGCTTTATATCCAGAGAGCGCTATAACCAGTGCATACATGTACACAATGCAGGGAATAATGGCTGGGACTTAGAAAAAGGAGCTTTATATCGAGAAGAGCTTTATATCAGGGGGTGTTATAAAGAGAGTTTACTGTAATCAAAATCTTGTTACGGTAACGGAATGACCTCATTGATTGCGTGGAATCAGCCCCTTGGTATCACCTGGTGACTTTGATGTGATTTTATTTTGATCTTGCCACAGTGAAAGCCCCGTTAGTGTCGTAGGCGACGATCGTTATTTCCCCTACCCCCACTCCATGCATGCCTCAGACCCTAGTCTTACTGAAGACGTCCCAAGCTACGGAACCAGTCCTAGTGAACATCTCATGGCCAGGTAAGCCCGCTGCAAGATGCCCTGCTGCTGTGCCCATAGGCAAGATACTTTACCATGAGTTGCCTCTCCACCAGGAGTAGGCTACATGGGTATCTGTGAGGGTAGCGAAAGTTATTAGCTCATGAGTGCCTAATACATAGTACAGAGATTGTCCAATTACCCCACCCACTTATGCCTCACAAGCTATCACAAAAATGGTGACACTCAGAGACGCTGCATACAAGCAGTACGGCCAAGTACTGCTGACAAGCATGTGCGTTTGTGAGAAGTATGCTAATGCACTAGGTGGGCGCTGTCTGCGTAGCTCTGTTGTGATTAGTCATAAATGGTCATGCGGGCTCGGCTTGATTGACAAGTCGTAACTATGCATTGTCAGCCAAGGCTGGATACTCTACAGGGAGCTGAACTCCACTCGGTATCAGGAAACTTCATATCAAGTCTCGGCCGTTTCAGGATCTAATAGGTCGTTCAGACGAGGGGCTATCTCTGGAGCTAGCTCCGGAGCTAGCTAGCTCCACCCCAAACTCCACCCTGGGGCTAGCTCCGGGGCTAGCACCCCCCCAAATTTAGCCCCCAAAATTTGTGGGGCTAGGCCCACTTTCAGCACAGTGGGTTTCTTTTATGACTTAGCTCCACCATTATTTACCGACTGAACGCAACTGACCTCGCTCTGTGGCATCTTGCCAATGTTAATATGCTATCAAATTTGACCACATTTTAGCTCTTCTGAAACTGTAGCTCCGGAGTTATCATCAATGTTTGAACGGGAGGACATTTTGGACTAACTCACTTTAGCTCCAGTGAACCCCCGCTAAGTCCATTAATTGGATTGGGGCTAAAAAAAGTAGCCCTCAGTCTGAACATACCCTATGTTACTGTTCACTTTGGGTGTTTGGACGACCGTGATTTGCAATACTGACCATGGAACCATTGAATATCGGCACAGATAGTGTTGGCTAATGTAGTCTTAATAATCCTAATAATCATGACGCAAATTCAACTTTTAAACATTTGGACAGGACAGCGAGCCACTGGCAGCAGCTGTCTGACCGGAAGTAGATGTTTCCCAGGCCGTTATGAGAGTTGCATTGTAGTGAAGGAGTTAAAATCAAACTTGTCCATAGTGGCCACTAGATGAAGAGGCCACCTGTTTATAGTGGCCATCCATCTTTGGTCTCAAATGTCATGTGTATAATCCGAATCCAACCTTTGTAAAGGCCACCTGTTTATAGTGGCCAGTTTGTTTTACGGTCCAAGGCTGGCCACTATAGACAAGTTGACACTATAACCATTCCTTGTTGATTAATCCATGCTGGTCAGTTTTTTCTGGCATCTATCCACAGGTATTCAGGCTCGGGGCGGAGTCGAACCCCGGATTCGCCAACTCGTACACCAATCAGAGAAGAAAGTATTGAGTTTACTGATGAATACATGAATATGGCGCCCTCAGGGGCCACTACTAAAGGTAACCAAAATGGTCGCTGGTTATAGAGTTATATCTGGCAGCACGAAATACCCATGTGCACAATTTCACACCATCAATGTGCTTCCCATCAGTCACCAATAGAGGGCACTATATTCCCTTACCAGTCAAGAACCAATTTCATGGTGCTGTTTAGCACAAAGATTTGCTTAGCACAGAATCTTTGCTTTGTAAAATGTACAAAATTGTATGTCAAATTGTGTTTTTAGAAACGGTAGCAAAATATTAGTAAATACGCATCAAATACAATTTTGGCTGGCACCCTGTTTTTGCAGTGTAAAGCAAATAAATTCTGTGCTCAGCAAATTTTTGTGCTAAACAGAGCCATGGAATTGGCCCCTGTTCATAGAGAATGAGGTCAAGTTCGGGCGTCCTGTTCTTGACACGGGTTAACTCGTTAACGACAGGAACACGACCCAAGAACACTGCACTGTAAACAGGATCACACATCACCTATCAATCGAGAACAAGTTACCATATCAAGAACAGAACGCCGGAACTCGACGCCAATGTTTTTGCCATCACTCGCCAATAGAGGGCGCTATACTCCCATAACAGTCAATAACTTTCACAACACTCTGCATGTTTGCATGGCTGACAGTTGACAAAGTTCTTCTATAATAAGCAGCCGATTTCACAAAATCTTACGCACTACATAAGCCCACTTGCGCAACGTTTTATAACATTAGTTGCGCAACATTCCTGCGATAATTACTCGCAAGCTATTGGGGCTTATGCAATTTTCAAAAGTTGCGCAAGCTACGCACTTTCTGTGAAGTCGGCTGCAGGTTTTGTTTTTAACAAATTGGGATCTGTAAAAATTTCATGTTGTTCGCCATTTCTTTATACACGTGCATTAATTTGATAGAACTGGATTTGCAGTCCAGTGGTAACGGGTTCGAGTCCAATTTTGTTTTTCATTTCACATTTTGTGTGTTATTTCAGTTACATGCATTTTCATATTTTTTCTTTGTCCAGTAGTTTATGTACTAATTGTTGCACTCGTGAAATGTGAATTCCTGAAATGTTTTTTTACACATTAGCTGAATTCGGGCGATCTGTTCTTGACACGAGTTAACTCGTTCTTGCGCCTGGACGACGGGAACACGACCCGAGAACACTGCACTCGGAACAGGATTACACACCACCTGTCCATCGAGAACAAGTTACCCGTATCAAGAACAGACCGCCCGATCTTGACCATTGCAGAGATGCCAACATTTACGATTTAGGAGTAGTTTGTACAATTGTTTCAGCCAATGACGATCAGTATTGTGACATTATTCTAGAATGTAGAGCTTCAAATGTGGGGTTTAAATAGGGCTTGGGTGTTAAGTTATAAAAGTTTGTGTCCAAAGAGGGTGCCCCGTGGCAAATTACTTAAATTGCAATGTTGGTATCTCTGCTATTGTGAGTTTTGGTTTCTAATTTTTAAATCAAGAATGGTAGAATGTTTTGCTTTTTGTTTTTGCATGCCACTTTTTTTGTCTTCATATTTCCCCCCCCCCCCTTAACTCCAGCAGCGCTCACTGTGTACATACCCCATTACGAGTCATTGTATCCCACCACTAGAGGGCGCTCTTCATCCCCTGAACCCATCTTTGCCTCCGTTCAAGTCTCCGTTTCACCACCTTCACCACCGACACCACCACCTCCTCTACTAGTACCACCTCCATTGCCAACGTGGCGGATCGGTTCACTACGAACATCAACATGGCACTATGCACGTCAGTCGCATGTTTTAGTAGGATTTCAAGGTGTTTTTTGTTGCCCCATTGCATTGTTGGAAAAAGAGAAGCAAACACGAGATTGTTGTGGTGCTCTGGCGGGATGCCCAGATAGCTCAGTTGGTAGAGCAATTGGCCATGTAAGCCAAGGACCTGGGTTCAAATCCCAGTCAGGGCACTGCAATTTTCTCGTGTTTTTAAATTTATCTTTCAGTTTTTGTTCTTTACGTACAAGAACACGTTATCATGTTGTGGTGTCAAGGAGCCCCTGTTGCAGCACGCCTTTGCGGCATGCCTTTGGGCCACGCACTTGTGACATGCCTTTGCAGCATGACGTTGCTTTGAGGGGCACACATTGCGGCACATGTTTGCAGTGTGCCGGCACTTTTGGCACACGCTTAAGGCAGGCGTTACAGCATGTGTTGGGGTATGCAGTTGCGGCATGCAGTTGTGGCATGCAGTTGCGGCACATGTTTGCGGCATGCAGTTGAGGAACATGTTTGCCATTTGTGGCACAGGTTTTGCCGAACACGCTTGCACCACGCGCTTGCGGCAGGCACTTACTGTACGCATTTGCAGCATGTCAGTCAAAGCGGCTTGCATTGGGGCATGCGCTTTGGAGCATGTATTTGCGGCACTCGTTTGCGGCATGCACCATTTACACTAGAGTTCATTGTAAGCATTATAGTTTGTAGTCATGAGTGATGTGACTTTAATGCATGCATTAGTTTCCACATTCTGAAATGTCATTGCTACCTAAACATATCACACTGCATGCCTTAATAGCACTTATCATTTATGTTATGAATTTATTAATCTATGAAATGACGCCTTGCGTACATCGACATTGCAACAGGAAGCAACTCAACTGATCAGTTGCTGTCGATGTGTGCGTATTGCGCTCATCGACAGCAATTGATCAGTTGTGCAACTAGCAGCAACTGAGATCGTCCAGTTTTCAGAGCGAGCACATCGACACGGCAACACGATAAAGCCTAGAGTACATTGACCTTGCAACTGGAAGCAACTGTTGCTTGCGCAGTTGCTGTCGATGTGCGCGCAAGTATTCAGACACAGGTGCAACTGACAGCAACTAGTTGCAACTACGCGTACATCGACGCAACTGACTGCAACTGGGTACAACTAGTTGCCATGTAGAACATGAGCAACTCGCGGCAACTGGGATTTTTCCAGTTGCCAGTAGTTGCAAGTGAGCGTACGTCGACCTTTTTAAGCAACTGATCAGTTGCTCCCAGTTGCCGCAAGTTGCTTCCAGTTGCCGCAAGTTGCTTCCAGTTGCCGCAAGTTGCTTCCAGTTGCCGCGAGTTGCATCTAGTTGCCGAAAACACCAGTTGCCACCAGTTGCTTCCAGTTGCCGCGAGTTGCATCTAGTTGCCGAAAACACCAGTTACCACTAGTTGCTTCCAGTTGCCGCGAGTTGCATCTAGTTGCCGAAAACACCAGTTACCACTAGTTGCTTCCAGTTGCCGCGAGTTGCATCTAGTTGCCGAAAACACCAGTTGCCACCAGTTGCTTCCAGTTGCCGCGAGTTGCATCTAGTTGCCGAAAACACCAGTTACCACTAGTTGCTTCCAGTTGCCGCGAGTTGCATCTAGTTGCCGAAAACACCAGTTGCCACCAGTTGCTTCCAGTTGCCGCGAGTTGCATCTAGTTGCCGAAAACACCAGTTACCACTAGTTGCTTCCAGTTGCCGCGAGTTGCATCTAGTTGCCGAAAACACCAGTTGCCACCAGTTGCTTCCAGTTGCCGCGAGTTGCATCTAGTTGCCGAAAACACCAGTTGCCACCAGTTGCTTCCAGTTGCCGCGAGTTGCATCTAGTTGCCGAAAACACCAGTTACCACTAGTTGCTTCCAGTTGCCGCGAGTTGCATCTAGTTGCCGAAAACACCAGTTGCCACCAGTTGCTTCCAGTTGCCGCGAGTTGCATCTAGTTGCCGAAAACACCAGTTGCCACCAGTTGCTTCCAGTTGCCGCGAGTTGCATCTAGTTGCCGAAAACACCAGTTACCACTAGTTGCTTCCAGTTGCCGCGAGTTGCATCTAGTTGCCGAAAACACCAGTTGCCACCAGTTGCTTCCAGTTGCCGCGAGTTGCATCTAGTTGCCGAAAACACCAGTTGCCACCAGTTGCTTCCAGTTGCCGCGAGTTGCATCTAGTTGCCGAAAACACCAGTTGCCACCAGTTGCTTCCAGTTGCCGCGAGTTGCATCTAGTTGCCGAAAACACCAGTTACCACTAGTTGCTTCCAGTTGCCGCGAGTTGCATCTAGTTGCCGAAAACACCAGTTGCCACCAGTTGCTTCCAGTTGCCGCGAGTTGCATCTAGTTGCCGAAAACACCAGTTGCCACCAGTTGCTTCCAGTTGCCGCGAGTTGCATCTAGTTGCCGAAAACACCAGTTACCACTAGTTGCTTCCAGTTGCCGCGAGTTGCATCTAGTTGCCGAAAACACCAGTTGCCACCAGTTGCTTCCAGTTGCCGCGAGTTGCATCTAGTTGCCGAAAACACCAGTTACCACTAGTTGCTTCCAGTTGCCGCGAGTTGCATCTAGTTGCCGAAAACACCAGTTGCCACCAGTTGCTTCCAGTTGCCGCGAGTTGCATCTAGTTGCCGAAAACACCAGTTGCCACCAGTTGCTTCCAGTTGCCGCGAGTTGCATCTAGTTGCCGAAAACACCAGTTGCCACCAGTTGCTTCCAGTTGCCGCGAGTTGCATCTAGTTGCCGAAAACACCAGTTGCCACCAGTTGCTTCCAGTTGCCGCGAGTTGCATCTAGTTGCCGAAAACACCAGTTGCCACCAGTTGCTTCCAGTTGCCGCGAGTTGCATCTAGTTGCCGAAAACACCAGTTGCCACCAGTTGCTTCCAGTTGCCGCGAGTTGCATCTAGTTGCCGAAAACACCAGTTGCCACCAGTTGCTTCCAGTTGCCGCGAGTTGCATCTAGTTGCCGAAAACACCAGTTGCCACCAGTTGCTTCCAGTTGCCGCGAGTTGCATCTAGTTGCCGAAAACACCAGTTACCACTAGTTGCTTCCAGTTGCCGCGAGTTGCATCTAGTTGCCGAAAACACCAGTTGCCACCAGTTGCTTCCAGTTGCCGCGAGTTGCATCTAGTTGCCGAAAACACCAGTTACCACTAGTTGCTTCCAGTTGCCGCGAGTTGCATCTAGTTGCCGAAAACACCAGTTGCCACCAGTTGCTTCCAGTTGCCGCGAGTTGCATCTAGTTGCCGAAAACACCAGTTGCCACCAGTTGCTTCCAGTTGCCGCGAGTTGCATCTAGTTGCCGAAAACACCAGTTACCACTAGTTGCTTCCAGTTGCCGCGAGTTGCATCTAGTTGCCGAAAACACCAGTTGCCACCAGTTGCTTCCAGTTGCCGCGAGTTGCATCTAGTTGCCGAAAACACCAGTTGCCACCAGTTGCTTCCAGTTGCCGCGAGTTGCATCTAGTTGCCGAAAACACCAGTTACCACTAGTTGCTTCCAGTTGCCGCGAGTTGCATCTAGTTGCCGAAAACACCAGTTGCCACCAGTTGCTTCCAGTTGCCGCGAGTTGCATCTAGTTGCCGAAAACACCAGTTGCCACCAGTTGCTTCCAGTTGCCGCGAGTTGCATCTAGTTGCCGAAAACACCAGTTGCCACCAGTTGCTTCCAGTTGCCGCGAGTTGCATCTAGTTGCCGAAAACACCAGTTACCACTAGTTGCTTCCAGTTGCCGCGAGTTGCATCTAGTTGCCGAAAACACCAGTTGCCACCAGTTGCTTCCAGTTGCCGCGAGTTGCATCTAGTTGCCGAAAACACCAGTTGCCACCAGTTGCTTCCAGTTGCCGCGAGTTGCATCTAGTTGCCGAAAACACCAGTTACCACTAGTTGCTTCCAGTTGCCGCGAGTTGCATCTAGTTGCCGAAAACACCAGTTGCCACCAGTTGCTTCCAGTTGCCGCGAGTTGCATCTAGTTGCCGAAAACACCAGTTGCCACCAGTTGCTTCCAGTTGCCGCGAGTTGCATCTAGTTGCCGAAAACACCAGTTACCACTAGTTGCTTCCAGTTGCCGCGAGTTGCATCTAGTTGCCGAAAACACCAGTTGCCACCAGTTGCTTCCAGTTGCCGCGAGTTGCATCTAGTTGCCGAAAACACCAGTTACCACTAGTTGCTTCCAGTTGCCGCGAGTTGCATCTAGTTGCCGAAAACACCAGTTGCCACCAGTTGCTTCCAGTTGCCGCGAGTTGCATCTAGTTGCCGAAAACACCAGTTACCACTAGTTGCTTCCAGTTGCCGCGAGTTGCATCTAGTTGCCGAAAACACCAGTTGCCACCAGTTGCTTCCAGTTGCCGCGAGTTGCATCTAGTTGCCGAAAACACCAGTTACCACTAGTTGCTTCCAGTTGCCGCGAGTTGCATCTAGTTGCCGAAAACACCAGTTGCCACCAGTTGCTTCCAGTTGCCGCGAGTTGCATCTAGTTGCCGAAAACACCAGTTACCACTAGTTGCTTCCAGTTGCCGCGAGTTGCATCTAGTTGCCGAAAACACCAGTTACCACTAGTTGCTTCCAGTTGCCGCGAGTTGCATCTAGTTGCCGAAAACACCAGTTGCCACCAGTTGCTTCCAGTTGCCGCGAGTTGCATCTAGTTGCCGAAAACACCAGTTACCACTAGTTGCTTCCAGTTGCCGCGAGTTGCATCTAGTTGCCGAAAACACCAGTTGCCACCAGTTGCTTCCAGTTGCCGCGAGTTGCATCTAGTTGCCGAAAACACCAGTTACCACTAGTTGCTTCCAGTTGCCGCGAGTTGCATCTAGTTGCTGAAAACACCAGTTACCACTAGTTGCTTCCAGTTGCAATGTCGATGTACGCTATAGGCTTAGGCACCATTGTATCATTTGAGCTAAATTTTACCTCACAAGAAAAACTTCTCAAAGTGTTCATAGCAACAGTAACAAAAGCCACATGAATTTATTTCTGTCCAAGATGTTGCAAATTTTTTTACCATTCATTTAACACAAACACAATGTATGGATTTTAAAGGTTTCCTGAGGCACTGCTGCATCTATGTAGCTGAAATTTCTAATAATAATAATAATGGGAACTTATAAAGCGCCAGTATCCGCCAAACAAGGCGCTCATGGCTAGTTTACCAACATTCTTCTTGAGATATGTTATAAAAAGTTTCATACAGGACGTATGGTTGCCAATAACCATTGTTTCCGTTACCCACCCAGCCCCACCAGATGAAGACCAATCCTACATGTCAATGACCCCAACAAGTCGAGGGTCATCGCGAGGGTCGTCTGGTTACACCCCGCCGCCCCAGACCGTGCCCCATCTAGGTCAAAGGTCAGCTAGCGTGAGTGGAAGATTGATGTCTGCCTCACTTAGCATAGAGGATGAAGGATATATGATGATGGCTCCAAGGCAAGGTAAGGGTGTGGCACTAGGGTGTGGCAGTTGGGTGTGACACTAGGGTGTGGCAGTAGGGTGTGGCAGTAGGGTGTGGCAGTAGGGCGTGGCAGTAGGGCGTGGCAGTAGGGCGTGGCACTAGGGTGTGACACTTAAACCTGAGAGAGTATACTATTGCACCTCACAAACTTAGCTGGTAGAGCATCTGCCAGGGGAGTTGGAGGTCCGGGGTTTGAATCCCAATGAGACCTATATGATTTTTTTCTCATCCCAAGTTCAAGTTTGGTCGCTTCAATTCAATGGTGATTAGGCATAACACCAAATATAATGAATGTTATCAGGTTTTCTGTAGCTAGTTTGTGAAACCCAGCTACATTAAATAGCGCCCTCTGTTGCTTGGTAGGCTGCCAGTGCTGAGATATTCAGGTTATGCACCTATCAATTGTTCCCCCTCCCACCGAACTCCCCACCCCCCTCCCCTGTGCTGTCCCACCCCTTAGGTGGGGATTTGGTCATGTTTTTCATGCCCCAGGGTGGGGATTGATTGATAGATGCATTAAGGTTGAGTAGCGCCAGGGACTATCTTTATTTTGATTGATGAAGGTGATTTGTACGTGTGTGTAAATTGCTGATATTCCGTGTGGAAATTTATCAGATTTATTGGGTTTTTTGTTGACGTTCGTTGGGCTAAATTGCATGTTGCGGAGGGACCGCTTGTGAAAGGAGATGGTCTTTCCTGTCATTTTGCCGACAATCGGAAAAATTTGTCAATGGAGCATATTTCCTTTGGCATTTGACGGCCGCTAAATATCTTCTTTAGATTTACTCTTGTTGTGTCTGCAGGGGATTTAGTGAGGTGACTATTTCTCTCGGCTATTTCTCACGCTCTTACAAACCAATTTTAGTTTTGAGATTGGTAGCTAAATTTTGCAAACATTTTTCAAACACTTTTTGTCATGCCTCTGGAAACGTTGTGAAGATTCCACTTATAAATGAGTGATGAGCTGGCTTAAAGCTATAAATTAAACGCCTAGTAAATAATTCTAGTTTTAACTAAGTTTTTGTCTTAGAAAGCAATTCCAAATTGAATTCATACCACAGAATGAAATATTATGGGAGCTGATAATTGCCTTACGGTATGACATTTTTGAGGTGCTTAAGACAAGTTTTGATCGCCCATTTGGGACCAATTTAATCTCATGAAAGACGTGATTGATAGTTGGATCTGTTAATAGTTGTTTCATTGCCTTGGCGAACACTCAACTTGTCATTATAAAATATAATTAAAAACTTTGCATGTATACATGTACTTGATACTAGGGTTGTTGTCCACCACAAGTCCCTGGGTCTTAATTCAAGTCACAAGCTATTCAAATGCATTCTTTTGTGCGTGTTCATCCTTTGCTTCTTGTTACTGGACTTTTTATCATACACATATAATCTATCTTTAATGCTCATTGATCTAAAGCCAGCCATACACCTTGCATTCCGACTCCGTTGCGATTGCACAGACACGCAAAATTTTGAGTATGCTCGAAATTCTGCGATTGCGTTGCGACAGACACGTAGACAAAATCATGACCACATCACCATCGGAACGCATCGCAAAACGCGTACACCTTGTAATGCAACTGCACAATATCGTGATCGGATCACGGATGAAACGCAAGGTGTATGGCCGGCTTAAGTTTCCTTTAAGTTTAAGACAACGCACCTGCTACAGTATCAAGGGATATATCAGTCCTCAATTTGATATGCAGCACTAAAGGGGAGTTGAAGTTCCATATGTTTGAAATTGACTTGTGCAAGATGATGGAGAAACGGGTGTCAAATGAAATATTTGTCGTTACGATATTTTGGTTGTGGTTGTTGGTATGATATGTGTCTGTTTTCAATACTGGAGAGACCTTTTCCTCCAGGATTATATCTCTGTATAATGTCATTCATCTTCTCTCAAAACAAAAGAAATATCTTAAGATGGATCTAAGGTTATAACTTCAGCTAAAGAACTGCAAGGAATAGTGCCACAACGTACCTTCCTGAAAAGCCCTATGTGCAAATTTCCAATATACCGTATGTAACAAGGACACCTAAAAATGTCACAAAGTATGTGTCCTTCATGTTACATACGTTAAAACGGAAATTTGCACACAGTGTTTTCAGAAAGGTATGTTGTTGCACTATTTGTTCCACTATTTGTTGCTTAAGTTACTTAAAACATATTTTATGAAATTATATTAATTTAATATTTTAGTACCTTGGTTGTGATATTTACATGTGTTTTTCATACTTGTGTGTTGCTGCGCCCTGAGCATCTTTTTGATGGATACCGGCGCATTACAAATATTCATTATTATTATTATTAAGTTATCTTCTTAGATCTGTCTTAAGATATTTCTTTTGTTTTGAGAGAAGATAACTGGCATTGCACAGAGATATGATCCTGGTTAAAATGTCTCCAGTATCGAAAACAGACTTATATACAAGTATATGAACGTTGTGACCTCTTAACCTTTGACCTTGCTACGATAATATCAGGTATTGCAACTTGTTCTCAATATTGCAATATTGAAAAAAAGGTATTTGCGCAAGCTTAACGGAAATCAGATGGTTCTTGGTTATAATGGACTGACCCGGTTACGTCAACTCTCATGATGTTGGAATTAACTCGTCTTATATCTGGTTGGATGAGACACTGGCAATCATAGGCCATCCATATGATTAGTTTGGGCAAGAAGTTGGTCCCACACCTGCCGTAGCGTGACAGGTGACTTTATAATTGATTAACTCGTCTGCAATCTACTGGCACGGCAGCCAGAGATAGCGAGCTTGAATGATGATGATACGAATCGCTAGGGGCTGTTGATTCTAAGAATTGGACTAAGACTAGGAATCCACTATCATATCCAAGATTTACATGGTTCGTATGTTCCTTATTGTTAAATGTTTACGGCTGTTGCAAAACTCTCATGCCATTGGGATGTGGGTTATTCCCAAAATTAGAGGTCCAAAATGTTTGGTGTCCCAGTTACGTACGACACTCTCTGCTTCAAAAATCACCACTTATGACCACAAATTCTCAGTAATGTGATTATAGTGGGCAGCATCATTTTCTTAAATATTTTGTTTTTCTGATTCCTGAAAAATATTCAAAACAAAAGACCATAAATGCTTATAATTTGTTCCATGGTATTGGATAGGAGTTTGGTGTCCCGGGTTACCTACGCCAATGAAAATTGGCTGTAGAATGAGTTTGCATTAACCTTGGTGCCATATCTACACACAAACATTAAATTTGAGTGGCATTTGTTCAAAGAAAAATAATTATTTTCTACTGGGAAACCACTTTCAATCATTAAAAACACTTGAAAATCTTAAAAAGCATGTCACACTTTTGAACCCCTAATTTGGGGAATTACCCATGTAGGAATTTTTTTAAGGAATTTCCTGAAGGAATTCTGTGGGGAATAAGTCATAAAATGTAAAAGTTCTTCCCTTAAATTCTGGACTTAAATCAAATATTATAAATCAAGTTGAACGTTGTTGAAACATGTGCGTGTGGTGTGCACTGCTTTGATAGTAGAGACATCATGACCCAGACAGTGTTAAGCATGGGCTAATTTGTTGATTTTTAAGTAACCGACTTAAGTTAAAGTAGACCACTAAGATAAGTGGAGCACTTAAATATTTTGTGAATACTAAGTTAAGTGCTCTACTTATCTTAGTGGGGTGCTTATATCTATTAAGAGAGATTTAAGAGAACCCCGCTGATTTTAAGGAGCCCTGCTTAGATTGCGCTTTGTGAAAACCAAGCCAAGACCTCATGTCGTAGCGCATAAAATACCGTTTAAAAAAAAAGGACCTTTGAGAATTCGTGAAATAGCGGCAGGCTTGACTTTTCTGAGAGCTCAGTGGATTGATATGACGCATGTTACCAAGAAATAACTTAGTCATGTGCATGTCACCGTAAAATATGAGATTGTGGTTTTTATACTCTCATTTTTGGGTTGAATAAACACATCATAATGCTACTTTGGTTTTTCAGAGAACCTCAGAGACATTTTTGTTGCCACTGACTTGATTATAGGTTAGTGTTCTCCACTGAAAAAAAAATGTCTGAGTCATGGTACTTTTTCTAAGTGGAGCGTTGTGTTCATCTGTCAATTGAATGCTGTCATGAGAAAATATTGGGTTTGAAGGGAAAACTGAGGGAGTATGCCACTGTGCCACATAGCTCAGCTGGTAGAGCATCTGCCTGGTGTGTCGGAGGTCTTGGGGAAAACCTGAGAGTATACTACTGTGCCACATAGCTCAGCTGGTAGAGCATCTGCCTGGTGTGTCGGAGGTCTTGGGGAAAACCTGAGGGAGTATACCACTGTGCCTCATAGCTGAGCTGGTAGAGCATCTGCCTGGTGTGTCGGAGGTCTTGGGGGAAAACCTGATGGAGTATACCACTGTGCCTCATAGCTCAGCTGGTAGAGCATCTGCCTGGTGTGTCGGATGTCTCAGGTTCAAAATCCAAAGAGGATCCTATAATCTCTCTCTCGTCCTGTACTTAGTTGTTTCATTTGGTTGTTTCAAAACACAAAACAGTCCATATAAAATTTAAATAGTTTAGAGGATAAAAAGGTATTTTTATGATTCTTTAGGAATAGTGACCATTTTCCCCGTGCAGGAAGGAATTAGAAATTTAGAAGTTGTGTAAATATAATTATAATATGAAGCAAGAGGTTTTTAACCTTGGCCTAATGTTAAATCCTTGTCAGATGTAAAATTTAAAATGGATTTTTAATTGTCTTCAAACGATCTTAAACCTCAATCTTAGATTAATCAGTGGCCTTGGATAACATGCTAAATGGTTTTCATATCGGAATAATAAGGAACGTAGATCACGTCCGTTCTTGTACTGCATTTCAGCCAGGACTAACGTGTTCAAAGATTTAAGATGTTTATATTTTAGGTCTGGCATTGGCGATGGCAAATTAGATTGACCCAAATTTAACCTGAAATTAAGGTCAGCTTTGAAGCATAAATGCTTCTCTCGGAGTCGAGGAAATTTCTTTTGTGTGCCTGTTTCTCAAACTCGGGAAAAAAAAAAGGCAAAGCGCATTTTTTCCACTATTGGTGAAAATTCTGTAACTAATTCATTCAGGCAAAAAGAGATGAGGCCAAACAAAATAAATGGTGCGTTTACGGTAACGGCCTAAAATAAATCCAGGTAGGTAGTTAGGAAAATAAATTAATTTTTTTTACATTTCAGTTTATGCATTTGTGTGTTGTTTTGCAATGTTTGAAACTCACTATTAACACTATTAACCATGTTCATGTACAAGTGTAGAAAATTTTATGTTCGTTGGAAAATATTGCAAATAGTGCTCATTTAAAATTATCAACTTGAAAATTGGCAATAAAAAGTTTGAGGTCGGCAATTTGGCATAAAAAATTCCAGGTAGGTCGGGTTACCGTAAACACACCATTTATTTTGTTTGGCCCGACTTTTAAAAAATAATCTTGGAAGCAAATCGTTCTTGGCTGCGCATTTATTTTCCTAATCGGAAAGAAACCACTTGACAACTGACTAAAGAGAAAACGGACAAAAACAGAGTATAAAGGGGAGTTCTGAGATGCCAACATTTACGATTTAGGCGTAGTTTGTACAATTGTTTCAGCCAATGATGATCAGTATTGTGACATAATTATATAATGCATAGCTTCAAATGTGGGTTTTAAATGGGGTTTGGTTGTAAGTTATAAAATTTAATGTCCAAAGCGGGTGCCCCGTGGCAAATTCTCTTTCATTAAAAATCAAAATTGAAATGCACGAAAAACATCTATTTGACGTACTTCAAAATCTATAATAGAATGCTGACCCTGCTGAAAATGGAAAGATTGAAAGTATTAGTTTACAAATACACAAAAAAAAGAATTGTTTTATTGTTTTCAGTACAAGTACAATTCCTTTCATGTTAAGAATAAAAAATGTTCTTACGTGCCCCCATGAATCACCCATCATGAAACCTAACCATCTCTTTTCAAATCAACACTGGGTCACTTTGCTTCTTGTTCCCAAATGTATTACTAGTTCCCCTGTCCCTGGACAAAATAGCAGCAATTCACTAACGGTGACTGAGAATTGTCAGTACGGAGAATATTCATTTCCTTGACAAACCTCTCATAACTGGGGAAAAAAGGGAGACAAATGTTGCCAATACTTGGAGTGAAATAAGATCGGGACACGCTGATCAGGACAAAGTATTATTGACAAAAGAGTTCATTTGAAACCTTGACAACGGCATCAAAGGGGACCTGTACTGCGACTGCGTGCAGTATTTAATGTCATCCTACAAAATGTCTTGCATTTTGAAACATGGAAAATTATTACAACCATTTGCATCAGATTAAAAAAAAGGGAAAAGTACCCATTATCTCGGTACGTTTGACCAAAAAAAGTCCAATGCGGACAGGCCTTTAGTTTACCACTAAACCCTACTCAGCACTTCTCCCATGTATAGGGCCATCCATAAAGTACGTACGCACGGAGGGGGAGGGGGCTGGGGGGGGGGGGGGGGGGGGGGGGGGTTGTTGACATTGCGTACACCATGTGTACAGGGGGGAGGGCGGTCCAAGCCATTGGTATGTACGAAAATTTCCTTTTAGTAAATCGGGAAAGGATGGACAAGTTGACCATGGCTTCAGACCTTATGTACAAAACATATTAGACAGGCGACACATTTTTCTCAGACATCTCACATTTTTCTCACTCGTCAATTTAGGTTTCCCCCATTAAATCTGCAATTACTGATGCTTGATGTGTCATTTTAAGTAAAAAAAAAAAAATCGAAAAAGAAATCTATACATTTTGTCATATATTTCAGACTTTGAAGGCGATATGCGAATCGTACTAGTACATAGCACTATACATGTAGTACTGAACCATTTACCAATGCTTACCATACAATGCTGAGGTATATATGGAATGCGTATGCGTACAGGGGGAGGAGGGGGGGGGGGGGGGGGGGGGGGGGGTAGGGGGGGGGGGGGTTGGCGGGGGGTTGGCGGGGGGGGGTAGGGGGGGGGGGGGGGGGTTTGGAGCCACTGCGTACGCTATGCGTACAGGGGGTGAGGGGGCGCTTCTAAAAAGTCGGAATTTCATGCGTACGTACTTTATGTGCATTGTTTCACTTCAATATTTGTGTGTTGTTATCCCAAGTCACCTCGACACGTTTCAAACCTCTATAGACTCTGAATTTGATACTCTCTCACATTACTGCCCATGGGCACTATTTGTCTTCTGGGTACGAGCCGGCGAAATTGCCTCAAACTGAAGAGGAAATTTGTCATCAATATGAACAGAGTGTTAACACAGCTACGTGCAGCGTTTATTGATTTAGAAATATGGTACAGTGTCTTTTTAAAGGAGCAAGCGCTTATAAAAAAGAAATACAAGTTATATTCTGACTTACAGATTGAGGAGGCTAAGAGATGTAACATATTTTATTAGTCAGTAACATGTATGAAGACCTCTTGTAGCAAGGATGACTGCACCAGCCTCTGTAAGAGGCAGGGTGCGCCACTCTGTCTGCAGCACCTCCCGAAGCTCCTACACTTCTAGGGCTGTTTGGAAGATGCTTGGGTCTAGAGGTCAGCTCATCCCACATAGGTTAAATCAGGTTGATTGTCTAACAAACTGGGTTTTCTGAGAGCCGTTAACCGCAGGATTCTCTCAGAAATGTTGCGTTCATTTCTGTGAAAATCACTTTGTTTAAATATATCATCTTGGACCTTGGGGAAATCACTGAAGTGGAACAGTCTTGAAAGCGATTCCAAAGTGATTAGTCGATCAGTGCCTTCTTATCTTTAAGTTCTCTGTATTCGACCAACTTCTTTTCCAATTATGAATTTATAATTTAGGAAATTTTTTTTCAAGGAAGAATATGGATTATCTTGACATAAAATGTCTGTCTCTTCATAGTACCATACTGTGTTCAATAATTAGGACAGAAATCATTGTCCCACATATTTAAACGTATCACGCAAAAACATGTAATCATGCGATTACCAGAGTTACAACACTTCATATCCTTCCTATCAAATCAGCACATGAACTCAGCTGTGCACACCTCCAACTGTCATCTGTCATCTTAATTAATTGTCATGAAGCAAGGTCGTCGTGGCAACCCCATGAGAGGATGCTGGTTTGTGTCGGTATAAACGTTCCGTTGTCGGATCTTCGCGGTACTGCCTGCACTAAGTAAGCTGTTCTCGAGCGGTACTGCAGCTGTACCGCTGTCGGTACCGGTGGTTAGATTTGTGTGTCTTCCCTAACGAGATTGTTACACATGAGCAATGACCGGTTTATCCTCTGTACAAAATGGGGTTCAATTTATTCATGCAGTTCAAAAATGGGACATAATTTTCTAGTAATATCCTACAGGCAGGTTGTATCTTAAAATCTGTGTGAGCTCGTATTGGCCCGGTTTGGGCCAATGTCCTTGAAGAATGTCCCCCAAAATAGGGGAAAGTGCAGGGACCCTGGAACTAAATTAAAAAACCGCAGATTAAACATCAAATGTAGGGAATCTTGTAGAGCTTCTGCTTTGAGTTTAACACTATTTGTTTAGTCGTTGTCACGGACTGCGATAAGATTGTCACATTTTGAGAACATCTGGCGATGAAGCACGGCAATTTAGAAAGCAGAGTTGTGTCCCTGGAGTGGAGAGGACCGACGGGAAAATTTAGTCATGTTTTGCGGAGAGATTGATGAAATGTTCTTGCCACACACAATGAAACTGCCCGCGGTAAACTTGAGTCAAGTGGAATTGATTTTTCTGGCAGGATGAGTAATTAAAATCGGGAAAATATTTGAAAGATGACTTGTGATGTGTGAGGTTTCAAAAATAGGATGAATTAGGCTGGATCTGAATTAGTGGCTTTGGCTGCGGCTGCGGCTGTTGCTATGCTGTTTCTAAGGACTTTCATTGTCTGCCCATAGCAACAGCATGGCAACAGCCACAGACACTAATTCGGATCCAGCCTTAAATGTTCAGGAATGTGTTAGCTTGTTTTTCCATTGTATAACATCATTGTTATTCTGCAGTTCTGTGAAGAAATGAAAGTCTATGTGGCATCAAATTAACATCTGATTTCTGATTGGTCAATATGTCTAATTGCAAATGTTTGACAGGTGGAAAGAACACCTGTATTTGGGAACAACTGCAAACAATGTGGTTTGGCATTAAAAACGCAAAGTTTGATTGAGGAAAAATATTACATGGTCTTGTCAAAAGTTATGTGAATTGTGATTCTTATTGCATAATATCATTCTATGGGAGTAATGCACCTACAGTTGACGTCAGAAGTATAAATACATGTACACCACTACCATCATCACCCAAAATGGTAAACAGGACTACCCGAACCATTGCAAGGTGTACAAGCTACAGTTGAAGTCAGAAGTTTACATACATGTACACCACTACCATCATCACCCAAAATGGTAAACAGCACTACCCGAACCATTGCAAGGTGTACAAGCTACAGTTGAAGTCAGAAGTTTACATACATGTACACCACTACCATCATCACCCAAAATGGTAAACAGGACTACCCGAACCACTGCAAGGTGTGCAAGCTATGTACTGCAAGCACGTGAGGAATTCCACAAAATCGAGAATTTAGTAAAGACCGTTACAAAAATGGTGTATGCACACCAGTTTTAACACTTGCAGACAGTTGTATTTATACTTCTTACTTCAACTGTATCAATTGCTTTTCCCATCTCTCAGGCTACGCCACCCCTTAGATGGTGATTTAGTAATATTTTTCATGCCCCGGGGAGAGGATTTTAACACACAAATCAAAATGTTAGCTAACCATGGAGTTGGGAATTTGTCACCTAAATTTTGCCCAAGGGGTGGGAATTGCCACTTTTCAAGTGACAAATTGGGGCAGCCTGGAGATGGAAACGGTTGATGGGTGCAAAAGTTTCCCATGCTTTGACGTATTTTCTACAAGTTTCTCGTTTGAGCACTTCAACCGTATTATGGCTGTGATTCATATTTGTATATATACTCTGATACAATATGATGAATTAAAAGAAAACAAAATCAAATTTCACTTTATTTTGTTGACAGTGAGAGCAAGTACTGGGAGTCGAGATGGCATCAAGCGAGGAAACACGACGGAGGGTCTGAGACCTCCCCCAGCCGCTAGCGAGACTGACCAGGCTTACACAATGATGCAGCCCGTCCCTAAGCACCATGGTAACAGTGCATTGCATGATGGTAATACTGGGAACATTGCCAAGTCCAGCCGAGGCAGCGGCGGAGCCAAAACAACGTCAGGAAAGACTCGAGCCAGCTTCTCCTCACCGTCGAGCACCAAGACAGATCAGAAGATGAAACCAAGCGAGATTCTCGTTCGGAGTTTGTCGGACTCTAAGGAACCTATTCAAGACACGTACATGACCATGGAATTCCAACCAAAGAACAGCAAGCAGAAGTCTCCTGACGTCCCCACGACAACTGCAGCGGCTCACCTCCTGGGGAATGTTGACGAACACCAAAAGACTGCCTCGACATATCTCAATGTCAACTTGCCAGACTCGGCAAACAGGCAGCCGGAAACTGACTACACATTCATGGTTCCAACTTCACGACCGGCGAACTTCGCCAACACTGCAGACAAAGTCAAAAGCCAATCGGCCGTGGAGAGTTTACGACAAGGAAACCAAAAATCTGAAACAACTTCACACTCCAGTGAATATATGAACGTTGAATTTGCTTCAAAGGGAAGCGTACCGAGCGGAGAATTACCCGCCAGACCTATGCCCCCGATTCCGTTACGAATCCCCGCTGGAAAAAAAGAAGAAAGTGAGTATATGAATGTTAAACCGGGACAAAATGCCCGAGCTCACAGTCCTCGCTCGCCGACATCCCCGCCCGTTTTACCACAGAGACCACTAAACACAACACCACAGGGAAACCATAGTAACTCAACAAAAACCTCAACCGGTACTCCACCTTCACAGTCACCTAGTTTATCTGGTGTCTCTGCAGGGCGCCGTGCGGTTGATCTGAAATCCGGCATAGATGATTTAAACCTCAATGACAGTTCGCATAAGACTCCCGGATCGACATCACACCCTAGCGTTGGTTTGCTGACTTCAGGAACTAGGAGCTCCGAGTCGAGTCCCGGTCCACCATCGCGCCATTCTTCATGTCGGTCCAGTCAAACCTCGCTGGTCGATCGCGAACTCAACTACATCGACGTCGACGTCGGGCAACCAGAGTCTAATAACGTCACTGTGCCGTTAGAGCGACGCGCAAGATCACCCTTCACTCGCCGAGCGGCGGACGAGGATAAATCGGCCAAACCGACAAATTACGCCACGATAGATTTCACCAAGTCTGAAGGTCTCCGCACAGCCACCTCAACCAGAGAAAATAGACCCTTGTAGAAAGCCTGTCTGCATATTTCTTTTTTTTTTTAAACCAAAACTGTCAAAATAAGTTTAGTTTTATGTTTATATAGCTGCTTTTATGTTTGTTTTTAGCCATATATTTTCCTGGTTTTACTTTTAACTCACATTGTGTCATGACAATTAATATTTGTCGGTCAGCGTCATAAAACTCAAAATAATAACAATCGGCACACATACAGGTTTTAAAAAATAACTTTTTCTTTACTTAATTATGTCGCCTTTAATTGTTTTTTCTATTTTTAAGTTTTCAGAAAGAAAATGATTTTAAGAAAATGAATTTTAGTTGGATTCCATATATTGTGATATCGTGATATTCAGTGTTTTCAAATTGACGTTTGTATTCTGAACCAAATGATTTTCGAATGTTATTCTGCCAACCTTCAGAAGCTGCCTCTTTAAAAGATTTAAAAGCATGCTCTTATGGTGGCTAATAACTGTTCGTGTTCCCAATTTGTATACATAGTTTTGTTAAAATAATTATATACCAAGTTGATCTAATCAAAAACAATATCAGATAATCTTTCCCCCTTTTTACCAGCTTTAAAGAGAGAGCATGTATCTCCAAAAACTGAACCAAGAAAACAGTTTTACCTTAAGAGCATCTCAAACAGTCTGTCTTATCTCAAGTACTAAGATGAAGGTTCTTGAGAACTGAACAAAAATCTCCCGTTGAAGAATTTCCAAGTGGGGGAATTTAAAATCCGTCGTTGAGAATTTTTTAAGATGCTTGAAGTAATACTTGTATCGTAACTGTGGCTGTAGTGACATTCTATTTTTCCCAGCAGTCTAATTTTCTGTAATACTTGGAGTACGCAATATTTGCAGTATAGCCAAACAGTACTGTTAATGTAATAACCATATAACAAGCCAATATTGTTAGTAATAATAAATGAATATTCTGTGTGCCTACCGGTGGAATTTTAGCCAGTCGGGAAAGAAAGGTAAAACATTCTTCTGTTTTTAGTGAATAACATTTTTAAATGCAATTTTACTTTGCTCTGCATTACAAATGACCTGTATAGAGTGTCAAAGTGGAGATATATTTTGTCACCTGCTAAGGTAATGGCTTTGAACAAAAATCACCCAACTGAACCCCTCAAAATGTTTGGAAATTTGTTTTCTTATTTGTGACCTGTTCATATCATGTTGCATATCAATGGAAAGGTAATTCATTGCCTTTAACAATAGACTACTAAAATGCATGCAAGAGTGATTGGATCTAACCATTCGCTGGTAATCTGAAACGTCCATTGCTTAAAGCGCAGGTAAACAGTTCACTGGTTTTAAATGGAGCAAGCTGGGCAGGGGTTTGGGGCGTATCTTAAATGATCTCTGGAAGGGGTGGTTATCTCATTGAAGGGTTTATCCCTCTGTAGGGCTTGCTAAGCTCACGTGATAGCCAATCCCAATCAGTGAGGAACAACTGCACTGCCGTGATTCGAGACCACCAGTTGGCTTCATAGCTCAATTGTTAGGGGGTCTGCACGCTAAGCAGAAGGTCCGCGGTTCGAATCCCAATGGAGCCAAGTTGTTTTTCACTGCATCCAGATTTCCCAAACTCATGGACAGTTGTCAACATTTGTATCGAATTCACTGGTTTTAGTGTAGACCCAGTAGTCTTGGTAACAACAAAGATGATTGACCAAACACAAATATTTTTGTAGGGGTTCATTTTTTGCAATACACAATGGGAACAATTATGCCTACATTATACTGTTGTGTCGTGGTTTCTCTGATTTGATACGACATTGTAAACGTGAAAATATGTTGGAGCGCGGTTTTTGTTGAAATTGCGGCCAAGGTTAATATGGCTCGTATATAATTAATTATGAAAGGAATAGCCCTTCTTTCGAAAAATGCTGCAGCGTAGACATTAACCCACTTTTTCTTTTCATCAGATTCTATGTTGTAGCATCTTTATATAACTACAGCTAAAATCAGCAATATTAGGCAATTATTTGTTTGAGAAGAACGTCAATGAATTTATTTCAGGTTGATTTCGACATTTTCTTTGGTAAGAGTTGGGAAGTTGATCAGAATTTTTTCTTTAAAATGACTCATCTATAATTTTTTACCATTCAGAACAAATGAATTACTTGTTGGAAATTCGACATTTGTATTCTGTTTATTTAATTTGCAGATTAAAACAATTAATCTGTGAATGGGAGTCATTATGTACGCGTTATTTGAAAAGATGAATATCGCGCGAAGTTATCTTTTTGCCATTCTTTATTTTAATTCTTTTAAATACTGGTATTCGATATTCTTTTATTGATGATTAAAGTACTACACTTCAATTTTGTATAAATATCTGATTTATCATGTGACTGCATTATCGCCTGCTTTAATTTATCATAATAATCATAGTAGAATCGATTACGTATTCTGGCATTGTTTCAACGGAAATGTTGGAAAGGGTTTTTATGTTAGTTTTAATGTTAAAATTGAGAATCGATTCTTGTGGTTATAAGCAGGACACAAGGAATCGAAACAAGGTAATCGATATTTAATTAAATTAAATTATATGTAACGTAACACTCCACGCCAATTTGCCAATTTGCCAATTTTAAAGTGCTGCCACACAAACCACGAAACCAATTCTCCAGGTTTTTTTGCAGTGAGATTGTAGTTGCCTGCTCTATGCGTAGAACCATTACCACAGCAATGACGTCACGTCTGGGTACTCTTACCTCATTTTCTTTATACCTCTATATACATTGGAATAGCTTTAACGTGTTTTTACCTCGTCTTACAAACATGCTGCTAAAAAGTAACAATTTATTAAAACAATATTTTGTATTTCGCGGCGATATTGTCTAGTATCCGCACTTTCGCTGTGCTTGTACATATACTTAATTGTACATTCGCTCTTGTTAACGTTTTTAATTCTGTCGGTCGCACATCCTGGCACTTTTGTGACCCGGTGTCCTAAGCCTTTGTATAGAGCTTCTGCATCAGCGGCCATGACAGGGGGCAGGTTTTCTTATTTAAATGATGTAACAATAGAACCACAAAGCACCTACTCATGCATGACACATGGTAACAATGTGACTACCCCCTGTCATGGCCGCCGTGCAAATGCTCTATACGGGCATAGCACCGTGAGTGGAGTGAAAACAAATTCGTTCATGCTTGGATACGTGTACATGTTGCGTAGACAACTGCTTGTCACCAAGGGCGCACTGTTGTTTTCACTCCAGCCCTACCGGAAGTGACGTTGCGGCGATTGACAGAATTTAAAGAAAACATTTCAGTACAACATTACTTTAACAGACCCGAGGTATGACGTCACGATTTACGTGTGCGCATGTCTGTGGGGAAATTCAGTATGGAAACATGGCAGGTTCGAGAAACTGTTGTTACTTAAACAAAAAAAGTGCATATGTCGTGTAAATATGACGAAATATATTACAAGAATAATTGTACTGTAAAAACCCAAATTATAATTATTGTAATGCTGCTATTGCCACATTAAGGTATGCATTAAAGCAGAACCTCTGAATAATATGTAGTCTCAAATGTCTTCGTTTTGTAAGCAGGTTTTTGTGATACCGTCGGAGTGCATGTTTACATTATTTCTCCCTTTAAACCAATTGTCAGCTTTGTTAGCAAACTGAAGTCGTCTATAGACCGTATCGAATAGCCGCCATTTCGTGGGGCACCTTTTGTTACTTAAACCGTTCAACAATGGAAGCACAATATGTGCAACCATGCATGTCCTCAAGGAACAAAGAAACTGCCCCACGAAATGGTGGTTATTCGATACGGCCCATAGGTTTATAACCAGTCATACGTTGGAAACGTGTGTCTGCTTATGGTCGCGAAAACAAGCCTAAGAAAGTTGAAGTTACAACCGTAGGTTGGCAATGTTTGGGCTCTTGGTGGCGGCAAACCGGTTTTCGCGTTTTTGAAAAGTACAAGAGCCCCGAGTACAACAGGCGCCAACACGACTGCTTTCTGATGAAATGAACTGACGTGAAGGTAAACATATTATAAAAATTCAGGATTAGAATTATAACGTCTTTCAAAATAACAGGCTATTTACACGCTGTACACTCCTCAAATGTAGATTTTGTATAAAAGTAAGGAGCCTTTTGATTTATCATTTCAGGTTGGCATATTTTGGGCTCTTGGTGGCAGCAAACGTGTTTTTTGCATTATAACAAAATACAAGAGGCGCCAACAGCTTATGAACAAAATGACCCAACGTAAAGGTAAAACTTCAGAAATTTAAGATGAGTTGGGATGTAGGCATATTTTACATGCTCTGCACCGCTGAGACAGTCTCTGTAATGTGAATTTCGCATAAAACAACGCATTTTGATTTATTTAACATTTTAGTGATATCGTGCACTTCAAACTATAGTAGGCCTATGCGTGATTACACCAATATGGTTGAATTCCATATCTGTGCATTAATGATTTATCTTGTTATATGGCATGTAAACCATGTGAACATGCAAGTTCATATTTGATGATAAAATAACAACCTTAAGGCGAGAGAAATGTCAAGATTTTACTCGGGGAAAAAACTGACTTGTCTCATTCGGCAGTGGCCGAATATGGAAATATTTCCCAAAACAAGAAATGAAGAACAGGTAGGTGGATTCATTGAAATTGTATCGCGTGTTCTACCTGGCCTTGTTATCGATAATTTACCAATCGATAATTTAGTTGTTTCATTATTCATGCATAAGGCCGAGGTCGGACCAATAACATTTCGAGGCTAGCAAGCTGTAGAAATTCACTTAACTTGGTTGTTACATTTTACTGCTGACGTGTGCTGAAATTATAGTGTGTTTGGTTCTTAAATTGTTGATGTTGAAGTCAAGGCCTCGACTTCCATGCGTCACATTACGGATCGTATGTATGTACCGCACACTGATTTGTATATAATGTGAAATGTGTCACGGCTGCACTCGGCGCCATTTTGGGAACCATACGAAAACATCCGATGTAATTGCGCCTGAAATGCGTGGCTACGGCTTGATTTGGGAAAAAAGTACACACGAGTAACATGGTAGCCGACCACATAACTTCACATTGATACTGATGCGCGGCCACATTGGTGGCAAGTGCGTTTTGCGTCCTGTCGCCGCGCGCAAAATCTCTAAAATCTGTTTCCTGTTTTAACTTACTTCGAACTTTCAGTCGAAAAGAAAGAAAGAAAGAAAGTCTCCCTGATATGTTATGAGTGGACTTTAGTTTGCCGCGTATGTGCTGTACCGGTACCCGCTTGAACGCACGGTAGTTTTATAGCCACATGTTCTCATATAACGGCTTGAGAATTTGTGTGAGGATATTGCCACAAATAAATAGGTATCGAAAGCGAGTTAATTTCCTGCGCACCGTACTACCGATTAACTACTGAAAAATGTACTCCATCACTCACGCCAAACGGCCAAAGGTTATAAGCGAACTGTACATGTATTGGAGTAAGTTTTGCGCCGAATAATAACTCTTGGTATTACGTAGTCTAGACCGACTGAATAAGGCTGCGTGGATGCGTTCAATAGTACATAATAATAGGCAAAATGGTACTTGGGCATACACCGCATGAATGGATCTGCAAACAATATTGTGAAGTGGGTATATCAATATATACAAAACATTGTTTAAAGGCACAGGCTCGTCAATGCGCGCGTAAGGCCAATTTCGTGCCACGAAATACGCAGCTCCATGCCTTTGCTAGGGAGCTGCGTATTTCGTGGCTCGAATTTGGCCTCACGCGCGCATTGACGAGCCTCTGCCTTAAGAGCAAGATGCATGGCAGACGCGTTGCTTTAGTTCTTGCATAACTAGTCCATTGAAGTTTGATATGTCATGTAGCTTGGTTATGACATCGACATATCGCTAGTTTATCAAGGGGTATGTGTGTGGACAATAATGTTACTTGGTCCGTACTTTGAGAATGTTGTAACACCACCAACGATTAGTGGCTTTCAGTGATATGGCTTATGACTTATAAATAACAATACTGGTCAATATTTCAACATGCACAATTATTTTGTCAATGTACTAGTCATGTCGGCGACGTTAATTTGACGTGTCACGGACGAACAAAAACAGTCCATCAATAAGGAATGAGTCAGCCGATCTTTGAAGAAAACTGTAGTCACAGTCGCCGTGTTTTAGCAGAGAAAAAGACCACCAATTTCCTCAGTTATAACCCCGCCGTACTTCCCTTCACAATGACGCCACAAACACGCCAACTCGGCCCACACTGTCGTACATTATTGATGAGGCACACACGCAGTACGTGCGTTCTGGTGTCTCTTTCATCAACAAACTGCCATCAGCAGTAGTGGTATACACCGTTAACCACACGTTCGCTGGAATAATTATCAGACCAGACCAGTCACGTTTTCATTATGGTTATTTTTTTTACCTCGATTAAGTCTTGCAAATCAGAACCATGATTAATGACCAGCTATATGACTGTTTAACGGTTCATGCCTCTTATGAATTATGGTGCCACTCGGGTTTATGAACTTTGTGTCATAAACGTACACTGAGTTTTCATTCAAGCCATCAATGGTGTAAAATAAAACGGCCAACGATGCATGCCCGAAGACTGATTGTTCGCTCGATTTTTCTGTTCTGCCCAATTCTTTTACAAACTATCCTTTTATTGTTTATCTCGACGGCGCCCCATAGTAAAACCACACGCGGTAATTAGTTCACCTGGTCAGTGGTAAAGATCGGTTGACCTAGTAAAATGCGCGTGGGTTGTTTGATTAATTGATAATGGAGTCAAAATAGGTCACTTTAATCGTTCACTGGTTTATCTGACTTTTATGAATGAACATTGCTAGCGTGGGGGTAGCTCCGCCCACCTCTTTTTCTCGTCCGCCTCCGCCACCAACGAATTCAGCGGGAACTGAAATTACCAACATTTGAAGGTTGTGTTCGGTTGATCAACAAAGGGTTGCATTATTATTACATTGTATATTATTTTTATATCTTTGGAAAGCCTGTCTATTTCCCTTACAATAATGTCCTATAGAGCCTTTGCACGGCGGCCATCACATTGTCATCGTGTGTCATGCATGAGTAGGTGCTTTGTGGTTCTATTCTATTTTTACATCATTTAAATAAGAAAACCTGCCCCCTGTCATGGCCGTCAGTGCAGAAGCTTTATTAGTTATGATCATGCATTCAGGGATGAACAGCACACATAATTGCCAATTTTGCGTTTTGGAAGGTCATTTGGAGATTTTTGAAACGCGTCCTTTTTATTGTTTACGTCATGTTTGAGTTGAAGTGCGCATGTTTAATATGACGTCAGCAATGAGAAAAGTGGATTGTTTGCTGCCACCACAAAATTATACGTCGTTTCAAATGAATAAAAGAGATGCATTTGTTTCTTTTATACTCTGAATTTGCTTTGTTTTAATACTTTCTCTTTTGACCATGTATACACGAGGAATGATATTACGCGGCTGATCATGGCTACAAACACGTCTAATCTACATAATGCCTTATGTACATTAACAAATTGAAGACATTCCGTGAGACATTTTACGGTTTTTCCACAAAAACTACATAATTTGTACGGCATTTTCTAGTTGAAAACGATGACTTGCAATTTATATAATACATGCCTTATTTGATGCTATATTGCACTGCACGAGAAAACAACTCTACTGAACTAAATAAATATTACTGAAATAAATACTTTCTTTTTTGTAAATAAATAGATAAATAAATAAATAATTTTGTTTTCGTGTGTCAGTGGTTGTTCTGTTATAAATAGAATATGGTGACATTGTAGGAATCAGGTCAAAACTATAGGAGCTTTATATCGTACGTTTACATATATTTTACATGATGTGATGCTACATACTAGATTATTAAATTAATTATGATTAAGTGATTATTTTTAGGGATTAAGACCCTAAATTAATTGACAATCTTTAGACGTGTAAATATAATAGGTCAAATAACAAAAACAACCTGAAAAAAATACGAACGCATTACTTCAAATATTTGATATTTGTGTATAAACAACGCATAGGCCTAAGCCAAACGACTTTGTATGATCTAAAAAGCATAATTTTTCGTAAATCTTTCCGCGGAACTGAAATAATTGGGCACTGCAGATGTTTGTTTTTGGCTGAAGCATATATACACGTAATGTGACATTTGCAGAATATAAATTGCAAGGTTTTGGCTAGAAAAGATATAACAGTATGTTGTCTACCAAATGACATTCAGATAATGTTCCCCTATTTTACAGTTATAAAACAAGTCTTTTATATTGAGGGAATGTAAATTCATTGAATTGGGATAAAATAAACCGCGAAAAAAACCCCACGATAATTAAAAAATAAACTAAATAAACGCGTGTGAGCCATTTTGTGAACGAAACTAGTCCCCTGACTACCGTGGTATTATGGCTCCGTTTCCCCCCGTGCAGTATAGCCAGGGAATCAGCCTAAATAGGATGATGGCTTGAAACAATTTATTGAAAAGATGGACACAGTTTTTCATTGTTTTCTCAGAACGTAGATGAGGTACTGAGCTGACTTATACACAGGTTGGTTCTTTTATCATACACATCCTCAATCACACATGGATGTTCTGCCGTTTGTATAAGTTTTTTAATCTGTACTTTATCTTTAACAAACACGCATTTATATCATAGGACAAAATTACATAACAAAATACATAGTATGTATACGATCAAGCGCAGAAAACGCTATTGTACCATTTTCAGCTTCCTGGTTTGTTTTTTACGTTCTATTATTTTAAAGAAAAGATAAACGAAATTGAATCTTTGTCGTTGCTGCTTTTCGTTGTCGAAGTAATAAAAATGTCAAGCATCCGTGTCGTTGTTTCCCTTCTTAGAGCGCTGGGTGTTATTCTCAGAGCCTGCATTAGGAATAAGTAAAACGAAAAAATAAATAAAAATAGATTAAAATCGTGGCAGCAGTAATCCTATTTAACTCAGGGGAGATCGTATCCAATTAAGAATAATTGGGTAATGAATTAGAAGATCAAGAGCGTGCTATATGAGTTATCTCTTAATGTTTCCATTTCGTGATAAAAAGCATTAAGAACTGCCAGGTTTCAAAGTGCACAGCATTAGACGGTCAAGGTAGCCTAATTTGAATATTTGAAAATATTCAAATAAGGCACACTTGTATTTAGCACCTGATAGGGCAGCCCTGGCTGTCTATAGGACACTTAATGGCTATAATAAATGGCTATTATTCACTGTTCTCTCATACGTTTGGGTGGAGAGAAGGAATTAATGCGTGGCAAAGTGCCTTGCTCAAGGGCACACATACCATGGATGGACCGAAGCGGGATTCGAACCTACAATCTTTAGACATAACCAAGGTCTTGAATATACGGTATATCTTTTGTAAAATTTGTTTTAAAAGTGTTTAAAATTTCGGTTTGAAACTGCAGGTATTTTGCAAAGCAATTCCTTTGCTTGTGTTCAGTGAGCCATGCAAGACGGTATAGATTCAACGAATCTCATTCATTATTCAAGCAAAGCTAAATCAAACGGGTCCCTCTAAAGGTCAAAAAAGCCATCAGCCTGCCCAGGGAATTGGCGGCGCGCCTTAGGTTATCCAGATAATTTCAAATTAATTTTTCTTTTTACAAATTCATGGCAATGACCAGAATACGCTAAACAGAGGGCTTAAAATTAAGCCAAAGACCCAGGGGACTTTGAAGCTAAGATTAGTATCGGAGATTCGTGGTAAGCATGCCGTAATGCTGATACGGAGAATAATAAGAGTAGACGTTTGTAATTAGGTTGATGTAAAAAACACCAAGTGCCATAATGTCCTTCATTTAGGCCTGTATACGTTTATAACTCAGGTTTCGCTGTATGTTTCGGAGTTGCTTTTTCATCTTTATTGCATGGTTGCCATCTTTCTTTCTCATTATTTTCTCTAAATGCAACATTTCTTTTCAGGTTTTGGTTGATTTAATCGTGCATGGCTCGGTTGAAATTGGGCGTTTACATAAATATTCTTAGACGAGTGTTTGTTGTCAACTCGGATAGCAACGCCTTTACACTTTAGTAAAAAACGGACAGCACAAAATAACGATGTTTGTGGTTTAACTAATCGTACAGCAGTCATCACTAATGCATGTCGAAACTTCACTGTTAACGACATGTCTGGCGACATAAATATGCATATAATGTCTTCATTATTTCGCGAAATCTCTAAATAATTTAATGCTAGTGGCGACAATATTAATCACGTGAGAATTACGGATGCAGCATACCCAATTAAGTATGACTGTTTTAATGTCTGAAATGTTCGCGAAGTTTGAGACATGGAGCATTATTTTCTCGTGGGACTCAAAGTGCACTGACAGTAAAGTGGGCCGTGTAACGAAGCCTTAACACGGGGAATCAGATCTGACGCGCCCGCTCAAATCAAAACCACCTGTCCCGGTGTTTGATAACATGAAACATGATTCCAATCGGACTGATGTTAACCTGCACTTTATTGATGCTTAATAGTCCTATTGATATCATTGGCCAAGTTCTGTCATCCATTATAGCCTCCTTTTCTTGCGAAATTTCCTGTTTTATAAATTAGGAGCATGATATTTTGAAGAATTATCTTGAGAGTAGCCCTTATGATATCTTATGTCAATCTAAAGTGCAAGTTTTATGATAAACATGAGTGCAACTTTTGTGCTTCTGTTGGAAAATTTAAATATTTAGGTAATTTTTGTCATTTATTACTACATAACAACAATAATGATTCCTATATAGCGCACATGTCCACCCTGCGGGGTGCTCCTGGCGCTGTTACCATTATCACCGCTGCCATCAGGAAATCACCAGAACCATTTCGCTTCAACTAGGTGGCTGCTGGCCAGGCGCTCAACCCTATCAGCAGTTAGATTGTGGCATTCCCCCCAACAGCTTCCCAAATATCGCTTGGGTTGACGAGGCAACTGGGATTAAGTGCCTTGCCCAGGGACACAGACACGTTGGTCATAGTGGGGCTTGAACCCACAACCTCTGATTGGGAGTCCCGCTTCATACACACTAGAACCCACGCGCTCCCATGTACATGTACCTTAAAAATAGATAGTATTCGAACACGTGCGAATACGCCATTTTGTAAGTCAAATAATTGTGGAAGTGATGTGCGTGCGCGTTGCGTGTGTCTCTAGTGGGCGTAGCGCGGTTTAGTTCACCAATGGGAGCCTTCGTACAGAGCGTTACGCGTGCTATGGACACACGCGGCGCGCGCGCGCATTGCTTCCGCAGTGGCGCGGCGTTGTTTGACACACAACATGACGTCATGAGAAAGCTATCAATAAACAGAATTAATCGACCACACTAGTCTGCAATATAAGACATATTTTACTTTGCCTGTTTATATTTCCTGTGTTTTATGGGCAAAATTATAAACGAACATCGCTTAAATTCAAGATGTTTAGCCAGACAATGAGAGAGGCTCAGTCAATGAACAAAAATCTGGACAAACGGAGGGAGGAGAGAGTTTTGTTTGCTCTTAAACAAGAAGAAGTTGATTCACTTCCGGCCGGGACGTATATACGGACATGGGATGGATGTTTGAGCGGAAATGATTCCATGCTTATTCCTAGACACATTGCCTGGTTAATGATTGAAGATGTTGCATATTGCTATTATGTAAAGTACTCTTAATTCAGTTTAAGCTTGAAAAAGGCAACAGCTCTTGTTTCAAGAAGTAATAATATTATAATTACAGCGGCTTGTCGTGTCGTATTTGGGAAGTGTGCCACTGATCTCTATATACAATGGACTGTTCTACAACAGCAGTTGGCTGTACAAGAAATACTATAATCCATTATGAAGCATACCTGTGATTTTGTTGTGACTCGTGGTTGCCCCTTTAACGTCTCGAAACGTGCGATTGCAGAGCAGCCACCAATTTGTTGAATTTATTGTAGGAGTACATTCCTTTAACGCTGTCAATGGCGTTAAGTCCCGTGGTGCGCGGAGCGCGTTTATCTGCAGAAAAGAAAGGACAGCGTTTTACACTAAAATCACACATTATTATTTCTTTCTGGTATTCATACCAATGATTCCTCAATAGTGCCCATTGCACTGTCACTCGTAAGCGTTAGGAAACCCATGAAGAATTAGAATTAGAAATGGTCAGAGACTGACACCGGGGATTCCCCTTGCTCTTCACGAAAGAATGCTCTGGGATCTTTAAAGTGCGTTACCGTTACCTAACACACTGGACCAACGGCTTTACATCCCTTCCGAAGGATGGAGCAAGTGTGGTTGAGTGCCTTGCCCAAGTGCACAGGTACCGCAGCCGGATTCGAACCCGCAACACCAACACCCATGATTGCGAGTCAATGACCCAAACCACTCGGCCACGGTACCCCACTTGCGTATGTCGTAAAAAATGTATAATTTAAAGGCCCAAAGTATCGCTTGAAGATAATTAATTTTAATGAATTCCTTGAAGGATGATTGTGCGAAGCCATCGTCCTATTTAGGCTGGTTCCCTATAGCTGTACTGCAAGGGGAACTACTAAGCCATAATACTTCGGTAGTCAGGGGACTAGTTTCTTTCACATGAGGGCGCCCTTGTATAAATGCCTGTGCACACACATTTATATGAATTCATGTTTAATCATCGTTTTCTTATAAAAAGATACAATCTCGGGTGGAATCATTGCATCGGACAGTTGGAACCACTCTGAGTTCAAGATGGATTATTTTGACGCAGCACTGAAATCAAACGAGCCTGCAAGCCACGATCGTTAGTCGCGACTCACTAGTGACAATCTCCTCAAGAAAGTTCACCTTAGCGCCTCTTTAGCGCCTCTTGGTCAAACCAGAGAAGTTTCGGATCTGTTTTCATTTTGCGGAACTTGAAAAGGCTGCCGTGGGTTTAGGGTTAGGGATGAAATATAACACGACTTTAATTGAAGACTAGGGGTGCGCAGGCCGCTGAAGAAATCGCGCAACAATTGCCATGTTTATTTTTAGCCCTTTACGTTTGTTTCAATAATGGACACGCACGGCTGAAACTGAACCCCCGATGCACATAACAAAATCTAGTGACTCATTTTAGAGCGCCAAGTTCATTTGAATAGCTTTGCATCAACATTGAAGACTGTACGCAGAGCCGTAGCGAACCACACGCATTGTAATTTGACCAGTCATTTGATATTGTCATTTGGTGAAATAAAAGCGAAGACAGTTGAGCGCTTTTATGCCTCGTTTTTCGAGAAATCTTGTAACACCGGATGATGAATACACTGTTGCCGGTAACAAAGTCTAAACTTTCTTCTCGTATCATCACCAAACGTAGTTGTTACCAGTTGATAGATAGTATTCGAACACGTGCGAATACGCCATTTTGTAAGTCAAATAATTGTGGAAGTGATGTGCGTGCGCGTTGCGTGTGTCTCTAGTGGGCGTAGCGCGGTTTAGTTCACCAATGGGAGCCTTCGTATAGAGCGTTACGCGTGCTATGGACACACGCGGCGCGCGCGCGCATTGCTTACGCAGTGGCGCGACGTTGTTTGACACACAACATGACGTCATGAGAAAGCTATCATTTCTTTTGGATGTTTATTTGTGAGTTTCTGTTTTTCAAGCGAGATGTCCTTAACAAAAATTTTGGCAATTTTTTAGCAGGATTACTGCATTATACACGTGAACTTTAGACGCAAAAACGTCATTCTTTGCCCAGTTTTCGGACAAAATGGCGGCGCCCATATTACGAGCCATCACTGCAATTTCCATTTTTAGTGGGTCAGATATCTTGTTTCTTGTATACAAAATAATGTACGAATTGCACTTATTTCGCAAAATGTCTTTTGTTTTTCGGATAAGCCTCTATTTGAAGATGATTTGTAAAGATGTCAACCTTTTTGCTTAGAACGACGGCGGGTAATAAAAATAACCACTGTGTTTTCATTTCCAAATTAAATCCCTCCAGACTAACCCCCCGAATCGCACATTGATTATTGACGACCTTATTGATAAGAATCATAACCAACGTCTTAAGGTCACCTTTTGGTGTTCCCCGTATCTGACACATTTCTCTCTCCCAGTGGAAATAGAGTCTTTTGATGCAGGAGCTGAACACATACACTTTACGATAATTCCCCACAAACCGTGTTCATGAATACTTGGGATCTTAAATATCACCCCGTATAAAAATTGCAAAAGCACGCTGTTAAATATCCTCCGGCGCAAGTTTAACAGTAAGCCAGATAGAATTCTTAAATTTTCTTAAAGTGCTTTATCAATTTTTCACATGTGTATGGCTAATGTTGTGCATCCATTGAGGTTTTTCCCCATAGGCCTATTACCCTATCGGGCAAAGGTAGTACGATTTTTTCATGAATTATCATTTCCTTTATAGGCCCACATGTATTTTTAAATAGCATTTGACATAAAGGGATATTATTCAGGTTTTTATACTTTGCTCTGCTCATCATTACGTGCGTCAGGGAACTAGATTATATGTAGCATGATATGGGGCCGAGGGTACCCCCCTGTCATTGTCTCGCCCACCTCCCCTATTGTGTCTCAAACATTTCAAAGGAATTACTTTCAGTTTTTAGGGGGTGGGTTAACAAAAGGGAAGAGTGTGTTTAGTCATAGGGGCGTTAGGGGGTGGTGGTGGTCCTTAGGCCCCAACATACTCCTGTTTAGGAATTGGCAGGTGAAAACGGCTTTAAATCGGCATTTTGTACGCAAGACGTCAGATCACCATACTAAATAGAATCAAGTCACGTCGAGCCAACGGATTGGAATATGTTTTACCCATAGCTCGAGAATACCCTCTGGGAACGAGGTGGCGCGTTGCAATTGACACTTAGACAATCAAATCCCAGCGCGCAAAGTTTAGTTGGCTCAATTTAAAATTTAAATTGTTTCGATTCGGAAAAACATTCGTCCTTGAGGTCTCCAAAACCAAATACTGAATCAAGAAGAGTCGGTTTAAGGTTATTGTGAAGGTCAGAATCCCCACAATAATCATGTAAACGAGCGGGACAAATTGAGTTCATAAAATGTTCTGCACGTGATGGGAAATTAATTATTTGTAGATGTCAATGCGTTTATTCTGGCAACAAACAATTAGAGAGATTGTCGACATTGTGGCAGATAATTCGGTTTCATTGGCCGACGAGTTGTTTCCATGCATGATCGATATTGTCTGCAATTCTTTATAAATAAATGATAACTGCGGTTGATTGCACATTAATAACATGAGAGGTTTAATGACCTTCGGTGTTTCATAGGCTTGTGGGTAATTTCAAGCTACGACCGATGAATGTGGACACGGCCATAATATAAATATATACAGTGAAACCTGCTCTTCAGGCCACCTCTATAAAGAGGCCACCTGTCTAAAGTGGCCACATTTGTTCGGTCCTAAACCAGTTTGTACACAAACATATGGAGGTAGAACCTTGATATTAGGGCCCCTGTCTCAGGCGGCCAGTGGCCAGGACGCTAGGATATTTGTATGTACAATCCTATGACAGTTGAACCTGGATAATCTGGCCACACATATTAGATTGTCTTAATGAACCAAGCTACTGTGGGGAATTTTATGAGGAGCTTTAAAAAAAGTGTTAAAACTGAAAACAATTCACATTCTTAATGAGGATTCCTCTGATGCACTTCATTTTAGCTGTAATGTTATTCACCATTAGACATGCATTGTGGTATGTTTTATGATGTTTGTATATCCATGCATGTAAACGCTGAACCTCTATATTAGGGCCACCTGCTTATTCTGGCCATATTTTGTCGGTCCCTACAGGGTGGCCACTATTTTCACTGCATGTACCTTAGGCAATAGAGGCACGGACATATCATAATCGCCCTCAGATTCACCTCGGCGATTATTCACAACTGCCAACCACACTTGGCAGAAACGAAAGCTCTATAACTATAGCCCCGTAATGGCCAGCGTACAGAGAATGACATCCATTCTAACTTGGACAATTGATGTTCGGATTTACGCCCTCAAAATACACTGCTGTTCTTCAAAATTTGGACGCTGTTAGTTTGCACTGCTAATGCGTTTGTGACATCTGACTTCCCGAGCGAATTGGATCGCTTAAAGCAATCGTCTGCCATAACATCATCGTTGTCAAATCGTGGTGATTTTGAGAGATTTTCCTTGGCGTAGTAGATAGCTCGCAGCAGAACTTTGCGAAATAGAAGACCATTGAATATAAATCACAGTTGACTTCGATATCCGACATGTTGGGGACACGTTAGACTCTTGGGCACCTAATGCCCAATCCGCTCCGTTCTGCTACATTCTATACAATGTTCCGCATAATACGCTACTGCGGTGTATACGCTTCGAGAAAATAACGACATCTTATTGGTGGAGCGACGCGCATGCACGTTGTGCGTGTTCCAGCCACGCGCAACGCTCGTCATCGCACCAATGGGGTGCCCTCGTATGATTTCTTTAGTTTAGACAGTTTAGCTATGCACGAGTGTGTTTTTGAGAGATTTAAGGAATGGGCTATGTTAATTGCGGCATAATTTGATATATTACATTTTTAACATAAGTTATATCACATTTTGAAAATCAATTTTCAAAAAAAGTCAAAATGCGTGCAATTCGGGACGTTGTATAGTCCCTTTAAAGACCAATATAGCCTAATTCGACTAACGAGACTTAACGAGATTAATTCGCCATTGGTATTTGGTCAAAATGATTGATGTGTGCTTAGCGTGTACTTCAATCATGGATGGACTGCCTCCTAAACAGTACATAGCACAATCCCTTGGTGCATATTATACACGAATAATCCCTGTACAGTCTCCGTAAAATGGTAAATAGGAGAACGCAATTATAGGTTGTAGGAGTCGCATTGCCGTCCCCAACAGGACCATGTTCTTGCGACAATAATCAAAATGGCTGAAATCATTACGGTCTGCGACATGTTTCTGGACATCTTCGCGAAAACACTGCGCATCTCTCATCATATCAAGAAACATTTGATGAGCTCATTTAAACAGCTAAGTGCCATTTAAAATTTTGCACATACCCCAATTATTTCTGTCCTGCCTTAGTTTCAGAAAATAACCAGCAAAATGTAAAAGAAAGGTATTAAATTGGTAAATTAAAGTCCCTTTTACTAATTGAATGCGTCAGTGTTGCATTTTGTTTTCTGAAAGGCAAGACAGAACAAACTTGAAGTACGGGCAAATGTTTGAATGGTAGCTGTTTTTGTAAAGAAACACTTCATTTTTTTTCGATAGTTATGTTCAAATTCTCTCAATTGTATTCGACAAATAATAAATCGGACAAGAGAAAAGAAAATTGAAATTGAATTGAGCCGAACGTCAATTAAAACGGGCCTTATAATCCAATGGGGTGAAATTGGCGGGAAGGAATTACAGGGATTTGGCGCGAAAATTCTCCAAAACTTGGCGCGAAATAACACCGGAGGTTATGGCAGCTGACAGCGCCATTTAGCCAGCTACGCGCGGGGATTGCACAGACACCTGACTCGCACAACGATTGAGATACTCCTAATGAAAAACTGAGGATAGATCGCTTTACAATTGCCCCCGAGGGGTGGGGGAAGGGGGAGTAATATAGCCGTGGGACCGTGGGTCCATCCTGTGTACACACGTGTTGCCCCAGGCTTAAGCTTCCTGAAGACACCTAAACCGCGAAGAAGCAATATTTATTCTGAATTTGGATGAGGTGCGTTGTTCCATTTGATTCAGTTTGGTAACGCGTGAATATTGCTGTCAGAACTGGATAACACCTGATCAATTTGTTTAGAAGGTGTTGGAAAGAAAACGCTCGGGGCGTCCAAATAGCAAAAAAAATCCTCCAATTTAAAGGAGCGTGTCCAGATCACGTTTTTTAACCCCCCATTTTCCCACGGGTGTTGAGATTTTGATACCATATCATGTGTCATATTTTTTTCATTACTATTTTGAAATTTTGCGCCCTCAATCCGTATAATTATTTCCAATGATATCCTTAAAAATCCACCGAAGTTTAGTCAACTAATTTATCAGGTTACAAAAAGCAGTACAATAATTACACCAATCTTTTTGTTTCCACCTTCAGTTTTCTTCCCATGGATATTATTTAGGTAGGTATTTTATATAATTGTTAGGTTAGAACGAAAATCTGGTACGCTCCTTTAATTAAAGGGTGGTGATAATTATATGCAAGATTATAATTAAATGTGCATCACAACGATTTTTCTCTCATCCCAAGTTTGGTTGTTTTATTTCAAAGGTGATTAGGCACCATACCAGATATTGTGTTCGTAACTTACTCGTGAATATGGAAATAAGTAGTTGCATATAGATAAACAAAATGTGCCATTACGTGCAAAAGGCGGAAAGTAGAATATTGGCGACAAACTACAAACTGGCGGGAAGAGATCGTCCCAGACTCGGACCTCGCGTACGTCGCTTACCTCAGAAGCCGCCAAACCTAAAAATCGATTTCAGTTTATGTTTATCGATTGTAGTTTCTGCTTTTCATGGACACATCAATTTTCCCAGATTCTCCTTAGAAATATTGTTGTTTTTCCCTTCTAAATTCGTCTCGTCAACAGACACTGTCAGATTCATTTCTGCGTAACTAATGACTCGAGTGCGTAACCTTATCACCATCCGTCCTGGGCAGTCAGGAGGAAGTATTTTGGTTGGGTTTCGGAAGATACGGATGTCTGAAAAATTATTGACGTAAATTTACCGGTGGTGAAGTCAATCTTACAGTAGCGTCTTGAAGGTTGAAGACAGATAATCCATTTTAGCGCAGAGGTCTATCCGTACGTCGCAGTCGTCATAAAGTCGTTAACTATTCTTGTTTGTGTAGTAACTGATACACATGTGTAAAGGAATTTGTTCAGACTTGGAACAAAACGGTGAAAACATCTGCTCTTCAAATGTTCCGTCTTAATTTTTCTATTTCAGAATTTCTACCTTCTAACATTCACGCAACTTAGTTCGCACATGTCACCACTTGGTTTCAATGTTTATAAACAAATACTTCTGCCCGTATATAAGCCTAATATAGTAATATCACAACCACGGCTTGAATAAACGTTTTCGTAACTGTACATTTACACTTCATGGATTACAAAGGAGAAAGATATAGAAAATAAATATATCAAAAATAAATCAAAAGACAAGATAAGTTAAGCAGCATTCTTTCGTTTTTATGTATCGGCTTATTTCGGTTTTTCTGCTAGACCGTACCGAACCGACCCGAAAATTGGAAATGCAAAACCGACTAGACCCGAAGACGATTTCGGTGTGGATCGGTTTGCAGTTTCAGTTTTAGTTAAGGCCTGATAAGGAATCGATAGTACCGCTATATGGGGGTGGGGAGGGGCGTGGGAGGGGTGGGGAGGGGGTTAAAGATTTCAGCTACTCCCCCGCATATAGAACCGCCCCCGGGAAACAAAAGTCGAATAACTATTCAGAAGGGTCGTTTTGTTCTATACACTGCATGTGCGTATCTTTATTTGTTTGTTACGTGCTATTTATGATCCAACTTCTCAACCATGGCAAATCTAAAGCAGACAAAAGTGACAAAAAAACCAGATCCACCGACAATATATGAGGGGAATAAACGCGGAATGACTAGAGAAATAGATCTTAAAAGTGCAGTAACATCACCCATATGGACGTTGGGGAGTGATTTTAATAAGCATGATCAAAGCATTGTGCGTAGGCATATAGGCCTACACCTGCCAGGTGTACGCGTCTGGGGCAATATGGCGTCGCTAAAAATGGCGGGAATGCTTTTTAGATTATTAAACTTCATTTCGTCATCATCCCACGCTGTGTTTTGTTAAGGGCACCAGTGATGACTATGCCACATTGGATTAACAGTGATGTGTTTGTTTCGCTGGTATTCATAAGGAAGACTCTATATACGTCCTGAATGACGTCATGAATAGTTTGTTTTGACTAAGTTTTGATTAGATTTGTTTAAATGTTTTGTTACCTTTGTTGGCAGATACCTGGGGGCACACGCTGAAAAGGTCAGGGCCAATTTAAGCCCGTAAAACTAATGCTTGACATACATAACTATAGACCTATATACACACATCACGTAAGTGCACTTAATCCCTTTCTTGGAAAACGCCAGACGTAAATACATTGTGCACGTCATTAACAGGTTTTAAAAAAAAAAGGGAAAAGTAATGAGTTTAAGTTTTGGGTAACATGAATTACTTCAGATACGTAAGAAGTAAAAAACACTCCACGCAGAGACAAAATGCCTCGAGCATAAACTAAACCAAGTGTAAACTATCTGCTCTTCGTCTAAGTACCTAAATGCATATCTGTTTATACACGCATTCGTGCATGTGTACATTGAAACAAGTTACCAATAAGTATTATCTATTCCTTCAATCTCTCAAGGGTCGTGTATGATTCATTCCGAGGGATGTACTTTCTTGGTAATTTGAGATTTATAGTTTTAGTCCGTTGTGTTTGTCTTATAGGCCTATGCGAGATTTCGTGCTATCTCTCCGGTACCCGTGTATGCGCCAATTGGCGTCGTTTTGCTATCTACATCCGATGGTTGATGAACTACGTGCGTGGCAGTCCGTGCGTAACATCGTGTGTGGACGCGCAGTACGATATTTGTATGAATGAATGTAACTCGACCCCGCACCACAATCTGTGACTTACAAAGGCATCATGAAGCTTTGATTTTACCCCGGAGAGTTTATGAAAAGCTGAATCGATCAGAAAAAGCCTCTTTCTTGTCGCTCTAGACCTTACGAGCAATATAACCCCGTTCATTGTTTGATCATTGAATAGGACATCTTTTGGCGGGAGATAACACAAATTGAAAGAATTCTCTGTGGTGCAGACACATGGATGAATGGCTCAATTTTCAACAACGACGGCTTTTTGAACGTTCGCGATTGGGTTACCATGGGTTGTTTATATAGTATCATTTGACAAGACATTCTGAACAACATACTTGAAAATAAAACCTTCGTTTCACCGTTTTACAAGAAATGTAATGATTTAGATATTATCTGAGAGTAGGCCTCTATTGTGTCAATAACATCAATGTATTGCAAATCGAACAGGCGTTTACATACCGCCGTTACGGCGCCAATCATGTTTGATAAAACAACCCTTAACCTTTGACCTTACCTGGCCTTGTCTCGTACCGCTGGTTTAGGTAGTTCAGGAGATCATCCAGTGTGAATCGTTGTTGTTCGTTTCGGCGCTCCATGAAATCCTCTGTCAGTCCGTTTGTGTTTGCTGGTTGTTGCAGTGTGTATCCCGATGCTTGGGCCAGCAGTAAAATCAGAGCCGCCGAAAAGGCAATAATGTGATAGAGAGCAGTCATTGTTCGAAATTTTGAGTTATCTGGGAATCAAAAAAGAAAAACATACAGAGAAATGTAAAATTTTGCTCGAGGATATTGAAGTTAACTAAACTTTTATGGCATAGGTAGGTGGCGCAATTGGCGCCCTTAACTCTTCCTGAAAGATTTCTTTGAGATCTTTTAAGTACTTTACATCACACACTGAACCAACAGCTTTAAATCCCTATCGAAGGATGGAGCAATTGTGGTTAAAGGCCTTGCTTAAGGACACATAAACCATGATGGAGAAAGAGAAAATACTGTGGGAAAGAATACACTATAAATTTGGCTTTACGAAATCTCTATTCGCTTTATACTTTAGTATAGACCATCGAAGACCAGTTGTCAACTTCTGAATTTAGTTTTGAAAGCAAGCCTATTACCTCTTCTTGAAAGCGATGCTACAGTCACGTGCTTTAGACAGCAAACTACGCGGCCGCCTCTTTCAAAGATTTGTCATCATGTGTCATTTACGCCTGTATGACCCCTAAAGTGGTTTACTCAGTAAAACATACTCTCTCATTTTATGTTTAATAGTGCCTCCCGTCATCCTTAAGACGGCTGCTTCGTCTGAAAGTCACCATCGATTTTTGTGATGTATTTGAGAACGACAAATATTGTGCTGACATTCGCCCGCCACGTTTGTGACAGGTTTCGCTCTTGAAATATTGATAAAAAGTCAAGTTTGCATGCATCGAGGCAAAACGCTTGAGAATTAAAATAGCTACAACGAACCTCGATCTGTTTCCAAGGTATGCTCGGGCGATTTCAGAAGGAATGAATGAGTGAGACAGATGCTCTATCATTATCGAAACGAAAGCAAAATAAATCGGTTTTCAGAGCTAATCGGAACTCATCAATAATAAAGGCAAAAAGTGATCTTGACAAACTCTCCAGCTGAAATTGTCCGGTATCGCAGACAACTTTCACACTTTGTAGCGGCAATAATGCGTCATATGAATTCTCGGCAATTGTGAATAATTATTGTGAATTAATTTAATTATTACGTCAGCCATATACCAATTGGTAATAATGTTATGCCAAATACGTTATGTATTTTTGTATTTTTAAAAATATAACTTGACGACCGAAATACGAGACAGGATTATCCTTTGTTAAGCTTTCTGAGATACTTTTTTGCTTCAGCCCACGTACCATAATGTCTTTTTTAAGAGCATGTACAATCTTCACAAAATTATATTTATTTTGTAAAAGTGACACATGCAGCTATAGTCTGAATGAACGACTGAAAAAAGAAGAAACAAAATGTACTTTTTGCTTGAAGTTTTGTAAACTGATATGTTTGGAGCAAAACCGTGGGATGTTAAATACATGAATCCGATTTTGTTAGAGATAGCGACACGAAATACGTCCAAACAATTCACCAATAAAAGAATGATTGATTTCTTCTGTCGTATGTAATTTAAGACTCAGTTTAGAATTTAAAGAAAATACGACAACATTTGTAAAACACAAAAAACATAGACATACTGGATAGGACACAAGTCATTTTGAGACATAAAGTAGACACCCTACGGCGTATGTGAAGTCCTTCTGTAGTGTGACACCTTGCGTGCTTGAACCGCTCCAAACATCTGCCAACATCAATTTTTGTTTTACAATTTACAAATGTTGAGGCGAGTTGCCGTCTTGTTTCTGTCAGCACTAAACCTGACGTTCTTTACGGTTTCTTAGCAACGTATACTGTGATTCAATATCGGCCAGAAAATATTGAAGAAATTTGGAAACGTAAGTGAATTATTTCAGTGAGTTTGCATGATTTCTGCCGACTAAGGGAAGAATTGTTTTTCTTTCGAAGACCTTTTTAGATTTTTTGTTGTTGAGATTTCGCAACATAGCACATGATTCGGCACACTGCAGATTTCTTCTACTATAAAACGGAATATTGAAACGGTTTGATACTTTCGTCAAAGAATATGCCTTTAATTTTTGATTTATTTATAGGTTTTCGTGTTTAGCAAATAAAAACGTAAACATTAAGCGTGAAACTTAAAAATGGGGATTGGATGTAAAAGCACAAAAGATCATCTTCAAAATTATATAGCCCAAATTTTTAAAAATAAATGATTTTAAACAACCAAACATAAACTACTTTCTTTTGTTAAAGAAATTAAACGAAACATTAATGTCTGGTATAGAAGGAAATTACAAAACTAGGCTTTTCCTAAGTTTGGAGTTTTTTATTTGCGTGTGTGAAATGTATACACGATGTTACGGAATTAAAATAACCCGTTTCACGCGCGCGCGCCAAGCGTGACCCGTTGGGAAATTTGCCCGCGAAAATGAAATTTTGATAGTTGCATGTAAAAAGGCACAAGACAATGAATTTTTACTCAAGCAAAATTGGGGTGAAAATTCAAAATAGGCTCGGCAAAAAACGCGGGAGACCTTGAAGAAAATTAGATACATAAAGGCTGAATTTAATAAGGATTCTTTCCTTATTTCATTTCGTTGCCCGTTTCGTTTTTGCACGGCGAGAAAATTGAATAGATGGCGTTTCTTGTGCATTCTTATTGTTTGGTAACTAGGGCGAAGCGCGGTTTGTCGCCCTGTTTAAAGGACGTTCTAACATCAGTAACAATGCACGCAGTTGCATTTACAAAGTGGTACATCTTTTTATCATTTTAATACCAAAACACCATGTCTTTAAAAAAAATCAGTATATTGCTTCATTTTTAAACATGTGTGTGGGTATTTTTACGTTTGTAAACTTTGTATGATGATTAAAAAAGTTTGTAACATTTTTTGTTTACTCATGTCAAATCCCGATTACTAAATGTTGCGCACTTACCAGAAAAGTGAAAAAGCGTTGACATTAATTTTGCCCGATTGTGACCAACAAAAATTGCCTTACCGCTTGAAACAAAACACGCTATACTCACAATCTGCCATTTCCCTGGCGTCGCACCAATTACGGTCCCAATGTACTTCGACATTATTTCATTATTAGCGTGAAATAACCTCCATTTAAGCCTACGTACGACGCATAGGGACCACTTAACGATTGAAATCACAAAGTTCATTCCTATGAACTTTTGAAAAACGTTCGGAAACTCAACCTTAATGAAACATCATTTTTCTTAGACTGTCTGACATCAATTTATTTTTAGCCCCGTAAGTGGCGCCTAAGGGAGATTGCTTCGATGCTGCACATAGCGCTCGTTACCAGTTTCCATATAGTCACGTTTTGGAGAAGTCGGTTCCTTTGATTTGAATATTCTGTCCATTTTGTAGACAGGCCTGCCATCGTATACAGTACCTCTACCTATACTTTCGGCCATAACAAAGAACTATGCAATTGCCGTTCTGCATAAAAAACGGGAATTGCAGAGGTTCCTTATAATGTGGGCGCCGCCATTTTGTCCAAAAACTGGACAAGGAATGGCTAAGAATTGTAGACTGAAAGGAACAAAAATGTCTCTAGGCCTGTACGACAACAATTTGTATTTTATGGTGAACTTGCTTAACAATGATGCCATGTTAAGTTCACAAAGCCAGATAATTCACAAATTGCGTATAAAGAGAATAATGATCATCATAGTAAAACAAAAATTGACATACATGTTAAATGTTGTCGACGGGACGCAACAGAGTAAGGACGGTGTTTCTATACTGCCTAAAGGCTTCCTACCGAAGCGTGTATTTTTAGAAGCTCTTCGTGTTCTGACATTTACACGCCATGAAAAAACCGCCACTTACACAAGCCATTCCCCTCGTTAGTTCAACAATCGTTTCCACGGAAAATGACATTTTGAAATGTTTTTAGAAAAATTAATCCCAGCCTTTTTAGGTTACGGAAGATGGTGCGTTGGCGCGTTGGCCGTGCTGTCAAAAATGACACGTTCTCGAAATGTTAGCTTGGCGCTTTGTGTTTTTAACGTTTGTGCGATTCTAATGGCTCGATCTGGGCTACGCCTGTATCGTTTGACCTCAGACATATTAAGCCGTAGCCTGACTTCGAGTTGGCACTAGTCGAAACCGTAGCTGAAACGTGGCATTTTGTAAACGGCTTACAAAAGAACATCAATACACACTTGCCTGCAAGCGGCCATTAGTGGTGTGTTTAAACTTGCTAAAAGACTAACCACGGATGCGGAAACACCGTAGGATTGGTTTTGGGTTGGGATATCGACTGGTTGTTGCCGTGTTACGGTGCTCAGGTTTGGCCGTGTGGTCACGGCTTGCGGCGCCGTAAAAGGAAACGATCTGCACGCACGCCATCCCATGTCGCTCACAATAGTGCACACAAATTCATCATAAATGCTAATAGTTTGGTCTGCGTGAGAATGACAGAGCAAACTTTGTTCTGACGGAGATATTTTCACAAATCTGTTTATATAAATATTCAAGTCAATGTCGAAGTTTCTATGAAGAGTCTTGATTCTAACCCGCGTAGATGACGTCACTGGTGGTGTCACTAGATGGTAATTACTGATTTATATGCACTTGATTAGCTGTGTACCAGCGTCTGGCTATGCGAGAAGTGAACTCGGTTTGTCTGTCGTCTTGATACAGGCGCAACAATGCTTTACCTAGCTAGATTGCTCCCCGGTCCATACGATATATGGTAGTCCATGCACTTAACACATGTAATATAGTGAAAGTAGTAGAACCAGTCTAGGGAATATATTATCTTCCTGGGGGGTAAGATGGCGGTTAATGCTTTATTCAGTGGGTCACTTACCAACCCATTTTAGGTCAGTGGCGGCTTTGCACAATTCCTTAAAAGCATATAAATGTTTTTGTTTTGTTTTTTGAACGTAGATGAGGTACTGAGCGGACTGTTTACACTTGATCCCGAGCTCGGGGTCGAATACCGAGCTCGGGATCAGCCCCAGATCCTGCCGGATCCTGCCACATCCGCTCCACAGCCGTAGTGGGGGAAAGGCCCGCGAAATTCAAGTGGCCTTGCACACTGTACATGCACACTGAGGTGCGAATCCACATACAATCGCGGACGTCCCTTTGTTCCTCTTTTGTTTGGACATAGTCTATTTTTCCTTACTCTCGTTGGTTTTGTACAGGAGCGAATCGCGGACGGTGTTGTTCTCTTTGTTAGACCTCCCTAAAACGTCCACGATTGTTTGAGAGAACAAGCGCACATTGTTCTGTACGTGCCCGCATAGAGCATGACCTTTGACTGTACCTTCTGGCGCCGCACTCGAGATCAACTACAGAATGTAAACGCGACACTCAGGATCATTGCGGTTAACACTGACGCATTCTTATCAGGGGATCTTGATCCCGAGCTCGGGACCAGTGTGAACACTTTTATGGAGTTAATGCCATTTGTAACAGTTTTCCAATCTTGTAATATATCTTTCATGATCTATGTACTACAGCAGTCCAGCCAAAAAGCCAATCCACGTAACCAATGCTTACATGATGGCGGGCAACGCGCGCTGGTAAAACCCATAGATATGATGAATTGAATTGGGTTGATTTGGCGCGGACTCCCAAAGGAAATTAGTGCTTATTACCCAGGGACCTTCATTAAAATCTCGTTATGGTCTCGCCTTATGAAAAGATAATGAACCGAACCGAACTGAGCAGTAAAGGCAATGCCGGTTTTGTTTCAACTCATGAAACATTTACACGGAGTCAAACTGCGACTGGTCGTTATTACGAAATTAGCCGTTCCTGAATTAGTAAAACCGGCAATACATTGTGCATATAGGCCTATATATATATATAATTTAGGAGGCGTAATTTAAAATTAATGAAAACATTTTGTCTTAAATGAGTGTTCCTTGACCTTTTATATACTAAAATGCATCAGCATTACACATGGTGCTACCCCAAGAAACTACATGACAAGCTACGCTTCTTTCGCAGTCGTTTTGCGCGGTTTGTCCGCACCCAACCACTGCTCAACTTCGCATGCGAAGTGCGTGCGTGACGTCACCCAAGGCTAGGTCCATCGATGTATAATCACTGGATGAAGTATGCAATAGCAGTTGGCTATATGAGAATTGAAGCCATGCGCCGGCCGCCATTGTACCCCACGAACAATGCTTGGCCTACACTGCTCCCCGGTCCATGCGATCGCTTGCATTCCACTTAACACATGTGGACTAGTGAAGACAGTATGACCAGTCTAGGCAAGGCATTGTATTTGGTGGGGTACAATGGCGGACGGTGGCTTTAATTTTATACGTCGTTGCTTCATCCAGTGATTATATATGAACTGGTTATGCTATACATGACATTTTGTGGAATGCAACCAATCGTGTGGACTGGATACCAGTCTATAAGGCAAAGCATTGTCTTTCCTATAGCAATATGGCGGACGCGTTGCTTCAATTCTTGCCTAGCTATTTGCTATTCTGTTAATGAGAATAGACTACTAAAGTGTGACGTCGTTGCCATGGTAATTGGGTCTAAACATTCGCTGGTAATCTGAAACGTCCATTGCTAAAACGCAGGGAAACAGTTCAAAAAAACATGGCAATTAACACACACAGGGTGACGTTTTGACTTTAGCGCTCTATGGACGAGGAAGTGTAGATTCTTGAAAATAATGGGCGAGGCGAAGCCGAGCACATTATTTTGAAGAATCTACACTTTCGAGTCTATTCTCCGACTTAATCCATTTCACCGCCCCGGAACAAAGAAACGCTCATGCAAGTCATTGTGTCAATACGGATACAATGCACGGCGTTCGGTTTGGTGTAAGAATAGAATCACTCGTGCGCAAACACGCTGCACTCTGCAGTGCTAAGGACATGCAGTCCTGGTGTGCTGCAAGCATCAAAAATACCGGTACTCTATCGCCATGTCTGATGCACACAGTCAAGTAATTTTGAGTACATTCTTAAAAATAATCTACAGTTTGAACAATAGTGTGACGTCACGAAAATGGATTAAACAGATATCAGAGGCTGCGTTACGGAATAAATTCCACAGAAAATCTTTAAATTCACAGAAATATTCCGTTTTTGCCAATAACCAGTCAGTAAAATAATGAGCCTCGTCCTTCAATATACTGGGCAAAATCCTCGAACACCGCCGTGGAAAGAACACTAGATAGTGTTCCCATGTCGTCAATTTGTTTTTGAAGTCCGCAATTATTAAGTGACATTGAAGGCCGCTCATCTCTCAACGGCTATATAATGATCATTTCCCTAAAAGTAAAATCTTAAAAGGTGGTAATTTGCCAACGTTTCGTACATGTCTCTTAATCGCCCATTACAAAATGAGCTCTTATTGATTGCTTTCCGTGACGTAGAACATCCGGGAATGTTTGGTGGTCAACCGTACACGCGCGCGCTAATAGACGCACATGAACACACATAAAAATATCCACTAGCTTATTTTCATTCGAAGATGACGCACACGCGCGCTGCGATACGTTTAAATGATTGAGCATGCACTCAGCTTGTAAAAACAAAAGTGCTGCGCTTGATCACGATTTTTAGCCTGAAGAAATACGTTTTTATCTTTATCGATACAACAGCCATGGCGCAACAACATAAAGCAATGTTAAACAACAGAGGTAAGTGCAACCAATGCGCTTTTCTTGCTCTTTTTGCCGGTATCACTCAGGCCACGTTGGTCATGAAAAATGACAACCAAAATGGTGGATGGAAGGCGTGACGTCACCGGAAAGCAATCATATTGCATAAGTGACGTAATAAGTCAATTTGCTGCTAGTTACCAATGGCATTCCTAAGTAATCCTTTCGAAAAAGGTTATAAATTTGTGTTTGGTAAATCATATTTTCCTTAATAGGTTACTTGGGAGACACGAGAGAGTTATTATCGGGATATTAGGGAGACATGGTCATGGCTTAATCACTGTAAAAAGTGACTCTACATCATGCACGTGGAAGGTTAAAAACCATTTTTATTAGGTCGAAAACCATTTTTATTAGGTTCTTAACCATTCTTTAGGTCGAGAACCATTTTTGTCTAGGTCGAGAACAATTTTTTTGGAGCATTAGGTAAAATAAGTTAGTGTCAATTTGTGGAATTTTTACCGGTAACTCAGTGGCAACTCAGGAAATGCTTCCCGAAATGTCTCCCAAATGCCCCATTCTCGGTAATTATTATATCTGTTGTTACTGTATTAGTATTATTAGAAAGCCTGCCATGATGCATCCTCTTGCAACAGTGCCCCTTTAACGCACTCCCTCACTCCTGCGTACAGTATTGTTACGTCGCTTTGCAAAGTGGAAATTCCCTGATATCTCAGGATGGCCATGATGTCCAATTTGATAATGAATTTGTTAGTGAAAGAGTGTCACTTGGTTGTTCTGTTGAACACATGTAATGGCACACGTTTAACAAATTCTGTTTGAGACCCACCCACATTCACTACTAAACTCGATATGAAAGACAAATCTTAAGGGTCTATCGGGATTCGAACCCGAGACCTCTGACCCGAGACTACATTCACAACTGAGTTGCTGAGCCCTCAAACAAGTTTTACAAATGTGGTGTCGTTGTGAAAGGTAATGAATGCATGAGCTTTCCACTAACATAGCAACAATTATATGAACAAGTCAAAAATAACCGAAATATATTGGTGATTAAAAACAAATTTTCAAACCTTTTAAGTTATAATCAACGGTCGCATCAGTACCTTCTTGTCAAAATTGATTGCGTTAGCACGTCTTGTTTATATGTTAAGATGTACCCATACTCTCTCAAAACGTGCTCAGGAATTTTCCCGCCAAATTTCCTTGACATGTCAAATTGACACAACATTTTGCAGGATTTCTTCAAACCACGATTTATAGAAGAAGACATTATTTAAGACGGTGCATAACAATGAGTCACGGAGCCCGCACCCAAGACAGATTTTCAATTCATCTCTCCCTTCATGCATTTTTATTAGTTTTTATCAAGTGACAGTCTAGTTTTGTGTGTGAGACGCCCTAATTCTTGGAGACAAGCGGTTGACAAGGAAGTATACGAAAATTGGGGCACAGATTAAAAAAGCCCCTGGCTGCTGGCGTGACAAACGAGGCACGAGTGAACGTGTGAATCAGCGCCGTTCACACTGATATTTAATTGACTAATTTTTATTCATTACAACATCGGGACTGGCCACTAATTTCTTTAGTTACTGCGCATGCTCGTTGCAAACAATAAACTGGCCATGCAGTCTCTTCTTGTTAACTTGATTTTCTTCCAAATTTCCTGACATTGTGGTCACGTGTCATGCTGCCTTTATAGGTTTACAAAACTGGACAAGGAAATTACGGTAGTAAATTTTCGGTGATATTTTAAACAAGGAAAAACTGCAAAGGTCGCTATCTTGAAGCGTATTTCTGGATGTAGATAATATGTTTTTTTAATTTTTTTAAATTTATTCACCACATCCAACAGCGGAGGGACCGCCAATTACAGGAATGGGAGCAAGTGTGGTTGAGTGCCTTGCTCAAGGGCACATATTAGCATTAATGAGATTCATGAAATATCTTCGATTAAAAATTTACGTAACACACTGCTAAAAAAAAAAGAACTCGCCTGGTTTGTTAAGTTTCACGAATTTATGGACTGGTATAACGCAGTGTTACGGAACAGAAAAACAGTCTGGAAATTTTGTTGCCGCACATTTCCGTAAAACCTTTTATTTTGACCCAGTAACAGAGAATCAGTGACAGAACAAAAATAAATAAAATTGCTGCCAAAACGTTTCCATATACAAAATATTGTTGGCATCGATTCATTTTGTGAAAGTGATTAGTTAGGCCTCGCTTAACCAATTTCTATAGAAGGTAAGAAACAGATTGATAACTGTAGACGATAGAACGGGCTATAACATATTGATTTGGCGCTCAATTTGGCGTATCGAGTTGCACGTAAACTCAATCTTCGCTGCAGTTTGGGGATGAAATGAGCAGATCTGGTCATCAGTCACCGGGATGACTTTTAGATCTGTCTCCACAAGATGAAAAATAGGAAGACACTCTTTCAGGTTCTTGGCATCTTGTAATGTCTTCCTAACAGCAAAGCGTCTTGGACGCGGAGTAACAAGAAACCACACGTCTTGGCGAACCAATTTTACTCTCCAAATAATAAAACGCAAAGCCTTTTGGCGCGAAAGGCATGATTTAGACTCCAATATGCATTGATTACTCTGTGCAAGTCTTGGCAATGTTAGTTTAGGACAGAAAAACCGTGTCAGATTGTTTCGTTTCAGCTGGCAATTTGGGTCGAATTTGCTGTGCAAAGTGGCTATATATATAGAAGCATGACAGTGATTTCTCTTTTACAAGCGGTCAAAATCAAATTTAAATATAATAATCAATAATTAGTTTTAAAATATGTGACCAGTTCAGAAAAGAGAATCGTAATGTTAAATGCTTTGGTTAATTAAACATGCTTTTTCGATTAAAGTAGTTGAATCATGTATTCTATGACTCGCATATTCTTGTCCATTTACATAAAGGCAACGAAACAGGGTTGTCGTCGAGTCCATCACAAGTCCTCACAAGCCTTCACAAGTCCACCACAAGTCCCTGGGTCTTAATTCAAGTCACAAGCTATTCAAATTAACTCCAACAAAGGTATTCTTTTGTGCGTGTTCATCCTTTGCTTCTTGTTACTGGACTTGTAATAGACTTGTGATGGACTCGACTACAACCCTGCAATGAAAATCGTAGATCAATTTCAAGGTGTTTGATAAACGCTGTCCCCGGCCGACTGCAGCACTTCGATCGGTTGTCGTCATTTTAATGGACCCCTCCCCATCCAGACAGTAATGTTCCCACTGTGATAACTTGGACTCATACGGGCAAACCTTGACGTTAAGTGAAATTGATTGCAGACGCTAACAACCACATACGGAATAAACGTCAAGGCGAGGTCAGCCTCGCCTTGAGGGGAGCCTCTGATTGGTCAAGGCTTTAAACCATACCCCAGTGCGCAATTAATATCAATTTAGATCAATCTTTGATTCTTGCTAAAAGCGGTGCAGTTATCAATCTTTACAACATGAGGGGGCACCTTTGATCTCATTTCCCGAAGAAAACTGGGATAAGACGCCTTTTTATTGAACAGCTGCCTCTCAACGCCCTCGCAATATGTGCAACAGACGACTTGGGCCCGAGTGTTTAATTTTTGCCCATTGCTTGTAATTCTTAGAACACTCCGAATTTGGGTCAAATGACAAAGTGCTCTCGAGCCATAATTCTCAGACAGATATACGTCCAAGGTAAACAAATAACTTGCCCAAGAGGTTTTGTGCGATATTTTAGCGAAAATTTACCCTCTATGGACGTACGTTTCATCTATTGTATTTTTGACGTCTACGAAAGCAATATTCTGAATATTTCCCGAGAGTCTGAGGTTTTCACTTCTCATTTCCTGCCTTGTAATTTAGCGCCATTTTCTCTTTTTCGGTAAGACAAGCTTTTGGACTTCGTCCGACAAGTCAAGACATTTTATCTAACATGATTGACAGATTAGGAGAAAAACGGCGCCTCTGAAAATCTATCAAACAAGATAAGGCTTTTCCAAGTACAATGTCCAAAATCATCTATGATGCATTCTTGGACTTTGCACTCACAATTGAACATTTTGGCTGATTTTTGGCCGTTGTCATTGGCAGAGTTTAGGCTGAATTTTGCGGGTAAAAAGAGGAAATTAATTTGCTCCTCCATAGCAGAGATTTTCGGAAAAACGCGACGAACATAGAACAGCCACTATAGTCTTTCGCTATAACAGAAAGGAAAATATCAATGAGGAATGTAATTTAAGTAAAAAGGTAATGGCGAAAGATGTAACAGTATGTAGAAGTATGTAAGCAAATAAATAAGCACAATTCCAAGTAGTTTTTAAAATGCTGAATGCATATAAATTGACAAAACAGCATGCGTATCTGAAATCCCCCCTAAAAAACACGAATCCAACTTACCGTAAACTAAACTGAACCGAAATAACACCGCTGCTCGCCCGTATAGATGAACTCCTCCTCTCTTAAACACGCTATTGATTACTGTGTCCAAGTCGTTGTGAGATTTCACCGGGTGATAGCGATTTCTAATATCAGTTGTAGTAAGTTTAAACGATTGATTCCGATCTTTAGGAGTTGTAGTTGTGTACCGTGACGTTCGTTGGAATCACCTACACTTTTGGCTGATCAATGCTGCTACTGACGTGTTTTTATAGACTTTTTGAGGCCGAGGGCGGGCTGGCTTCTGGTCGCGCCGACAGAAATGCTAATGATGCAATAATTCTTACGCGCCGATTCCAGTTAATTGGCTCTCGTGGGTTGATACAGGCAAACGGTCAAGTGAATGAGTGTGTACAAGTCGCTTACTACGCCTTGTGTGTCGAGACTACGCGAGGTATAGCCGTGATTGGATACGACGCGCGTGCGCGCTCATCACCGTCGCATCACGCGCTGCACTCCAATTCGTCAATGGAGCCATTCACTGTGTCAAAGGTCAACTCATTTCAATAATAGTAAGGCAGCCGACTGAATGACTGGGGAATTTGATCGCACGTATACGTGTATGTCTATTTTAACATTTTGTTTTCGAGGAAATGTTGTCAGTGGTTCTCGAAATGGTATTGTAGTGAGTTTTAAAAACGATATTCAGTTGTTCTATTTTAAGATGACGTAATGATGACGTAACCGGGCAATTCATTAGCGATACCAGTGGAACGCGCAACCCACTCAACGGAATGTTTGTACCTTTCAAAGTGAATGATTTCCTGAGAAATTTAAACTACAAAGTTCACTATAGTGCCAACATACTCCTCCCCAACAAGTTGTTTTCCCCCTCAAACAATGCATTTGGGGGAGTATTGTGGTTTTTAAGTTGTTTTCTGCAAAGCGCTGCCGCTGAAACCAAAATGCACGACCTAGAAAAAAAAAATCCACCTTGGTTGAATTGTCGCGCTGAAAGTGAAATGAAATTTCCACAAAAACAATTTCTTTTTTAGTAAAATGTTCGATGAACAACACCCCCAATATTTGTTTTAAAATGTCTCTGAACAACAAAGAAGTGTTTTGGAGGAATAAGAGTTCTCGCCCACTCCAATATCAGCCCCCAAGAACGATTCTTGAAAACGAAACATGGATATTTTTGGATTAGACTAGTAGGGTATGAACCAGCGACCTCAATGCTGTTGAAAATATTTGTCGGAGGGTTGTGAAGGCTAAAATGAATTTGTCCACCCCCTTTTATTGATCACAAACCAATCGTCAAAGTAACCGAAATGAAGAAACGAAAGTGAAATTTAAACTGTAAACTCACATCGGTCGTTTCAACAAGACAGTATAATACCTGGAGTTTATACAGCAAAGTCTACGCCGGGTAAATGGCAAAACGAACCCTAATTATCATCCAGTCTACCCGACGCAAGCTAAATCAATTTCTGAGCAAAATCTTGTTTTTAGTTCATAAAAATATGAACAACATCTAGTCAGACTTGCTTATTGGTCATAACGGAATTAGCAAAAGGACTTCCTAAAATATAGGATTCAGTTATGTTGCAGATACGTGCGTGTCATTTTAAACAACTTCGTGTGGGCCATAAGTATCTTTAAAGCGGCCCTACAGCGGGCCTCCCACTATGCGATTTTTGCCACGAATTAGCTACGATTAGCTACGAATTGGTACGACTGTCCATAGACTCTACACACAATCGTACCAAATCGTAGCTAATCATACCTATTTCGTAGCAAAAATCGCACAGTGGGAGGCCTGCTTACCACTGTGCGATTTTTGCCACGAATTTCCTACGATTAGCTATGGTTAAGTACGATTGTGTGTATAGAGTCTATAGACAGTCTCTGGTAATCGTACCAAATTGTACCAATTCGTAGGAAATTCGTGGCAAAAATCGCACAGGAGTATTAAGATCTCGGGATATTTTGCCTAAAGTCTTCAACCAGGAGTAGGGTAAGCCTTTTGTCTTCATTTTAGACTTGGACGGTTCCAACATTGTTTTTGGAATATTGTATTAAATTTCCAATTGGGAATCACAATTCCATTCGATTCCGTTTTTAAAATTAATACAATTTTTGAATACTTTTGAAAACACTTTTGAACCGTAAATGTCCAGTTTAGCATTGAGATGGCGATTTATTGTTTAAAGCAAGTTTCGTTGAATTCATGAAATTGGCGCATGAAATATGGTTTCAATCTGCATAATGTCCAATATAGTAGATCCGAACACGGTATGTAAACACTCTTTATGGCCATCAGCAGCGTCCATAATGACTGCACGCAATGATAAATGACTGCTTAATCGGATATTACAAGATGATTTCTTCATGTAGTGCCTTCATGTCGGCAATGACGCTATGAAAACATAAGATGAAGGTTTGGCCTCTAGCTTACAATAGCGAACAGTAATCACGTTCGGTCCGTATACGGTAGCCGATTGACCCAGGGGTTTGAGCACACTGGGTCGGCGTCTAATTGCTCATAACAAGGCTCCCAGCAGCGGCTTTTTAGCGTAGAGTAATCAAGATTTGGTTTTTTCGAAATGCTGGAATTATGAACAGCGAACCCCAATGAACGGCTCTGTTAATGATGAATATATGTCTTGAAATGTATGGCCTTCTTGTGCTTACGTCTTACAAGACAATAATGGCGTGACTCCGACCTCAGTGGAACTTAGATGGTCTGGAACCCCTGTTTTTCCTTTCTATTTCTTTATTTTAACGAGGTTGGATCCGCCACAGATAACACAGCAAGAGAACAAGGCAATGTATAACTTAAGAAATAAGGGCGTGTTCACACATGAGCTTTATCTTGACCGAGCCAATACCGGTCATGACTCGATTGTGACTAAGGCACAAGAAGTGTCAACAATCCAAAAGTGGCCGAGTCATGAGTAAAGCCAATTTACTCATGCTCTGCCAGCTGAGCTATGAGGCACAGTGGTATACTCCCTCAAGGTTTCCCGAATACCTCTGACACACCAGGCAGATGCTCTGCCAGCTAAGCTATGAGGCACAGTGGTATACTCCCTCGGGTTTTCCCCAAGACCTCTAAAACACCGGGCAGCTGAGCCACAAAAGTTGGCGATTCTTGATTCTTGATTTTAGCCACTAATGGTCACTGGACTGTCTTCACTGTTATTAATGCCGACATTCAAGATAATGTTCTTTGGAGTGTGCTTCTTGGTCAAATCTGTTTGTTTGGCTGCGATGTCTTCAACCTTGGCACCGGGGTCACAACAACCTTTTGGTTTTTACTCGGACGGTTTGCCTTTATTTTCTTTATCATCGAGTCACCAATGATAAGGGTGTTGACATGGGACTCGAATTGTTATTGTTGGCATCTTCTATATTCCTTAAGTAGGTCAGTTATGGTGGCGTTAGGAGGACTTGAATAATTCAGCGCCAGCTCATTGAAATATCGGTCAATGACCTCTTCGGCTGTTATGTGGGTTCTTCTTCGTCATTAAAAAGCTCAGTTGCTGGTAGACTTGAGGTCAAGTCTCTAGACAGTCGTATTTGGTCGTTGTTATGAATAGTGTAACTAGAGGTCGATTAGACTTGTTCCCAGTCCATTCAGTAATAATAAAAGCAAGAACTAATTTTCTCCAAGCAAAAGCTTCCTAGATTAGCAATTGCTTAAAAACGTGTACATAAAAACAAGCTTTAGCTGTTAACACTTAATCCCGAGCTCGGGGTCGAACACTGTGACCGTTGGAAAAATTACCATTTCAAATAAAAAGCACAGGAACACGGTTCAGTGATTTTTAGTGTAGAGCCATTGCCTAGGCAACTAACAAAAGATGAAGTCTATCAACCCCACACTATATCCAGCACGATATGTGACAAACGGATCTCACCCTTCCCCCACCCCCTTCCCCCACCCCTTCCCCTTCCCCCACCCCCCTTCCCCCACCCCTTCCCCCACCCCTTCCCCTTCCCCCTTCCCCCACCCCCTTCCCCCACCCCCCTTCCCCCACCCCCTTCCCCCACCCCCCTTCCCCCACCCCCCTTCCCCCACCCCCCTTCCCCCACCCCCCTTCCCCCACCCCCCTTCCCCCACCCCCCTTCCCCCACCCCCCTTCCCCCACCCCAAACCCCTCTCCGAGCTCTCCTTATATTAACACTCCCTTCCCTTCTGTTAACACACCAACTCCCCTAAAAACTGAAAGGAATTCCTTGGATGTTTGAGACACAATGGGGGAACAATGGTAGGGGGCATACCCTCTGCCACATCGTGCTGCAAATACATTCCTAAGATGTTTAAATAACAATAGGAACAGGTGTACTCTCAGATGCTATGTGGGCGTCTGCTTGGGCGATTCCACGCTGGAGTCGAGTAGAATCGATTCCACGCTAGAGTCGAGTAGAATCGATTCCACCTTAAGAATCTGAGTCACTATTCCAAATTTTCAGGAATCGATTCCTTTTATCTAGATTCGATCCCCAGTGATAGGTAGACTGGTTCCCGTCCACATATTCCACACAGGAGAATATAAGGACAGGTAAAGGGCGCTTCATCTTGATCTGTAATTGGTCGTCTTTGCGCGTGCGCATTGTGTTTTTTATATTTAAAAATTGGCCAAGCCCTTTGCTTTAGGCAATGTACTTTATTTACATAATTGGATATGTTCGACACGCACGGCCAAGTTACAATTGTCAATGCAAAATCTGCGCACTTACAAAACAAATAAAAATAATAATAACCACGTGACGGGCAGAATTCTGCCCGTCATGGCCGCCCTTTACCGATCCCTATATTTTCGCAATAAGCGAACCAATATATAGGGATCGGGAACCAATCTACAGTGATAGGTTGCCGAATGCCGATTCTTAGAAATTCCGGAACCAAAATACACGGGTTTTGCCGTCTTCCTTTCGCAAGAGTCTTTGCTGCACGCTGCACACCGAGTTACCGAGTTTCCGGTGTGCAGCAAAGACTCTTGCGAAAGGAAGATGGGGTTTTGCAAGAGTACTCGGCTTGGTTCTGATATCATATCATGAATGTTCAGTACCGCTCAGTGCCACTTATGGAATCGATTCCGGGTAGCTAGAATTGCGATCGATTGGAATCGGAATCGATTCCAAAAATGCTGTCCAGAGTCGCCCAAGCCCGCGTTTCCATTCTTCGGTTACGTAACCATGCACCACATTCCGGACGCAATGAACCGTGGAAGCAGCAGGTAGATTTTGCAACAGACGAACTGCCGACGGCCGGTCAAGATGCTGGTGATGATACGGGACGTCCTCGACAATCTACGCTAGTGGGATTTTTAGGTACGTAAACTACGATTGTAACGGTTATCCTATTCCTATGTTTTCATGCTATGTGGGAATGGTAAAGATTAAAGTTTTTCTGGGTCTTTTACCTACTTGAAGAAGGGAAAAGTGGTTATGTGGGGTTCGGGATTTAAAATACGTGGGTTGAGTTAGACCATAGAGCAAGGAACAGATTTTGCTCTATGGTTAGCAAAGTCAGCAAGGAACGGTTCCTTGCTCTATGGTTAGACAAGCTTAGGTTACCTCGGCTCGAATTTTTTCATGTGGTAATCTCTAAAAGATTAGGCTACCACACAATTTCGAGCCGAGGTAACCTTGTCTAAAAGATTACCACATGAAAAATTTCGAGCAGAGGTAACCTTGTCTAGGGTTGAGTGAAATGAACTTGTTATGATTCCTTGCTTAATCAAGTAACCATCCTTCTAATCTGATTGTTGTTTTCGCTTTCAGGATGGAGTCGTGTACTACCGTATGACGGCGGCTTCTTGGAAAAGGTAAATTGCGGATCTGTTAAAACTCTTAATTGGAAGAAATTCCTGAAAGATTTTACTTTAATACCTGCACTTTCAACTCTTTGTACAAGTCTTATATGGACTTCATTAACAAAATTAAGGTTTTTTGTTATTTTATTCGTTTAGGTTGAACAAAGATGTTAAGGAAATTACCTCCTGGAATCAATAGATAATCCAATTTTAAGATATACTTCCCACTTGCACTTTTGTCGGAAATGTTGCATTTCTGAGATAAATAAATAATAAAACTACCGGTACTGCAGAGAGTAAGACAAAATCACAGCGAGTAAGCGCGACAATAGAGGCCGCTGCATGCAAGCGTACATGGTTCATCTTGTGCACCAACTACATGCAATTTTTGAAGAAGAAAATGTCATTTTTCTTTAGAAAAGCAACATTTGCGACAAAATTGCATGTGGAAACTGGAAAGTATATCTTAGAATTTGATTATCTGTTGATTCCAAGAGGTAATTTCCTTAAAATCTTTGTTCAACCTAAACGAAAAAAATACCTTTTTTTTTATTCAGGCTAAAATAATATTTTCACAACAAAATTTCACTTTTTTAGCGGAAGATAAGCTGTATGAATGAAATAATGCAGGTATTTCAGTAAAATAGGAAAGAATTATGTTTACTGGCTGCCACTTATTCTCCTTATGACTTAATAACCATCAAAATATTTGAAAGGGAAGTGAATTGTGCAGTAACAAACATTCAAAGATTTCCTTGAAAATACTGCCCTGTTCCATAGATTTAACACACGGCGTCTCAGTGGCAACCAGTGAACGGAATTCATACCAAAACAAATTCTGATCATCTTCTCAACTTTTACCGAAACATGAATTTTATAGTGGATAGTGTAATTTTGAAAAGAATTTACAAGTCGGACATCACATAAGCTTTCCTGCACTAAACCCATCGGACAACTGAGAATAATTCCCGGTATTTTTTCCCTTATACATTGAAAATACATTGCGTAAGCGTGACATAAGTTATTTTAAAGGAAAAAAATTCTGATTAACTTCTCAACTCTTAACTAGAATTCTCTTATTTAATCCTTTGTAGGAACAATTAAAATTACCACAAAACAATAATTCAACAAAATGAGGCCATTTTGAATGATCATGGTTAGGGTTTTGGGAACCTTTTATTTATTTTATTAACAGCAATACTTTGTCTTTTCTCCTCAGGTTTTTGATCACCAGCCAAGGGTCCAGTTTAAATGTAAGTATCATATAGTCTCTATTGTAACTTTAAAGATGCATTGTTTGAGCTTGGAGCAAATTTTACCATGAATATCTGGGCATGCAGTCCTTAGGTTGATGTTAAAGGCACAGGCTCGTCAGCAATGTGCGCCCGCCAAATGTGTGCCACGCAATACGCAGCTCCATAGCAAAGGCATGGAGCTGCGTGTTTCGAGCACGAATTTGGCGGGCGCGCATTGCTGACGAGCCTGTGCCTTTAATTATATAAATAGTACTGGAGTTTTATACATTCACCACCAAAGTAGGTACCTATATTGTTCTGTGTGGAGAGGCAATTTATGGTAAAATGCCTTGCCCAAAGGCACATCTACAACCTTTTGAATTAACCAAGGTGTTGAGTACATGACACTTGACTGTTTGGATATCTAAATTTCATATTAAAATTGGCCCAGACATTTTTTTGTGTTTTTACTTGGTTTATTGATCATAAAAAGGCAAATCCTGGGTGTCCGTGCATGGTAATGAACCCCACGTATATTTTGAAGGAAAGAACTAACCTCCAAATTTAAATCTTGTGGCAAAAAGTAAAACTAAAACAAAATTGGAATATGTGGCCCTGCAGTGACATGAAAGAAACTTGGTTTGAGAGATGATGAAAATCAATACCTGCATTTTCCGGAAACCATTAGTTTTTGATAATTTTAAAACTAATTAAGTTAGGAAAATAACTAAATTATTGGCCTTTTCGCAATTTCATTGCTTGAGAAATCAGTGGCAAAATCAGTGTACACAAATAAATTTACTGATAAATTTCTGGTGTCCTTTAATAGCGCATTTCATGTCTCTTGACATCTCAATGCGAACCACCTCAATATTGATACATAGATCGGCAAGTGGCGGCTAAGCCAGAGACATTGGGAAAATTCCCCTTCTCTTCCGAAAGAATGTTCTAGGATCTTTAAGATGCATTACACAATACTGGACCTAGGGCTTTACATCCCATCCACAGGATGGAGCAATTGGGGTAAAGTGCCTTGCTCAAGGGCACAAATCCCCCAAGTAGTCTGAAAACCACAACATTCGGGTGTTTCCACCTGAAGTTTGTAAGTTAATGACCCAAACTGCCACGATACTTATAACTCATTCTGCAAATTACCTGCACTGTGCTATTAAAGAAGAAAATATAGCAACGTATTTGTATATCATCCTGAAACCTGTGCACATCAAGTTGAATTTGCGAAAAGGCTACATGAATACATACATCGTACAGACTTCACCTACTCATCTGTGTCAAAAGTCGGAAGGTTCCATGTTGTGCATGGCCACAATTTTCATTCAGACATGCTGGTAAATGTACAGCACAAAATCAAATATGTTTGGCATGTAGATTAAACAAACTTTACTTATTGCATGTGCGAAGGGAATGAATTTACTTGCTGAAGTGGTTTAAAATTGGAGTACAAACTGCACGTTACAACATGAACTGTCTGCCATTATAATACATGTATTCCAGCAAACATATAAACATTCACTGTCCTTTTAGGTACCCATTTACTCCTGGGTGGAGAGAACCCACGTTTAGAACTAATCATTAGGGAGGTTTTCGCACCGTCACGGATACCGATACGTCATGACTTTATGCGCGTCTCGTGACGCGTAACCGTATATAGTACACATGTTTTCATATGCGTGAACAACGGTTATCGGCCTCCATACGCGTAGCATAAAAACGGATACCGGTTATGCAGATTTTTCGCTTTTTCCGTGATGGATTAATAAGTTTTATGCATTTTGTTTCTTTGTGATGTATCTTCCATGAATACCGATCGAATTTAATGAATCATTCCCACGTGAAAGTGAGGAAATCTGCTGCAAACAAAGCCAAGCGCAGAGCATATTTAGCAGATGAATGTATGCACGTAGTCACACAGTGCGAAACCCAGTTCAGTGAGCGCATCAACGTGAACGGTTACCGTTATCCGTATTCGTATTCGTCACCTTGCGAAACCTCTCTATTGTCTCAAATGCAATCCACGCCACATGAATTGACCTTTTCTTTTTTGTAGAAAATGAAATGTGTAACATGCAGTTTGTGCTCAAAACACGAGAATGGCTAAAAAAAAATTCTAAGCAAATTCTTAAATTTATTTTGTTTTTTTGGTATTTTTTTCATATACATTGAACAAAGATTTTAAGGAAATTACCTCCTGGAATCAACACATAATGTAATTTTAAGATATACTTCCCACTTGCACTTTTGTCGCAAATGTTGCTTTTCTGTAGAAAAATCACGTTTTCTTCTTCAAAAATTGCCTTCATTTAGTGCACAAGATAACCATTCACGCGCGCGTGCAGCGCCCTCTGTTGTCGCGCTTATGCACAGACCGCTCGCCGCGTCATTTTGTGCATTACTTTATGCAGTAATTTTATCATTTATTTATCTCAGAAATGCAACATTTGCGACGGAAGTGTCAGTGGGAAGTATATCTTAGAATTGAATAAGCTATCGATTCCAATATATAAATTTACCCAAATCCGTGTTCAATGTATATGAAAAAAATACCGTTTTTTTTAATAGGGAAAAAACCCTTAATTCTTACCTATAAATTGATAATCATTGAAAAACCATAAACAAGTTTGTGTGCATTTTCAAAGTTTAACTAAATTAACCTGGTTTTATGAGGAAAGAATTCAGTACTCAATCATCAGAAAACCGGAGGATTGGCCAAAAAATGTAATTTTGTTTTTGAAAAATGTGTCTGACCGCTTGGGCTGAGTTTTTGTGATCATGACTAGAAATTGGCAGTGGATCCAGGCACCATCTGGGTAGTGCTTGAAATGTCCATGAGCCTGGGCCAGTTTTTTGTGATCATGACTAGAAATTGGCAGTGGATCCAGGCACTATCTGGGTAGTGCTTGAAATGTCCATAAGCCTAGAACCGCCACTGATTTCCAGTTATACTTGCAAAAACTTGACTCGGGCTGTGCAACATCCAACTCATTTTATAAAAAGTCACATTTTTTGGGGTAAATTTTTGGTTTTTCCTGATCAAATCTGCAAATTTGGAAATTTTCCTGTAAACCCATTTAGTGATCACGTAAACTGGACATGTTCAAATAAACCTATGTGTGTGACATTTTGAAGCATTTCCGGAAAGCCAAGTTTGACTGTCGATTTCTCTCTTGTTGCAAAATAATTTTCCTTGAATTTTATATCATTGGAAAGCCCTGTTATTCCTCTTTACGATGTGTCATTTGTTATGATTAAGCAACTGGGGGATGTGCAGTACAGCTGAATACGGGGCGGGTGTAATGTCACAAAATGCATTGCTATTGTCAAAAAGTGCATTGACACATTCCCATCCTCGAAGCAAAAGGGGAATGCACTGCATGACAATAGCAGTGAATTTTGTGACATTTCACTTTCCACCGACCCCTGTATTCCGCTATACTACACATCCCCCAATCGATTAATCATAACAAATGACACATCAAGGTAAATGATTTAGTAACAAGAGAAAAATCGTCAGTCAAACTTGACTTTCCGAACTTTTTTTGAGGAGTTTAGCATGGTAGTCATCTACAGGGGGCACCTTATAATAGTACAGCATTTGTTTCAAATTTATCTGAAAGTTCCTTTTTACAGGGGGAAAATGTATGTTACGTGTGTGACGTCTGAAATGTCACACACGTAACAGAAATTTTTTCCCTGTAAAAAGAAATTTTCAAGTAAATTTGAGAAAAATGCCGTTTTATTATATAAGGTGACCCCTGTAGATGACTTCCATGCTATATTAATGCAAAAGTATTCACCAACAGGAAATTTATTGAACATAATACAGTTCAAAAAGCTACACATGTAACAAGAGAATGGCTCTACACATGATTTCCAGCTAAAAGGTACTTTTTTGTACGACTGGTAAATTGTTTTAGGCAAATGGAATAAGTTATGAGAAATTTAACTCAAATCATTTTGTTTTGGTATGAAATGCATTGTAAATTGTGTTGATCTGAAATAAATTTTTGTAATTTTCTTTTTCAGAAAAGGGAGCTCATGAGGCTGCAAGCAGGGTTGTAGTCATGTCCACCACAAGTCACTGGGTCTTAATTCAAGTCACAGGCTACTCAAATGAACTCCAACAAAGGCATTCGTTTGTGCATGCTCATCCTTTGCTTCTGACGGACTCTACTACAACCTCGGTTCCAGACGGAATAGTTTTTAAATCTTTCCGCGAGTGATGTCTTTGTGCCGTGGTACGTCGCAATCTGGAACAAATTGCCGATGGTATTTTTAGTCAATTGGGTATGTAGACAGAAAACTTGAGAAAGTCAATTTTCAGTTTATCGTCATGTTGTTACTAACAATATGTAACTTAATTGTGATTTACCAAGTTACAAATGTTGTGTTTTACTGATTTGTTTCTTGAAATTGCAGTTATCGTTTGTAATTATATTTTCTTGTTTTACAGTGAATGTTTAATAAATCATTTTAATTGTATTTCTTTGTACACCATTTTTATTAATGTTTTCTTTAACAGGTAGAAGAGGGAAACCTCTATTTCAATACGTTAGAAAATCGGACAGGGGGCAACCCCTGTTCGATTTTCAAATTTAAATTATGGACCACCGTGCCCTGGACTATCTGTAAAGACAATAGCAATTAGGACCTTGCATAAATTAAGTTAATGAACATTTTACTTGAATATATTACTTGGTTTACTTATTGGAGTACAGAATAAAATGAGACTTGTTTACAAATGAAACTTTTGTTGTCAGTGACTTTTATTTTGACTTTGGAAGTTACTTTAACTATATAACACTATTTAAATAAGATTGTTTACAAACATTACTAAATTTGTTAAAGTACATTTAACAATGCTACAAGAGAAATAAATACAATAAGAGCAAGTTTTGGTTTGTTTACAAACTGATAGTCATTTTTTGAGAGAATAATTTGAGCAAGTTTTGGTTTGTTTACAAACTGATAGTCATTTTTTTGAGAGAATAATTTGAGCAAGTTTTGGTTTGTTTACAAACTGATAGTCATTTTTTTGAGAGAATAATTTGAGCAAGTTTTGGTTTGTTTACAAACTGATAGTCATTTTTTGGAGAGAGGCTTGAACAAATTTAGGACAGCTTGTTTGTTTACAAGCTGTTAGTCATTTTTTTGAGACATTGAAGAGTTGTGCTTAAGAACTGACTGTAGGATGGATAGAAGTTTTTTTCTTCTGTTGATTCAATGTTTACAAACTGATAGTCATTTTTGAGACACTGAAGAGTTGTGTGCTTAGGGACTGACTGATAGATGGAAGGTTCAGTTGAGTTGATTCAATGTTGGAGAGAGGCTTGGACAGCAGAGCTTCTTGTTGTTGCTTTGGGAACTCTGTGGCAGAAGGTTTAATCATCCCCATTTCTTCAACTTGTGTCTGCGGGGGGAAAAGTAAAAAGTTTTTAAACAGTATAGTAAATCTACAGATGGCACAAATGCAACATTTCCATATTTGTTGAATCAGATAATGTTTTTCTATGCTGTAAACTCAGGCATGCAACTGTGTTACAAGGGAAATGCAAACAAATCTCCGACTTTGTACAGTGTTTTTTAAATTTTCGATGGTGCAGATGAGGAAAAGTTGCATGCCTGTAAACTGCAACTCCTGAAGGCCCAATGGTCATTTTTTGAAAACTGGAGATACTTTATACAGTAAAGAGGGCATTTTGGCAATATAGACCATATTTTCGAGAAAATACCTTTGTCTGGTCTCAAAATAAAAGAAATAAGTTTCAGTTGTTCTGAAAGGGTTACAAATAGTGTGACAACATGCCTTTCTAAAAACCCTGTGATCAAATTTCCAATATACGCTCGTAACCGGGACGGACACTTGTGTTACATTTTAGGCCGTCCCAGTTACGAGTGTATATTGGAAATTGGTATACAAGGTTTTTAGAAAGGCATGTTGTCACACTATTTGTAACCCTTTTTGGGCCCAAGTTATCTCTTCAGAACAACTGAAACTTATTTCTTTTATTTTGAGACCAGACAAAGGTATTTTCTGGAAAATATGGTATGTGTTGCCAAAATCCCCCCCTTACCGTGGAAAATGCCAGTATATTGGGGCTCACCGTGGGTCAATCTTGGCCACTCTGAAGACGATGCAGTGAGGTCTGCCAAAACAGATCTTGAAAATATTCAGCTCCTGGTCGACATTGCTTGGCACACACGTCTTTGTCACCTGTCACAAATTAAGAAAACATAAACGACTACGTTATAAAATGCAAGTTTAGAGAAAATTAAAAGTTGATGAATTTTTCAATTTGGCTGGAAAAATGAAGACACGTTAGGTTGCTTACAAAGATGAGAGGCATTTCCGCAAATATTTGAATGTGTAGTGGAATTTCCCCAATGAGTGTTCACTGTATAAACTGCAGGCTACATTCACAATCAGAGTTGATTGGGATGGTAGAGACGACCCTACCGGGGTACATCAGTATGAATTTTCAGCAAAGACAAAAAAGATTAAGAATTTAACTTTGAAACGTACCAAAACAGGTTTGAAACGGGAAAAAATTGTTTTCCTGATAATTTCTGAGACATTTTTTAAAAAGTCATATATTTTTATGCCGATTTGTGCAAATAACTGCTGGACTAACCCCTTGTGATTTAAAAAAAAAATTATTGTCATAAAATTGACCCAAAATGGATTTGCAGTAAAGATGAACAGAACAATGGACTGTGACTTACTGATACTGTAGGTCAACACTGGCCAGATTTCTTCTCCCAGCAAATCTCAACATGATGGGTGGTGCATATGAACAGTAGCCACAGACTAAAAGGGAAAGAAAATATATAAGTTAACTAAGTTACGGTACTTACAAATCGGAGCTACATGTAAGACTTCAAACCAAATATCTAACACTAAAGTGGAAAATGTGTGGAGGTATGAATGAACTTAATGCATTTTATGAAAGCAGAATTGATCCAAACAAAAGATGGTTTATTTTAGCTAGTTCATCCACACTGCTACAACCGCAGAAATGCTACCATCTAACTAAATATGACGGTGCCAAATCGGTGCCAAAACAGACAACAGGCCCGAAAATGTTATGGAGTTTGAGCGGAATTTGCTCAAAGATGTTTTAGTAATTAAAAAAGAAAATACAAAAATGTGCCTTACAAAAGTGCTTAAAAGATCTGCCCGGCTGTGGGTTCGAGTCCCACCCAAGCACTGGTTTTTAATGATTCAAACTGACAGTCCGACACCAGCTCACTGAGTGGGCGAGTGGTTAAGACAACTGCTCTACAATGTAGAAGGCTGTGGGTTCGAGTCCCACCCAAGCACAAGGTTCTAACATAGTTCTTGGGAAAGCGCTGAGCACATAGCAAAAATAAATATCTTCAAAAAGGGGCAAGGGATTAGTTGTGATGCCAACTGCTCCACGATTCAAATAGACCCTTCTGCACCAATGCACTGAGTAGTTGAATAATTTGAGACAACTGCTCTAGGTTCAAGTCCCACCCAACCACATTTTGATGTTTTTAGCAGTTCTTATAAATTTGACCAAGAAAGGGCAGTTGTGATACCAACTGCTCCATGATTCAGACTGGCCCTTTGATACATGTACCAGCGCACTGAGTGGTCAAATGGTTGAGGCAACTACTCTAGATTAGTTGTGATACCAACTTCCATGATTCAAATTGGCCCTTTGACACCTGCGTAATGATTGGTTGAAAGGTTAAAAACAACTGCTCTAGAATTCAGAAGGTTGTGGGTTCAAGTCCACCCAAGCACAGGTTTTAACAGAGTTCTTGGGAAAGCTCCGAGCATAAAGTGCTGATAAATTGCATCAGAAAAGGGCAGGGGATTAGTTCTGAAACCAACTGGCTCTTTGAGACCAGTACACTCAGTGGTCGAATGAGTGAGGCAACTGTTCTAGGTTCCAGTCCCAACTGCTCCATGATTTGAACCAGCACACCGAGTGGTCAAGTCAACTATTGTAGTAGAATGTAGGAGAATGAGGATATGGGTTCGAGTCCCAAGCACATTTTGATATTTTTAATTGTTCTTATAAATTGTCGGAAAAGGGCAAGGGATTAGTTTTGATACTAAATGTTGCAAGAATCAAACAGGCCCTTTGACACCAGCACACCGAGAGGTTGAGTAGTTAAGGAAACTGCTTCAGAATGCAGAAGGTTGTGGGTTCGAATCCCACCCAAGCACAAATTGTTAACATAATGATAGTTCTTGGGAAAGCACTGAGCAAAAGTGCTGTAAGATTATATTGGGAAAGAGCAAGCTATTCCTAATGTAGAGAAGTAGTAACAAGCTGATGATTACAATACCTAAAAGCTGCTCATGATGACAAATGAATTCCAACAAGAGAGACATGTACATGGAGTCCAATAGTCCAGGTGAGGCCAAGCATGGGCAGCAACACAAGGGAGCTTCACAAACTGGTCCTGTTAAAAGGAAATCAAATGAAATGCATGAGTATGTAAAGTTTACTTAATTACTCTGTTGTGAATGTGGGTGGGTCTTTAAAGCCTACCGGTAGCGTACATCCACATTGCAGCTGGAAGCAACTAGTGGCAACTGGTGTTTCCGGCAACTGGAAGCAACTCGCCGCAACTGGGAGCAACTGATCAGTTGCTCAAAAAGGTTGATGTGCTCGTACTTGCAACTACTGGCAACTGGAGTTGCCGCGAGTTGCTCATGTTCTACCTTCTGGCAACTGTAGTTGTACCCAGTTGCGGTCAGTTGCGTCAATGTACATGCACGCGTAGTTGCAAATAAGTTCTAGTTGCTGTCAGTTGAACGCGTGTGTCTGAATGCACATCGACAGCAACAGTTGCTTCCAGTTGAAAGGTCAATGTACCGTAGGCTTTACCAATTTGCCGTGTTGATGTGTGCGCTTTGAAAACTGGATGTTCCCAGTTGCTGCACACATCGACAGCAACTGATGGTCGAGTTGCTTCCAGTTGCAATGTCGATGGACGCTAGGCTTAACAGTGTTCAACAAAAAAACCAACTTTCTAAGTAACAGAAATGAGGAAAACATACTGACAAATTTGTTTGATAGTGCTCATCCCACAAATTATGTTCATAACGAACGGGACAAACTATTAGAGAAATGAACAGGCTTTCCAATGATATCATAGCACACAATGCTAGAAATATAGTAACTTTTTAGACCCTGCCTCCCCCCCCTGTACGCATGGCATACACAGTGGCTCCAACCTCTTCACCCCTGTACGCATACGCATTCCATATACCTCAGCATTAGTAAGCATTGGTAAATGGTTCAGTACTACATGTATAGTGCTATACTACTAACGATTCGCATGTCCCCTCCAAAATCTGAAATAAATGAGATTGTTTTTGCATTTTTGTTTACACATAAAACGACATCAAGCATCAGAAACTGCAGATTTAATGGGAAAAACCTAAATTGAGGAGTGAAAAAAATGTGAGATGAGTGACAAAAATGTGTGGCCTGTCTAATATGTTTGTCAACTTGTCCAATTCTTTTCTCGTTTTAGTAAAAGCAAATGTTCAGTTTGCGTACATACGCATTGGCTTGGACCCTCCCCCCTGCCACCCTGTACGCAATGTCAACAACCCCCTCCCCCCTCCTTTATGGACGGCCCCTAAAAGAGACATGATGATCAACAAAACAAAGTTTGCAAAAATCTTTGAAAGGTGTATTCAACTCTTGTAGCTTTTTGGCTGGAAGTAAATGTTTTTGGATTCTTGAGCCACTGTGAGTAACATGCCGTAGTAGAAACAAACATATTTGGGAAATATGGTATGTAAATGAGCAATTGTTAAAATTACAAAATTACAAAATTAAAAACTTTAAAAATTTTGATAAGGATAGTACACCTGATGTCAGTATTAACTCATTTCATTCAATGCATTGGGGCATTCTGGGTAGCATCATGATAAAACCATGGCCATGATGTGACTTCCAAAAAACAAAACTGGAACTCAGTTTCAGGGGTATACACCATGCATGAATAAACATGAGAAAATTTTGGGGCATTCTGGGTAGCTTCATGATAAAACCATGGCCATGATGTGACTTCCAAAAAACAAAACTAGAACTCAGTTTCAGAGAGACACCAGCATGAATAAACATGAGAAAATATTGGGGCATTCTGGGTAACATCATGATGAAACCATGGCCATGATGTGACTACCAAAAAACAAAACTGGAACTCAGTTTCAGAGGGACACAAAACATGAGAAAATATTGGGGCATTCTGGGTAACATCATGATGAAACCATGGCCATGATGTGACTTCTAAAAAACAAAACTGGAACTCCGCTTCAGGGGAACACCATACATGAGCAAGGGCAAAATAGTAAAAATAGCATGCTGCAGTGACATGTAAATAAGTAGCAGATTTGCATAATTTTGATTAAGGCAAGAACAGTACATCAATATGTCAGTATTAATTAATGGTGCAGTAATATGTAAATTAAGCATTTATTTACATAAATTTGAATACGAACAATTGAATACTACACAAACTATTAAAGTTAAATGCCTGCTGCAAGATAGACTACTCTACCAGGGGCTGACCTCCGTAGAAATTCAAGGTGCCATTTTAGTAAGCAAACTACCGGTAGATGCGCCTCATGTCCGTTTGACATGACTCTCGCGGTTGCTGATTTTTTTTCTCATCCCATAGTTTGGTTGTTTCATTTCAATGGGGATTAGGTACCATACCAAATATTGTGTTTGTTACTTTGCTCAGTTGCGGTCCCATGCAACAATAAGAGAACAATTGGGTTCTTGGGGGAAAACCTGAGGGAGTATACCACTGTGCCTTATAGCTCAGATGGTAGAGCGTCTGCCCTGTAGCTCATCTGTCTGGTGAGTCAGAGGTCTTGGGGAAAACCTGAGGGAGTATACCACTGTGCCTTATAGCTCAGATGGTAGACCGTCTGCCCTGTACATGTAGCTCATTTGTCTGGTGAGTCAGAGGTCTTGGGGAAAACCTGAGGGAGTATACCACTTTGCCTTATAGTTCAGCTCATAGAGCATATGCCTAGTGTGTCATAGGTCTTGGGAAAAATCTGAGGGTGTACATGTATACTACTGTGCCTTATAGCTCAGCTGGTGGAGCGTCTGCCCGGTGTGTCAGAGGTCTTGGGAAAAACCTGAGAGAGTATACCACTGTGCCTTATAGCTCAGCTGGTGGAGCTTCTGCCCGGTGTGTCAGAGGTCTTGGGGAAAACCTGAGGGAGTATACCACTGTGCCTTATAGCTCAGCTGGTGGAGCGTCTGCCCGGTGTGTCAGAGGTCTTGGGGAAAACCTGAGGGAGTATACCACTGTGCCTTATAGCTCAGCTGGTAGAGCGTCTGCCCAGTGTGTCAGAGGTCTTGAAGAAAACCTGAGGGAGTATACCACTGTGCCTTATAGCTCAGCTGGTAGAGCATCTGCCTGGTTTGTCAGAGGTATTGGGGGAAAATCTGAGGGTGTATACCGGTACATGTACTACTGTGCCTTATAGCTCAGCTGGTAGAGTATCTGCCCGGTGTGTCAGAGGTCTTGGGGAAAATCTGAGGGAGTATACCACTTTGCCTTATAGCTCAGCTGGTAGAGCATCTGCCCAGTGTGTCAGAGGTCTTGGGGGAAAACCCGAGGGAGTATACCACTGTGCCTTATAGCTCAGCTGGTAGAGCATCTGCCTGGTGTGTCAGAGGTCTTGGGGAAAATCTGAGGGTGTATACATGTACTACTGTGCTTTATAGCTCAGCTGGTAGAGCATCTGCCTGGTGTGTAAAAGGTCTTAAGGAAAATATGAGGGAGTATACCACTGTGCCTTATAGCTCAGCTGGTAGAGCGTCTGTCTGGTGAGTTAGAGGTCTTGGGGAAAATCTGAGGGAGTATACCACTTTGCCTTATAGCTCAGCTGGTAGAGCATCTGCCTGGTGTGTCAGAGGTCTTGGGGAAAACCTGACGGAGTATACCACTGTGCCTTATAGCTCAGCTGGTAGAGCATCTGCCTGGTGTGTCATAGGTCTTGGGGGAAACCTGAGGGAGTATACTACTGTGCCTTATAGCTCAGCAGCTGGTGGAGTGTCTGTCTGGTGAGTCAGAGGTCTTGGGGAAAATCTGAGGGAGTATGCCACTGTGCCTTATAGCTCAGATGGAGCATCTGCCCGGTGTGTCAGAGGTCTTGGGGAAAACCTGAGGGAGTATACCACTGTGCCTTATAGCTCAGCTGGTGGAGCGTCTGCCCGGTGTGTCAGAGGTCTTGGGGAAAACCTGAGGGAGTATACCACTGTGCCTTATAGCTCAGCTGGTAGAGCGTCTGCCCAGTGTGTCAGAGGTCTTGAAGAAAACCTGAGGGAGTATACCACTGTGCCTTATAGCTCAGCTGGTAGAGCATCTGCCTGGTGTGTCAGAGGTATTGGGGGAAAATCTGAGGGTGTATACATGTACTACTGTGCCTTATAGCTCAGCTGGTAGAGTATCTGCCCGGTGTGTCAGAGGTCTTGGGGAAAATCTGAGGGAGTATACCACTTTGCCTTATAGCTCAGCTGGTAGAGCATCTGCCCAGTGTGTCAGAGGTCTTGGGGGAAAACCCGAGGGAGTATACCACTGTGCCTTATAGCTCAGCTGGTAGAGCATCTGCCTGGTGTGTCGGAGGTCTTGGGGAAAATCTGAGGGTGTATACATGTACTACTGTGCTTTATAGCTCAGCTGGTAGAGCATCTGCCTGGTGTGTAAAAGGTCTTAAGGAAAATATGAGGGAGTATACCACTGTGCCTTATAGCTCAGCTGGTAGAGCGTCTGTCTGGTGAGTTAGAGGTCTTGGGGAAAATCTGAGGGAGTATACCACTTTGCCTTATAGCTCAGCTGGTAGAGCATCTGCCTGGTGTGTCAGAGGTCTTGGGGAAAACCTGACGGAGTATACCACTGTGCCTTATAGCTCAGCTGGTAGAGCATCTGCCTGGTGTGTCATAGGTCTTAAAGAAAACCTGAGGGAGTATACTACTGTGCCTTATAGCTCAGCAGCTGGTGGAGTGTCTGTCTGGTGAGTCAGAGGTCTTGGGGAAAATCTGAGGGAGTATGCCACTGTGCCTTATAGCTCAGATGGTAGAGCTTCTGCCCAGTGAGTCACAGGTGTCAGGTTGGAATCCCGATAAAGCCCTTACGACCAAGTGTGGATGCCGCTGTAACTATTCGCCGCGACACAGATTACACTACGAGAGGCATGTCAAACAGACACAAGGCGCGTCTAGTTTGCTTATTACTAAAATGGTGCCTTTACATACTTCACTTTATTGAATTGATTTCGCATGGGTGGGCTATCTTGCACTTTTGCTGCTATATCATCTTTGAGGAAGCCCTACCCATGCATGCCTATAAGCGGAAGCTAGACAAGTTTTAATACAGTGGAAAGTCACCATAAATGGGCGTTGTATCTAAACCATACAAGTGTTTGTTTTGGTGGCATTTGACGCGAACAAATGATTGGGAGCCATGAGCGATGTTCACTGTAGCTGAATGTTCTTTTTGGTGTTCATTATAGCGAATTTCCACTGTAATAAAATTGGAATGATGGCCAAAATCTCACCTCTCCTGTGTTTTCAATATCCATGGCAACACGTCCATTTTTGTAGTGTGTAATATGAAGCTCCACAGTCTGTGGGCTCCATCTCCAATCTGTGAATACATAATGAACAAAAATTAGCAACTGTGACAGAAATGCAACCAATCCAGGCTTTGACATTAACCAAAGTCACCAAGGCCAATGGCCTCATGCCCTGCTGAGTTGGCCCCGATGCCCCTTCAAGATACACTTTCTGAAGCCAACTTGGCCATCATGCCCTATTGAGCTCGTGCCAATGACGTCATTTTGGGAGTAAAACAATGCTGCGTCGTTGTGGAAGCAATGTGCGTGCCAAATGTCAAATTGACATGTCAAATTTACCTCTCGTGCTCCTTGATCCTGTTTTGCATCTTCCATTTTTATGCGCAAGTTAATTTTAGCTTTGTTTACAAAACTAGCCCCTGTTCAGCCAGGTGTGAAATTCCCAACATGATGACGACGTTAATGAAAACTCGAAACCTACTGTATGTCTACCGATATTTCAATATTTGTGAGCCAATTTTCTAAAAATACTACAATTTTCATTTTATCTACAATTTTATGAGTGTCTACTTTTTCTGATACACCCTGTATAACTTCAAATGTTGATAACTTAATATATCTTCAAGCAAACTTGATTCCGTCGCTTTGATTGGTGGATCCATGGCAACCAACAGTGTGATAATGTTTCATAATATCTTTCGATTCTCATATTGCACTCTGCGTACCGGTAAATGCACCATGGTATTCCAACATAACTGTGTCCCTACGCATATGCGCGGAGTACATGTAGTACTTGCAGAGTGCGCGTGTCATTAGTGCGTCAATTTTGCTTGAAGTTAATATTAGTTATCCCGCGAGCACGAGTGGAATACGGCATTGTCATGATTATGTAGGAACGTGACAGTCAGACGTCACGTGACCACATTCGTGTGACTAACTATGTTCCTTTTTTTGTCTGTCGCCTGAGGTGTATGATTTTTAAACATCTATATCTGGGAGGTTTTAATTTTGTCAAAAAATTAGTTAGTCGTACATTATTACATAATGAAACTATTTATAGCCTGATACCCAAAATCTTGGAATCGTCCAGATTGTACCGTTACATTGTTTTAAATTGTTATAAATTTAAATATAGAAATTTATATTGATAAAATTCTCACTTTGTTTGTTTTGTTAGTTTGCTTTATTTGTATTTCTTCTTTCAAACAAACAAATAAGAAAGAAACAACCTGCAGTAAAACCCCCGTTGATCATTTTTAATTTAATTTGCTTAAGGGCGGTCCGGTTGGCGTAGTGGTTCTTTCCTCGCCTTTCCTCTGGCGTACCCGTTTCGAATCCTGGGCGTGTATGTGGATTGGGTTTACCCCTAGAACTATGGGGGATAATGTATCCCCCATAGGTAATGTTGTTTTTTTCCAATATGGCGGCGCCTGAACTTTAAGATCGGACAGAAACGTTTTCGGCTAGGGCAATAATCCGCTGCCCAATCGCCACCAAACTCCGTCTGATAGTTCTTGAGACACTCACCTTGCGTGTGTCTACGGAATTTCGGTACCATTTGTCCATTAAATTCTCCTAAAAAATGTTGGGAAATGAACGGGAACATGTGCGATGCGTCCACATGCGTGATCCAGGCATTCGGTAAAAGCCGGAGTTGCCGGAACTCCCGGAGTTGCCGGAACTGCTTGGATTTTGTATTGGTCCCAGCTGTTCTGGCAACTCCGGGAGTTCCGGCAACTCCGGCTTTTACCGAATGCCTGGATCACGCATGTGGACGCATCGCACATATTCCCGTTCATTTCCCAACATTTTTTAGGAGAATTTAATGGACAAATGGTACCGAAATTCCGTAGACACACGCAAGGTGAGTGTCTCAAGAACTATCAGACGGAGTTTGGTGGCGATTGGGCAGCGGATTATTGCGCTAGCCGAAAACGTTTCTGTCCGATCTTAAAGTTCAGGCGCCGCCATATTGGAAAAAAACAACATTACCTATGGCTTTGGGGGATACATATACCCCATAGTTAGTTCTAGGGGTAGATTGGGTTAGCAGTCCCTATAGTATGACGAGCATCTTTAAAGAATTGTAGAATATATATTCACAAATACAAAAAAAATTTGTGCTCATCTTTAAAGAATTGAGAAGTTTATTATGGCTTCAGAACTCGTATACAAACAGACTGGAAAATTTCTAAGTGTTTCGTCACAAAATCTTAAACTATTCTCACCCAAAATATTGGTTTTTCCCATCAAATCTGCACATGTTAACCCTTTTTAACGATGCTTAATAAGTCAACAGGGTCAGCTTCTCAACTCTTACCGATAGGTATACAGTATCAGTACAAGCATGGGTACAAGGTGCATAACATTACCTAACTATAGGCGTATAGCCACTCGGCGGCGAAGCTGCACAGCCTAGCTAGGCGCCGACCCACCCATGCGCCGACGTCATGGACGTTGTTCACAAAGATTCATGACGAAATTTATTAATGCAAGCAAAATCGATCGTGCCAACTGGCTTCGGCACCCCTCAGTTTGGCGTGAACAGACGAGCAGGCGAACATCTCTTGTTCCAAAAAGCAGGCCACGGAATCCCCAAATTTGACACAAAACGTGTCTTTGTTGTTCATTGTTTTTGCTCGTAAGGCCATTTCGACATTTTCGCGGCCATTTTTAAGATGGAGGTGCAAAGAGCGCCCTCAAGCGACGCATGTGCGTGCACAAAACATATCTAAGGCGGCTTCGCGCACTGGATACAACTTCGCAATTAATTTGTTTGACTAATTAAATCGATGGCTTTGACTATAAAGCTGGTTGATTGTGATTCTATATGAGTTGTTCTTATGCTTCAGTTGAAAAATATAAATTAAAAGTGCCTTCTTGTCTGAATAAACCGCATTTTAAGACCCCTTCTTATTTCCCAATTTCTCTAAGATTAAGGCGGCTTGATTCCGGCACTGGATACAACTTCGCAATTAATTTGTTTGACTAATTAAATCGATTGCTATGACGATAAAGCTGATTGATGATGATTCTACATGAATATTTCTTATATTACATCTGAAAAATCGTAACAAAAGTGCCTACTTGTCTGAATAAATCGATTTTAAGACCCCTTCTTATTTCATAATTTCTCTAAGCTAGAAGCGGCTTAATTCGCGCACTAGATACAACTTCGCAATTAATTTTGGTGACTAATTACGTCAACTTGGTCAAATCCGTAACCGAAGTTTGCAAGCTTGATAGACTGCTGCGTGAAATTGCACTTTAGTTTCTGTCATTTAATCTGCCAGGCTGATTATTTTTGGTACAGGCCTATTGGGGCTGGTTTTCTTTGTATTTGTGCCAAAATGAATATCACGCAAATCCACTCCTCATATTCAGTCGTTGTATGTGGAATATGTGGAGCGGGAACCAGTCTACGCACATACGTTGAAAGATCTAGACTGGTTCCCGTCCACATATTCCACACAGGAGAATAGACTGGTTCCCGTCCACATATTCCACACTTTCGCAATAAGCGAACCAATCTATAGGGATCGGGAACCAATCTATGAAAGATCACGCCCACATATCACGAACACCGCGACCCCACACATTGAAATATCCCACATATATGTCGAAATATCCCACATATATATTTAACATTGCATATGGGTCTGTCCACAGTAATGGGGTACATTTGAAAAGTAAGTCAATAATTCCTTTCAGATGTCTTTAGTTTATCTCAGAATTAAAGAAATGTCCTTGTTTTGTTCTCAGGAGATAACTTTTGCCCAAAAAGGTAAAAAATTTCTGCCACAACATACATTTTTGAAAAGCTTGTGTACAAATTTTCCTATTACGTAGGTAACGTGGACAGACCATTTTGTGACATTTTTTTCCGTCTTTGTTACACGCGTAATAGGAAAATTTGTGCACGGGGTTTTCACAAATGTATGTTGTAGGACTATTTTTCTTACTCCCTGGTGAAAAAGTTAATTCCTCAGTTTAGCTTGATAATTTAAAGATAAAATTAAGACATTTGAAGTGAACACGGACCTAAGATCTTGAATGTTACGGAAATGTACCCCATTACTGTGGACAGACCCATATATATGTCAAATTATTGCACATATATTTTCAACATCGCATACATATGAAAAAACATCGCACACATATGAAAAAACATCGCACATATGAAAAAACATCGCACATATATATCAAACATCGCACATATATTTGTGCATTATCGAATATTGCAACGTTCCACACGCCATAACACTACGTACCGTGCATAGCGCATGTGAAGCCCATCGATTTCGTACCACGCGTACGGCGGTACGGTGGCACGCAAAAACAGCCAAGTTCAAAGCCCCAAAACTCAAAATCTACCGCTCCCCTCAAGACCAAATTTCAGATTTGTGTATCAATAATAATCATTAATCAAACTTTAGGGTACATATTATAGAGAAAACTTTAGTTTTTGTTTAAACGATTTTTTTTTTATCGACGGGGTGTTATGGCCGAGCGGTCTAGTGCGTCGAACTTAAAGAGGAAGAATCCCCCTTGACGAAAATCCAGCATTTAGGCTTTTTTCGATAGTCCAAACATCCCTCTTGCCGACGTGGATTTTTATTATTTTTTAATTGTCGGTTTTAAGTGGATAAATTGCAAGCAAAAGTGCGTTTTTCGAAAATGAGATTTTCGCGATTTCTGAAACGCTCATTAGGTATTCATGATATGCGCGTGACCCCGTGACGCAATCCTGAGAAAGAGAAGTCAACACGATAGTTAGCTCCGTACGTTTACACGCAAAAAAATGTACGTGCTAGTACTAGAATGTAGGTTCGATTCCTGGCCGTGACGGGTTATGGCACCTGTGCCCTTGAGCGATTATTTCCCCGGTTAGTGGGGGCCGCCATGTTTGTTTTTTCATTGAACGGTGACGTCACGGCAGAAGGCGCACTGGAGTAACAAAAACTCTACAAACAAATTGAGTTTCCAGCGTTGCGTGAACGTACATCAGACGGCCGTGCATGAGACAGTTATATACGCCAGGTTTTCCACACGAAAAGAGGGACACTTTATAAGATAGGAAGGTCCAGGATGACAAACGTTCGATAAACTGATGTATTTAGACGGAGTGAATCGGGCAGTTAAAAGATCGATACCCGAGAGACGAATGCCGCACGAAGGCCGCGTCATGTCAGTTGCGATTCACGCTCTGCGAATCCGTGTCATCTGCGCGCGAGCCCTAAACTAGGTTAGATATGTTTGTCATCCACTGATGGAACTTACTCAATCTGACTGTCAGGGAATATTATCGACGTTTGAGTGGGTTTTAGCTTGCGGGGAAAGAAAACCTAAACAACAGAAAGCCAGGTGCATGTCTTGCAAGGTTTAAAAGTTCGTTTTTCGTGGGTCTAATAGTTTGTCAGAGTCGACGAGATTAACCGGGAGAATTGATCAAGTCTAATACAGCCATGGTCAATAATCTCTGTGACACCGGTACGATTGATGTGACAAAGTGACCCTGCACCCTACTGCTCATATAGAGCCTTTGCACGGCGGCCATGACAGGGGGCAGTCACATTGTCACTGTGTGTCAAGCATGAGTATAGTACTAAGGTGCTTTGTGGTTCTATTGTTCCATCATTTAAATTAAAAAAACCTGCCCCCTGTCATGGCCGCCGGTGCAGAAGCTCTGTACCTCAAATCACCTAAAACCTGAAAGGAATTGCTTTAAAATTCCTTGTGGGCAGCATGGCCGAGCGATGTGGCATGTTGAATCCAAGATTGTGGTAGATCTACAGATCGTGGGTTCGAATCTCACCCCGGCTCGTCCATGGTGCCCTTGGTAATCTTAAACGTACATTGCTAAAGCGCAGGAAAACAGATAGCAACACACAAAGGGTGACGTTTTAACTTTTAATTAGTGCTCTATTGGTCGGCATGAATTTACCCCACTGCATTGTTGGGAAAAGAGTGGCAAGCACGAGATTGTGATACTGCGACGGGATGCCCCGCTAGCTCAGTTGGTAGAGCAGTTGGCCATGTATGCCAAGGACCTGGGTTCGAATCCCATATTTCATTTTCTGGATGAACAGTCAAGGTCAAATTCAAGGAATATCAGCTATGGACTCTAAGGAACATTTCCTGCAATTTTTAAGACAATTTGAATCTTACAATTTTTGGCCCAAAATTAAAAAAAATTGGCCAAAAATTGCCCTTTTGAAAATGTCTCAGAAATGACTCCTAACGAAAATTTAGCCCGTTTGAAAGCTATTTGGGCAGTTTTCAGAGCTAATTTGTAAGAAAAATGAATTTTTTGGCCAAACATTTTACATTTTTTCATAATTTCATATTTCATTTTCTGGATTAACAGTCAAGGTCAAATTCAAGGAATATCAGCTATGGACTCTAAGGAACATTTCCTGCAATTTTTAAGACAATTTGAATCTTACAATTTTTGGCCCAAAATTGAAAAAATCACAAGGGGTTAGTCCATCAATTTTTATCAAATTTGGCCAAAATTTGACGTTTTTGAAAATGTCTTAGAAATGACTCATAATGAAAATTTAGCCTGTCTGGAACCTTATTTCTAAGAAAAATTGACAATTTGGCAAATATTCAACAAATTTTCTCAAAATCCCAATTTATTTTCCAAATTTCATATTTTATTTTCTGGATGACCAGTCAATGTTAAATTCAAGGAATATAATCTATGGGTCCTAAGCAACATTTCCTGCAATTTTAAGGAAAATCTAAATCATAACATTTTTGGCCCAAAATTGAAAAAATCACAAGGGGTTAGTCCATCAATTTTTATCAAAATTGGCCAAAAATTGACGTTTTTGAAAATGTCTTAGAATTGACTCATAATGAAGATTTAGCCTGTCTGGAACTTTTTTCTAAGAAAAATGGACAATTTGGCAAATATTCAACAAATTTTCTCAAAATCCCAAATTATTTTCCAAATTTCATATTTTATTTTCTGGATTACCAGTCAATGTTAAATTCAAGGAATATCATCTATGGGTCCTAAGCAACATTTCCTGCAATTTTAAGGAAAATCTAAATCATAACATTTTTGGCCAAAAATTGAAAAAATCACAAGGGGTTAGTCCATCAATTTTTATCAAAATTGGCCAAAAATTGACGTTTTTGAAAATGTCTTAGAATTGACTCATAATGAAGATTTAGCCTGTCTGGAACCTTATTTCTAAGAAAAATGGACAATTTGGCAAATATTCAACAAATTTTCTCAAAATCCCAATTTATTTTCCAAATTTCATATTTTATTTTCTGGATGACCAGTCAATGTTAAATTCAAGGAATATCATCTATGGGTCCTAAGCAACATTTCCTGCAATTTTAAGGAAAATCTAAATCATAACATTTTTGGCCAAAAATTGAAAAAATCACAAGGGGTTAGTCCATCAATTTTTATCAAAATTGGCCAAAAATTGACGTTTTTGAAAATGTCTTAGAAATGACTCATAACGAAAATTTAGCCAGTTTGAAAGCTATTTGGGCAGTTTTCAGAGCTAATTTGTAAGAAAAATGAATTTTTTGGCGAAACATTTTACATTTTTTCATAATTTCATATTTCATTTTCTGGATTAACAGTCAAGGTCAAATTCAAGGAATATCAGCTATGGACTCTAAGGAACATTTCCTGCAATTTTTAAGACAATTTGAATCTTACAATTTTTGGCCCAAAATTGAAAAAATCACAAGGGGTTAGTCCATCAATTTTTATCAAATTTGGCCAAAATTTGACGTTTTTGAAAATGTCTTAGAAATGACTCATAATGAAAATTTAGCCTGTCTGGAACCTTATTTCTAAGAAAAATTGACAATTTGGCAAATATTCAACAAATTTTCTCAAAATCCCAATTTATTTTCCAAATTTCATATTTTATTTTCTGGATCACCAGTCAATGTTAAATTCAAGGAATATCATCTATGGGTCCTAAGCAACATTTCCTGCAATTTTAAGGAAAATCTAAATCATAACATTTTTGGCCCAAAATTGAAAAAATCACAAGGGGTTAGTCCATCAATTTTTATCAAAATTGGCCAAAAATTGACGTTTTTGAAAATGTCTTAGAATTGACTCATAATGAAGATTTAGCCTGTCTGGAACCTTATTTCTAAGAAAAATGGACAAATTGGCAAATATTCAACAAATTTTCTCAAAATCCCAATTTATTTTCCAAATTTCATATTTTATTTTCTGGATGACCAGTCAATGTTAAATTCATGGAATATAATCTATGGGTCCTAAGCAACATTTCCTGCAATTTTAAGGAAAATCTAAATCATAACATTTTTGGCCCAAAATTGAAAAAATCACAAGGGGTTAGTCCATCAATTTTTATCAAAATTGGCCAAAAATTGACGTTCTTGAAAATGTCTTAGAAATGACTCATAATGAAAATTTAGCCTGTCTGGAACCTTATTTCTAAGAAAAATTGACAATTTGGCAAATATTCAACAAATTTTCTCAAAATCCCATTTTTTCCCCCAAATTTCATATTTTATTTTCTGGATCACCAGTCAATGTTAAATTCAAGGAATATCATCTATGGGTCCTAAGCAACATTTCCTGCAATTTTAAGGAAAATCTAAATCATAACATTTTTGGCCCAAAATTGAAAAAATCACAAAAATTGACGTTTTTGAAAATGTCTTAGAATTGACTCATAATGAAGATTTAGCCTGTCTGGAACCTTATTTCTAAAAAAAATGGACAATTTGGCAAATATTCAACAAATTTTCTCAAAATCCCAATTTATTTTCCAAATTTCATATTTTATTTTCTGGATCACCAGTCAATGTTAAATTCAAGGAATATCATCTATGGGTCCTAAGCAACATTTCCTGCAATTTTAAGGAAAATCTAAATCATAACATTTTTGGCCCAAAATTGAAAAAATCACAAGGGGTTAGTCCATCAATTTTTATCAAAATTGGCCAAAAATTGACGTTTTTGAAAATGTCTTAGAATTGACTCATAATGAAGATTTAGCCTGTCTGGAACCTTATTTCTAAGAAAAATTGACAATTTGGCAAATATTCAACAAATTTTCTCAAAATCCCAATTTATTTTCAAAATTTCATATTTTATTTTCTGGATGACCAGTCAATGTTAAATTCATGGAATATAATCTATGGGTCCTAAGCAACATTTCCTGCAATTTTAAGGAAAATCTAAATCATAACATTTTTGGCCCAAAATTGAAAAAATCACAAGGGGTTAGTCCATCAATTTTTATCAAAATTGGCCAAAAATTGACGTTTTTGAAAATGTCTTAGAATTGACTCATAATGAAGATTTAGCCTGTCTGGAACCTTATTTCTAAGAAAAATGGACAATTTGGCAAATATTCAACAAATTTTCTCAAAATCCCAATTTATTTTCCAAATTTCATATTTTATTTTCTGGATCACCAGTCAATGTTAAATTCAAGGAATATCATCTATGGGTCCTAAGCAACATTTCCTGCAATTTTAAGGAAAATCTAAATCATAACATTTTTGGCCCAAAATTGAAAAAATCACAAGGGGTTAGTCCATCAATTTTTATCAAAATTGGCCAAAAATTGACGTTTTTGAAAATGTCTTAGAATTGACTCATAATGAAGATTTAGCCTGTCTGGAACCTTATTTCTAAGAAAAATGGACAAATTGGCAAATATTCAACAAATTTTCTCAAAATCCCAATTTATTTTCCAAATTTCATATTTTATTTTCTGGATGACCAGTCAATGTTAAATTCATGGAATATAATCTATGGGTCCTAAGCAACATTTCCTGCAATTTTAAGGAAAATCTAAATCATAACATTTTTGGCCCAAAATTGAAAAAATCACAAGGGGTTAGTCCATCAATTTTTATCAAAATTGGCCAAAAATTGACGTTTTTGAAAATGTCTTAGAATTGACTCATAATGAAGATTTAGCCTGTCTGGAACCTTATTTCTAAGAAAAATGGACAAATTGGCAAATATTCAACAAATTTTCTCAAAATCCCAATTTATTTTCCAAATTTCATATTTTATTTTCTGGATGACCAGTCAATGTTAAATTCATGGAATATAATCTATGGGTCCTAAGCAACATTTCCTGCAATTTTAAGGAAAATCTAAATCATAACATTTTTGGCCCAAAATTGAAAAAAATCACAAGGGGTTAGTCCATCAATTTTTATCAAAATTGGCCAAAAATTGACGTTCTTGAAAATGTCTTAGAAATGACTCATAATGAAAATTTAGCCTGTCTGGAACCTTATTTCTAAGAAAAATTGACAATTTGGCAAATATTCAACAAATTTTCTCAAAATCCCATTTTTCCCCCCAAATTTCATATTTTATTTTCTGGATCACCAGTCAATGTTAAATTCAAGGAATATCATCTATGGGTCCTAAGCAACATTTCCTGCAATTTTAAGGAAAATCTAAATCATAACATTTTTGGCCCAAAATTGAAAAAATCACAAGGGGTTAGTCCATCAATTTTTATCAAAATTGGCCAAAAATTGACGTTTTTGAAAATGTCTTAGAATTGACTCATAATGAAGATTTAGCCTGTCTGGAACCTTATTTCTAAGAAAAATGGACAATTTGGCAAATATTCAACAAATTTTCTCAAAATCCCAATTTATTTTCCAAATTTCATATTTTATTTTCTGGATGACCAGTCAATGTTAAATTCAAGGAATATCATCTATGGGTCCTAAGCAACATTTCCTGCAATTTTAAGTAAAATCTAAATCATAACATTTTTGGCCGAAAATTGAAAAAATCACAAGGGGTTAGTCCATCAATTTTTATCAAAATTGGCCAAAAATTGACGTTTTTGAAAATGTCTTAGAAATGACTCATAATGAAAATGTAGCCTGTCTGGAACCTTTTTTCTAAGAAAAATTGACAATTTGGCAAATATTCAACAAATTTTCTCAAAATCCCAAATTATTTTCCAAATTTCATATTTTATTTTCTGGATTACCAGTCAATGTTAAATTCAAGGAATATAATCTATGGGTCCTAAGCAACATTTCCTGCAATTTTAAGGAAAATCTAAATCATAACATTTTTTGCCAAAAATTGACATTTTTGAAAATGTCTTAGAATTGACTCATAATGAAGATTTAGCCTGTCTGGTACCTTATTTCTAAGAAAATGGACAATTGGGCAAATATTCAACAAATTTTCTCAAAATCCCAATTTATTTTCCAAATTTCATATTTTATTTTCTGGATGACCAGTCAATGTTAAATTCAAGGAATATAATCTATGGGTCCTAAGCAACATTTCCTGCAATTTTAAGGAAAATCTAAATCATAACATTTTTGGCCCAAAATTGAAAAAATCACAAGGGGTTAGTCTATCAATTTTTATCAAAATTGGCCAAAAATTGACGTTTTTGAAAATGTCTTAGAAATGACTCATAATGAAAATTTAGCCTGTCTGGAACCTTATTTCTAAGAAAAATTTACAATTTGGCAAATATTCAACAAATTTTCTCAAAATCCCAATTTATTTTCCAAATTTCATATTTTATTTTCTGGATCACCAGTCAATGTTAAATTCAAGGAATATCATCTATGGGTCCTAAGCAACATTTCCTGCAATTTTAAGGAAAATCTAAATCATAACATTTTTGGCCCAAAATTGAAAAAATCACAAGGGGTTAGTCCATCAATTTTTATCAAAATTGGCCAAAAATTGACGTTTTTGAAAATGTCTTAGAATTAACTCATAATGAAGATTTAGCCTGTCTGGAACCTTATTTCTAAGAAAAATGGACAATTTGGCAAATATTCAACAAATTTTCTCAAAATCCCAATTTATTTTCCAAATTTCATATTTTATTTTCTGGATGACCAGTCAATGTTAAATTCAAGGAATATCATCTATGGGTCCTAAGCAACATTTCCTGCAATTTTAAGGAAAATCTAAATCATAACATTTTTGGCCAAAAATTGAAAAAATCACAAGGGGTTAGTCCATCAATTTTTATCAAAATTGGCCAAAAATTGACGTTTTTGAAAATGTCTTAGAAATGACTCATAATGAAAATGTAGCCTGTCTGGAACCTTTTTTCTAAGAAAAATTGACAATTTGGCAAATATTCAACAAATTTTCTCAAAATCCCAAATTATTTTCCAAATTTCATATTTTATTTTCTGGATTACCAGTCAATGTTAAATTCAAGGAATATAATCTATGGGTCCTAAGCAACATTTCCTGCAATTTTAAGGAAAATCTAAATCATAACATTTTTTGCCAAAAATTGACATTTTTGAAAATGTCTTAGAATTGACTCATAATGAAGATTTAGCCTGTCTGGTACCTTATTTCTAAGAAAATGGACAATTGGGCAAATATTCAACAAATTTTCTCAAAATCCCAATTTATTTTCCAAATTTCATATTTTATTTTCTGGATGACCAGTCAATGTTAAATTCAAGGAATATAATCTATGGGTCCTAAGCAACATTTCCTGCAATTTTAAGGAAAATCTAAATCATAACATTTTTGGCCCAAAATTGAAAAAATCACAAGGGGTTAGTCCATCAATTTTTATCAAAATTGGCCAAAAATTGACGTTTTTGAAAATGTCTTAGAAATGACTCATAATGAAAATTTAGCCTGTCTGGAACCTTATTTCTAAGAAAAATTTACAATTTGGCAAATATTCAACAAATTTTCTCAAAATCCCAATTTATTTTCCAAATTTCATATTTTATTTTCTGGATCACCAGTCAATGTTAAATTCAAGGAATATCATCTATGGGTCCTAAGCAACATTTCCTGCAATTTTAAGGAAAATCTAAATCATAACATTTTTGGCCCAAAATTGAAAAAATCACAAGGGGTTAGTCCATCAATTTTTATCAAAATTGGCCAAAAATTGACGTTTTTGAAAATGTCTTAGAATTGACTCATAATGAAGATTTAGCCTGTCTGGAACCTTATTTCTAAGAAAAATGGACAATTTGGCAAATATTCAACAAATTTTCTCAAAATCCCAATTTATTTTCCAAATTTCATATTTTATTTTCTGGATGACCAGTCAATGTTAAATTCAAGGAATATCATCTATGGGTCCTAAGCAACATTTCCTGCAATTTTAAGGAAAATCTAAATCATAACATTTTTGGCCAAAAATTGAAAAAATCACAAGGGGTTAGTCCATCAATTTTTATCAAAATTGGCCAAAAATTGACGTTTTTGAAAATGTCTTAGAAATGACTCATAATGAAAATGTAGCCTGTCTGGAACCTTTTTTCTAAGAAAAATTGACAATTTGGCAAATATTCAACAAATTTTCTCAAAATCCCAAATTATTTTCCAAATTTCATATTTTATTTTCTGGATTACCAGTCAATGTTAAATTCAAGGAATATAATCTATGGGTCCTAAGCAACATTTCCTGCAATTTTAAGGAAAATCTAAATCATAACATTTTTTGCCAAAAATTGACATTTTTGAAAATGTCTTAGAATTGACTCATAATGAAGATTTAGCCTGTCTGGTACCTTATTTCTAAGAAAATGGACAATTGGGCAAATATTCAACAAATTTTCTCAAAATCCCAATTTATTTTCCAAATTTCATATTTTATTTTCTGGATCACCAGTCAATGTTAAATTCAAGGAATATCATCTATGGGTCCTAAGCAACATTTCCTGCAATTTTAAGGAAAATCTAAATCATAACATTTTTGGCCCAAAATTGAAAAAATCACAAGGGGTTAGTCCATCAATTTTTATCAAAATTGGCCAAAAATTGACGTTTTTGAAAATGTCTTAGAATTGACTCATAATGAAGATTTAGCCTGTCTGGAACCTTATTTCTAAGAAAAATGGACAATTTGGCAAATATTCAACAAATTTTCTCAAAATCCCAATTTTTTTTCCAAATTTCATATTTTATTTTCTGGATGACCAGTCAATGTTAAATTCAAGGAATATCATCTATGGGTCCTAAGCAACATTTCCTGCAATTTTAAGGAAAATCTAAATCATAACATTTTTGGCCAAAAATTGAAAAAATCACAAGGGGTTAGTCCATCAATTTTTATCAAAATTGGCCAAAAATTGACGTTTTTGAAAATGTCTTAGAAATGACTCATAATGAAAATGTAGCCTGTCTGGAACCTTTTTTCTAAGAAAAATTGACAATTTGGCAAATATTCAACAAATTTTCTCAAAATCCCAAATTATTTTCCAAATTTCATATTTTATTTTCTGGATTACCAGTCAATGTTAAATTCAAGGAATATAATCTATGGGTCCTAAGCAACATTTCCTGCAATTTTAAGGAAAATCTAAATCATAACATTTTTTGCCAAAAATTGACATTTTTGAAAATGTCTTAGAATTGACTCATAATGAAGATTTAGCCTGTCTGGTACCTTATTTCTAAGAAAATGGACAATTGGGCAAATATTCAACAAATTTTCTCAAAATCCCAATTTATTTTCCAAATTTCATATTTTATTTTCTGGATGACCAGTCAATGTTAAATTCAAGGAATATAATCTATGGGTCCTAAGCAACATTTCCTGCAATTTTAAGGAAAATCTAAATCATAACATTTTTGGCCCAAAATTGAAAAAATCACAAGGGGTTAGTCCATCAATTTTTATCAAAATTGGCCAAAAATTGACGTTTTTGAAAATGTCTTAGAATTGACTCATAATGAAGATTTAGCCTGTCTGGAACCTTATTTCTAAGAAAAATGGACAATTTGGCAAATATTCAACAAATTTTCTCAAAATCCCAATTTTTTTTCCAAATTTCATATTTTATTTTCTGGATGACCAGTCAATGTTAAATTCAAGGAATATCATCTATGGGTCCTAAGCAACATTTCCTGCAATTTTAAGGAAAATCTAAATCATAACATTTTTGGCCAAAAATTGAAAAAATCACAAGGGGTTAGTCCATCAATTTTTATCAAAATTGGCCAAAAATTGACGTTTTTGAAAATGTCTTAGAAATGACTCATAATGAAAATGTAGCCTGTCTGGAACCTTTTTTCTAAGAAAAATTGACAATTTGGCAAATATTCAACAAATTTTCTCAAAATCCCAAATTATTTTCCAAATTTCATATTTTATTTTCTGGATTACCAGTCAATGTTAAATTCAAGGAATATAATCTATGGGTCCTAAGCAACATTTCCTGCAATTTTAAGGAAAATCTAAATCATAACATTTTTTGCCAAAAATTGACATTTTTGAAAATGTCTTAGAATTGACTCATAATGAAGATTTAGCCTGTCTGGTACCTTATTTCTAAGAAAATGGACAATTGGGCAAATATTCAACAAATTTTCTCAAAATCCCAATTTATTTTCCAAATTTCATATTTTATTTTCTGGATGACCAGTCAATGTTAAATTCAAGGAATATAATCTATGGGTCCTAAGCAACATTTCCTGCAATTTTAAGGAAAATCTAAATCATAACATTTTTGGCCCAAAATTGAAAAAATCACAAGGGGTTAGTCCATCAATTTTTATCAAAATTGGCCAAAAATTGACGTTTTTGAAAATGTCTTAGAAATGACTCATAATGAAAATTTAGCCTGTCTGGAACCTTATTTCTAAGAAAAATTTACAATTTGGCAAATATTCAACAAATTTTCTCAAAATCCCAATTTATTTTCCAAATTTCATATTTTATTTTCTGAATGACCAGTCAATGTTAAATTCAAGGAATATCATCTATGGGTCCTAAGCAACATTTCCTGCAATTTTAAGGAAAATCTAAATCATAACATTTTTGGCCCAAAATTGAAAAAATCACAAGGGGTTAGTCCATCAATTTTTATCAAAATTGGCCAAAAATTGACGTTTTTGAAAATGTCTTAGAAATGACTCATAATGAAAATTTAGCCTGTCTGGAACTTTATTTCTAAGAAAAATTGACAATTTGGCAAATATTCAACAAATTTTCTCAAAATCCCATTTTTTCCCCTAAATTTCATATTTTATTTTCTGGATCACCAGTCAATGTTAAATTCAAGGAATATCATCTATGGGTCCTAAGCAACATTTCCTGCAATCTTAAGGAAAATCTAAATCATAACATTTTTGGCCCAAAATTGAAAAAATCACAAGGGGTTAGTCCATCAATTTTTATCAAAATTTGCCAAAAATTGACGTTTTGGAAAATGTCTTAGAATTGACTCATAATGAAGATTTAGCCTGTCTGGAACCTTATTTCTAAGAAAAATGGACAAATTGGCAAATATTCAACAAATTTTCTCAAAATCCCAATTTATTTTCCAAATTTCATATTTTATTTTCTGGATGACCAGTCAATGTTAAATTCATGGAATATAATCTATGGGTCCTAAGCAACATTTCCTGCAATTTTAAGGAAAATCTAAATCATAACATTTTTGGCCCAAAATTGAAAAAATCACAAGGGGTTAGTCCATCAATTTTTATCAAAATTGGCCAAAAATTGACGTTTTTGAAAATGTCTTAGAAATGACTCATAATGAAAATTTAGCCTGTCTGGAACCTTATTTCTAAGAAAAATTGACAATTTGGCAAATATTCAACAAATTTTCTCAAAATCCCATTTCCCCCCCCAAATTTCATATTTTATTTTCTGGATCACCAGTCAATGTTAAATTCAAGGAATATCATCTATGGGTCCTAAGCAACATTTCCTGCAATTTTAAGGAAAATCTAAATCATAACATTTTTGGCCCAAAATTGAACAAATCACAAGGGGTTAGTCCATCAATTTTTATCAAAATTGGCCAAAAATTGACGTTTTTGAAAATGTCTTAGAATTGACTCATAATGAAGATTTAGCCTGTCTGGAACCTTATTTCTAAGAAAAATGGACAATTTGGCAAATATTCAACAAATTTTCTCAAAATCCCAATTTATTTTCCAAATTTCATATTTTATTTTCTGGATGACCAGTCAATGTTAAATTCAAGGAATATCATCTATGGGTCCTAAGCAACATTTCCTGCAATTTTAAGGAAAATCTAAATCATAACATTTTTGGCCCAAAATTGAAAAAATCACAAGGGGTTAGTCCATCAATTTTTATCAAAATTGGCCAAAAATTGACGTTTTTGAAAATGTCTTAGAAATGACTCATAATGAAAATTTAGCCTGTCTGGAACCTTATTTCTAAGAAAAATGGACAATTTGGCAAATATTCAACAAATTTTCTCAAAATCCCAATTTATTTTCCAAATTTCATATTTTATTTTCTGAATGACCAGTCAATGTTAAATTCAAGGAATATCATCTATGGGTCCTAAGCAACATTTCCTGCAATTTTAAGGAAAATCTAAATCATAACATTTTTGTACCAAAATTGAAAAAATCACAAGGGGTTAGTCCATCAATTTTTATCAAAATTGGCCAAAAATTGACGTTTTTGAAAATGTCTTAGAAATGACTCATAATGAAAATTTAGCCTGTCTGGAACCTTATTTCTAAGAAAAATTGACAATTTGGCAAATATTCAACAAATTTTCTCAAAATCCCATTTTCCCCCCCAAATTTCATATTTTATTTTCTGGATCACCAGTCAATGTTAAATTCAAGGAATATCATCTATGGGTCCTAAGCAACATTTCCTGCAATTTTAAGGAAAATCTAAATCATAACATTTTTGGCCCAAAATTGAACAAATCACAAGGGGTTAGTCCATCAATTTTTATCAAAATTGGCCAAAAATTGACGTTTTTGAAAATGTCTTAGAATTGACTCATAATGAAGATTTAGCCTGTCTGGAACCTTATTTCTAAGAAAAATGGACAATTTGGCAAATATTCAACAAATTTTCTCAAAATCCCAAATTATTTTCCAAATTTCATATTTTATTTTCTGGATTACCAGTCAATGTTAAATTCAAGGAATATAATCTATGGGTCCTAAGCAACATTTCCTGAAATTTTAAGGAAAATCTAAATCATAACATTTTTGGCCAAAAATTAAAAAAATCACAAGGGGTTAGTCCATCAATTTTTATCAAATTTTGCAAAAAATTGCACTTTTGAAAATGTCTCAGAAATGACTCCTAACGAAAATTTAGGCCGTTTGAAAGCTATTTGGGCAATTTTCAGAGCTAATTTGTAAGAAAAATGGAATTTTATGCCAAACATTTTACATTTTTTCATAATTTCATATTTCATTTTCTGGATGAACAGTCAAGGTCAAATTCAAGGAATATCAGCTATGGACTCTAAGGAACATTTCCTGCAATTTTTAAGACAATTTGAATCATACAATTTTTGGCCCAAAATTAAAAAAAATCGTAAGGGGTTAGTCCACCAATTTTTCTCAAAATTGGCAAAAATTGCACTTTTGAAAATGTCTCAGAAATGACTCCTAACGAAAATTTAGGCCGTTTGAAAGCTATTTGGGCAGTTTTCAGAGCTAATTTGTAAGAAAAATGTAATCATTACGAATTTCTCCCATTTAAATGAATCCGAGTTGGAGCTTTCTAACTCGGAAAGAGCGCATCGCATTCAAAAGTGACAGCTGTCCCCAGCGGACATAATTGTAATAGCCCCTTGTGGGTCACAGCCAAGGTAGTAATAGCCTATTGACCTCTATAAGTGTACAGTGTGCCACCTGGGTAATGGAATTGACTGGTTTATTTCATCCACTGATGGTAGTTATCAATGGTTGCTGCAATCACCACCAGCTTCATGCGTAGGAATATGAAAATTAAAAAAACATGGAAATTAAGTCATTATCACTAAGTTAAATTTAATAATCTATTATGTTAATTTTGTTGGGTCCAAACAACTCGGTCCTGTCTCAGAGTTTGGGTGGAATTTTTATCACTTAGGCCTACATGTAGCAGGAAAAGCACAAAAGTGTGAAGTACATGTACGTTGCTTGAAATGGTTTAAGGACTGATTTACAGAGTACACAGGGAGTCACTCATGCCATTCATACATGTTAAGCATAATGTATTTGACACAATGTATGGTTTGACCAGGGTAGTAGAAAATTTGTCCGAAAGACACAAGGCACAACAACTAAAACAAAGCACACCTTCAATGAAGCAACTTATCGACAATTTAGTTTCAAATATCAATAAAATGAGTATCCGACAAGGCAATTTTCAAATTAATTTTAATAAAAGCGGAAAACAAGAACCCATCAGTCTTAGCAAAGATCATGCATTATGATTAGTCCTGTTCCACTTGGGAGAAAAGCAATTTTCCCATGTTTTGAAAATGTTGTCCCCAACAAATTGGAACAGCATTTATGTAATGTATGACATTTTAAAGACAGATCCAGAACCACAATTGTTACCAGTAAAACTTCAAGGCTCTGACGTTCCGTACTTTCATGTATTTTTCACAGATTAAACGTCTCTCAATCCAAGAGTTGTTGTCTGTCCTTTTCCCAATTTATTTGAATACAGAATATTATATATGGGGGGTACAGTACGAAAACAACCTTTTATAGCTCCATGCTTTAAATAAGAAACATGCAGAGTGTTTCTATCAATTGCTCTGTAGGCGTATACCTGGAAAAATATTACCCCGTACAGAACCAGATATTTCATGGACCACGCAGATTTTCCCATGTACGTTTTTAAACTGAGCGGGTGGAGAGCGCACCTCAACTATATGATTCGCCATTATTTTCAACACACGACTAGACATGGTGGCAAAACAAAGACCGACCCATTACTAGAGCTCTCTATATTATCGACCATGTACATGTATAGAAAATTATCATATCAAATCATGTGTTCATCAGAAAGAACAGTTGGAGAAACGATCGAAGCTTAATGGCGTGTACATGTTAAGAAACATGTCGCTGCTAGCTTGCTTGATACAAGCGGTATTTCGGGGTTATATTACTCCGTCGAAAGTTGTTCGGAACAAAATATAATCCATCTCTACGTACAAAGAGTGGACAAAGTTGAGGTTGTTGACGAAATCCATTCAATATTACACCCATCAAAAGCAGAGTATCCATCAAATAAAGGGCTCTTTGCAGGTGTCACATTTGTTTTAGTTGGTGCAGTCCCTAAACAGGCTGGGAATAAATGGACTCATGAGACACTTCAGCAAAAACTAGTTTCTCTTCGTGGCAAAGTAAGCAATGCCCTACCAGGCAACACTACATTGTAAGGGACAGTCAACAAAAATTTACCATATCCCTGTCAATGAGCAAGCAATAATCAATTCCAAGAAAATTCCAGATATTGCAAGAGAGGCCATACAACGGAGATATCCGGTTGTAGAATACAAATTCATCTTCGACAGTATTAAAAGCAACACCCAAATTTGCAAAGACAATTACATGCCGGACCTAATCAAACTACTTAGGAAAAATTAATCAGCAACCAACACTTCATGACAAACATTTTTGTAAGAAAACCCGAATGATAAGCCTCATTAAAAAAACAAAAGAAAGATACATGCATCATGTAAAGCAAAGTTATTTGGCCGGCTGCAAAGAGTACTCAGGGCTGTCTAATGTTGAAAAACACAAATATGGAAATGTGGAAAGCGAAAACAGGCCAAGCATCGAACAGAAAAAGCAAAATGCTAACGTGGATGATTTAATTTAAAATTCGGAACAACGAATAAATTCAGTGTAATTAACATTTGAAATTATGGACGATATACAGCTGCACATGGTTTGTACAAGTTTGCACATGCAGACTTGAATTGTTTCAAATGAAAATACAAGATTTATTTGTGAATATTCTTTGAGAATTTGTTCTGATAAAAACACAAGACTCGGTGATTTATATTTGCTTCGGCTTGGAAGTTTTTTGTATCAATTTTCTTATGTATGGCCTACTTTATTTCAGAGTACATGTACATGTATCTTCACTACATGTATTATATTAACGTTTCATTTTACCAGAAAATCTGGTGATTGTCATATTTTGTCATTTCCACTTCATTGCCCATTTTATGTGCATACGTTTTGAGGTTCTCCATGTTTTGGGCTGCTTTATTTTCCCTATTTTTGTAGGTTTTGTTTTTAGAACTCCATTAGGCCTACTGTTAATAAACCTGTGTTAGTGTTTGCTTTTATTGGTTAACTTATTTGAGTGCAAATACACTTAACACGTGAAGCTACCAAATTTAAACCTTCATCAGTGACCCAGGTCCCTGTTTTAAATACCTAAGTTGTTACGTTTTGTGAAATTTTTTGATTTATGAAATTGCCTCACAGCACTTCAAACTTGACATTTTGCCAAAGAAAAACCTGAAATGCGGTTGTACATGTGTTAGCAAAACTGCTACATGTGCTTGCATAATTAAATATGCCGCATCTTTGATTTTGTGTAAAGCTGCGCCAACAGTTTATTTGTTGCAAATAATATTCAACAAACATTCGGTCGCATGGGAACAAAATACTTATGTTGTTGTTGTGTTTAGCGCTCTAATCAGCTGTACATCATTATTCAAGTTTTATTGAATCAAATCTACATTGTGTGAAAAATGCTGTATCTGCCATGACATGGTTGTTGAGACCTTAGGACACAATTTACACATTGGCAAGTGAACACGTACCCCTCCCCCTCCCCCTACAAACACCTTGAATAAAATGGATCATTGAAGATTGTAAAAATGGGGACAACAAATACAAACATTTTGAAAGGAAATGGGGGCATGCATGTACCCTGGCCCTTAAGACTTACTTGATGTCGCAAATTTTCAAGAATTAATTACTTAATTTTTGTTGTTTACAGCTCCTTGAGCACCCTGCAGGGTGGATATGTGCGCTTTACAAATCTCATTATTATTATTATTTATTATTATCCCCACACACAAACAAGTGGGGTGGTGGACTTCCTTCGCCATTCCCTTTGGAAACAACAAATATAAATTAATATTCATTTCACTGTGTTGAAAAACAATCTGAGGTTTAAACTTTCTCAGCATTTGGGTACGGGTGTGCATAATCTGAATCTAGATTCAGTACTACATGTACAATGGAGGGAACCCTGCATCAAATAACTACTTGTACGAACAATTGTGTATGAGATAGCCTACATGTACAATGTGGGCCACTTATTATAATTTTCCCCCAAGTTTGTGTGGAAATTCTCAAAGGAGTGCTAATGGATTGAACTTAGTTGACCCAGGGTCAGAGCACCATCAGTTGGGAATTCCCCTGGACCACATGTTGGTGAAGTTTGTAGACTGTTAGCATATCACAATTGGCATGTTTTAGGAGGGGTTGAGTGATTAGACTAATACTTATCCCCAGAGGAGACACGTTCCCATTAATCTTCTCTCCGAAAAGGATGTGGGATTTTTAGAGAATTTTAAATGGGAGAAATTCGTAATGTTTATGCCAAACATTTTACATTTTTTCATAATTTCATATTTCATTTTCTGGATGAACAGTCTAGGTCAAATTCAAGGAATATCAGCTATGGACTCTAAGGAACATTTCCTGCAATGTTTAAGACAATTTAAATCATACAATTTTTGGCCCAAAATTTAAAAAAAACTTTCTCAAAATTTGCCAAAAATTTCCTTTTTGAAAATGTCTCAGAAATGACTCCTAAAACAAATTGAGCACATTTGGAACCTAGCACCTTGCGCCAGTTAATTGTCTAACCATTTTAAAGTATACGACAGCACATGTGGTCTAGTGGGTATGAAGCAGGACTCCCAGTCACAGGTTGGGGGTTCGAGCCCCACTTCGAACAACGTGTCTGTGTCCCTGGGCAAGGCACTTAATCCCAGTTGCCTCGTCAACCCAAGCGATATATGGGAAGCTGTTATGGGGAATGCCACAATCTAACTGCTGATAGGATTGTGCGCCTTGGCCGGGTTGCCACCTAGTTAAAGCGAAATGGTTCTGGTGATTTCCTGATGGCAGCGGTAATAATGGCAACAGCCGCCTCGGAATATGTTTACATAGATATTTGAATCGCTTTACAAATGCATGTATTATTATTATTTAAAGAAAACATCGTCAAAATAGAGTCATCAAACCACTTTCGTTTTCAGCGTCTGCTTTATTTATTTTTTCATGATTTACATGTAACCCGATTTTCAGTAATGATCCACGTGTCTTTTACATTGGAAATATAAAACTAAACAATTTTTGTTATTGGACCCTCTTAATTTCCTATTGATCACGTTTAAATGACGTCACTTCCTACAAATTGTCATGTGCATCAGGATCTTGACAGGATTTCGAACAAATGTCGAGCAACACGCGCGCGCTTGGAATATTTTTCCAGGATGTGCGTGCGCGTACTTGATGGCGTTTAATACGCAGTAGCATTTTTCCTACGAAGATGGCGTCTGTGAGAGTGATCAATAGACCATATCGAATAGCTGCCATCTTGTTGGGCAACTTTTGATACTAAGGCCGAGGTCACACAGGAAATCTCGTAATTATTATATCATGATATGAGGGTGCACCCAAGTAAATAGGAAGAGATCTGTGCGCCGAGCTCATGAATATTTTGTATGCCCTCAAATTCTTCTTTATTAGGGAGAGTTTCGAGCTGAACGAGTGTGGTCTTGTGTAGAATATGACTATCGTCGCGATGTGGGGTATTTTTTCTTCCAACTATATACATTTTAAACACTGTAGCTCCTAAAAGTGGCCCTATTTTGCCCAGTAGCGTATGTGCCTTTGTTCCAAAATGGATGCAGGTCTGATTAGCAAGTTTCACTGTTGTTAGGGGTAGTTTCGTTTCAAGTGGAAATTAGGGAATAAAAGTGACGGATTACCCCCATAAAATTGAACATAATTAAAAAGATGAGAAATCAGTGAATATTCTGGTTGTTGTCCTGAGAAGCCGAGAGAGTTGTGAGTATTTTTAAATGATTTTTGAAAATTGGGCATTTAGCATTGGTTCCTATGGGAGCCCTATTTACTGGGGTGCAACCATGATAGAATGAACGACGAGAGAGGTCACACGCCTCATGATAGTATCACAATAGAAAACAACTCGATGATGAGAATTCTCGTCGTTCACCTATATCATGATACTATCATGATAGATTTGGGGTCACACGAACAAAATCTCGTAATGCTACTATAGTAATACTATGATAGAGTGAAATCTCGTAATTCGTGTGACCTTGGCCTTAGATTGGTCAACAATTGGTAAGCACAAAGTACGTAGCCTTCCTCAAGGAACAAAGAAACTGCCCTACATACAAGATGGTAGCTTTTTCATACTAACAAAAGTCACCTAATCTACGCAAATGTAAGGCACCTAGTGACGTAAGACGAAGCTTAACCATAACAAATTAACTGCAAAAACTGTGGTGTTAAATTAACACCAGTGGTGTTGTCTTATATAGATATCAAGTGGGTGTTAGGTTTTTATTCCTCAATTGGATTATATGCATCATTTTTAACACCATAGTTGTTAAAACTAATACTTGTGGTGTTAAATTTTAACACCAGGCTTGGTATCTATATAAGACAACACCACTGGTGTTAATTTAACACCACAATTTTTGCAATGGCATGAAGTATATATACAACGGTTTTTGTGATGAGTTTACTTGTTTACAGGAAAGCGGTAAGAAAACCGCAATACGACAATGATTCACTAAAAAACCTTCATAACATTCTATAATTAAAAATGAACCACTGACTGTGCAAAAGTCACGATCATTTAAAGGCAGTGTTTTTCAACTTTTCCCAGGGACTGATGAAGATTTTATCCGAGTTTTTGTACGGAGTGCGGTTACCTTCGTGAAACGCAACACCAAAGTTCAGAGAGAATAGCAATCCAGTGCTCTGTTGTTTTGCGCGGGAGAATCTCTCTCGACAAAAGGCGGGAAATGTTTTTAATAAACGTAGCGGTCATCGTCTGCTTTCGTTTGTCCGATCTTCAGGTCCATCAGACTTGGAAGGTTATACCTGAAGGGAGGAAGACCTGGCGTCCAGAGTGCCACTGATCCAAACCAGAAAGAACAAATAAATAGAAAAAAATGGATAGGTAATACTTGTGATCTTTTAGCGCCATCAGAATGTCAAATGACCGCAAAACCTTCTTACAGAAACGCTATACAACGAAATATTATGTTAAGTTTTAGTTCCAGGTTGAAGCTTCTGACGATTTAATAAGATTTTCCAGATCATCGTTTTGCATCTTTCGGACAAATTAAGAATATTCCATGTCAATAATTTTGATTGAATTGGAACAGGAAAATCGGTGTTCCTAACTCGGGCAAAGATGGTTTGACGTTTTACTATAGTGGGGGTGTTAAACCGTATAGATTTTGATTCAAATCTCAATTTGTCCTAATTTTTTTCTGCTTGTTTTGAAATAAATTCTACAAAAATATTGTTCTTTTTACAGATCAAACTGAGGAAAACGACCGGTACCAATATATGGCCAGAATATTTACCCACCATCTTGCCGTTTACCCATGAGATCAAACGGGCTGATGCCTGTCAGTCGAGCTCGCTTGTAGAAGTCCATCAGTTCTGCAACAAAGAGTGAAAATGGCTTTAATTTGAGAGTTAATTTTCCATCCGCTATCCCGCAAATCGCGCTATTATAGCAATTTCCCCCCAACATCGCGCATTAAATTGTATGCATACTTCCCCAGAAGATGAAGCAGATCCTACCAGCTGAGCTATGAGGCACAGTGGTATACTCCCTCAGGTTTTCCCCAAGACTTCTGACACACCGGGCAGATGCTCTACCAGCTGAGCTATAAGGTATAGTGGTATATTTAGTCCTTCAGGTTTTCTCCCAAGACCGCTGACACACCAGGCATGCAGATCCTCTACCTGCTGAGCTATGAGGCACAGTGGTATACTCCCTCAGGTTTTCCCCAAGACTTCTGACACACCGGGCAGATGCTCTACCAGCTGAGCTATGAGGCACAGTGGTATACTCCCTCAGATTTTCCCCAAGACCTCCAACACACCGGGCAGATGCTCTACCAGCTGAGCTATGAGGCACAGTGGTATACTCCCTCAGGTTTTCCCTAAGAACCCAACCTTTTCTGGATGTTACATGTATTTGCAACTGAGCAAAGTAAGGAACGCAATATATGGCATGGTGCCTAGTCAGAATGGAAATGAAATAACCAAAAACATGGGATAAGTGAATATAACAAATGTAAAGATGACCTCCTTACCGTCGCTTCTCTTCCCCATCAGATCGAAAGGAGAAATTCCTGTGAGTTTAGCTCTCTTAGACTCAGCTGGAATGAAAACAAAAATAGAATTTATTTAAGTTTCAGCTATCACAATTAATGTACCTTTATTTAATTTACCAAATCAACAGCATTATCAACGCCAATTGAGTATTAGAGTGTAAACGTCATCCTTTGTGTTGCCAAGGTTACTGGGTATACACATAAACCAGTAAACAGTTTCCCTGCGCTTTAGCAATAGACGTTTCAGATTACCAGCGAGTGTTTAGACCCAGTTACCATGACAACTGACGTCACACTTTAGTAGTCTATACTGACTGGTATTTGGGAGAAGATGTGGAAGAAATTTTCAGTTTCAGAGCTAGGAGGAAAATCCCATGCACACACAAAAATTGGCTGGTACCAATAAATATGGCCAGGATATTTACCTACCCTCATGCCGTTTACCCATGAGATCAAACGGGCTGATGCCGGTCAGTCGAGCTCGCTTGTAGAAGTCCAGCAGCTCTGCAACAAAAGTGAAAATGGCTTTAATTTGAAAGGCAATTTTACAGTCCTGGCTGACATTTCCCACACGTTTTCCCACACACTTTGCTCTAACACTTTCCCGCCATTTTCTACACATTTTCCCGGTCTATAGCGCTAGGACAAACATTGTGTGGAAAATGTGTACAAAATGTGTGGAAAATGTGTACAAAATGTGTGGAAAATGTGTACAAAATGTGTGGAAAATGTCGGGCCGACACTTCCCACATTTTCCGAAGACCTCTGACACACTAGACAGATGCTCTGACACACTAGACAGATGCTCTGACACACTAGACAGATGCTCTGACACACTAGGGAGATGCTCTGACACACTAGACAGATGCTCTGACACACTAGACAGATGCTCTGACACACTAGACAGATGCTCTGACACACTAGGGAGATGCTCTGACACACTAGACAGATGCTCTGACACACTAGGGAGATGCTCTGACACACTAGACAGATGCTCTGACACACTAGACAGATGCTCTGACACACTAGACAGATGCTCTGACACACTAGACAGATGCTCTGACACACTAGACAGATGCTCTGACACACTAGACAGATGCTCTGACACACTAGACAGATGCTCTACCAGCTGAGCTATGAATCACAGTGGTATACTCCCCCAGGTTTTCCCCTAAGAACCCAACTTTTCTCTCGGATGTTGCTCGGATGTGCAACAAAACAAAGTAAAGAACATCTGGTATGGTGCCTATACTCAGAATGGAGACGCGATGGTCCAGTGGATTACCCCCGACACTATAGCTAAATGACATCCCCCAAAACAAATCACTCTATTCAAAAGTTAACTTCACTCACCCTCTCTCTTTCCCATCAAATCAAAGGGAGAAATTCCAGTCAATTTGGCTCTTTTGGCCTCCTCGTCTGCTGCAAGAGTTTCAAGTTATTAATTTACAAAATAAAACTTACAAAATACAAGCGTAAGCGACCCTAAGCGACCTTGCACAAAGGACCAATAAGAAACTGCACGTCTACCCTCTTAGTAGTGACTAGTTTTCCAGAATAAACTTACAAAGTGCCTAACAAGTACATATCTTTCAAATGATGTTAATGTTCTCTATCAATAATTTATCGACTTAAAGCTCCAATACATCATTTGCAGTGACCCAAATTTTACTTCACGAGTTGACAAGAAAAACCAGACTTAAATTGTTGATAGCAATAGTAGCAAACGCATTGATTTTTCCCGTGTAAATTAATATACATTTGTGGAGGAAATTGCCAACTGAAGGTGCTTTTTAAATAAGTAGTCTGCAGACAACCTTTTTACTATTCATTTAACACAAAAACCTGCATGGATTTTTCAGAAGAAAAACTATATGGCTGAAATGTCTTCAAGGCAGTTTTCTCGAGTGGAAATAACTCCGTTTTAACAGGTTACCATTCATGTACTCTATCTTTGGTCAGTGTGAGAGAAATTACAAGACCCCTGATGGCGCACAACAAATATCATTTTAGGTGGGTTCGAGTCCCAACAAACACACAAACTCATGAAGGTTTTTGACAGTGCTAATATTACGTTCGGAAAGGGCAAAACAAACCCCAATTAATATCCTCTAAAAATAAAAATTAACTCTCTTACCCTCTCGCTTCCCCATTAAATCAAAGGGAGAAATTCCAGTCAATTTGGCTCTTTTGGCCTCCTCATTTGCTGCAAGAATTATCAATTTACAAAATAAAACTTTAAAAATAAATTTGTGTACAAGTGTCCTAGCAGCACGTCTCTTTCAAATGATGTTAATGTTCTTCAATTAATATTAATTTTTTCTCTATAAAAATAATGATTCAAAAATTTACTTCACTTACCCTCTCTCTTCCCCATCAAATCAAAGGGAGAAATTCCAGTCAATTTGGCTCTTTTGGCCTCCTCGTCTGCTGCAAGAGTTACAAGTTATTAATTTACAAAATAAAACTTACAAAATACAAGCGTAGACGACCCTAGGCGACCTTGCAGTAGTGACTAGTTTTCCAGAATAAACTTACAAAGTGCCTAACAAGTACATATCTTTCAAATGATGTTAATGTTCTCTATCAATAATTTATCGACTTAAAGCTCAGTACATAATTTGCAGTCACCCAAAATTTTACTTCACGAGTTGACAAGAAAAACCAGACTTAAAGTGTTGATAGCAATAGTAGCAAACGCATTGATTTTTCCCGTGTAAATTAATATACATTTGTGGAGGAAATTGCCAACTGAAGGTGCTTTTAAAAAAAGTTGTCTGCAGACAACCTTTTTACTATTCATTTAACACAAAAACCGTGAATGGATTTTTCAGGTTTTCAGAAGAATTACGTATTACTGCAACTATATGGCTGAAATTTCTTCGAGGCGGTTTTCTCGACATACGAGTGGAAATAACAGGTTACCAATCATGTAGGCCTACTCTATCTTTGGTCAGTGTGTGAGAAATTACAAGACCCCTGATGGCGCACAACAAATTTCATTTTGGGTGGGTTCCAGTCCCACCGAACACACAAACTCATGAAGGTTTTTGACAGTGCTAATATTACGTTCGGAAAGGGCAAAACAGACCTCAATTAATATACTCTACAAATAATAATTAAAAAAATAACTCTCTTACCCTCTCTCTTCCCCATCAAATCAAAGGGAGAAATTCCAGTCAATCTGGCTCTTTTGGCCTCCTCATTTGCTGCAAGAATTATCAATTTACAAAATAAAACTTTAAAAATAAATTTGTGTACAAGTGTCCTAGCAGCACGTCTCTTTCAAATGATGTTAATATTCCCAATTATAATTCATTCTTCCTCTATAAAAACAATGATTCAAAAATTAACTTCACTTACTCTCTCTCTTTCCCATAAAATCAAAGGGAGATATTCCAGTCAATTTGGCTCTTTTGGCCTCCTCATCTGCTGCAAGAATTATCAATTTACAAAATAAAACTTTAAAAATAAATTTGTGTACAAGTAGCACGTCTCTTTCAAATTATGTTAATGTTCTCCAATTAATATTCATTCTTCCTCTATAAAAATAATGATTCAAAAATTAACTTCACTTACTCGCTCTCTTCCCCATCAAATCAAAGGGAGATATTCCAGTCAATTTGGCTCTTTTGGCCTCCTCATCTGCTGCAAGAATTATCAATTTACAAAATAAAACTTTAAAAATAAATTTGTGTATACAAATGCCCTAGCAGCACGTTCCTTTTAAATTATGTTAATGTTCTCCAATTAATATTCATTCTTTCTCTATAAAAAAAATGATTCAAAAATTGACTTCACTCACTCTCTCTCTTCCCCATCAAATCAAAGGGAGATATTCCAGTAAGTTTTGCTCTTTTGTCCTCATCTGCAAGAATTACAAGTTGTTAGAAAATAAAACTCATAAAACGAAAATTTGCTTGCTTATGCAAGTTATCGTAAACGACCTAGCAGCAGTCAATAAACATGGAGGTTTGGATGCACGCAAAACGCGAACGTGAACGCGTAATGCTTTGAGCACTTGGTCATTATTATCAGAAAATCTTAGAACAGATGGAAACGAAAAACACACTGTGACTTTCGTGGCGAGATAACTTTTTGCTGTGACCAAGATTCGAACCCGAGTTCTTAGACTTGTAATAGGACCAGTGCTTAAAAGCATTAATAGGGAGGTTTATAAATGCACGTAAAACGCGAACGCGAAATGCTTTGAACACTTGGTCATTATTCTCAGGAAATCTTAGAACAGATTTAAACGAAAAACACACATCTTTGACTTTTGTGGCGAGATAAATGTTTTGATGTGACCAAGATTCGAGCCCGAGTTCTAAGACCTCCTCATGAGGTGACCGGTGCTGAAAGAATTTCGCGTTCACGTTCGCGTTTTACGTGCATCTACACTGAAAACATTATCTAGTCAATCACAGTGGAAAATTAGTCAAACAAGGGCAAAATGATTAGTCGTGTATACAATTTGTCAGTTGACAACTTTTTGTTGGTACATGACAAATCTTTGTTGGTGCATGACAAATTAAAACTGTTGCAGGACAAATTAATATTAGCGGAAGACTAATCTGAACGACTGACAAATGTGATGATCGTCTTTTGACTAATTTGTATTGTCACGTAAAACAACAACTGACGATTTATTTTCCCATGACTAATTGCATGACTAACTTTTGATTGCATTACTAATGGCAAGAATAATGCAGCCGAAACTCATGACTAATTTAATTAGTCATGAGTTTTGGCGGGATTATTCTTTACATTGATAATGTAATAAAAGGTTAGTCATGAATTCGGTCGTGGGAAAATAAATCTTCAGTTCTTGTTTTCGTGCAGCTGTGCGACGCCATTACATGCGAACCGCACCGTAAAATGAGGTCGTGTTTGACTGGACTAAACATTCTGTGACGTTACTCTGGAAAGGTAAGCGTGTGACGGGTTTTGTGTGACACCAAAGAATTGTGCGGGACTCTGAGATTTCTAAGGCAATAATTGGTTTGCATGTTTCAAACTATGTCGTGTGTCGGAGTAAAGACATGGTTGAGGCCGTGCTTCGGGTCTCAACATCCGTGTATTGATACAAATAGTCATGATCTATAAGGACAACTCAGTACGTATTCGTAATGTTAGGTCAGCCCAGGTTAGACTCCTTTTCTCGCTGCAGTTAGAAGTAAGTTTATAAAATGAGCTACGAATAGTAACTGGATGTTTTCCTGGGTACATCGTTACCTCTTCCATTTTTGTTGTCCCCATTATCGTCATCAAACTGCGGATGTCTTTGTTGCATTAACACAACACACCGTGCAGTCATTGCACGTATTCTGCGTAGGCCTATTTCAGTACGTTATACGAAACACACCGTGACAAAGTAAGTTTGTCAGGCTGACTAACTGACATTACTAATTAATTTTACTGCAGGACTAATTAATTTTTCTGCAGGACTAATAATTTTTCTGCAGGACTAATATTTTTGTGTGTAAGACTAATTAATTTTCCCGCATGACTAATCATTTTTTAAATTAGGCAAATAAGACCCTTTTTCATGACTAATTAAAATTAGTCAATTCAAACCACGTATGACTAATTGGAAATTAGTCAAATAAGACCCAGAGTATGACTAATTTTTGTGTGTCAATTGACGAAATAAAGTTTTCAGTGTAAACCCCCTTATATACACTGTAAAAAGTGACTCTACATCATGCACGTGATCCTACCAAGCTCATACACCTGAGGTGTTGCAGTTGTGCAACGCATACGCCTCATGGTGAGGCGAGTGTCACCTCATGTTGAGGTGACTGTCACTTCATGTTGAGGCGACTGTCACTTCATGTTGAGGCGAGTGTCACCTCAAGTGTTTCATGTGCATGGTGTGATAGTCAAAGCTTAAATGGAAACACTTCATGTGCGAGAGATGAAATTATTTTCAGTAAACACTTTTTCATTGTCAATCATCTTACACCTCAGGTGCAACACATGCTGCTCAGCACGCTCTGACCACCACCTCACGCACCTGAAGTGACCATTCGGCTGTCTATTGGTTTTTGGTTTTCATCTGATTTAAGATCTTAGAATAATGACCATGCCAAAGCATTTCACGTTCACGTTTATCTAAACTTCCCTGTGTACCTTTTTTTTTTAAAGCAAAATAAATTCTTTTTTAGAAATAAAAAGCAAAATGTTGTATAGCAGCACGTCTCTTTTAAATGATGTTATGTTCTGTATCAATAATATATATACTTGAAAGGAGTGGTAGTTTTTATTTGCTTCTTACAAACTTTTCTGCATCACTTTGATGTCTTCCAGGGACCTATTTCACGAGACCGACAAGCCACGGAGAAACTAGACTATATAGGCACCCCCAAAGAAAGCGCCACACGGACAATAAAAACCGCAATTGATTGTAAGTCGTTGTTCAAAGAATTTCGTATTTCTTTCCCCGGATTTCCATACAAACATACGTATCAATGTTCCATTCTCCGACCATGGAAGTCACAAGAATACAATGAAAGAAACACTATATCCTTCCGGCTGCACGGATCCTTTCAAGCGTTTTCTTTTAACATACGGCTCTGTTTTGCTGAAGAAAAAAATTCGAAAACTCTTCCTATAGGGAAATTGCAAAATCCTGTGTGGGCTGGTGACCATGTTCGTGTACGCACTGCCCTCCCCCAATCCACCCCACCCCCTCTAAATGGGTCACAATACAAAGCAAAAAAACAGCTCCTTTCACTTTGTATAATGATTCATTGCCCACATTTTACCTCGATATACAAAATTTAATTTCAAGAATGATGAACAAAATTCACCTTGGACCGACTACGCGTAAAATTAATTACCACAAAAAGACGGGAAATTCGTCATTGTGTTTTGTGACCTCATGAGCTTCAAATTAACCTTAATTTAGGATAATTTTAAATCAAGGTTTTAACTGACATTAACGCTTAAATAGAAGCATGTCTTGTATAGATATGTCGCGAGGCAGGGAAAGTAAAATATATAAAATAAATTATCAACAGTGGTCGTTTCTAAGTTTATATATAGTGGAAAGTTGAAAGGTTTACCTTTAACTTGAATGGGCCAATCAGGAGAGGCGTTGGCGTCGCCTTCGTCCTTGTTGTCCAATGGGGCCGCATGACACAAAATGATGGCGAAACTCAGGAGGAGAGAGCCAATCAGATGCCACCGATTTGCAGTCATCGTTGACACCTTAAAAATGAATAATTTCAGGAAGAAATTGATTAGAGAAATGGTTCAAATGTTGTAGAAATCTCCCTGTGAATCTTAGCTTCATTAGTTGGATCCATTATTGAGAACAATTTTACCATTTCGGTCGTTCGACTTTTAGTAATTTTCGAACAACAAGATTGTCTACAACTAACAAAACACATCAAATATGGCCGACACACAATTCCTAAAAATCACCCGCTGTAAAATGAAACCACACACAGATTTCAAACTCTAGATGTTAAAAACTGGAAAATACTTACTTCGGAAATTAATGTTCTATACGCAATAAGCACCAAGCCCGTTTGTGAAAAATGCCTCGGGTTTCCCGCCTTTTTATAAAGCATTCTGACATCAACACCACGACATCATAATCGTCAAATCGTGACCGTAAATTCCTCCAGATCCGCCTATAATACTACATGTTATTGGCATCAAATCACGATGTTATAAACAGCTACATAAGCTAAGGGATAATATCGTAATTAGTAATTTCGTGACTTTTGTTTTCGATCCCCGCCGCGGCTATTTCGTTCTGGCAGTCAGTGTTTTTATTACGTGAACGAATCGTATAGTTAAAGGTTTCCCGGTTAATTTCGCACTTATGCCATGTGAAGTCACTTAAAAATAAAGTTTAATTTCGTCCAAAAAATCCTTCAACTCAGTTCCTGAATTCGATTTCACAATTATTACGCCAATAAATTTTGTTCTAGGAGCAGTATTATTTATAAAAGAAGCATCCTAATTCGTCCCAATTACCATCAATTTCGTCTCAATTAGCGATTGTCGCTAGACAGAAAATCAAATTCGTTTTTGTCATCCAATTTAGCTCTTAAGTTATTCATATTGTCAATGCGCGTGGATGGAAGTTTTCATAAAAGGTTTGCGTTTTTTTTTTTGTAGTTTTGTTTCCCTGCTGCCCTTGTCAGGGGCGGATCGAGGAATTTTTCCAGGAGGGGGTTTTGCCACCAGGGAGGGGTTTTGCCCATCAGATTTTTATGTCTGCTTGTTTCGGACAGGCGGACACTCAAAAAATGCATTACATTATATTTGTTGGTGTCTGAGCAGGGGGGGGGGGGGGGGGGGGGGGGGGGAATCCGCGCCTGCTTGTGGTCCGGTTATGAATAATTCACAATTTTTTTTCCCGCAAAGAATTTGGTGAATTTTACGTTTTCCTTTCCCCTCACCCAGCATTTAACGGACAAAAACATGCATGGTTGCTTTTATAAAACAGACATAGCTCCTGATAGGTTTAATTTCAATGATTCTTTTAGTTTCCAACGTGTGAGAGAACGTACTCGTTTGAATGCAGTTCACTCGGGAAACAAGTCATTTGGAGGTGAAACAATCAATCTCGGTAACTTTATCTTCGATTCGGCCATGGTTGACTAATTTCTGTTCAAAATTAACAAAAATCTGAACGTTATAAGAGAGGACACAGCCTCGAGTTTTTGGAAATACTATTAACATTGGCCTTATCTTGACTAGTGATGACACGAATTACTCATTTCTGCAAAATACCACAAAAATGATAAATTCCCAAACAGGTGGCTAACTAACAAACAAAGACAGTTGAGATGATTGGAGACAACTGGATTTCCGGGATCAATGAGCAGTAATGAGCAGCCAAGGAGTAGGGCCTCGAGAGGACTGCGGCTTATTACGGGGAACTGAAACGAGATTATAAGATTTAATGATCTCACAGCAGACGGATGATAAATGACTCGGAGGCAAACAAGCTGTCTTCATTAAAGATGAGTTGTCTTGGAGAAGACCGTCTTCTAGGACTGCTTTAGGTATGATATGTCTCCTCCATAGCGTCCACAAGCTCGTCGAAGACCTTGGTGCAAAATTCAAACGTATAACTATATATTAAATATAAACAATTGAAACTGACTGGGTATACGAATTTATCTAATCTGAAATTGAGTATATAGGTGAAAACGTCACCCTTTGTGTGCTACCAAACTCTATACGCTAAAACCAGTGAACAATTTCTGTACGCTTTAGCAATGGACGTTTCAGATTATACCAGCTAATGTTTAGACTCAGTTACCCTGGCAGCGACGTCATACTTTAGTTGTCTATACTGACTGGTATTGGGAGAAGATGTGGACAATCTGGATTCGAACCCGAGCCTGAGATTTAACGCAACAGCGCTGTACCAGAGCTTTTCGGTCCAATATCGGTGTCTCTCCGAAGTGCGAATTTTATATCTGGGATTTCAATTTTTCGAATTCCGTTTTACAACTTTTAATGTCTGCATCTCATCTGATCAATATGAGTGACCATTTGTGAAATAAAGAATATCCAAAAAGGAGAATTTGGGGTAAAATTGAAAACTGAAATTGGAAACGGACAAATATAAAGTTGGTGGCTTCGCCATGTCTCACCAAGGCGAGCAACACCTCACAAAATACTGAGGAGAATTTGGGGTAAATTATTTTAGTTATGTCTCAGAAACTGAAAGTGAAAACAGACATTGGTATCAAAGCCACTGCCCCCTTTGTATTAACTGAACTTTCTGAGCTGGATTATTATAGCAAATTAATTTGAACCTCAAGGGTAAGAGCGAACGGTGAATCGGTACAAAGAGGTCATAACGCGCGCAGTCTCACGAGGCGGGGGATGAGGCTTGTATAGACAGCAAATCAATGTTCATTGGAAAAACAACTATCGATGTTCACGATTTGGAGCAAACAGTGTGGGCAGAGACGACGAAATCGTGATTCTAGGCTTCTATGGGATTGCTCAGTCGAGGTCGTTTGACTTTTTAAAAAAAAGGGTAAAAACAAAAAGACCTTCTGAAGATGTCCGTAACATTTTGTGCTTTTTAGTGCAGACTTCAACGTGAACGCCGCGCGCCTTTTCGCGCGCAAAATTTGAAGCGCGCGCGTCGCTTTCAGAAAATAGCAATTTGGAGGAATTTAGAGAGAATTTACGAAATGATAGTGAAACCTCGTGCGAATTCGCAAACAACGTTCATGGTTCAAAAAAATACCCTCTAAAATAAAGATGCCACACACGTCCACGGATCTTTGTATCAAACCAACTTCCATATTTCATATCTTCGTCTTCGCACCCCAACACCCATCGGACCATCCGATACTTAATACCGTCGATCGGGCTTAATTCTCCCAGGGATATTTCCCAAGCCCACGCTAAATCACCTGGCGTCCTCGGAGTACGGTACTTTGCGAAAGCGGTCAACCTTGACATTTAAATGCCAAATAATTCCTTAAGGTACGCTTTAATGGTGGTCATTAAATTGACACATAATATTATAAAATCAAAACTGTGAAGTTTCTAGTTTTAGACAACAGTGTTCTTTTCTCATTTACGATTTGAATAAAAAAAGATTTTTGTGTTTCGAGTTTTGGCGTCCGTAACCAGAACAATGTATATGATGTTGTTAGTATGACCACTGATCATATCTGATGGGTCGGACACAACAACAGCGGGCTACAGGCGAGATTGAAGCAACGTATCGGCCATATTTCTCAAGAAAAGACAATACTTTGCCTAGACTGCTTCCCGGTCCATACGATCGCTTGCATTCCACTTAACACATGTACTCTATGCAATGTATTGTCTTTCCTTGAGCAAGATGGCGGATGGTTGTTCTATTCTGAAAGTCGCTTACAGTCCATTGTATATAGTTTCATATATAAATTTATCGTTTGCAAAGTAAAATAAAGCAAGGTTCATATAATGAACAGTTAATACTACTTACAATCTGGTTGTGACATTGGTGTATTTCCATTGCGAAGAAAATTGATACATAAGAAATCTTTCTCTAATGGAATATAAACATAACCTTTATGAGACATCTTCAATATACCGTTAGTGCTCCTTGGGCGCATCTCAAGGCGTCAGCAATGCCCCTTGGGAGAACTCATCGTGACTTGGACTCTTGGAGTAACTTCACCCGTAACGAACCGGCTTCAATAAACCGCGACGGAGGGGCGACTAGGGAATATGGTCCGTTTAAGAAATCGGCTAAAATATGACTTGACCATTTCGTTACGTTAAAGGCACAGGCTCGTCAGGTATGCGCGCGCGCCAAATTCGTGCCACGAAATACGCAGCTCTATGCCTTTTCTATAGAGCTGCGTATTTCGTGGCACCAATTTGGCGCGCGCGCATTGCTGACGAGCTTGTGCCTTTAAAGGCTGATTTAATACAGGGTTGGCCCACAATCTAAATAAACGAGTTGACAGGGAAAATCTACTCAAGTGGGAAAATAAGTGGCAGCAACTATCCAATGAAATTGATTCTTTCCGAGACACATAAATACTGAAGATGAATTTATATATATATATATATATATATAAAATATATATATATATATATATGCGTGTGCGTACACATTTTGTACAAGGGCGCCCTCACGGGCAGTATGGCCAGGGAACCAGACTAAAGAAGGTGGCTTTGCGCAATTTCTTAAAAACAGTGACACACTTTGTCATTGTTTTTCATTGTTTTCTCAGAACGTGGATGAGGTACTGAGCTGACTTATACACAGGTTGGTTTTTATCATACACATCCTCAATCACACATGGAGATAACGCCGTTTGTAATAGTTTTCCAATCATGTAATCTATCTAATGTAGATGAGGTACTGAGCTGACTTACACACAGGTTGGTTTTTATCATACACATCCTCAATCACACATGGAAATAACGCCGTTTGTAACATTTTTCCAATAGTAACTGTTAGTCTGTAGTCTATTTATTTAACTAGCTGTATGTCGTATACAATATCCCACAAAAATCTACAATTTCTACCGTTTAATCCGATCTAAAAACGATAGGAAATGCTTTTCGGAGAAATACTGAGACGAACTTCACCGTGATAATTATCCCCACAATTTCCCTATAAGTTCAACAAACAATGTGGACACGTGAATGACAGTGATTACCGGAAAACCATTAGTGTTTCGACCTTAAGTAAACCTGTCGGTTTACAACGAATGATAATTTTAAAAAAAAACCAGACGTATGAAGTAATACGAAGATTCTTTGAATATTAGCCAGGCTCCCTATGACTAAACCATTAGCTGTGATTAATTAACGTCAGGTGCGCGGCGCCAGGCCCACGTTTGCCAACACGAACTATACGCACAGAAAACCTCAACCACAGAGCTGTTACCGACTCATATCAATACAGTCACAATTCGCTTTCTATATTACTTTTGGTCACAAATTAATGGGCTAAACTGCATGGTGGGGACAATTTAAAGGTAGAACAAATGATTGGTATCTCGAAAATCGAAAATGTTCACAGATTTACACACCTAACTTACACAATATAAACATGAGGATGGTAGAAAACCTCCCCTGAAATTGTTTTGTCCATAGTCTTTAAGAAATTAGTAAAACAATTAATGTTCGCCTCATGAGACGAAAATTCACTTCGCCCCAAAAGCCACTTCGCCCGAATAATGAATTCGTCAATGGCTCAACGCATGAGGGCACCCAGCCTGTTTCCTTGCAGCAGTGCAACTACTACAGGCAAAACAATGCTTTGCATAGACTGCTCCTCGGTCCATACGATCGATTGCAGTCCACTTAACTCTAGTGAAAGTAGTATTAACGAGTCTAAGCAAGGCATCGTCTTGTCTGGACCAAGATGGCGGACAATGGCTTCCATTCAGGAGGCGCTAACCGATCCATTGTATATAGGTCAGTGGTTTGGCTGTATTATTTTAGCCAATTAGGGAACAGCTTTCATTGTCAGACGTGTCCCTGTACTTTATGATATCATCACGACCCTCATTCTTCCTGGATAAAAACCGATCACAGTTCATCCCATTGATAATCAAGTCACGTTCATTGAGCTTTAATAATAAATTGCTAAAACATAGCAGGAACTGCCATATAATTTATATGTTAGCTTCCTTTACGCACGAGAGTGGAGGAAACGCACGCAATGACGAAAACAACAATTCGGAAGTTAATTGGACCTTTGCATCAAGGTTAAAAATAGACAAATTGTTATTGCGGGTCATGACGCGCCTTTTAATAATTCATTCTTAGTGACGATCTCTCCGGATTTCCCTGGCATTATTTAGGGATCGTCTGGCAATATCTAATCTCTTTGAGAAAAAGCGGCGTGGAGGGAATTTGGAGTGAAATGACGCACTGGAAATCACAAAAAATCACAAAAACACTTTCCACCCAGATAATAGATTGGCGCCAAGGGATGTAAAGCCGTTGGTCCAGTGTGTTAGGTAACGGTAACGCACTCTAAAGATCCCGGAGCATTCTTTCGTGAAGAGCAAGGGGAATCCCTGGTGTCTCTGGCCATTTCTAATTCTAATTCTAAATGGATATCCTCACACTTGCGAGTGACAGTGCAATGAGCACTATTGAGGAATCCTTGGTATGAATACGAAAAAGAAATATAATAATAATAATAATTAGCTCGGCAGTAGATGGCGCTCTTTCCGAGCAATGGTCCTCTGAAAATAGACTGGTTCCCGTCCACATATTCACATATAGGATAATATTTTCGCAATAAGCGATAGGATCGGAAACCAATCTACTATGAATAGTAACGAGCTTTCTTGCGTGTGTTGAGTCAACAATTCGCTCAAACCCACCGCCCTTACAGGGTGCTGGGATGGGCTGATGTCCTTCACAGATTTCTGTGAAGGAAATACGCCACGCAAAGGTCACAGCTACAGACGCGCGGAGCATTGTGGGTTGCTTACTGCCAGACGAAAAAAAAAATAAATACAAATGTAATATGTTAATGTTTGTATATCAATGCAAAAATCAAATTTACGAATGAAATGAGTTTACCGTGTGCGAATTCTGCCTTGCCTGCTGGAAAACATTGTTTTTACGTCCGTTTACAAGAATAAGACGTGACCTCGTGGTCACGTGTCATATAAAATTTGGCCAATGAGCGCGCAAATAGATCAACCTAAAGGTCAATATCACTCACTTCTAATGGAGTAAAGGACCGAACACTTTGGAAATCAGTAATCCCTTATAAGACAAGTCAAGTTGAGTTTATTCTGTATAATTTCAACTCGAAAAAGAAAGCACCGTTGTGCATGGCAATAGATGCTGTAGGGCGCCACCAATGGTTCAAAGTAGCACCCAGTTGATATAGACTGGTCCCCTGTCCATGTGCGCTACGCTGCTCTCGACGAAGGGGAAATAAATATGTGGACAGGGGAACCAGTCTAGTTTTAATACAGACGCGTGGCGACGGTGGAGTGTAAGCGCGCCCTCTTGTGTCAAGAGAAAACCCTCGACGTCTGTACAACATTACGAAATACAATATTGGTGTGCACTTAGTAACATATTTATTGCAAGTTTTTGCAACCATAAAGTTAGATATTGAAATTTAGAGGGATAGTTCTCAAAGAATGCTAACTAAGGCTGCATCCGAATTATTGGCTTTGGCTGTGGCTGTTGCGATGCTGTTTCCAAGGACTGTCATTGTCCGCCCGTAGCAACAACATCGCAACAGCCATAGCCACAGCCAAAGCCACAAATTCGGATGCAGCCTACGCTCGTATGGGTGCCGCCATTTTGATTTAACGCTATTGTCTTAACAACTTTTTAAAAATACTGGTTTAAAATTATGTGGTAACGTTTAAATTGTTTATAAAATAATACTTTCAGCAATAATGAGGATAAATCACTGTCCTAAATTTCTACAAAGGTCCGAAAACTCCGAAAAAAATAAAATAAACAACTGCGCGTCCACAGTGACTCGTGTTTGCACACTCACTTGCGTCATGCACTGTTGTATTTGTTTAGTTGCTGTACTTAATTACTTCATCAAAACAACGTGTTTGCAAATGGATGCTCGCAAACGACGCACTGAAATCCCACTGGATTAATAATTTGTTACTGATAAAAATTTCATTATTTTTAGTTTTCCTATAACTACAAGACACACTACGAATATTGTACGGCTTCTCAAAACACGGAATCAACAGATTTCGTATTTTTAGTTCTCAAAACTGACGTAAGGTCAAAGAGTAAACATTACTAATGACATTCCAATTTGATTGATTGACCATGCACGCTAATGCGCCTATCAATTGTTTCCCCCCCCCCCCGGGCTACCCCACCTAAAAGGTGGGGATTGTCACTTTTTGCGTGACAAAATCCCCACCCCTGGGGCAACATTTAGGTGACAAAAATCCCCACCCTCGGGTGCAAAACTTGCGCAAAAATGCACAAAAATGCACAGATAATGAGCCAAATGCCCCACCCTGGGGCATGAAAAATGTGACCAAACCCCCACCTAGGGGGTGGGGTAGCGCGGGGGCGGGGGGGGGGGGGGGGGGGGGGGGGAAACAATTGATAGGTGCATAATTTATACTACGCCATTCGGTGTTTGATCGCAATATTTGCATCTGATTCGGCAAGATATAGCCACGGGTTGAATTTAGTTTGAAATTCAAATGCGAGTTTCTTTGAAAAAAGAATTCAAATTAAGGATACGAGTTGTAACATGAAGCGTCTCAGAAGTTGTTTACAGCTGTAAGGGGTCGGGTACGAAGCTTCAAAACGGACATGCGTTTGAAATTTATGCGAAAAGGTGCTCGGGCCAGGCGACTAGATGTGGGGAATTCGCAGTTTGTTTAGCGCAAAAGTGTGAAATTGGCGCAATTCGAGATGACGGTAGATGTGCGCAGAATTTCGGAATAAGAGAGGCCTTATGCGTTATTGTGCACAGGTGCACTATATAGACAGCCGTGGGTTGCCATGGCAATTGGCTCTTAACATCATGGCCGTCGGAAAAAGTACCATTGGAAAAGCACAGGGACAAAGTTCAGTGATTTTAAGTTTAGAGCCAATTGCCTACGCAACTAACAAAAGATGACGTATTCACTTCGGCAGTCTATTGTCGCTGATATGCACACGATCACACGCGCCCGAATGCAACTTGGACGCGAACTCGAGAGGGTGACGTCAGGTCCCAACAGAGTTTTATATACTTGGCGGCGTGTTGGAGTCGGGAAACAAGGATTCAGTCTTAACGTCCACCATGCATCTGTTGCAGGGATGACGTCATCCACCCTTTCAAAAAGAGTTTAAATATGGCGCATGGTGCTGTAGCACGTATAGCCAGATTTGTTGCAAGGTTTATCATCAATTAAGATTAATTCACAGGAAGCACTTTTTAAAATTAAACCGTTCAAAATTTCTGAGCAAGTGTTTGCTGTCCTCTTAACATTATATTCGGTGATAAATAAAACAGTCGATTAGTTATTTCAGAGAATGACCGGTAACAGTGATTTATTTCTGGCTCAACTAGATTTTATTGGTTTCTTTTTATGTTATCCTAGGAATGTACATGTCTCATTTTTTTCTTTTAACTTTTTTATTATTGATAATATCAGTGTTATATTTTGTTTTAAAATTCATTTTTAGCATCCAGGGCCCTTAAGAAAAGCAGTTCTTTTTATAACTGAGAAGGCTACCCTGGTTAAATAAAACAGATAATAATAATGATCTATTGCCCTGGTTAATTATTTCACGGTTAATTAAAGACCATTCCGAATTAATGCCATGCATTGATAAGGGGTTTTACACATGCAGACAAGTCTAGTACCCAAAACATTTCCTATAGTTTTGTAAACCGCAAGCTATGGTATAATTACTAGATGTCGCCTTGTTTGCTAAAATCTCCGGGTGAACTGAAAGGTTGTCATACCTTATGATTTTATGTAATCGGAACAAACTATCCGGAGGAAAGGCCATTGTACGTCGTGTTTGAACTGGTCAATGGATTTAAATTTAACCTTCAGTAAACAAAGGGCAAAATCATAGCAAACAAAGAACACGACAGCTCTTCTTTAAAACGATTTCTTCACAGTAAAATTATATGAAGGAACAATTTGAAGGAATAATTACGAAAGCGAATGTACTCAAAAGAGTTTAGTAGACCACGGATAAGACGAGATAAACGCCCATGTTATAAGCGACCTTTTTAGGATTCGCTTACTTAATTGTTTTAATTATTGCGATTTGCATAATTTCCTCAGCTTCTAAACCATTTTCTGCTGTCTAAATGGTTGCACAAACAGGTGCATATGCAAAGACTATGACAAAGTGTCTTTCTTACTCAAGAATTCTTGACATGAAATAACCAATAATAGTTTCGTACATTTATCGCCACACCATCTCAATTCTGAAGATTCATTGCACTTCTTCTTCCTACGTATGATCCGCTACTGGTTGCTGAGATTAGCCGACTCAAGTCGTTGCCCTGTAGCCACCTGGGAGGTTCTTCAGCTCAGCCACGAAGTGCGAGAGAACAGGAAGAAATTCTCAGTTTTAGAGGTGGGAGGAAAACCCCATGCATGCACACGAACGCGTGGGAAAAACCAAAGGAATCAAGCAGGGACTGAGAACCTAATCCACATACTGACCCAGACGGGATTCGAAGCAGGGCCACATTGGTGGAAGGCGAGGAAAGTACCGCGACACCAACCCGATTCCCTTTTGTTGCACTGATTTATACTCATTACATAACAAGCATTTCCCCGATTCTCCGTCTCTGAAAGTTCAATATATTGTAATTCCTGCCTCGTTTCCCCCGTACAATTCTCAAAATTACTTCGCTCAAGTTTCTCCACTTCTATCTGCATAAAATATCCCTTTTCCGCGTGCCTGTCATCAACGCCACTTTGATTTCTTCAGCGACGCGCACATTCATTCCCGCTAATTTCTTTTCGCGCCAAATGTCGGCTTTTGCGCGCCAATTTGTCGTTTCTCTGTCCCCAGACACACATCATACAGTTTGGAGAGCTCAATCCCATAGATTAATTTTATTCAACACGTCTTGCTCATTTTCTGGACACTTCCTCCTTGCCCGGTCCCTCTTCACCTTCCAAGTTGACTTAGAAGACGTATAGCATTACTTCCTGGGAATCGTGGAAAGCCATTTTTAATAAGCTAACCCTTGTTGATTCCTTAGCCATATGGACAATGTCCGAATTCAGTCGGCGTTAATATCGTTAATAAAGTGCGAACACGTACACAACACAAACTACACGACAAATGTACAGATATAGAATTTTCATTAGAGTAGATAATTATCATCGAACTGCATTTTAGTGTTTTTTTTTAACAGGGGGGTGGGGAGGGGAGAGGGTGCGTGGGGGCGCACGTCCGCCCCATTTCCTCAAAAGAAAAATCCGTTTGTTTTGAAATTATCGATAACTTTCGCAACAGTTGGGGTATCTCCCTCATGTGACATCACACTTTTGCCTGCTTAAAGTGGTTAAATATTGCCCGAGATCGTCTGGAATCAAAACATTTTTGGCCCCCTTAAGCCGGCCCCGGACCCCACGCCGTCAGGGCTTCGCGCTACGCGCCCGCCCTTTGATTGTCTTTACCATTTCATGCTTAAACATTTAACGCCCCCACCCCCGTTTGAAAAATCCTGGATTCGCCCCTGTACAATTTCTTCAAAGCATGGACAAATTTTGTCATTGTTTTCTCGGAGATGAGGTACTGAGCTGACTTATACACAGGTTGGTTTTTATCATACACATCCTCAATCACACATGGAGATAACGCCGTTTGTAACAGTTTTCCAATCCTGTAATCTAACGTAGATGAGGTACTGAGCTGACTTATATACGCAGGTTGATTTTTATCATACACATCCTCAATCACACATGAAGATAACGCCGTTTGTAACAATTTTCCAATCGTGTAATCTTTAAGACTCGGAACGTACTCAACAAGCAAAATGAATAGATCATTTCGGCAGGTCTAAGATCTTCTCGACGTCTCCTCCCCATGCCAAGGAACTGTCATCTTTTTCTCTCTCCAAGGAACCATCCAATTAAAAAACATCAAATCCCAAGATGTTTTCATCCTCAAAACACATCTAGAGCAATCAACTAGTAAAATAGAAGAAATGTCTTTCAAAACCAGGACTGGCATTCAAAGCGACACGGCGCATTCACCCGGTTAAGACGGATGGATCTAGGACGCAATTACACGAACAGAAGACATGCATGTCTCGATTACAATTGGATTTATGATTCCTTCGCTTCCTTGAAGACAGATTGAATCAAACATCCAAGAAAAAAAAGAAGACAAAGTCTGGTTGAATGAATAACTAACAATTACAAATCCATGTGGAGCCCAAATCTTTTAGCAAAGACATCATCTCTATGATTGGCATAATGGAACGAACTTAATTAAATTCTGAAAAATGTCCGTGCGCCAATTAATATTTGTTTTCACATTATCATCCCTACGACTGCATCATTCACTTTTATGAAACGAAGATGATTTTGTTAAAGACATCGTATTATTTGCAGATGATACTTTTTACAAATTCATGAACAACGACATTACTTATATAAAGAAGAATGTTGATAAACTAGCCTGTAGAAATTTAGCTGCATAGTTTCAACTACGTTTCAGAAAACCTTTAAAATTTGTGCAGTTTCCTTTTTAAAAAACACCTTCTCAATATCTCTCATGATTTTGACATGAGATTAGTTATTCCAGATGTATATATAATTGCTTCAGGCTGTAGGTTTTGTATCATAACGGCGTAATCCACCGTGTTATGACTTCGTGTCTTATATTACTCCGCCTACACGCAAATCTCATCTTCTGGTCATTATTCTTTCTTTTGAATAGAACAAAAATCATCTTTCATTCCCTTACATGTCTAAAAGTGGTCTTGTTATTTGTATCACAAAAACTACATTTATTGGACAAAAAAGCTATATAGACGTCAGGAGATTTCCGCTTCCCGGAAAGTTGTGCATTGGTTCGGGCACAATATGTCAAATTCCGAAATATCCCTAGATAACGAAGGTATAAATATACGGTACAGTTTACTTCTTCGGCGAGCAAAAATAACCTTTTCTTGAACATTTTCTACGCCACTATGGCGCCTAAAAGCCACAGAGGCAATGTTCCCAAGTTGAAGATCTAAGATATGATGACGTCACATTTTGTCACACGAATCGAGAGAGTTTGTACGGATGCATGCAAAGGAAAAGTACAAAAGACACCAGACCACAGTCTATCGCCGTTACTATAAATTACAAAGTCAATTACTACATTTTACGAGATTTAAGGGTGTAGTTTTATTGAGAGATGCCAGTCTTCTACGCCAGTCGTTGACTTGAACCATTTTCTGGAAGGTTTTATTTTATTACAGATTTTTCCCCGGTAAATGTTCCTTTTCAAAGTTCGTTCAGACTTTGAACTTCCTGAAGCATTCTAAGAATTTCCGCGGTTATCAACGTCCACACATCAGTCAATATTACTAAAGTCATCTTATCACCTTTTCTTAATCACAGTTTTATTTTAGAACATTTAGTCCGAAAACTAGGTCAAATAATCCTACTATTGCTCTCGGAATCATAAAATGTGATGAACGATCTAATAAAAATATTCCTTATTTAACACTTGAGAATGGCGCGCTACAAGTTGTATCTTCCGGCGCCATTTTCCCACCAAAATGTCACACTACAGTATAAGGTTACTTGTACATTACATCAATGCGAAACAAAATTCGTTCGTCACCAATTCTTTCTAATATAACATGATAATGCCACAGACAGTGTAAATTTGGTTAGGAAAGATGATTTAAGCAATGAGAAAATATCAAGTTTTCCTTTGAAAACACTGGATTTTTATGTCATGCTCCATAGACTTAGTGCATGGAGTCCCAACTGGCGAGGGTGTATGGAAGTTTTAAAAAAACTCTAAAGGTATACGTGAAATAACACTATGACATGCCTCAAGCATTCATATTGGTATTTTGTTTTTATTTTTGAATTGAGGACAAGCTTTAAAATATACCAAAAAGACGCTCCTTTGTGAAATTGAGGAAACATTGGAGAGATTTCGACATTTCTTGGAAAACTTCTCGTAGCAATTTGATTACTTTTAATGGGTCACGTGGTAGATCACGTGCATCTCGTTATAGAGGGCATTGCTCCTATGTGGTACCACGTAGCCATGCCTTGGGAACTCGATGTTGTATGTATAAGTACATTCGCAAAAACAAATTGTCTTCCATTTGCGTTTGTCCTCGTTGTAATGAGGTTAGCGCTGGCACAGTACATCACTTGAAGATAATCTCAAATTACTGAGGCAACACGGCATTGCCTCCTCGAAACACCGGAAGAAGTGACGCGTCTTGAAGTGGGCCTTGGGGGGCCTGGGAGTCCCACGAGAGTCCCACGAGGCGTGTAGGTGTGACTCGCTCGTAGCCGGCACGTGGGGACTTGTTAAAAGCTTGATAATGGCGTCCTATGATTTGCTAATGTGGTACGATGTACCATATTACCAATGCCGATAGTTAACGGTTCAAGTTAAAAAGAAACGCAAATTATAGTCTAAAACCGAAATGAGGAGGCTGATAGAGCAACATTTATCGGTCAGTAACATGTATGACCACCTCCTGTGGCAAGGCTGACTGCATCAGCCTCTGTAAGAGCTACTGAGGCAGGGTGCGCCACTCTGCCTGTAGTGCCTCCCTAAGATTCTGCACTTTTAGGGCTGTTTGGGAGACACGCGGTTCCAGAGATCAGCTCATCTCAGGCAGGTTTAATCAGGTTGAACTCCCAACAAAGTGGGATTTCTGGGAGCCCTTAACTGTAGGATTCTCTCAGAAACAGGAAATGTCGCATTTCATTGCTTAAGGAATCACTTTGTTCAAACAGGTCCTCCTAGACCTGCATGAAATCACTGAAGCGGAACAGTCTTGAAAGCGATTCCAAAGTGGTTGGTCAATCAGTGCCTTGTTATTCACAAATGCACTGTATTCGACAAACTTCTGTTCTGATCAAGAATTTATTTATTTATTGTTTTTCATTTATTGGGTATATTTTATGGTTTATTGGTTTTATCGTCAGCGAGAAAAATTTATTAATCACGATTTAATATAGTATTTGTGAATATATCATCATTTTTCGCGAACTGTTACTAATAAATCCGGAAACTCGGCATCCGGAATCCGCAAATTTTAATGCTGTAAATTTACGCCATAACTTCCCGCAAAAACCCTTCTCTGCCTGGCTGGCAGGAATATCCTGTAAACAAAATACAATCTTATTTAGTCTAAAAGTTGGTTGACACAACAACAAGCTGCATTTACGAAATGAATCAAAGGTATTTTTCGGAAGCTATGATTCACTACTGAACATTGACCCGGAAGAAAACAACGTATCGTTTATCGATGAATTATTGTTTACATGATCGGAATTTGAACACTTGACCCCGAACCACGCGCAAGTCAAACAAATATGTTTTATTTATAAAGTACACGTCAGAATTATGGTACGTGAACACCGTGTAAAGCTAAATTTGGCCAAAATATACATGTAATTTATAGGAATTTGGGGTAATTAACATTCTAACTTATTTACGAATTTGTGTTTGACTCATCTGCGTGCAATGGCCGCAAATATAACGAAATGATATCACTGATGCACGTGAAACTATTTGCATATATTTGCATATTTATTTGCCCAATGCTCATTTCCATATATGAGTCTGTGCGCGAGTACAAGATAAAATCATATGATTATTCACAAACGACGGACATGTCAGTGGTAATTACGAAATGCGGCCGCTGCTTTCTCAAACAACATATTCCAAATGCAGTAAAAAGTCACGGTATGACGTCACCCATCGCAAGCTATAAAAGAAGTTGGCTGACTTCCCGAACAGCGAGTATTCTGTATGAACGCCGCGCAGGAGTAAGATTTGACAGACGATAAACGGACTACTAAAGGTTTTGGCGAGAACTTTCTTGGACATTCCGCCCTGACGAGGTAAGAACGACTTAATATCGTCTATTATTAACGTTTTGTTAATGTTTTGGGATGGTATAGTAATATCGAAACATTTTTAATCAAACATGGGTAATAAGAGCATTGTTAATACAACTTACAACAACAAAAAATTAGCTGCTACATGTTATCGTTAAAAAGGTAATCTGCAAAGTTTCAATGACCTCTTTTGATCAGAATTGACTATATTTTAAATTATATGAATGACTTTGGTGAATGTCTAAGATGTGGTGGCTTTAATGGCAAAAAATCGACAATTTGTTTATTTCATATGATTTTTCTCTTACCCCACGTTTGGTTTGTTACATTTTCATGGTGATTAGGCACCATTATTATTGCGTTTGTTACTTTGGTCGGTTGCGCTAGCTCCCATGCAACACCGGTTGGTATAGGGAGAACATGAGGGAGTATACCAATGTGCCTCATAGCTCAGCTGGTAGAGCATCTGCCCGGTGTGTCAGAGGTCTTGGGGAAAACCCGAGGGAGTATACCATTATGCCTCATAGCTCAGCTGGTAGAGCATCTGCCCGGTGTGTCAGAGGTCTTGGGAAAAACCTGAGGGAGTATACCACTATGCCTCATAGCTCAGCTGGTAGAGCATCTGCCTGGTGTGTCAGAGGTCTTGGGGAGAAACCTGAGGGAGTATACCACTATGCCTCATAGCTCAGCTGGTAGAGCATCTGCCCGGAGTGTCACGATTTTTCTCTCGTCCCATAATTGGTTATTCCTTTCTTTCCCCGTCGTGATTAGGAACCATACCAAATATCGCGTTCGTTATTAACGTTATGTAAAAAAAATACAAATGTGAAAGTTGATCGTTTAACAACGTCCGTTTTTTCATGATTCATATGTCCATAAAAACTCACTGCCCTTCTCAACAAGGGAGATTACGCTCCCGTCCATCGCCTGCTTTTACCAATCTCTCTGTATTAGAATAATCAATTTGGTTTACAAATTAGGTTCTCAAGATGACACTTAAGAAGATAATTACCCAGTCCTTCCGACTAGCTTCCTGTTTCCCAATTGTTTAGACTACGTAAAAACAAAACCTCTTAAAGCAAATGATGTTTATCTTTAAGGCGGCCGGAGTCCATGGACAACGCACCATATGGTAATAACACTATACATGTTGATGTCCAAGTATGCTGATTACTAATTATTCAGCCCTTTACCTATTTCTCATTATTTGAATGATTCATTGCCATATCTGTATAATATAACACCTTGTGGTATCGTATGATGTCTAATTTTACGCATGGATACCACCCCCATAAGTACCAAAAGCGACGCCAATTGCGTTTACTTAACACATTGGTTAAGGCAATAGCTTTCATTGGGTTGGGCAACTCGTACCCCGTTGAAATGGTGTGGCCGATGATCGCGCCAAAAAAGGCTACGAAACACTTAACCTTTAATTCTTCCCATTTTATTGTCTTGTATAATCTCCTAAAACCGCATCTGCTTCAAGCTTCAATTGGGATATTTTACATCCGTCATGCACGATCATATCACACCGCCCACAACATGTGTATGATAAAAACCAACCTGTGTATAAGTCAGCTCAGTACTTCGTCTACGTTCCGAGAAAACAATGAAAACTGTGTCAATGCTTTCAAGAAATTGTGCAAAGCCACTTTCTATTTAGGCTGGTACCCTGGCTACACTGCACAGAAAATTGAGCTATAATACCACGATAGTCAGGGGCCTAGATTGGATCACAAGAGGGCGCCCTTGTAAAAGAAATGGGTGTGCACACTTATTTATATAAATTAATCTTCAATTATTGTTTACATAAGGTATATCATCTCGGGCAGAACCACTGCATTGGACAGTTGAAACCGCTTCTATCTTATATTCAAGTAACCCCCCCCCCCCCCCCCCCCGTTGAAATGGTTGTTGATTTCACGATCTCGCCTTTAAACTCTTTCGGGGCAAGAACATTGTAGTGTTTTTTTTAAATGACCAAATAGTTCTGTTATATTCGAAAAAAAATGTCTTTCGATTAACTCTAACACTTCTAATTCTCCAAAATCAATATGATTTCTCCAAAATCAATATGATTTTGCATACATTCTGGGGAGTTAGAGTTAATGCAGTTTCTTTAGATTAAAGCAGCGCAAATTTACAACCACAAATTATTCATTGGTTTTCGATAGGGATTAATTCATCCAGCTATTTGGGAATAGATGATGGCTCTGTTGTTTTAAAATAACGGCAAATAAATAGTTCGTTTCTGTTCCCAAGACGCCACGGTATCTCTTCATTTACTTGACTTTCAAATAAATTTACAGATACTAGGTAAATACCAATTAAAATGGAGATAGCGGGTGACTTTCTCGTGGGCTCTGTTTTGCAGCTGGGGTGCTATCGAATATTTGGACCGCGGGGAAATTACATATAATAACTAACAGGAATTGACAAGTTCCCTTGGGCCAATTTCATGAAGCTGTTTAGCAGAAAAAAATTGCTTAATCCAAAATTTGTTAGCTTTATAAAAATGGGGTAATAATCAAAATTGTATGTCAACTAAGCAGCTTTATGTTTATGCTAAACAGCTTTATGAAATTGGTCCCTGATCTCATACGAAAAAAGTAAAGTGGTTTGTCATAATGTTCGCTCAAACAACGCCCTCTCTCGGCAAAGAAAAAAAATTAAAATGGATACTTTCTTTCGATGTCAAACCAAAACGAACACATGCAGTGTCTTGTTTAATAGTACATCGATCCTGCAAAAAGTTGAACCTAAAATTTACAATTTTAAAATTAACACTGGCAGGCTCGTTTCAGATGCTGAGCCATTGTATTACGTCACGCGTCTTTACATTTGAACATTTTATCACAAAAGAATGAGACCATCGTATTCGAACAACAGACTATCTCAGAAGCCCTTTAATACTGCGCAACGCAACGGTCCACTTTTTTGCACAAAAGCGGTCACAACAAAATTGACTGCGGTGCTCTTTGTTTTCTATGACAGCAAGAATTACCGCCAAGTGTTCGCCGTCTTTGGGCGGTACCATGGCTAATGGTAAAGTGGGCAATAAAATGCGATCTTTACGATATAAGTGCATGTTGAAATTGATTTCTTAAATTCTAGTTTATGATCCGACAAATGTCAGTATATATATATGTTGGTTGAATTTGAGATGGTAAGGCAATTTCATCTTTCCTTGCGATTTTTCTCTCATCCCAAGTTTGGTTGTTTCATTTCAATGGTGATCAGGCACCATACCAGATGTTGCGTTCGTTATCTTTCCTTATCGCTAATGCGTAACTTAGAAATTTTAGGTTAGCCGTTATCAAAATATAACAAGCTAAACATTTTTAGTAATTACTTTTCTTAAATGGCGTTACTTATTCGCGCTAAATAATTAACAGGGAAATAATCAATATGTCAACCCAACCGCTCAGACAAAAGTTTACAAATGTTTAAACCATCCATTTTTCTCTGTGGTTATCTACAGGTTGTTTCTGAATTAGCATCATGGTATATACAAGTGTAACCAAACTAGCCTGCCTTATCGTCATAGTCACGTGTCTTGTCCACTGCGCACGCTCAGTCCCCGCCCACAGTCTACGGGAGCGGAGGGAGACAGACAACACGCAAGAATTCGAAGCTGCAAATACTGGTAAGCTACTCTAATTAGACTCTTTTAAAGCCGCCCTCCACTCTGATTTTGGCTACGAATTTCCTACGATTATGTAAAATTTGTTGACATTACCGAGTCTATAGACTACTAATTTGAAAACGTCACCATTTTTGTGTTGCGAATGTTACTGGGTCTACACTAAAACCACCAGTGAACCCTTTCTCTGCGCTTTAGGTTTTGACGTCATCCTAAGAAGAACACAAAACGGCCTGTGCAGTATTGAATGGAAAATACACGGAGTGAATGTTCACCATGCCTGTTTTGTCCTTGTAATTCAAAATACAAACGTGAAAAACACTACTATTAATAATCTACTATTACCTTTTTTGTGAAAAAACGGTGAAATTGTGGCTCACAATAAAGCTCTTTTGAAGTAAATACTGGAGCATTGCGACCGGTGGTTTTATCACGGAACGAACGGTACACACAGTGCGTGTTTAACTGTCCCTGCGGGCCATAGTTCCCACGTGTTCGAAATTGGCACAGCACAGAATGCACATCGGCCGGTACAAGTTAGAACGAGCGGCTCATAGTAATAAACAAGAAAATCTTTCTGCTATTTTTTTCCCATGGTGTCTACGTCTGGAAAGCATACAACCACACAACTACTAGGCACATCTCTGGTATTTTGCACGAGAACAATTCTTCAAAAAACACTATTGAACAGAGACGGTTTTCAGAGTGGTTTTTCGTGTAGAATGGAACTGTCGACCGTGTTTACTCGTGTTTCAGAAATCGCGAAAATTTCATTTTTGAAAACCGCACTTTTGCTTGCGATTTATCTACTTAAAACGGACAATTTGAAATAAACAGCGGTATAAGTCGGCTGGAGGGATATGTGGACTATCGAAAAAGGTGCAAATGCTGGATTTTTCGTCAAGGGGGATTCTAGCTCATAATTGCAATAATACAGTTTAAATGAATTCATTGCCATTTACTTTCCAAGAAGTGCAACCTTCAAGTATCTTCCATCCGGCCTTAGGCTGTATATTATTCAAGGATTAATAGCCTTGTAAGTCAATTTGGCCCTCATACATATTCATATAGTTATGCACGCAACATGAATATTCCTAGCAAGATTAAAGGTATCAGATGACTATTGTATGATGTTTCGCCGCCTTTGAATGTCCCGCAGCATTGTAGCGGGACGAGATTTGCCTATCATCGCTTGATTAGAAAGTCAATCTAGCCTAAAGCCGAGGGGAAATAAGACTTTCCGTACTAGTGATTTTTGAAGAAAATGCCACAAATACATACAACATGATACTTTTCCCATCCAATTTGTTTATCATCGCTAGAAAATCTAATTGTTAACACATGATTTTCCGATGCACTTTCATTCCATGCATGACAACGTTGCAAACATGTTCTGCGTGGTTACATTCTTGAAACAGAGCATATAGGCCTATACGTTACTGAAAAATCTGTTTTTGATTTTGGCTAGGTTTTGGATATCGAACTTGAGCAGTTATGACTTGCAAATTGGGAATTGTATTGAGAGAACTGTAAAGTAACGGAAGACGCCCAAAAACACCTTTCCCCAAGCCATGCTATCGCTTGAATTACGTCTTAAACCACCTGAGACTATCTATGATATATCTAACATAAAAGCAATGATATCAATCGGAGCTGATCAATTTTCATTCTCAATAAATTGACATCTTGTCTTAACGCCAGGCAATATTGGCTAATTTGTAAAACTGTCACCCTAGATATGGTGGGTTTCCCGGGTGGATATTGTTCATGCTCGCGCCGTAAGACCCATGGATGTACAGTATTAAAGAGTTTTCTATATAAAGTATCGTAAGTGGGATAAACAGTGTCCCAATTTAAAGAGAAAAACTAAACTTTTGTTCTCTTTCCCAGGGCGCACGAAACGGGGAGTGGAGCTGAAGATGCCATGGGTATTGGAATCTCTAACGCAGCAATCACAGAATCGGCGACGAAGCGACTTACTAAAGAGCATTCTTGAGAACAAGGACACGTTTGACAAGATCGGCCGGAAGTGAAGGGGCATTATGCATGGGAACTCGGGTGACCTTCCGGGTGCTACATCGATTATTCACGTATGAGGAACTGAACCATATATAGATATTAATACGCATGCAGATTTTCATCCATTGCTTTGCAGTACAAGAGGAACTATGGGAGGTCTTTATTATGGCGGGCGCCATGTTGTGTTGAACATCCGTGAACGAATGTAATCAAAATCAGCTTTAAATTATGTGTGAACATTCAAAGCATTGTAAACTAACGTTGTGTACAGATAACCGACTTCATAACTGATATGTCTGCCTATTTTGGCACCGATCTATTTATTTTCATTCGAGCTTACATTGTTTAAAGTGCAATGCTTATACCTAATATTCGCTATGCCAAGACTAGTTTTTGTTGTTGTAAAATATGTAAATGTTATAAATACATTCTCTGTCTTTCACGTTATTTTAACTCTAACCAATTGCACCATTTAAGTAGGATATGATTAATTTGTCGTGTTATGTAATTTATTCTAACGAGCGACCACGTCTACTTTGATTGGGGTCACTGTGCTTAGTGAGCTATACACATGACAACGGACCGATAAGCGAGACTGAGTGAAGCAATCATCTACCATTTTCAGTCTAAGCATAAAGCACTGTCTTACCCGACGCTATATACAGCTGCTGTTGTACAGACGGCCGTCCATTGAACAGAGATCAGTGTCAGTATCAGACGGCTGTTTAATGCAAAGAAGGAACATTTTTACTATTCATACAACGCCCGCCCTCTTGTGAATGAATCGAGGAAATTCGATTCCCACTCGTCCCTTTTCCCCACAGCACTCAAGATTTAAAGGACCGATCGGATTTTTTAAAGCAAGCAGACGTGCATTTTAAGGGCTGCATATCTTCAAGTTTTTTGGGGTCTTTTTTTCTTCGGGCGAGTAGGTTTGTTTGCACTGCATTAGTCCACTCTTAGATAACTCGTTTTTGTGATCTATTCCTACTACGCCAAACTAACAAAAACAGTCATCCAACGTGGATACAACGAGAATGGCCTTACTCTATAACATCTATTACCGAGTTTATTTTTCTAAGTTTTCGCCCACTTTTTCTCTACGCAGAGGTTTGATGCTGCATGCATGCACAATGAATGTGGATGTTGGTCGAATTAAGTAACTTTTAAAGTATGGTCTTAGTAGATTTCCAAATTAAATATTTTTCGCATTGTATTCGAATTCAGATGAACGTTCGACGTCTCGTGCAATACATCCAAGTTTTAGAATAGGTAATTCCAAAAATTAAGGGTCCAAAGGTGCGACATGCTTTTAAATATTTTCAAGTGTGTTTAGTGATTTATTTTTATTTCCATAAATGCCACTTAAATTTAACGTTTGTGTGTGGATAAGGCACCAAGGTTAATGCAAACTCATTAACCAATTTTCATTGGCGTAGGTAACCCAGGACACCAAATTCCTATTCAATATCATGGAACAAATTATGAGCCTTTATGGTCTTTTGGTTTAAATATTTGTCAGTAATCACAGAACAAAATATTCAAGAAATGTGTACTCGGCCACAGTCTATTACTGAGAATTTATGATCACGAGTGGCGGTATTTGAGGCACAGGGTGTCGTACAAACGTTTAGGCCCTAATTTTGGGAATTACCCAAATACAAAACTATTTTGACGTTTTTGGTGTGAGCCTAATTGTTATTCTGGTATTTTTTTAGTTTGCAATTCGTATTAAACGCAATTAACTTCGAATTTTGATGATCTACAACGGAAAATAGTTTCTCATCAAATTATTTGGTAAGATTTTAGTACACCATCACCATGTGGACTATGGGGATGAATTGCGTATTATATCGTTTATTGTGCATGGCTTTAGACCAAGTGTACAAAACATAATCTTTGATTTTCCCACTCCTAAATTTGGTTTTTTTTTTATCAAATGTGCAATTACTGATACTTGATACTTGAAAATTAGTAATGGTCAACGTCTCAATTTACACCCTAAATATTTATGAATATTCACATAAATATTCGCGGTCTTTGATGTCCCTTCAGGACCACCGTAGATACGCCATATTGATTGTACGGGAACATTACCATTACAATATACGAAGATGGCGCCTGTGAACGTGATCAATTCGTCCGAAAATTGCATTACTCACCATGTTTGTGACGAGTGGCCTGTGAACACTCTGGTTCAAGGGGTGAATGAGTGATCATCTTGCCTGCTTGTTTTTCCACACCTTTCCAAAACTTGTTTTAAAATGACGGCCATCAGAAACGTAGAATATCAGGTACCACAGCAGTGGTTAGTCACGAAATACAACTGTACTATGTCGGCGTGACAGAAACAGTAGTTCTAACGGAATTTTTTTTATACCCAGCACGGCATAGGGCCCAAGGACCCCCCTGAACGCCCCCATGATTCAACACACTCTTCCTTTTGTTAACGCACCAACCTCGATCTCGCGCCCCCACTCCCCAAAAATGAAAGGAATTTCTTTGGAATTCCTTGGATGTTTGAAACACTGGTAAACAATGGTAGGGGGAAATGGTAGAGGGGCAGTATATCCAGCACGATATGTGGCAAAGGGACTCTCCCCCTAACGTCCCTATTCCTCAACACACTCTTCCCTTTTGTTAACGCACCAATCCCCCTAAAAACTGAAAGGAATTCCTTTGAAATTCCTTGGATGTTTGAGACACAATGGAAGGGGGATACCCTCTGCCACACATCGTGCTGCATATGAGGGGAGGGGGAAAACAATTATTGATAGGCGCATTATATAAACGTGACCTCTGAAACTCCAAAACGTACCTTTGTTGGTAAATTGGAGCCAAATGACACATTTTGGAGAACTATAGTCTTGTCTAAAACATCATATTCTATTTTTTTTATCGCCTTGTCAAATTTTACATCAGTTTAAATCTTGCATCGCCCAATCTCGTGCTGATTACCTCTAACGTCAAACGATAACTTACATTTAAAAAACATTCGGCCCAAGTCACGTCTGCGCGGTTGTTTGAGGAGCCAATCTTCGCGGCAAGTGCAGCCCATGAGATGTCCCGACCCGTCAAGTGCCGTTCCCGTGGGGTCATAGCTGCTTTCTCGTACATCGTATTGGCCACTCGTTTGATGCCCAGGAGACATTGGACAAAATGGTTCGCAATTCCGCTCATTTCTGCCTAGAATCTTGATCGAGGATGTTGGCGCGAAATCGTAAACGAGTCCCGCCTTATCCTTTGTGTGGTGCTTTCAGGAAAATTACTGCTTCTTGTGCAATTCATTTTACAGACCAATTCCGGTTGCAAAATATTAAAAGCATGGGTGTTATTGTATTGTTTATGGTACTTTTGGCACCTAAGCACCTAGACTCAGAAAACATAAAATGAGGTATCTATCCTGTCAAAAGCCATGCACACATATATAAAGAGACAGACATAATTCGAAAGACAACACTGTATACTTGGTTTTATTTGTGATTATTGCATATAAATATTCCCCACCGATTCATTAGAAAAATAAATTCAAAGTTACTGGACATTATAGATTCACAATATTATACATCATACAAGTTAGGAGACGGTGAATCAATCTACACCAGGGTTGTAGTTGAGTCTATCACAAGTCCACAGCCAATAAAATCACAAGTCCGTGACAAGTCCATCACAAGTCCAGTAATAAGAAGCAAAGATGAACACGCACAAAAGAATGCCTTTGTTGGAGTTCATTTGGAATGCATAATTCCGAGATTGCCCAATTAACCCCGCCCCCTTGGATATTGTTGCTATACCTTGCACGCTATCGTCAAAATGGCTACACACACTGCACAAACCAATGGGACTTTCAACAGAAAGCACAGATTCATTGGAGAAAACTCAAAGGTATTCATGTTTCAGGGTCGACAGTTACCGTAGCACGCACTTAGTAAAAGGCCAGCGATACAGAGATGTCATATTCATAACAATTCGCTTTCTTACCTTTGAACAGTTAATCGCCCGGCCTAGAAACCAAATATTCACCCGGAACGCCGCACACAACGTATCGGCAGAAAATTGCGTGATGATGTTGCTGTGAGGCAATGCACTTTGACCTATGTGGGCGCTGTCTGCTAGCTCTGTTGTGATTGATCGGCGATTGGCAGGTCGGAACTATGCATAGCTCGTGACTTGAATTAATACCCAGGGACTTGTGAAGGCTTTTGAGGACTTGTGATTTGCTCGACGACAACCCTGATCTACACTTCGTCGACATTTCTTGCAATTTCTTCGTCAGAATTACCAACTTACAACATCCGATTCACTCATTCAGTCCTTTCATGATAATTCAATTTTAAAAGCCACTAAAAGAATATTTCTTTATCAATTTAATCTATACAAGGTAACTATTTCTTCCAGTTACAGACATGAAAACTAACTGTTAAGCCCATTTTGAAGTGTCATTACACATATTTTAGTTTTATTAATTTCCATATTCATTCAAGTTGTGATGTTAATATACTTGCCTTCAAACTTAAATACCGTCGGTCCAGAAGCAAAAAAGAGATCATTTATATCAGTGCAGACAAAATCATTATTCCGTACTGTTCAAACAAATAAGGGGAATGTCTTAGCATAAACGGTCATTTGAATCACACTATATTGCAATACAGAACATGCATCAAATAATTTTACAATTTTATAATTTTCTGAAATTACAAAAGAAGGACAATCTCACAGGTAAACGTGCAGAACAAAAAACAACTGGAAACTTTTTTCCACTGGCAATTAAAAAGTCACATCACGTTTGAAAACACCGTCCTCTATCGACGTATCGGTACCAATCGGAGGGGGTAGTTGGGCGCCCTCAAGAGTTTCATTCTACTTTCTCAAATCAGAGCAAAGTGTGTGCTCACTTGTCAAATTTTAAAATAAAGACATTTTTATGTATTTTGCATGATTGGGCACTGTATGGTATTCTTTCACAGCGTGCATATTTCTAAGAATCTTGCAAGAAATTGCTGCTTACGTGTACATGTAATTACAAAATTAAGTCCAAGTAGCGGACATTTTCAAGAACATGTGAAAGACATATTGATTATTCAATGTTTGGTGTCGCGATTTTAGACAACGACTGTTTTGTGACACATAAGTTGTGCATATTGAACGAACACCCTTGAACCTTCAAACTCTCCAAACTGACACTCAATGCATAGTTCCGAGATTGCCCAGTTAACCCCGCCCCTTAGATATTGATGCTATGTGCTCACAAGCCATCGCAAAAAAATGGCGACACAACGTACAAAGCAACGGGACTCGGCATAGAAAGCACAGATTCATTGGAGAAAACTCAAAGATATTTATGTTTTAGGGTCGACAGTTACCGTAGCACACACTGAGCGAAGGGCTAGTAATCCAGGGATGACATATATTCATAAAAATGCGCTTTCCTACCTTTGAACAGCGAATCGCCCGACATTAAAACCAAAATTCACCCGGTCACTGGCGCATACAACATACCAACTGTATGGGCAGAAAATCGCGTTATTGTGTAATGATTGCATCACTTTGACCTATGTGGGCGCCGTCTGCTAGCTCTGTTGTGATTGGTCGGCGGGTTCGGCTTGATTGACAGGTCGGAACTATGCATTTGCGAGTTTTAGCAGTATAAAAAATTCCGTTTCATAGAATTTTTCTATAATCATCCACATGACCTTAACTGTTTTCTGTGTGTGTAATTATACAGAAAGTCAAAACATGATTTTGGACGTCGTAACACATAGGCTATCTCTAGGATTTGAAAATGTTTCAGAAATGTCGACTCGAATCTATTTCATTCGACTCCCCTCTGGTGTGACGTCATATGCATAACGTCTATAATAATAATATGCAACACTGAAGGAAAATGGACGCAAGAAAAAGTATAAGGAACGACTATTGAAACAGACTATCAACTGAGAACAGTATCTATTTCTGTTTGTTCTCTCGTGTTTACCGGTTCGTCATCATGCGCCATTTTGAAGTTGCTAATTACCGCAATCCCATTGGATACGCCGTTTCGCTCTTCCCTTACGTCACTTATCTGTGTCGACACTGACATCCGGGAATTTCCCACATTACCCACACTCCTCTGGACTTCCGCATCCGGGTCACTGTACCGCACGTCTCCGTCTTCTTCCATTAGCTGTCGTCCATATTTACACCTGACGAAAATCCAGCAGAATATTGCCATAGAAACGGAAATGAGCTTCAAACCTGTGGATAAACCCAGGTAGCGGTAGAAGTACTTTTCGCTGTCGTATTCTAGGCACGCTCCCCGACGGCCGTTGCATGAACTTTGCCAGATTTTACACGCGCTGTCGATGGTGGCGCCATAGTAGATCGGCGCGGGGATGTATCCTGTAATTTAAAACCAAGAGGGCGCCATATACAACTTGCCAATGGAGACTTTTGAGACGCTTGGTGGCAGCAAACAAACCGGTCCTTTTCCATTGTTACGTCACGTTTGAGCTAAAGTGCGCATGCTCAGTATGACATAACAATGAAAAGGACCGGTTTGTTTGCTGCCCCAAGCGTCTCCCAGTCTCCCATTTTCGACTGCTATGTTTAAACTGACACATCTTTTCAAACAAATGAACTTTGAGCAAGCCAATGTAATTAAAACAATACAATGTAGGCCCTACTACTGAAGAATACATCATTGGGAGAAATTCCAAAGTTTTAAGGATTTAAAATTCTTACCCAAAAGTCTGATAACGACGAACTGTAGACCAAGCGCAAAGGGTCGCTCCTCTTTCTTAACGCTCCTAAAAAAAACATGGAAAACGGTAATTTAAGGTTTTGTCTGGTGAATGGCACAAACATAATACGTCAAATGATCACGTTCACAGGCGTATTAAACGCTATCAAGTACGCGCACGCACACGCTGTAACATGTTCCAAACACGCGCGCGTGTTGCTCTAAATTTGTTCGAAATACGGCGCAGCCGATGCGCGTCACAAAAAATACGCTCAAAATTCTGATGCACGTGGCGATTTGTAGGAAGTGACGTCATTTGAACGTGATCAATTTGGTAAAAATCTAATCATTTTAATTCCTTTACTTTAAATTCATATATAAACCAAAGTGTTCCCTTCTATTGTGTCCGCCATACATTAAAAAATGCTAATGTGGTCATGTTGGTTATTTTCTAGTGAGGATTCGTATAAGGTCAATTTTTCTGCTGGGGCCAATTTCAAAGGTGTTTAAAAACTCTTGTACAAAAAACTGTTGCTTAGTAGAGAACGTTACCAGTGAAATCCTCATGTGATAGAAGTATTGTATGACCAGTGTTAGAGGACTGTTTCATTACCAGGAAAATCCCATGAAATATTTGCTGGTATAATCTAATTTTATCAAGTTGTTCATGATTAAGCAGCTCTATGAAATTGGCCCCTGATCAGTGCCAGGCGGCGCTACACTGCCTTGAACTTGGGCAAGGCACTTTGCCATGAATTGCCCTCTCTCAAACCAGGAGGAAATGGGTAACTGTAATGGTAGTGAAAGCTGATGTGTTTGATTAGTCCCCGTCATGCCTGTGCGCGTAAGCTGCACGGGACTGTCTATACTCCCCAGGGAGTTGAGAAGGATTAAGGAATGATATTACTGAGCCCAATGACCAGGGGTAATAATGTATATTGCATTGAGACAGTTTGTGAAATGCGCTATATAAGAATTATTTTTATTACTAAACTGACTCGTCACACTCTTTCAGCCAATTAGGTTGCAAAAGCGCCATTTCGCCAATCAGCACAGACACCTTGCATTAGTCAGCGTTTTATCTCACCTCAAAGTTGTCATGAGTGCTGGCATCTGGACGATTGACGTCACACAGACAACAACCAATAGGAGACACACGAATGTAATCATCTTGTTGCATTCCGTAGAGCACTGACCAGTGATAGCGCCCTCTGTCGACTGGCTGCTGTAGGTGAATGTGTACCCATCATGGTATATCTCAACCCCGCCAGACCGAAATAAATTTTGGAACTCGCTTTTCAGAGCCGAATTTCCAGGATCCGAAGGAACGAAGTTATCAATGCAGCTACAGTTGATGTAGTTCTGGAAATATTTGTTAAAAAGAAAGATATAAAGTTATCTTCATTGGTTTCAAGTCAGAATAATATCGCAGAAGGTTGTAAAAAGGGAACTGAATTTGAAGTTTGAACAAAGTCGTGAATCCACGTTGCACACTGTTTTGGAAACAAAATGGCGTCCGTCGAATTGCTCATGTCGCAACTACAAATATCAGGTACATGGGGTCAATTTCATGGCGCTCTTTAGCACAAAAACAAATTGCTCAGCACATTATTTGTTTGCTCTGTAAAATGTGTTATAAGCCAACATTGTATGTCAAATTGTGTTTTTAGAAACAGCAGCAAAATATTAGTAAATAAACATCACATATTATTTTGGCTGGCAACCCAATTTTTCAATACAAGTCAAACCAGTTTTGTGCTAAGCAATTTTTTGTGCTAAACAGCGCCATGAAATTGGCCCCTGTTTTTGCGACCTTAACCAGATACATGTTTCTGACGTAACTGCAGATTCAACCAATGGTTAGCTTTGGCTGTCGGTAACCAAGGCTGCTCATTGGCTGATTCAGTGATTACGCCAGGAACATGTTTCAGGTTATTACCGCGAAACTCACCACCAATTTTCTCTGACCATCCAACTCCCCATCAGACGACGCGTCTCGTTGTCCCACGCAACCCGCATGGCATGGGTTATAGTACGTCACTGCATTGGATCCACAGATTGGGTTATAGTCCAAATCTTGGCATCGACAGAGGGCGTTGCAGGAATTACTCAAGTTGACGTGGTAAGGGGAAGATGGCGGCTCCCAGGCGCTGTCACTGTGTGAAAAAGGCGGGAAGTGTAAAAGGAGGAAGATATATTGGTTCGGAATTAGGGTACGGTATGCATGCGTTGAAAAACCGTATGTGGTCCACCATGCTTCACCCTATTTCGCTCAGTGATCTCTCTATGGGTTGTACAACAGCAGATGGTTATGCGAGAGATGAAGCAACGTGTCAGCCATCTTGCTCCAGGCAAGACAATGCTTTATCTAGACTGCTCCTCGGTCCATACGATTGCTTGCATTCCACTTAACATGTACTCAAGTAGTATAACCATCCACACTAGACATTGTCTTATCTGGAGCAAGATGGCGGATGCTTATCAGAGAGTCGCTTATCTAGTCAATTGTGTATAGGTCAGTGATTTTATGTATAATTGGTACAGTGTGGGCACACAGAGACAAAGTGTGACGTCAAGTGTCATGGTTGTGGCTTTTAACATTGATCACTCAGCTGCACGTCCAATACCAAATCACTATATGAAAAAGTGGTGTATCGTGTATGGAGCCATCACCTCATCGCATTTGATTCGGCTCTCTGCTGAATTTTATACGACCTGCCATATTCTGTTTAACCCAAGTCATTAGTGCGAAGACGTTCTCTAAAATAACACACGGCGTCACCTGGGCAACACAATTTATGTCTAGAGTTGGTAACTATATGCATTATATCTTGCATAGTTCGATCTCAATCCGCCTCGGCAAACACAATCATCTTTTCGTTGGTGTTTTCTTTTGCGCCAAAAGCAAACGTACTATAATGACATTCTGAATTTCTACGACTAGCCTTTCGTCCGCACGATAGAAGGATATTAAACTGCACCGACGTCTGTTTTAGATGATAAACGCAAACGCCCACGACTCGCGACCAAAGTATTCCACTTAAGTGTTCATGCACGCACGAAATTGCGGTGCGGCTTTATGAGTAACCGAGTATATAGCAGCAAATATGTTAACGTTTAACGCGGTCGGAGTATAGCGGCACGCCCGTTTCGCCTGGAAATTTACTGGAAAAATTTCACTTGGAAATTTACTGGATCATAAAACATTGTAATATGAACATCCTATGTTTAAGTCGTGTTTAAGTTCGACGACAATTTGTTTTGGGATAAACTCATTCCCGAACCACTGCGTGTCTTTGTGCTTTTTCACTAATCGTAACTAAATCAGTAAGCCATTAGCGAATTTGGGGGTGGGTCTGAGGAGACTATAGGACTATATATATAGAGAGAGAGGGGTGGAGAGAGGGGGGAGAGGGGGGGGAGGGAAGGGGAGAGGGGGAAAGGGAGAGGGGGAAGGGGAGAGGGGGGGGGATGGGGTGAGAGGGGGGGGGGGATGGGGTGAGAGGGGGGGATGGGGTGAGAGGGGGGGGGGGGGGGGGGTGAGAGGGGGGGGGGAGGGGGGAGAGGGGAGGGAAGAACGTGCTTCCCTTCCCACAAGGTAACTTGGACCCTAAATATCACGTTTTTAACATTGAGACGGGAGTTTTGAAAAAAACATTACTCTCAACCACCCCCACCAATAAAAATAATCTGTATCCTCCTATAAAAGCCTTCTTTATTGGTAACCATGCCAACAATAGATCTTTTTCATCTGCCATGCAAATTATTTATCAAATTGAATGCAATTACGTATTTCAAATCGCCACTTAACAAGGACGTCCTTTCATTATCGTGCGAGGTATATAAACGAGCTAAACAGCTGTTTATAGTGCCTGGATGGGATTGTCATGAAATAGTCGTTTAAAACACAACCATAGCCATTACAACCACGTACAATTATTTTTGTTTTAACAATTAAACTAAGAGAGAAAAATTGATATTGGAGACAATATCGCAACGCCCCAACCCCCTTCCTTAAAAAATGAGTTAACTCGTTTGTTAATTACGTCTTTATCGGTGATAGCACAAACAAAAATACTTTCGAATTAAACAAAAATATTTTTTATCAGCGTCCATACATAGTTGCTGGTATTATGACAAATGCCAACATGCTGTTTTGCTTGGTTTGTATGCATATTTCGTTGGTTATTTTATGGTTTTACCAACTTACGTTTTGAAACATTATAATTTATTTTTCATTAAAGGTATTGATTGCTTTCGATGACGTAGAACATCCGGGATTGTGTAGTTGGCAACAGTCACGCGCGCGCCAATAGACGCACATGAACACGCGTAAAAAATACTCACCAGCGTATTTTCATTCGAAGATGCCACACACGCGCGTTGCGATACGTTTAAAATATTGAGCATGCAGTCAGCTTGTAAACACAAAAGTGCTTCTACTTGATCGCGATTTTTAGCCTTAAGAAATACGTTTTTATCTTTATCGATACAACAGCCATGGCGCAACAACATAAAGCAAGGTCAAGCAACAGAGGTAAGTGCAACCAATGCGCCTTTCTTGCTCTTTTTGCCGGTTATTACTCGAGCCACGTGGGTCATGAAAAATGCCCACCAAAATGGTGGATGGAAGGGGTGACGTCACCGGAAAGCAATCAATATAAAAATGTTTGTAAATGTGTTTGGTTGAACATAATCTATCAGTTCTATTATTTTATTTGTATAGGCCTAGATTTGTGCATTCATTGAAGACGTTTTTGCCCCGAGTCTTAATAATTGATCTACAGTCCTTATTAAAAGTAGATTGATACACATGATGAGACACGATGTAGTCGTGAATAAAATCCAACCCTTGTACCTCAGCATCTGAGATGGTTGCTTAGCAACGCTCCGACATCTGGGGCGAATTATTAGCTTAAAGTGAGTCACGCGGTTGGGACAAGCATGTATCATAGTTAGCACGAAATAGTCGTTTTAGATGAATCCACTTTATTCTACTTTTTTGCCGACATCCGGTAATAAGGATAATGAATGACTGTCCATAATTTATCACAAAACGGTTGACATTAATATTTTATCCCGCACAAACAAAATTCAACGATAGACGCAGAATGTTTTAACATAATTGTTGACATTATTTAAATTATTTCTTGCTGCGATTTTGGGAAAACTTGGATAAAAAGTTTATAATTGCAAATTTTCAAAATTTTTGCCGCTCTCCCCAAAACGGCATATAGCAAGAGGTCCTTTGTACTTTATATATATTACCTTGTTATAACAGAAACCTTGTATTATCAGGAATGAAAAACAAAGGATTGGGACCCGAAACTCTCCTTGTTATTAGCATAATATATCAACAGCGCGCTATGGCGCGAACATTCATGTATATTATACAAATAAACCCGCCAAAAGGCGGGAACTATTTTCTTTTCTTTGATCTTTTCTATGATTATTTGCATTTCGAGAGATGTAATCATTTTCAGTGAGTGGCTGTGTTGAAGCTATTCTCGCTAAAATCCATATTTCCAGGCCACTTCACCATCATAACGAGGACGACCTTTATATGTCACGTTTCCAATGCTACACATCGCACGGTATAGATGCATGTACACGTCCCCCGCCCCCATTTCTACCGTCCCTGACCGATTTGTTTTGTTCTCGAAATTATCATAATTTACCGGAGCGTTTGTTGCTACATGTAGACAGAAGCCAGGCTACAGGAAATTGCGGCATTTAAAATCCTAATAAAACGCGATAGAGACACGAAACACTCGAAGTGTAGGCTTGTTCGATAATGAACAAAATTTAGTTTGTCAGCCGACTTTAAAAGTGGCGTGTCAAACTGGCGCTATAGGTATCGTCTTATTTTTTAATGCAAAAGACAATTATCTATTGGTGCGTGAATATAATTAATTTAGACTTGAAATTATTTGAATAATCAATCGTTTAATTACAATTATAATAAGCACTTATATACAGCATACCGAGTCGTGATGGGCAAACAATTACTTCCATTTAACATCAATTAGACCCGACACAATAATTCCTTACTTAATGTAAATTACAGTCGCCTGCTGTAGGACCCTCGAACCCACCATTTGCCATTTGCATGCTCGGTGGTCGAGTGGTTGAGACGTCTGTCTAGTATGCAGGAGGTCATGGGTTCGAGTCCCGCCTGAGCACGCTACGAGTTTTAGCGTGTCCTCGGGAAACACACTTAGTATATATACTGAAACGCAAAAGAAACTTACCACCTTTTAAACCTTTAAATAGCAACAATAACACTGCGTGTATAGTAATGTGTGAACTTATTTGTGGACAATAGTGTCCTCACTGTCAGACCAAACGGTGTCTGAAGGTCACTTGAACCTTCAATGGTCACTTCATGGCACAGCTGTTTTGACTGTGATTAGCCAAGGGGTATAGGATGATTGTAATGAGCTGCACGTGATGTCGGCTTTAAAAAGGCCAGTGCAAAATGGGCATTTCAAGCAACATGCCACGATTTTCGGGGGATCAACGCAGTAAGCGCCGCCGATGCACTGCCTGTATCCAAATCAATGGTGGCCACACACGCTATTGAAAGGGGACTGACATTGCACCCTCTTCTGTTCTTTAATGTAGAACAAACTGATGAGATGGTGTATCTTGGTCAAAAACTTGACATGTCATCAATACAATGCCAATGTTTCAATTAGCAATTGTTGGTTTGTCTTATTTTGTACTGTTACAATTTCATTACATTTTAAAAAAGTGGCGAGTTTCTTTTGCGTTTCAGTATAGTACATACCGCGTCGTGATGGGCAAGAACTATTTCCACTTAACATAAATAATCAGAAATTTGGCAATAAAACTGAAATGAAAGATATCGACATGAGGTGATGTAAGACATACAAACGAGAGAATGTCCCCCCAAATATAAAAACCACGTAATCGGCGCCTGAAGTGAAATATACGTGAAAACTTGTCCATAATCAATTTTGGGTTTTTTGCATATTTCCATTGTATAAATATTCAAGTTTCATCCTGGCATAGTAGTTTTTGTCAAAATGTTCAATAAACCTGTTTAAAAAATTCTGATTTTCGTCTGCATCAGCTGTGTAACACAAGGTTTTTTTCAAAGCCGTTTTTCTCGAAAAGTCTTTTTGGTAACGACAGCCCGCTGAGTCATCTTTCTTGTGTCATATTTCTAAAATGAAGTAAGTTACACAAACAAATTTGGTGTCATTGGAAAGCTGAAGAATTGGTCTTGATTCTTCTCGTGTATAAATCCCAAAAAGTCAAATTTGGGGAACATTCCTCATTATGCCGTGGCCGGTCATTTTGTCTTCAGTTTGGAGCATGTTATTTGGGTCGATTTGGGGTGCGGAATGTGGGTTTTCTGTACTTGACAACTGAAATTCATATGATCAAAATGGCGGCGCCCATAACAGAGCACATATTGAGAATTCGCACTCTAGTTTTCTACATTTAACTCCATGATCGTGACTTACCCGTACACGTATGACGTTGTTACTCCGGCTAGAGGTACGGTAGGACACGCCCCAGGTATGAACACGAAGGCATAAAGGCATCCAGAGGTCACGGTAAAGATAACCAGTACGTTAATGGTAGTCATCAGGTCGCGCTTAACCCGGTTTAAGATAACTCCGCCTATAACTACTCCCAATGCACCAACGGGAACCAGCATACCTGTATACATACAATGACGTTAATATGTTTTACAGGGCATGACAAGTACCACTTTAAAGACATTTAACCCTTTTTTTTCATTAATAACATTTATAAAAGAATGATACCATTTGCCTGCGGGCCACAGATTATAGGTTCACTTTTTCAACTCCTGTCATCTTGTCTTAATTTGTAGGTGATGTATTGTTTTGTCTGACGTGATGATGACGAATAAAATAATAATATAATAATAAAAATGTCATCACGTACCTGTGACCAGGTTTGCTGTGGAAGCGCGGAGATTGAATTGGTACTCGATAAACTTCGGTGAGAATCGGACAAAACCGGTGACGATGCTAAACTCTACAGCAGACGCTACATTGACCATCATGAAGATAGGGTTCTTCAACAGACTCCATATTGCACGAGGGATTTCTGCAAATGGTAAACAAAATTAGCGAGGAATTGTTCAAGTCTTCCTTAAAGAGCAGTCTTGTTTCAAGAAATATTAAATATGGAAGCATAATTCTTTTTATTAAGGCACAATCAAAAATCTACATAGGTATATCTTACTTTTTAAAGACACTTGACTAAACGTCATCAAAACTGGTCGACCTTCCTCTGACTCGGATTCGCTCGATTTTTGCTCGTTCTCCTTGGTGACGTCATCACTCCCGCCATTTTGACTCGGTTTGGGTAGGTGAGCAGGAAAGGCATAAACTGGCACAGCGGTAATGGCGATAGTCGCTGCACAGACGAAGAAGCCCAACCACCATGCGCCTAGCCAAGTAGGGTCACTTGAGGTCACGTTCTCGGGGGAAGTTTGGTTGAAATCCACGTAAAGTCTGAGAACGAGGAAGCCTACTACGAACCCAATGCCTGGGCCAATCACGGTGGTGCAGAAGAATATGGCTGGATAAAGGGGAAATTGACAAAATGGCGTCAGGGAAAAAAGCTTTAAAGATTAGTCAGGAAAGAATAGAATCTAACCGCCCAATGGTTTGGGTTCGAAACCAGATTGTCACACAGCCAGTTTCCCGCCGGTTTTGATTTGAAATTTGACATAAATATTGGAGAATATAAAGGCTACTGCTCACAAAAAGCAAGACTTAACCAAAATATTCTGTCAATTTCCATTTTTCGGCCTTGCTTTTTCTTTTGGGTTTTCAAAAGTAACTGATAAAATTAAGCATACCTGATGCAATTATGTTATCTGTCATACAGATATGCCTGATTGTGTCATTTACCGTGCGGTAGAAAACACGAAAACTTCACAGCCGAAAATTTTGGGGAAAATGTATTTGAATCTTATTTTTTTGTGAGAAGCTGTATAAACTGAACATCGTCGATACTCACAACAAAACGATAACTACAACCAAACAAAACAAACATCGGTCACAAATGGTCAAGCAGAGTGATATAGTTACACCTAGCCTTGCTCTATATATGGTTACACCGTGTTGTTTGTTTTGCTTATACATGAACTAGAAGGCCTTTTGAAATGACATCGGAACGGGTCAATTACTTTCAATAGGTATAATCGATTTCACAAATAGCTTTTCTTCACACAGGAAGGTACAAAAGTTAGATATTGAGGCGAAACTAATAACTCAAAGAAAAGAATCGTGGAAAGCGCTGGTATTTTTCTTTGCGTTATGCTACGTTTACACCATGTCCCCGGCAGTCCCGGCGCCCCGGTAGAGAAGCACCGGGGAGGCACCGGGATGGACGTCGGGGAGCGTAGGGGACCGGGGTGGCGAAACGTGAATGACCGTAGCTCACCCTTGCTACCGGCCGGTGAGCAGCTCTGTCAAAAATTTTGCCCCGGCAGTCCCGGCACTAATGAGAATCGTCCTGGGCCGCAGTGGGACGGGGCTTCCGTCACAGGGCGTGACGGACCGCAGTGTGCCTTGACTCACCGGGGTGTGGCACCTTGGGGTGCCGGGGAACTCTGATCGCGGCCGGTGCCTCGCGCTCCGCCACGTTTGGAACCCCACGGTCTGCCAGGGCCCGACACGGTAGCGGCCACAGCATGGTGTGAATGCGGCCTGGTAAACTGCGGTGCGCCAAGGTGTGTGACGGTTGTTGCTCACGGCCAGTTACGCCTCACTGCGTCGCGCTCCAGGACGAAGTGAAAATGAAGGTGTGGAGCGCACTATTTATACCAACCGGGGCTCACCGGGAGACCACCGGGTGACCACCGGGGCGTGAAACGTGACAGCTGCCACGTTCAGTCGCAGGGCGCCGCAGCAGACCCTCGCAGACCGTCAGGAACGTATTGGGCCGGGACAACAAACGTGACACGAACGGGACGGACGTGAGGCACCGCATTAGAACTTAGCAGGCCGGCCTGGGACGTGGACCCATCCGTAGTGGAACGGCGCTTAAAACGTAGCGCGCCGTCCGCCTCGCGGCCCGGAACCGGCACGGCGCGCCACGCTTTACGTACCGGGACGTAACGCACCGTGGTAGAACGCAACACACCGGCCCAACTAGGGCCGAGTCGAGCCAAAGTAATAAAAAGTTCCACGGCACGCTACGTTTTGGCCAAACCGGGGCGCCGGGACTGCCGGGGACATGGTGTAAACGTAGCATTAGTCAAGTTAAATAGAGTATACCTCGCATCAAGGACGATTAACATACAATGAATTTATGCCTCAAAGACTTTTCATAAAAGCAGTAGGCCTATACCCGATTAAATTTTCCAATACATTTTAAAAACGGATGCATCTGGATCGTATAGGTAACATTACCACATAAAAACACCACATGCCCCTCAAACAGGGGACGTTTCTCATTATGCCATGGCAGGTCATTACCATTAGTTATAAGTCACTTTGTCTTCAGTTTGAAGCTTTTATTTGGGTCGATTTGGGGTGCGGAATGTGGGTTTTCTGTACTTGACAACTGAAATTCATATGATCAAAATGGCGGCGCCCATAACAAAGCATGAGGATCAAAAGTTCTGATAGTATTTTCTCTATCAAAGTACAGTGCCCAGTTGCGGCCAAAACAACAATGCATGCCTATCATTGACATAAATAAAATTTCCTTCAATATCAGCCAGAACACTCTTAAAAAATATATAAAATTGATGAGGTATTTGTGCTGGCATCATATCGTACACACACACACACACGGCAGGGCATACGCCACAAGGCCTATTAAGGGTGCATTAAACGGCGTTTTCTCACAAGCTAATATATACCAATTTGTGGTGTATTATAATCGCGACCATTTTAACGGCTGGTTTGAGGATTGGGGATGTCAAATGAAGGCATGTAGGCTGATTAAATGTCACTCAGCTGCATACAAATGTAGGCCTTAAATTAGGAGTTTGTGCAGAAATAGAACTAATTCGACCCCTTGCGCATGCGTAGAACGTCCGCGCTTTGTACCAAATAAATTGGCATGTACCGGTATCGCGTAATTCATTGGTTGCCGCTGGTAAAAATCTTAGATTCTAAAATGACTTATGTGTCGGGTGGTCTTGTACTGTTTACCATATCACTAATGTGTGAGCAAAGATTATGTAGCACCGCTTAGATAACTGGCTATCTCCTACGTGGTAATAACACTGACGCCATTCAGGTATGCAGACTTATGTTAGGTACGCATTCAGTGTGGCTACTTTAGTGCCTCTGCACGCCCAGTTTGCTACACTCAATGAGTCTAACACTCCATGGTGATTACAAAAACCAAATTCATACTATTAAAAAAAAAAATTCATAGAAAGTGTGTTTTATTTTCTTACCAAGTAGTATTGGCGATTCGCTCTTACGCACGTGGTCATCTATGTAAGTCGTTCCCAGCGTCAACATGGATGTGGACCCCACACCAATCAACAGCATGCCAGGTATCAGGAACGCTAAAGCTGTCATCACGGGTTCCTGAGACGCGCTACACGCATCTCCACCGTCCATAGACGCTGTCCCCGTGGTCTCACAGAGCAGCGAACCGGTCGAGTTGTCCTGAGAATTCCCGTTAGTTTGGTAGTTTCCACCGATGAAGTGTGAGATTGGTACTATGCAAGCACCTAGACTCATAATCCATGCGCTACATGCAATCCATTTAGGGCGGTTGGAGCCAGCTAGTCCCCCATAATAACTCGTTATAACGACCAAGAGAGTCCCAATGTCATAACAGCTAATGACGAAACCTGTATGAAAATACAAAACTTACTTACTAAGAGCACTAAGCAGTCAACATTTTCTCAACTAGCTTCAGTAATTTTTACAATCATATACTCTCAAGGGAGTTGAACCGAAGACTTTGGATTCCTGAATAGGTGCTCCACCAAAAATTCGCAGCCATTCTTTGCCTAGTTTCGGACAAAATGGCGGCACCCATATTACCAGGAATCGCTGCAATTGCCATTGTTTGTGAAGTTCTTATCCAATTGTGTGGGTCATATTTCTTGATCTTTGTATAATGTACAATAATGTACGAGTTGCACTTATTCAACAGGGTATGAATACCGTACGCCTTCGCAACTAATTCTTCCTAATATGACATGATGACCAAGAAAGTGTAAATTTTGTTTGGAAACATGATAATAATGACACAGCATTTAGGCGCACAGTATCTAACACCGTTATTCAAAGGCGCCGAGGCCATTATTTTCGCTGTCCTTATGAAATCACTAGAACCATTTCGCGTGGCTGCCTGGCCAGTGGCGCCGACCACTTAGATTGTGGCATTCCCCTGACAGCTCCCCGATTATCGCTTGGGTCGACGAGGCAATTGGGATTAAGTGCCTTGCCCAGGGACACAGACACGTTGACCGTAGTAGGGCTTGAACCCACAACCTCCTGATTGCGAGCCCCGCTTCATACCCACTAGACCACACGCAGATGATTTTAGCAACAAGACAATATCAAGTCATTCTTTGAAAACAGGTTTCTATATGTCATGCTCCATAGACTTAGTGCATGGAGTCTTAACTGTCGAATGTGTATGGTAGTTTTTCCCTTACCAGTGTCTTCTGTGTCTTTGGTATACATACTAATATTTAAACAGACAGAAAAAAAGTGAGGGCAAATGAGTTGAAAAGGAATTTTTGCAACGTATACAATTGGGAAATTCTAGAAAACACTGGGGACATTTTTCTCCTTCAAGAGGCTGTTTGTGAGTGAACCTGCGACCTTTGGGTTACGATCCAAGAACGCCGACTACAATCTGCGTATACAGGCCTGTGGTTTGAATACCGTTAAGTACGTGATGACATTCGCGCTTTCACCATTCAATTGATTAATCATATATCGTTCAAAAAATCAAAAACAGGTGGTGTGAACATAATCATGCACTGTTTCGGGTCTATTGATTTATCTCTCCAGAATTAATTGTGCATCGCACCTGCCTGAACTTGCAGTTGAGTCATTACATGAAGTTGAATCATGGTGTCCATGTTACATCCGAAACATTTTTCGACCCTTTTTTTTTGGCACTTTTGAATCACAAATTCACATTAATTCTGAGTAATCTGTGCTCACAAATATCGGAGCAACAATCAAATGAAGGAATTCTGTTACTTATATAATCAACCTTATAGAAACACGGAAATGGTAACAAGTAGAAATTGCTCTTGTGCAGAATCTGTAAGAATGAAACAATGTGGTTACGCGCCAATTCTCGGAAATCCGTCTCTGAAACTTATGAAAACAAACATTTATTGTTAATTTCCTTCCTCCAAGTTTTAATATTGATGAATGTTACGTGATTATACTAAAATATTAATGGGGAAAGAATTTAGTAGCTGATCAGTGATTCAGACCTTGTGTGCAAAACATATAAGACAGGTTTCCTTAAAAAAAATGAAATTGTTCTCACTCAACAATTTTGGTTTTTCCATCAAATCTGCACTTGCCGATGCTTGACGAGTCATTTTAAATAAAAACATTTCTGATCAACTTCTCAACTCTTACGTGGAAATATTTACCAAAGCAAAAAGGACTATATAGACCTTATGCGTAGCGGCCATGATAGAGGGCAGTCACATTGTCACAGTGCGTCATGCACGAGTAGGCACATTGTGGGTCTATTGTCACATCATTTGAATATGAAAACCTGGCCGCCATGCATAAGGTCTATTGACAGTTTTAGAGCCTGAGAATAAAAATATGACGTAACTTACCCGTCAGAGTACTGCTAAAGTTGAAATTTTGCTCGATGCTCGTAACTACGCTACTAATGTATCCAATCGTAAGGCCGGCTTCAGTTAGCGATAGAAGACTGCAAAATAGCACGAAATATCTACCAGTGGCTAAGTTGGCAAGGCACTTAGGCGTCCAGCAACAATACCCACAGGTCGAGTTGGTCTGGTCATCTTCTTTGGACGGAGGTGTTGGCTCGTTTGGGACCCCGTTAGCCGGAGGGGAACGCACTGGTGTGGTCGTGGGGGTCACACGGCTCCGTTTGGGCGAGGAGGTCTGATAAACGGCATTGGCACTAAACTCAATCGAGGTAGGGACGGGAGTGGTCGTTAGCACCATGTTTCCCTCCGTCATCTCGTAAGCAGGGTTGGTGTATCCGTTCATATCGTCGGCAGCCATCTTGCGTCCTAATCGCGTTGACACTGTCTCTAACTCCTGATGCCGTAACTAGGCAAACACTATACACAGCGACGAACGCGCCAAACACACGTACTGCATTGTGTCAACTCTTGGACTCTACAATGCTGCTGCGTGGTATACACACGACACCGTATTATCATATTCATCCCATACTACATGTATACTCGTCTCACGATGTGCTGAGTTTAATAATTCACCAATTTCTCTCAACGATGACTTCAACAAATAACGAACAAACACTCTATCGAAAGCCAACATGACTCAAACCTTCCGACAAGCAACACACCCTAACTGACCAAAATAATATAATCCAATGAACACAGGGTCATGCTGCTCTTTGCATAGTCCCAAACGGCAGGTGATTTGGGGATAACGTTATGAAAAGGTGACGGTCAATTGGTACCAAGCGGTAGCTAGTGCGACACGCATTGTGCACACGCTAAGGAACCACTCGAGTGTAACGTGTCTTTTGTATAGATTTTAGTTCAGTAGCATTAAAAATAGGTTGTACGCGTGTCTGCACAATGACATTGCAAAATCTACCTTAAAGTGCAGTCCCACTTTGGGAAAAAAATTACATAAAATATGTCATCGGGAAAACTACCCCAACAAATATGTGACGATGTTAAGTTATGGCCGAGCGGTCTAGTGCGTCGAACTCAAGTTCCTGTGCCAGTACTAGAATGTGGGTTCGATTCCGGGCCGTGAAGGGTTGTGGCTCTTGAGCAAGTCGCTTAATCACACTTGTTCCGTCCTTCCTTCGGAAGGGATGTAAAGCCGTTGGTCCAGTGTGTTAGGTCTAGGTAACGCACTTTAAAGATCACAGAGCATTCTTTCGCGAAAAGCAAGGGGAGGGATTCCCCGGCGTCTCTGGCCGTTTCTAATTCAACTTAGAAGTTGATAGTTATCCGAATATCTATGTTAATTGATCCCATTCCTGTAATTGGCGGTCCTTCCTATGTTGGATGTGGTGAATAAATAAATAAAATTGTTGTTCTGAAATATTTTTATTAAGAAACTATCTTTGTCGAGAAACTTTGGTCTCCCTTGTCTCGAATAAAGAGCATATTGCCAGCCGTTGGTGGCAGCAAACACATTTCACGTCATATTCAAATATTAAAATGGCTATTGGCGTGACACTGGTAATAACATTAAAGAAAGAGAAAACACTCCTAATTATTTTTAATTTTGTGTGTGTGTTCATTTATTTCTACAGTGTCCACAGTGAAAAGAGAAGCATTAAAGGCACAGGCTCGTCAGCAATGCGCGCCCGCCAAATGTGTGCCACGCAATACGCAGCTCCATAGCAAAGGCATGGAGCTGCGTGTTTCGAGCACGAATTTGGCGGGCGCGCATTGCTGACGAGCCTGTGCCTTTAATGTCACATTACCATCTTTGTTAACAAATAAATACTCACGACAAAGTTGATAATAATTTTACATTATGGTTATTTTGACGATTTCTGCACTGACCGATTGCCTACCGACACCAGGCAAAGATCCACCCATACAATAAGCAATTTACAGAAAGTGCAATTTGAATTTTGCGTCACATATGTTAACATCGCATTTACACAATCAAAAATGTGGTAAGCTTAGAACAAAGCCAATAACATGTACTTTTCAGTTTTTACTAATATATAGAATTCAGCCTTTAAAGTTACATAAGACAGCTATAAAGGCTGCAGAGGCTCGTCAGCAACGCGCGCGCGCGCTTAATTCGTGCCACGAAATACGCAGCTCCATGCCTTTGCTATGGAGCTAGTTGCGTATTTCGTGGCACGAATTTAGCGCGCGCGCAATGCTGACGAGCCTCTGCCCTTAACACAAACATTACAATAACATTAATTGTGATAATTGGTAATACATGTACTGTCAATACCACGCAATTTGAATATGCACAGAACATATGCCATAAACAACCGACAACAAAATCGTTACCCTAAATAAATAGTCGCTTCACTACTAGATAAAAGGCTAAATATATTTTGAAGAATAGACCGTATAGAATAGCCGCCATTTCGTAGGGCAGTTTTGTTTCCCTTGAGGCATATTGTGCTTTCATTGATGCCGAACGGTTTAAGTAACAAAAGGTGTCCCACGAAATGGCGGCTATTCGATACGGTCTATTAGGCAAGAGCAGCATTTCTTTGGCCACACGTACTGTAGAAAGTTGTGAAATTTTACAATATGAAATGGCCAAAACATCGTTCATGTTAACATGTAACAATCCAAAAGTATTCAGTGGTATGACATTTTAACGGATTGTAACGCACGTAACCTAACTAAGTGCAAAGGTACAAACCACAGACATGGATTCTATAATTATGTCTGTGGTGCAAACAGTCGTGAATGTTTGCTGCCACCAAGAGTTCAAAAGTATCACAGTTTCTAGAATCCATTAATCTTTACACAATGGATTGATACACGGCTTCGTGGGTGAAGCATTGAGTTAATTTGGCTAGTTGACACTAACTCCCGAGACCTGTTGTATTTATTAAGCTTTGTATTTATTAACCATATCCAACAGCAACAAATGTGCCAGTTACAGGAATGGGTCTCAGTGGCTAGTTGACACTTTTGGACTAACTCGCGAAACCCGTTTGACCAGGTCTCAGTGGTTATAGTTGACACTTTTGGACTAACTCGCGAAACCTGTTTGACCAGGTTTCGGTGGTTAGTTGACACTTTTGGACTAACTCGCGAAACCTGTTTGACCAGGTCTCAGTGGTTATAGTTGACACTTTTGGACTAACTCGCGAAACCTGTTTGAACAGATCTCGGTGGTGAGTTGACACTTTTGGACCAACTCGCGAAACCTGTTTGAACAGGTCTCAGTGGTTATAGTTGACACTTTTGGACTAACTCGCGAAACCTGTTTGACCAGATCTCGGTGGTGAGTTGACACTTTTGGACCAACTCGCGAAACCTGTTTGAACAGGTCTCAGCGGTTATAGTTGACACTTTTGGACTAACTCGCGAAACCTGTTTGACCAGATCTCGGTGGTGAGTTGACACTTTTGGACCAACTCGCGAAACCTGTTTGAACAGGTCTCAGTGGTTATAGTTGACACTTTTGGACTAACTCGCGAAACCTGTTTGACCAGATCTCGGTGGTTAGTTGACATTTTTGGACTAACTCGCAAAACCTGTTCGACCAGGTCTCAGTGGCTAGTTGACACTTTTGGACTAACTGAAGAACAAATTTACTGTCGTGACTATTTGACTTGACCCAACTTGACCAACATGCCTGACTTCACTTGACTAAACATTGGTGTCAAATGAATTGACTTGACTTGACCTAGGACTCGAAGGCAGTTTGACTTGACTTGACTTGGGACTCGAGCAGAGAGAGACTCGTTACAACACTGGAGTTAAATATAGAATTAAAACTGGAGCGAAACTCTTATGCTGTGACGGTTTGGGCGCCGCCATTTTGTCTTTTTACCTTGGAAAATAAAAAGATCAAAGTTTGAATTTTAAAGTCGAAGTTTAAACTCTGGACAAGTCAGTGTCCTTGTCCTTGGTCAGCTTCTCACTCAGACTTGTCTGACATGACCGCTGAGGGCGCTGTGGTCGTCTGGAGCTGTTTGACGTACTGGAGAGGATCGAACCACGACCTTTGACCTTAGCTTTCCACATGGCCAACACGCGCTTGTTGCACACGAAGGCCAGGCAGACGAGCGCCCCCTGGAGGGAATTGAGAGCGATGAAAGAGTACCAGAAGAACCGGACGTCTGAGAAGGAGGCTACGAATCCGAGAATCCACGTAAAGCCCATGATAACTGTCAACTGTCAATTAAAAGAAAAAGACATGTTCATTCAAGGACACCGTAATTTGTTTGGGATTAAAAGGTACAGGAACACCGCCCATCGATATCTGTTTCTTTTCCTTACCTTAAGATAGAGAAACAGATCCGTTTGCACCCTCATTTTGGTCTCAGAACCGCCCTGTCCCTGAGTGATATCCATTCGCTCCGATGCTTTTCGTGTCTTCCTGATACCAGCCACGGTCAGAGAAAACAGTACCACGTTGATGCAGAGAACCGAAATTATCGGAACACCAAAAGACAGCAAGTTGGCGTTACCATTGCCGATCCAACACGATTCACTCGACCCATAGAAAACATCGGCCTCCGTACACTCACAGAAGCTCAGAACGACGCATGAGCAGACGATGAGAAGTGGCCCAATCCAACCGTAGAGGGCGTAGTAGTGGAATGACCTCCGGCTGTTGGAGGCAGATAGTTTGGTGCCGATGCCGAACGTGCGGTAGATGTCGATCGCAAGAACGTTCATCCAAAAGAACGATGCCAGCCAGAAATAATGAGAAGTGACGGCGAAAGTTGTGCAGATAGCCCGGACTTCGGTTCTTTCCAAACCTAGGCAAAAATCAAAGACATTAATATTAGCAAATGGCCACAAATTAGCTCGGAAATTACAACGGAATTAATAGTAGAAGACGCACTTCTTTTTATTTTTGAAATGATTTTTGTTATATATATATATATTTTAAACAACGCATTTGCCATCTTGCCGAATTACCAAACATATTTTTAGCAACTACTATACTGGGCATGAAAAACTTGAATTATATGTACGATTGCAAAGTTTGACATAAATGTATAATTATACTAACCAATGAGCATTGTCAACTGAGCAAAGAACAATGACGTCACGAGACACATAAGGGACTTGCCAGCCACACTGCGATGTAGAGTCGGGAACGCGACATAGGTAGTAATAGTGGCAACCAGACCAAGGAGTGACAACACACCGCCCCCAACGGTCAAAACGAATTGCGCCATTTCCCACCTTTCGTCGACGTGAACGGTAGAGGGCGTAGCGTCTTGGAGGAAGTTACAAACTTCGATTTCATCGTTAGGTTTCAGTCTGAAGTCGTCTTGCTGGAAAACGCGGTCGTATTTAACAAGCTTTATGGTATCGTTGAGAATGCCAGTGATGACGTAATCATTCTTAGAAAAGGTCAACAGAGGGCAGTCCAGTATGACGTCATCACATGAGACATTCTTCGACAGTTTCATGTCTTCAAAATCGCTCTCCGAGATGTAAGCAATTGTTGATGTCAGGACGGTTGACTCTCGTGAACCATTATCTGCCTTAATGGAGTCATTTGATAAACGTTGACATGGGGTCTCAATTGCGAGGTATCTCAGCTGGATTGTGTAGTTCACAAAATTATCATGAAAACATTTTCCAGCGAGTATTTTCTTCTCGTTTAGGAACTGTTCTGACGAAATAGCTTCGACTTGGAGCCACATGCTAATTGCGCACGCAGTTACGCTTTCCATTAAGCATGGCTCTGCTGGTTTTAAGATGGTGCCGGTTGAACAGGACCACGTGACGTTAGTAGGATGACAGTAACGAGTCTCTTGTTGCGTCTGTGGAACATTACGTAACATATCTTCTCTCTCGTTGCAGCCAGGGAATTGCGAAATGAACTTGTTCGCAGCTTTGTACGCCAAATCTTCCCAAATGGAACTATGTTCTTCCGTAGCTTGCTCATCATACTCGCTGGGGGCGCTCGTCATCACCACAAGACGGACCTCAATGTTTTGTACCAAGTGAGGCCCTGATGTTTCCCTTACCGGATTTCGGACACACCTGACGCCATCTTCCAGGAGAAATCCATCCGGGCAAGACAAGTCTCGACAAATTTCAAGGAAAGGGTCATAAATTTGGTTGACGTCACAAGCCAAATACTTTATAGATTCATCCATTGAGTGGCTCATCGCGTCTGCACGATCAGAGAAAAGGAAAATGGTAGCCAGAGACAACGATTGTCGACCATTTACTGAGGACCTTCTGGGGGGATCATATATAGAACGGCACATGTCCTTCCAAGGTACGCTGCTCAACGAAGGCAAGCTACAGTGGAGGCATTTTAAGTTCCTGTACGTGTTCCCGTTAAATGCGATTGGTGCAAAGTGCCGACCGCACAGATCACCTGGGTCAGCGTCAGGCTCGCTGATTGGACAAGAGTTCTGATCCACAATGACGCATGCGCGAAGGGAGGGCGTGGTCACATTTGACGAATCACCTATCTGTTCGTCATAACCAGGCGGGTTCAGAATTCTCACTATGGCTGCGTCCGAGTTGGGATTACCAGCAATCTGAAGCAGTTGAGTGTGGTTTAAAAATCTGAGCGTCCTGCCTTGTTTATCCGAGTAGACAATCGACCAGAATGTTAAATCTCCCGGCGTTTCACCGTGACATAGAGCGCAGTATATGTTCTTATAGTGGCGCTGTTTCGTTCCTAAAACGGGGATCCCAGTCAGTCCGCTAAACAGTGCCTCTTTGGTGCACAGCTCAAAGATTGCCGGATCCCCAGTCCAACTAGATGGGCATGTCGCAATCAGAAGGTAGCCCAAACGTGGGCGATTCCCCCTGGGGTTAAAATCAATCGTCTGAACGCAGTGCATTTCATCTTCCACTGGGAAATCACCAGGAGTTGCCGAGACAGTCGGGAAAGGCGGCCAATCGTAGTTAAACAAATCATCGTTGGGTCCACTGCTGTAATCATGAACACTACTTTCATCATTTTCTGTAACCATTTCGCTAATATTTGCCCGGTCCACCACACAGAACCACCAATAGTCCGGACAACAGTCCCCGTACCGCATACAGAGTGCATCGCAATGACAGTAACGATTCCGCGCCCATGCATGCTCACTGCAACCGTCTTTACATGTGTGCTTGACTGTTAGGGACCTGGGGCAAGCGAAGGGGGCGTTAACACCCGTTGGTCGCGTTGCTTCAGCGGTTGGGACAAGGCTTGCGTTGAAAGGTGTAACTGGTTGGGAAAACAGATGTGAAAAATACAAATAAATATCGACAGAACACCAAAAAACACGGGTGTCAAATAGAAAAAGAAAACAAAAAGATGGAATGCCGTTGAAATACGGGCGGCCATGACAGAGACAGTAACATTTTAACCGAGTATCATGCACGAGTAGGCACTTTCTGGATCTATTGTCACATCATTTTTAATATGAAAACCTGCCCCCTGTCATGGCTACCGATGCAACGGGTCTATTGGGACCTGTTCCAATCTTCTTGCATATCAATGGAATCTCATTCAATGCCTCTCACAACGATACCATATCAGTAACCCTGTTGTGAATGCGGGTGGGTCTAAAACATAATACACGTGTCATTATCTATCTGTCAGTAACACGAAATATAAACAAGACATATTGGCATTTTTGTGTCGCTAGGGCGGTCGGGTTGGCGTATACGGGTTCTTTCCTCGCCTTTCACCTCTGGCGTCCCCGGTTCGAATCCGGGGCGTGTATGTGGATTGGGTTTGCAGTCCCTACTTGACCGCGTGGGTTTTCCCCTGGGGCATTTCTCTGGGGTTTTTCCTCCCACTTCTAAAACTGCAACTCCTTCTTCGTCATCTCAAGTTGATAATATAGTATAGTTAAAAGCTAAAACCGTATAGTTGATGGCATAAAGGGCCTTAGTTGCCGAAGATGCCATAAAATATACAACAACAACAACAACATTTTGTGTCACTCATCCCACAATGCTTGATCATAACTAATTATGGTACACACAATGATAGTACAACAAACGCATGCGCTGGCGCCTTGAGGACCGAGAATGGACAATTGTCAATATGGCGAATGGAACAAAATGTTGCCTTTGTGTTCTGCCGCCATATTGACAATTGTCCACTTAAGGTGGTCACGCTTGAGTGTGTAACAAAGGCTAATGGTGCCTAATCACCATTGAAATAAAACAACCCAACTTGGGATGAGAGAATATCGTAAGGGCCTTATTGGGTTTCGAACCCGAGACCTCGCACTCACCGGGCAGATGTTTTACCAGCTGAGCTAAAAGGCACAGTTGGAATACTCTGACAATACGTTAACAACAAAAATGTGATCGACAAGATTGAATTTTTTTCTGGAGATATCCTAATTGCCCTTTGCATGTACGTAGAGAACACTATACCGACAAGCGTCAAATCACACCCTGTGAAAATTACAGACAACCTGTATACATGCAACTGACAAATTGTTCAATTTGACACTGCCAGCCTCGTTTCAGATGTTTAGCCATTGTATTACGTCACGCGTGTCATATCATTTGCAAATTCTATCACAAAATAAAGCACCGAGACCCCTTTGAAAAATTACTCAATTACTGGGACAATGTATAGGCCTATTTTAATTCATTTCTAAGGCGGGACTCCCACTGTGCGATTTTGGCCCGAATTGGGTACGATGCGGTACGATTGTGTATAGACTCTATACACATGCAACTTGTGAAGAAGGATATAACGTGATAAAAACACAGTTTCCTCATAACAGGCGGTTTCATGCTCATTAAAATACAGCAACATATACAAGGAAACGCGCCGGGTTAAGTTGAATCTTTATGAGCCTGGATCCGCCATGCACTGTCCTACCTGTTACTGAGGTTTGGCCGGCACCTGTATTCCACAAACTGGCGAAAAACACAACAAGCAGAGTCAATATTGCCGTCGTTTCCATCGCCATTTTGGTCTAGAAAAGCTAGAAAAACTAGAAACACGAAACACAAGGCAGAGTGTTTCGCAACACTGCGTCCGGAAACCTGTGATCTCAACAAATCTTCAAAACTGCTCCTTGTACTTCTTGTTTGTGCAATGCCGATTGACTGTTTCGTTTCGACCGAGCTGTATTTATAACCTATACCCTTAATAGGCCTACTTGCGGAAAAACGTAATATTAGTCTCAGGAAATTACCAAACGCGTGGTTGTACAGGAATGGCGGTGTAAAGTTTAATCTTTGATACTCCTATTGGTCGACGGTGCGTGCTATTTGCATATCAGTCTGGCTATTTGCATAATCAGCGCGTACTGATACGCTATCAACCGACCAATCGCGACACTCGATACAAAACATGTAGGCACATGTCTGGGGCGGAGCTTCAAGAATATTATGTAAAGCTATAATATTTATGTAAAGCTATGAATGATGTAAAGCAAATATGTAAAGCTACGAATTTTATACTCGGCAATTCAGACAGAGCAATAAGTGCTTCTTTAGATATCGGCTAGATCTATTTGATAAATCTCTATAAATATTCCTTCGCCTCAATGGCACTTCTTTTATATCTTGTTTAAAAATCTAACTCGGCCCCAATTATTTATCTCGCTCTCCAAAATCGAATCGAGAGAATCTTTCATGGAATTTCGCCCCGTGTTTTGTATAAATATCGCACCCCTGACGCCATCTTGGGGTAAATATAGATTGGGAGGCAAGATAAAATGACTGAAACGAGATTTAGAGCAAGATCCGAGGGTGAAACCAACGTTTTTATGTCACAAAGCTAAAATGCGGGCGATCACATAAATGAAATGAAAAACAAACTTTAAATCCTTGTAAATAAGTTTGATTGAAGTTCGAGATTTCGCCTGAAGCGAAAAATATTGCCGTGGGCGGTATCAAGTCTATAGATATATTACCCTGCCTTAAGCACTGACCACTTGACCATTTCACTTAAAGGATTACACTAAATTGAAGGAAAACATCGATTTTTAGGAAAAAGATGAAAACGGCATGTAACTGACAAAACAAAAGGTCACGTTCTGAAGATTAACTGCGAAGTAGCTCAAAACAAGTCTCTCCTTGTTTGAGTCAAAAACCAGTTAGGTAAAATAGCTTAAAATTGTCCTTCTGCCACGGAAGTGCAGGATTTTGCTCTGAAATTAAAAACTGTTTACGTCAAAACAGTCCCAAAGCTACGAGCTTCCGAAAAAAACAAAAACGGCACGCTGCTTGTTCACGTAACGTTGGCGTGTATTATAAAAAGCCACTTAATTGCTGAAGGAGCGATTGAGCGGAAATATACGTTTGTACCTCAACCGTTGTCGGTCGCTTTCTTTTCTTCAAAATACGTTTTCCCTCACGTTCAAAGTCAAACCGTTTTCATGACAATAAGCACATTACACAAGGGACAAATTGATGGAATGGTGATACAAAAAGGGATCAAATTTTGGGTCATTGCCGAGTTAAGGTCCACGTTTTTTTCTTTCTAAAGGAAGATTTGGCTTCGGCGCGCCTTGGGACTTCGCTTTTATCTTTAAGAAACCGACGATAACATGCATTCTCTTCGGTTTAAAAGTTCACGGCGCTTGGTCAACACTGTTTAAACACGACCTTGCCATATGCATTCACTTTGTATTTATCTTGCTTTTTTTTCTTATTTTGAGGTTTATAAATAGTCTCCCGTAGCTTTTAGCGCTGTCAGTGTTGATTTCAAAAAAATAGTAAATCGTTCTTTCCCATTGAAACTAATTCTGCCGCGGACTATTCGAAGCCATGACAAACAAGAGCACGTGCTTAAACAAGTTTAACGTCAAAACGAGACAAATGACTCCAGTGGAAGTCGTATTAACGAAAAGTGGTTTCTGGCGGGAAATTCTTGAAAAACCAAAAGTGTATAAAGTCATTTAGAAATGTCACTTATAGAAACCCCATTGGTAAGATTGAAACTGGGCACATGATATAAAAAAAGGAAATAATTTTTGTCAAAACCGGTACGGCTTCCCTTCAATTGGGTGTACTGGATTGGAAACCTCTGCATGGTTTTCCCCTGGCCCTCCAAACCAAACTACATTCCCGGTACTGGATGGATATGCGCATTGCAACTGAGCGAAGTAAGTTTCGTTTTAGACAGCGTATTTATGCAAACATGCCAATTTAAAACTGACGAATTTATACCAGCACGATATGTGGCAAAGGGACTACTCCCCCCCCCCCCGCCCCCTCCCCCTCCTAACGTCCCTATACCTCAACACACTCTTCCCTTTTGTTAACGCACCAAATCCCCTAAAAACTGAAAGGAATTCCTTGGATGTTTGAGACACAATAGGGGAACAATGGTATAGGGGAAGTCTGTTTGCAACATATCGTGCTGCATATGTACGAATTGCGAGTGTCAAATTCCCTTATGGTTTGATGAAACAGTCGTCTAATATTGCACAAATTCGTTCTAAAGTGAAAGTTATATTCACACAGAAAATATAATATTTTAGTCAAGGAATTATAATTCCATTGGGGAAACAAACTAATATGATTAAGACAAAATTACTTCTTTGTAGTCCTGTATTTTAACGGAATGAATTAAAATTACTAAAAGCGACATACAAAAGGAAAGGTCATTTTGCTTTCATCTAGTAAAGCGCATTTAATCTCATCGCAGAAAAAGAACTTCATCGTGGCTGTTGTTCACAATCGCAAATTAAAAACGTACGGATGATAGATTGTGCCATTTTAATCCGTCCAGACACTTGCTCCGATTGCTACTGTAGAGGACCTGTTTATGACGTCACAATAATACAATATAAATGCGTTGGCAGTTGTATCAATACATTGGCAACCGAATTAGTCTACGTGGCGATATATTTATATTATTAACACCTCATCGCATAAGTCATTTTGCACACGTCTGATATGTTTGACAGGAGCATAAACTAATCAGCGGATGGCTTGTGTAATTTGTTCATTTTGTCTTTGGTTATAGTCGCAATACTTCACTCTTTTCACAATGCACTTAGTACAAAATTACGCTCATAAAATGCTACGAAATTTGTTATTTATTTATTCTTTGAGACGTAGAACTATCATGCTGTCTGCATGTTTATTATCTCCTACACATGATGCTTTTTAATGAGCATTTTCCACAAAATTCGGACCAAAAAAAACGAAAAAAGAAATTACACAAAATTCAATGCGGTCTTAAGTCTACAAACAAGCAATTTACAGCGTGAAAATGTCAATAAATTACAAGTAATTTACAAGTAAAAAGTACTAAAAATACAATTCTTAAAACCATAACAAAATTGATTGTATACACTAATCTGTTGGTTGTCTTCAACATGCCCAAAAAGTACAGCACCAATGGACCTCTTTATTGCTACGTACGTTTTAGTTTCATATTTACATACTGCAGAGCGCTTGCCGGCGCGGCCCGCTAGAGACAAGTCATTATTAAGAGTATACACTGTACAGAATTCATCAATCCAATCAAACCAAATTCAACTTGTTCTTGCCCAATGTGCCATTTTCCGAGCTGTTAATACTAAACGGCCTAATGGAACCATTCCCATTGCTAATCTGAGACACCTGCGACATGTAAGACACGTATTTACTCTCATCCCACCTGCTGCTACCATCGCTAGACCAGCTAGTGTACATGTACATGTCCAGGCCGGGACCGTCTTGCTCCGAGAGCTTGGCCGGACAATTCCACGCCTCTACAGCGAAGATGTTGGTTCGTGCCCGCTCTTGAATCTTGTAGGTCTGGCCTCGGAGGTTGCATTCAATGGGCATGGCGCTTCGCCAAGCCTTCCTGACGTCCGGAGAGCGGACGCAGAACAAGACGAACACGAGGAAGCCTTGGATGGAGTTTGCGATGCAGAAGAGCAGCTGATAGGCGAACATGGGGAGGGCTATTGAGAGAAATCCGAAGCCCCAGGACAAGCCGAGTAGCACGGACATGCAGACAGCGTTCTGCAACTGGCCTGCTACTTTCTCTAGCTGGGATTTCTGCTGCTTGTTTACGCTACCTCCCATGTCATTCTTGATCAGGCTTCGAACCACCAGAACGAAGGTCACTATGTTGTGTAGCAGCATGATACCAATTGGGAGTAGAAGGCCGTAGTATTGGGCTGGGCCGTTGTAAAGAAAGCACCTGAAGAGAGATACATCATTTATAACAATGGCGCAACAGTGATTTTAAACATTAAGGCTGCGTTCGGGCGTGTACTCGTGTTAACACGAGTTATACTCCTGCGCGCGTGAACGGCAAGAATAACGACACTCGGGTCAGTGAGAGTATGCTCTCACTACTCCTCAACAAATGGGGAGTGTGCTCGTACTCCTGTCAAGTGTCATTTGATTTGTACAAAGATGGTGGAATATGGGTGGGATTTTTTGTGAATTTGCTCAACGTGTCAACTCAATAACTGAAACAATAACTCACTAAGGTTTGTTTTAGACGGCATCAAAGGTTCTCACGACTTACGGCCTGTATTTTCTCAGTTTCTTGTGAGCAATGAAACGGCATTTTTTTGGTGCAGTGATGGCAAGAGACGGCCATCTTCACTGATTGCCATTCGCGCACGCGGATTGCGGACTTGCTGTTCGCGTGATGTGACCCGAGTGCAATGCGCACGCATTACTCCCGAGTAACGAGAACTGCACGCCCGAACGCAGCCTATTATTTCCAAGCTGGACATTTTTAAGGATCTCTTAGGGCATAACATATCTATGTTGGTAAACTAGATGCTGCAGAAATTTCAGCTGCATCAATGCTTCAAAAAACCTTGCAAGACGAAACTTTTACGAATTCTTGAAATAAGAATTCTTGAAAAATGTTGGTAAACTAGCCTGCAGATATTTTAGCTACATATAGATGAATCAATGCTTCAGAAAAACCCGGGAGAAATCCTTCTTCAAAATCCACTCATGGTTTTTGAGTTAGTGAATGGTAATTTACACTAGTTGTCTGCACGTACATTTAAACAAAATAGCTTCAGGCGTTAATGTTTTACAGAAAGTACCATCTTGGACAGAAATACATTAACGTAGCGTTTATATTATATTGTTACCAATGCTATCAAGGTTTTTCTTGTCAACTCATGAAGTAAAATTTTGATCATTGCAAAAGATACAACCATGGTACACCTTTAAGATCTTACGGGAGCAGCTTTTAGCATGCCTTGGACCGAAGCGATAAAAACTCCCATCTTAGACATTTTAATGTTTTCGCATCCCACTTCAATTTTATCGCTGTCGTGTGATTTACTGCACAGACGTGTTCTTGCTATTCCATGCTATCATTACCCATAGCCAATCTTTCAAGCTTGTAAATTTTGAGTGTTTTCCATTCGTTTTTTCAGATAACTTCCAATAGCGCTAACAGGAGGCATGCAAGATCGTATATTTTTATTGTATATTTTTTGTTCGCGTTGTTCTGTCGGCGACGGCTATTTTATGTTTGATACTTACATATTGTCGTTACGGTACATCCCCATCGGAAACGTAACACCGAAGGTAACGGCCACGATTACCATTGGTCCTCCTACAAAATGAATAATTATTTAAATTTAACACATTGCATTAACCCTTTGTATACGGCGCCATCTTGGAGGACAAGCGTATTGTTCATATGCAAAGGCACAAGTTGAAATATAGAACATGATACAGGCCATGTACGAAATCAATGGCTGCTGTTTCAAGTTATGCACGAGTCTATGGAAAGTGATCAGTCCGTCTACCTAGCGTCTTCCATAGACTCGTGTGCGGAATTTCAAGTCGCAGCCATTGAATTCAGACATAGTTTCCGTCTTACCCCAAGCGAAGCCGCAAGCCTTAGCCATGAATTTGGACTCTCGTCCCTTGAACACTCTGACCAGCAACAGATACATGTTCCTGGCTTCAACTCCCATCCAAAACATGGAGGCTAGCGTGAAGTAATGAATGATTACGGCTACGGCTAGGCAGATGACGTCATTCTGTGTGGCATCGACACCAGCGATGAAGGCCACATACAGACAGAGCAGTGATAAACAGAGATGGATCAAAATTTGGCGGGATCGCATGGAGCGTAGATTTCTGGGGGGAAACGATATGGGTACATGTATTAGATAACACCACATTTTCAAAATCCTAAACAATGGGATACTGTTGGATCGCTTGGTGGCAGCAAACAAACCGGTCCTTTTTCATTGTTTAAGTCACGTTTGAGCTAAACTGCGCATGCTCAATATGACGTAGCAATGGGAAAGGACCGGTTTGTTTGCTGCCACCAAGCGACTCAAAAGTCTCCCATTCTTATTATTATTCATGCGATAACACGTCGTAAAGTCACGTGACATCTGAACAGATGACTTCGGTAAAAAGCAGTAAATTTATTTATCATACCTAAAGACGGCAAAAGTGAAGAGTGTGAGAGAAATGCCCGCTATCGACAGAGCACAGCCAACCGCACTGATGAAATCCAGTACGAACTGAGCAATCGCAGTAAGTTCGCCATCATTTATACCCTGTCGGGAAAAAAAATGAGATGATTTTTTGTTGATAATGCAACGATTATCAATGTATTTTTTGAATAACCTAAACCCAAAAAATGGATTTGAAACAATTTTGCAGAGTATACAAACCATGATCACGGCGAAGTTAGTGAGGTGGTTGCAATGGCATACGACCCGACCCTGCTCAAAACCTGCATACTCGCATCCATCTGATGACCACTCTCCCGTTCCGTTGGCCAGACTAAAATCCCAGAATACACAGCGCGCTGTACCCACCGAATCGTTCCATTCCTGAAAATATTTATTACGAACAAGATTAATTTGTGCCAGAATTTGAAATTGAAGCAGACTAAACTGCTGAAGTGTCATCTACGAATTAAACAAAGGCATTACATTAGTGACGAATGGTAACCAAACGGTAACCGAAGGGTGACCGAACGGTAACCGAATGGTTGCCAAACAGTAGCCGAACGGTAGCCGAACGGGATTCTATTTATTAGAGTAAAGAGGGGAAAACTATCGTATAGTATAAAAGTAAAAACAGTGTAAAGGTCATTACCCGATGAGGCGTAAATTCGATGACAACTGGCTCCGACAGGTTCGTCAGTCGAGCGCCCTCAACGGTGGAGGAGATGACACGACCGGAAGTGGAGTATTCGCTGGTAGCGTTGCCTGGGAACCAGCGACTGGCGTTTGTTAACGGGAATAGGCTATCACTCTGGTAGAGGATAAAACTCACGCGAAGGGGAAAGGGTTGGTCTGAAAAAGAAGAAAAAACAGGAACAAAATGGACAACGGTGCTTCCAAGACGGGTATCCGGTCTCGCACCTTTTATATTGAGGTCATGGTTTACGCATTTCCTAAGCTTCCTGGAAAAACAAACTAACCTGTTTTGCTTTTGGTAATTGTCGGTGCGTGATTAAGTGGTAATAGTACAACAACATTTCCGATGCTGGTAATTTGAGCTATTCCGAGCGACTTGCGGGGTATGGTTAAAACCTTAATGCGGAAGTTGGGGTGATATTGGGGTGATATTGGGGTGATATTGGGTTGATATTTGCGTGTCAAAAGTAAACTACCTATCTAAACATAACAAAGTAGCATCGAGTTGGCTGATGTTATGGGTTTCCGAAACGGTAATTAAATATATCTTTAGCATGTCGGAAACCATTAAACAATTACGGTGTAATTAGGGGCACGGAAACATCCATGGAAATTCAAATTTAAAAAGAGTGTATTCATAATGTATATTTATAAGTATTTTGATTATTATTCTTAAGTTAGATCGAAATCTATAAATTCCTGAAACAATCTGACCAACAACTTTTTGGGATCTAAAACATTTCAAATAATTAGAATATCAGGGGGAAACTTACCTTGGGGCAACAACTCACTGCCAATATTGGAAGGTAACGTGATGGAAGTATCACTCCTCCCCTGCATTCCAGTAAAATCTTTCCTCTGTTGGGTTGGTCCAGTCCTGACACCCCCGTCCCGAAGAATGGACGAGTCGGGGTCATCCTCGTCCAAAACAGAGAAAAATCGTGTCTCTTCGTACAAATGCAATGTCACTAGGTTCACACCGATGCTCGGTTGCGTGATCTCTATTGCGGTGGCGTCACGAGCGACCAATGAGATTTGAGATTCGAGCGATCGGACGATCCTGGACGATGCTTGTCTCATAGAGGGCGCTTCATTTGCTGACTCGGAACCGTAGTCTCTAACACGTTCGCTTACGGACGTTATCACGCTATCGACTGTTTCAATGACTGCCTCTGCAACCTAAAAGGTAAAATAAGCATGGTCATATAACATAATTAATGTAATAAAAGGGTTTTGTCCAAAAAAATGGCCGCCAAGGAAATAAAATGGCCGACAATGAAACAAAATGGCCGACAATAAATAAAATGGTTCATGGTGGCTAAAGACAATTTCTGTTTTAAGAAAAGTTAAAAGGATAAGTTGCTAAAAAAGCAAAGGGGATAAGTTGCAGTATGTTTTAAATAAAATATGACAAAGGATTCTTGCAGTATGTTTAAAACCATGACAAAATCCGACAGATTTGATTCACCTCGACCCTTATCGAACCAGCATTGACAATGTTCTCCATGATGCTAGCCACGGGATCGAGGTTGTCAGCCAGCTCCGACGTCATGTTTGATACCGTCATGGCCATGATCTTGGCTACTTCCATGACGTTGCCTTTACCCACGGAAACCTGTTGAGAAACAAACTAAGGTAGTAACCGGATATCATTATGAAAGTGGAAAGGGGACAAAAGGCAACTAAAGGCAACGAAAGGGGACAAAAGGCAACGAAAGGGGACAAAAGGCAACGAAAGGCGACGAAACCAAACACTAGAAAACATGATTCTCCTCACCTTGCTTAGCTCATTTAGATCGATGGATTCTCTGACGTCACCACAGTCGTTTAGTCTCGGCTCAAGCCACACAGCTCCCTGACTGTCGTCAGGCACACATTCCCGTAACGCACGGATGCTGCCAGCTGAACAGCGATAAAGATTAAAAACAAATTTACGCCATTAAAGAGTCTAATAATATATAGCGCATTGAGGCTGCATATGAAATGTACCATACCTCTTTTAGTCTTAGTCTTAATACTCAAACAAATTTACCCACACCCCCAAGAAAAATCACCTTTTTCAGTGTAAACGGAACATCTTTCGAGAGACGGGATGAGGTCAAGTCGAAACGCGTTGGTCCACGTCAGGTTCCCCGCTGAGAACGAGGTTGTCTCCGCTAGGCACTGAGCTGTGATGCAAAAAGGTGAGGGCGCGTTAAAGAAGGAACGAGTGTGCAATTTTGTATATTTAGGTCTTCGTAGGAGCCACAAGTATAGACCGTATCGAATAGCTGCCATCTTGTAGGGCAGTTTCTCTGTTCCGTGAGGACATGCATGGTTGCACATTTTGTGCTTACATTGTTGACCAATTTAAATGACAAAAGTTGCCCAACAAGATGGCGGCTATTTGATACGGTCTATGTGTAAAATAAATAAATAAATAAATAAACTTAGCGGCAAGCGTTTTTGTGATTGTGTAGTTTTCAGTTCGTCGATTTACACATTTCCTCCTCACCAATTTTTTCTCAAAGCGACGTGCGTCGAAATTACTCGCGTTTACGCGCGAAAAGGCCTATCTACAACGATAGCGGTACCTTGGCAACGCCATTTAGCATTGTAATTGTCTTTTTCTTTTTTTGTTTACCTTTTTTGACAGTCACGGTAAAGACACACGTGCCAATATTTCCAGCAGGATCTTGTGCTTCGTACGTCACGGTGTGGTTTCCAAGACCAAACTGCTCTCCAGGCGTGTGTGACGGAACCGTTGGGCCGACTAAATCGATGTTATCCCCAGGTGTGGGCCTATCCCAAAACACGGCGACCGTGGTCTTGTTTTGGTTCAGAAACTGGACTTTGTTCTCCGGGCAATTCGTGAAAATTGGCCGCACCTTATCTGAAATGAATGGCGCCATTTTTATGAATCATTTATTTACTCTTTAATGAGTTTACAGAACATTAAAGAGTCTTCTAAAGAGACACATACGCGGACGGCGCCATTGGCAGCCGACGGCCAGAGACACCGGGGAATCTTACTCTTTATGAAAGAGTACTCTGGGATCTTGTATGCTGCGTAACACAGCATACTGGGCGGTGATCAACGGCTTACATCCATTCATAAGGATGGAGCAAGTGTGGTTAAGTGCCTTGCTTAAGTAATGACACAGGCACCACGACCGGGTATCGACCGTGTACAAACAAGGAGGAAAACATTCAGTATATACATGCATACTTCCTGGAAGAAAGTTGGATCGTCCATATGACAAATACTAAAAAGTTACTTTTAAAAAAGATACAAAACAATTACCTGCAACCTCCACCCGAAATATACATAAATTTTCATTTCCAGACGTGTCACGTGCTGTGTACACGACGTCCGTGCTCCCATAATTGAACCGATCACCGGGTGCGTAAGAAGGAGCCAAGCTGTAAAGCTCCGTGTTGTCAGTGATGATTGGCTCCTCCCAGTAGACTTGTACCGAGTCCATTAATATGTCTGTAATGTTAGCTCTTATAGACATGGGGCAGTTTACAATGGTCGGTGGTTCGTCGTCTATAAATACAAACAAATAAACACCAAACATGAAAAAGGCATCTGTCTGGTATGCAGAAGGTCTTGGGTTCGAATCCCACTCCCACTCAAGAGTTAATAATTATTGAAAAATAGAACGAGAGCTCCCAACACGTTTGAGCGCCGCCATTTTGAGCGCCGCCATTTTGAACGCCGCCATTTTGAGCACCACCATTTTAAACGACACCATTTTGGCTTAAGTTATTTGGCAATATACCCAATATTCATGCAGAAGGCAGTTCAATCGTGTCCCCTGAATCAGTTCTATAGAAAACGAACTGCTGATCGGAAAGGTGCCAGCTTCGTACGCGCTCCAAGCCTGGCATGCACTTTGTCATTCAGCAGTTTGCACTCTTTCAAGGGACACGAGAACGGCCAGAACAAACGAATACAATGACAAAGAAAGATTCTGAAATTCCATTACGTGTAACACAATAGATAACAAACTTTGGTAACTTGCTGACCTTCAACGGAAACGGTAAAATTGCAGAAATTATCGTTTCCCGATTGGTCCCGAGCGGCATACGAAACGAGAGTTGAGCCGGTCGAAAAGTCGTGTCCGGACGGGTAATTGCCTTCGGGTGACGAGGTTAACCGAGAATTGTCCAAAGCTACGATAAAAGGCCACATGACTACAGCCGTAGCGGAGCCAGGGTCCGTTTCTGTGGATATGTCGTCTGGGCAGTTAATAAAGGTCGGTTTCTCAACATCTGTGAAGTAAAAAAGTGAAAAGTGAAAACGTCACCCTTTGTGTTTTGCTGGGTCTACGCTAAAAGCAGTCAACTGTTTTCTTGAGCTTTAGCAATGGACATTTCAGATTACCAGCGAATGTTTAGACCATCGATATATAATCACTGGATGAAGTATGCAATAGCAGTTGGCTATACGAGAATTGAAGCCATGCGCCGGCCGAAATTGTACTACCCATTGTGCTCCCCCGTCTATGCGATCGCTTGCATTCCACTTAACACATGTAGACTATAGTGAAGACAGTATGACCAGTCTAGGCAAGGTATTGTATTTGGGAGTACAATTTTAGACGTCGTTTCTGCATCCAGTGATATATATCGATGGTTTAGACCCAATGGGATACTTTTGAGACACTTGGTGGCAGCCTGTTAACCTAAAATGCGCATGCTCAATATGACGTGCGATGGAAAAGGACCGGTTTGTTTGCTGCCACTAGGGCTGCGTTCAGGCGTGTATTCCTGCGCACGCGAACGGCAAGCTTAACGACACTCGGGTCAATGAGAGTATGCTCTCGCTACTCCCCGACAAATGGGGAGTGTGTTTTTACTCCTGACGAGTGTCATGTGATTTGTACGAAGATGGCGGAATATGGGTGGGATTTTTGGTGAATTTGCTCAACATGTCAACTGGATAACTGAAGCAACAACTCACTAAGGTTTGTTTTAGACGGCATCAGAGGTTCTCACGACTTACGGTCTGTATTTTCTTCAGTTTCTTGTGTGCGGTCATGGCAATAGACGGCCATCTTGACTGATGGCTATTCACGCATGCGGACTGCGGACTTGTCGTTCGCGTAAAATGTAACCCGAGTGCAATGCACACGCATTACTCCGGAGTAGCGAGAACTGCACGCCCGAACGCAGCCCGAACGCAGCCCAAGTGTCTTGAAGTCTCCCATTACACTGGTAACCGACGTCACATTCTAGGGCTGTATAAGATAATATTTCTACCCAGAATATGCGTGTATACTTACCAATTATGCGAACCATAAAACTACATATTTCAACCTCAACCCCCAAGTTTTGCGTCATGTACACGACTTGTGTTTCTCCGATCAGAAAGGCGTCCCCAGGGCTGTGAGTTTTATTGACTTCGGTTGCCGCGTTTTCCATCTGAGAAAACATGTTAGAAAAATGCGAGAAAAACGTGAGAAATGTGTAGTTTATGTTGACCACTTCCTTCACTGGTAAATTCAAAGCTTTTTCGCGATTTATTGAATAAACGCAACTAACCACGTGACTAAGAGACATCTATGTCTTTACCTGTATGCTAGGATCCGCCCATGTCACGTTAGCGTAAGCTTTGCCCAGATAGGCTGCTTGGGTTATGTCACGAGGACAATTCCGCTGCTGAACGTTTCTTTCACTGTCATCTACAAAAGATAAAGAAGCAAAAATTTTCTTTAATTTGTCCTTTAAACAAACCCGTATATTACATTATGAATATTTAATGTTAGTGAACTAATCAGAAGAAAGGAAATGATGTTTGGTGTTTGTGTCTTTACTTACCAAAAAATCTGATTTCCAGTGTCTTGGGCGGGTTATTCCCTGCAGCTTTTTTGCAGCTAAACTGACCCGAATCGGTTCGAATCACGGGGTTAAGTTGAATTTGAGACACAAAGTTTGATCCGCCGTCCACACGGGCCCGATTACCGTCCATCTAAACGTGAAACAAAGAGGATAAATGCTTTGCTCGACCCACTGGAAATGGAATGGCCATCTGAGCTCTCGTGGAAGGCTTTTGGAAACCAGAACTGGGGCCAATTTTAGGACGCAGCTGAGCACAAAAAATGCTTAGCATAGAATTTATTTGCTTTGTACAAATGTGTATGATACCACTTAAAGTGTGTGTCACGTACCTTGTGTTTTTAGCAAGAAACATTCCAAGTTTTGGCATTAATTTTAAAGAAAAGGTAAAAAAAAAAAAAATGTTATAACATCGGATCAAATAAGAAATACCTGTATATGCGGTGCTTCAAGTTGTGGCGGGGTTTTCCCAGTGGTGCAGCGAACAATCACAGAATCAAGTGCAGCAGTGACGTAGACAAAAAGTGCGCCCTCTGGCGTCACTTTATGAGAAGTACCCCCTATCACCAGGATCTTCTCCATGACATCTCCTGCAGGGGTCACGTGAGGGAAAGTTGTTATTGGTGCGCCATTTTTTAGTTTCTGTTTATGTTTTAGAAACAACTATTTCTGTTCATGAATGCCTTTTTGTAAGTTCAGCAAGATCACTCTATAACAGTTAACTTTGTACTTTTAAATTCACAATCATAAACATGTGCAAGTCATGAATCACTGTGAACTAGTTTCTGCCTCATATAACAACACATACCTAAAGCAAACTTTCCGAACCAGACAGTTTTAGGCTTGGTCAATACAGTTATTATTTTTTTAAATTTAAAACAACTTGTAAACAATTTTAAATATTTAATAAAGTTTTTTTGAATCTCATTGCTTTGAAATTTCATTTTTAAATTCAATCTTTTTATTTTTAAACATCTTTTTAAAAATCTTATACATTTAGAAAACGGTACTAAATGAAAAACAAATAGGCTACTCACGGCAAGATGGCGACTGACCACTCCACTTTGCACTCCGGCCGACCTTTCGGCATATTTGGCCGTTTGTATTTCCCACCAATTTGCCTGTCCCGGGGTTGCTACACTGCGCTGTAACACGGGTGTTTGTTTGGTATGAAGTGTCATTCAGCGTTCTAATGTCACGGCCGTCTATGAACTGTATAAGGCCCTCACGCGATCGTGGGGGTTGGCATCCCTGTCCGACGACAGTTTGGAAATAGCCTATGCAAAAATAATAAAATATACTGTAAATAATCACATAAAAAGAAAATATAAATAAATAAATAAAAGAAAATTAAATTTTAAAAATATATTTATTTTCAGTGGATTATATTTCTTGTTATTTGTGTAATAATAATGTACGAACTTCACTTGTTTATAGCACAATGTCCTTTGGCTTTTGGATATACATCTTTAATCATTTAAGGGGGTAAACAGGAAAGTTCTTCCTTCCCGCCATTTTAATGAGGTCCAGTCGGTTACAAATCTGAGCAAAACATCGTTTAAACAGTCTAGAAAACTTCCTCCCAAGACCAAAACCCAAGTAAACTACACGAGAAAATATCATACAATTCCACAATTTGGTTAGTGGCTTTATTTCCGGTGTTTTATCGTCATATGTTACCACTTTGAGACATACGAGACAGGTTGAACTCAATGGTTTTCCGTGATGAACACTGCAATAACGTCTGACGTTACAAGACGGCTGAGACATTTCCTGAAGTTGTTTAGTATCTATTGCAAAAATAGCAGTCAATGCTATTGGTTATCCTTCGTGGTTTCCGCCATACCAGAAAACTGCTTTACGTGCCAAGTATCAAGGTCATTTTGGAATATTTATAATTTGTTTTGTAATTTTTATACGAGTTATTGTAGCCTAATCCCTACCACAAAAAAAATAATATGTCCCCACAAGGCATGTTTAATGTTCACATGCAGGACCACAGTGAATTTTATTGTATTTTTTTAAATATATAATACAGATGACAACTAAATGAATTTATTGATTGATTGATACCCCACGTTATCAGAAATCAATAAAAAAGTACACTCTAAAAAGATTTTTTTTTCACGAAAACGTTCCGGCAGCAATCACCAGAACATTGTTTTCTGTAATTTTATCAAGTATATTTTGAGCGGTGATTTCAAAAGCATGCTCAATCGTAGCTACTCTCAATTTAACAGAAAAAAAATAGTTTCATTAGCTGTTTAAATATAGACCAAGGGTCGATTTTAAAGTTAAGACGAGTTGAATGCGTCCTAATTCCCATTACCATACCGTCCCAAGATAAGAAGAGTGACCCTTCCTAAGACGTGTCTTGGCGCTTTGTGAAATCGCCCCCGGACATGTATTTAAATCAAGCAATAGATCTCGCCAGCTATAGTACAAATTATCAACTAACCACTGAGACCTGGGATTGATTTCACAACAGTTAAGACGAGTTCAATGCGTCCTAATTCCCATAACAATGTCCCAAGATGACTCTTCCTAAGACGCGTCTTATCGCTTTGTGAAATCGACCCCTGGTCATGTATTTAAATCAAGCAACAGGTCTCGCCAGATAGTACAAATTGTCAACAAAGGAGACACCGATTATTATAAAAACATTATCAGTATATGGAGCCCGAAAGAACTTTCTAAATACCCTTAATTTTCCAATGACAAAATGTAAACGATTTGCTTACCTAAGCCGAGCAGAGTTAGTAGAATGAACACAGGCCGTTCCACAGTCTTCATCTTAGCTAAGCCCGTTTCAGAGCAGTACAATCCAGCCGAAATCTCTGACGCCTAACTTAACCGTCTATAGAACGAGTGTATTAGTCTTTAAAGCGCAGTGTTGTTTTTGTTCAGGCGAAAACACACACTCCGCGACTAGATTATGCTTTTGAGTGAATTGCTAAAAGCACAGAACTTTTCATCATCAACTGTCAAACAGATTTATTGTCGTTTTCGACAAAGTTATTCACAAGAGTACACCGGTTTGGTGAGAATTAGAAATGGGTGTATATACACGCGCGTGGGCACAACAACGATACAACAACGTGCGCTGACAACTCAGGACCACTCTGAAATGCTTCAAATGTCCTTTGGTAAACCAACGGGTCTATTTTCTTTAGAGGAAAACTGTGACACCGGGAGGAAATAGGCAAGCGGATGTCCTTTTCATGTCAGTGTAGTTCAATATGTTTGCAATAAGTTTCCAAGGTCACCTGGATGAAAAATATAGTTTGTCGTTTTCAACCTGATTGAACCTGCGTGGGATGAGCTGACCTCTTGGGCCACGTGTCTCCCAAACAGCCCTAGGAGTGCAGGAGCTCAGGGAGAGTGGCGTACCCTGCCTCAGCGGCTCTTACGGAATCTGGTCTAGTCAGCCTGGCCATAAGAAGCGTTTATATACGTTACTGACAAATAAAATATGTTCAGCCTTATAATTTGCGTGTTTAAACCGCACACTTTGCAAGGAGCACCCAGTCATTATAAGATACATGTGGTATACTAGTTCGATAGTGTACCCGTTTCAGTTTGCGCAAATCAATACAGTCATCAGGGAACTTGACCATAATACGATAACAGAACTGTTCCTCCCCCCCCCCCCCCCCCCCACCCCCATGATCTACGAACGCAAACATCTGAGAAACGATCCGTATTTTGATGTAATAATTTGCATCCGTTTCTGAAACATTCTGAAAACACTACGCAACTGGTATGGTGCCTAATCACCATTGAAATGAAACAACCAAACTTGGGATGAGGAAAAAAAGGCCTTATCGGGATTCGAACCCGAGACCTCTGACTCGCCGGGAGATGCTCTACCAGCTGAGCTTTGAGACGCAGTGGTTTTCCCCCAAGGCCTCTGACACACCATGCAGATGCTCTACCAGCTGAGCTATAAGGCACAGTGGTATACTCCATCAAATTTTCCCCAAGACCTCCGACACACCATGCAGATGCTCTACCAGCTAAGCTATGAGGCACAGCGGTATACTCCCTCAGGTTTTCCCCAAGACCTCTGACACACCATGCAGATGCTCTACCAGCTGAGCTATGAGGCACAGCGGTATACTCCCTCAGGTTTTCCCCAAACCTCTGACACACCGAGCAGATGCTCTACCAGCGGAGCTATAAGGCTCAGTTGGTAAACTCCCTAAGGCCTTAAAGAGTTTTCTCTCATCCCAAGTTCGGTAGATAAAAACATATAAACTGCCTTTAAAATTGATTTATTGATTAAACCCGTGTTCACAGACATGGTCTACTTTTACTTTGTTTTTTATGCCTTATCTCAATTGCTATCAAACGGATGTCATAATGCCGACTGTGTTTTTGTTTAGTCGAGTTGTAACTTCCCGCTGTCTCAAAACGTTTATAGCAGTCGGGATATATACATCCGTACATGCCAGATTTAATTCTGTTTTATGTACATACTGCACGTCTAAAGCCATACGAGGTGAAATAATAAGAATTTCAATAACAAAAACTGCAATTGAGAAATTGTTTTTGGTGAAACTAGAATGAAAAACGATTGACTGACCTGACGAGGTGAAAGAGCAACGCGCCAAACCTAAATATGAAACATCGCGAGGTGAGTGCTAACCAAACAAACTGATGACGTTCTTCACACTTTTGGCGGCAATTTAGAGGCATTCGATTAAATAACCAATTGAAGCCCTTTTAATTTGGGTCTTGTTTCTGAAGGTCGCCATAGCAACACGGGCCATTTGATATCCTTTATAATCTATTCTCAATAAATGAAGTTTAAATTGGTTTCTTAATCAATCACTGATAAATCGTTTACGAAAACGTGGCCAGCTTTATAGGGCGGTTTCACGTTGTCACGGGTCACTACACCCTCCCGCGTTTGTCCTCCAGCTCGGGGAGAGAACAATAGAGCCACGTGGGGAAACGCACGTGGCTGGTTGCAGAAAAGCACGAGACTCTATTGTTCTCTCCCCGATCTGGAGGACAAACATGGGAGATGTTTAGTTATCTGTGACGGCGTGAAACCGCTCTATATCGCAAAACTGTGTGGCTTTGACGCGCTGTGTATTTTCAACAGCTGTAAAAACCTCTTTGACTTATATAAATTATATCGCAAGCAGCTTATCGATAATGAAAAGACATTTTTATCGTAATAAGCTGAATAATGAATATTGCAATCGTGAGCGCATGGCTATTTTTCCCCTTATCTACGAAACGGTAGTTATTTTTGGCATCATATCATTACAATGATGGACAACGTCGACGCAAAAAGAGAAGTTAATCTTATTGCTTTCAGGTTTGAATATCTTAAAAATGATAACTTTAAAATAATTTATTTGAAATCCAGATGAATGAAGAGACGCTAATCTACAAAACTATCCAATGCAATGTTTGCTCAATATCGTCTGTTACGTTTAAACTTTATTAAAATAATAAATAAATAAATATTATTTCAGAATTAATTACAGATCTACAGGAACTCGGAACAAACATAATTATGATGTATATAATTACGGAAGAGTTAAAATGAATGACAGATTAATATGTACAAACAATTTCCATTGACAAATACTACGTATGGTGGAAATCAACGAGTGTATTGGTTTGCGGTATAGCACCTTGTGAATTCTCTTTTGTAAATGTGTGGTTCTGAAAAGAACCGGTGAGTGTGAACTCAACGTTTCGAACAGTGTGCTCTGTTCGTCTTCAGGAGAATACAAGATAAATTTTGTTCACAGTTTCGTAGTAAAAGCAAAGTCATTGAATACATTGAATACGCTAGCCATGATTGGCAACACTGCTCCGGACTTATGCAAGTTGATCCCAACGGCAACGGTGTAATAGAACCATTCAATTGCACAATACAAAATCTTCTCTCGGTAGGTTTTTATTTTCATTGCCCGCATCGGCAAAAAGGGTTTCATTCTGTTTTTGCTGGATGGGTAACGGTATGGACTCTTTAGGGGCAAGTCATTTTATTTTCCCCAACTGTGTATTGGGTGAGGTGTTTTTCGTTTGTTGCCAAGCAATATCTTTCCCCCAAATCACGAGACATAGCAACCAACAATAATTACACGAACAGTTGGTGAAGCACGTCATACGCCAAATGGTAATTACTCGCAACTGGCGTGCCTAACGATTCGACGTATTCTGCCAATTATCCTCATTTTTACCAGATAATTTATCGTTTGGTTCCAGATGCACGTTCTCACTGCATGCACACGATGCCGCAAACTTGGAAACGAGCGCTACACGCACGAGTTACGAAAAAAAACAAAGCTATTAGTTGCTCTGAAAATGTTAATAATTAATTTATGAAATAAGGAACATTAAGGGAAGGATTTTGTAAGCTCAAAATATTACAGCTATTTGAGTGAAGAATTAATAAATGTTTGGAATAAACAATTCAGAATTAATATTATACATGTATTATTTATTATTTTTGCAATGGGTTTGATTTTGATAATTCACAAATGTCATAATGTTTGATTCACAAAAGATTTAAGACGTAGTGCTTAAAGGGCCCCTTATTTAGGATTTTTATCAATGAAATCTATGCTTTAAAACCACTCTACTCAGTTAAAGTCATAAAAATCCTATTTGGAGCTTGCTTTGGGGGTTAAAACAAAGGTTTATAGTTTTAATGCTAATGCGAATATGCATATTCATGACCAAGGTCACGATGTCACAAGAGGCAAACACAGGAAAATCACATTCGACTGTGCACAGTCAAAAGATTCCACTTTTTTCTCAATTTTCCTGAAACATTTGTAATCCATGGCTGTTTGAGTTTGTTTTACTTGTTGCCTGCTGTAAGCCATGACAAAACTGGGGGTAGAAACTGCAGCAATTTGCCACAAGTCCAACTTGAAGTCTTATGTTTTTTCTTAACTTTGCCCTTCTGTCTTCCTTATGTGATGCACTCAAAACAGCGCCCTCTGTATGTTATTTATTGCAATGAAATCTTCAAAGTTGAAAAAGGATATCTTTTATTGATTTTACATCCAAACGAACAATAGTATGTCTTGCTGAACAAGTAATCCGTCATTATGAAGCAAAGCTTAGGCACAAAGTTGTTTAGCATGTCACAGGCCGGCCTACTTAGGAAGCGTCTTGGAATGTTTGGGTGTGTTTGTGAAACGAATCCCGGGTCACAATAGACGTCTTCTAGGGGCAAAGAAAGGAAGGTCTCCGGCTGTTAGCTTTAAATAATGAGTTAATTGCCGGGCGTGGCATCTCCATGGACACAGTGGAGACTAGCGGTGAAGGTCCGACTGCTCCCGGGGGAACACGCGATAGTTTCCTCCGCACCGTCGTTACCAGATGCGTCCGAAGTGTTTTATGGTGGAATATGTACAGCAATGGGTTGGTGGCGGCATTCATGTAGAACACGACTTTATATGCGATCGTTAACTCGAATTCGTTTTCTTTTAGGTAGCTCATGAGGGCTAAAATGATCAGAGTACACGTCCAGGATATCAGGACATAGATGGTGATAACTGACAGAACGAATGCAATACGGATGTTTTGTTTCATGAGGCTTGGTAGCGGTACCGCAGGGTCCACGCAGCTTACCCGGCGCACGTCGTGTATTGCCCGAGCGTGCCGGCGCGCAATGAAGAAAATATGCGCGTACATTACAAACACGACTGGCACTGGGATGACGAAGTTACACATCAGGAAATAGCCGTAGTGTGCGCCGACTTGCGATCCTATATTACACGATGCAGTGATGTTATTGGTGTCAGTTGGTAACCCGACGGCTATTTCATCTGGTATGAGAATCAGGAATCCCAGGCAGACGGAATAAAGCCACGTGAACGTGAGGACGCCTGCGACGCGACGTGACGTTACGAGCGTGACATACCGTAACGGTTTACTGATGGCTAAGTAACGGTCTACCGTGACGCACAACAGACTCAATATGGACGCCGTAGCCGCCATGATTGCGAGGATGTTGATACAAACACAAAGGGCGCCCTCTGTTGTCACCTGTACAGCACTATGGTAGCTTTGAAGAGGCATAATTACCATAGCCGTCAGCAGATCGACTGCAGCTAAACTTAGGACGAAATAGTTGATGTTTTCTCGCAATTCTGGCTTGGAAATGACCAAGTAGATCAGAAGTATATTGCTGACTATGGCTACCAGACTGATTATGGCTAGTACCCCGACTACTACCCACCCTCCTGCGGTTCCTTCCACGCTCATTGTGTCGTTATCGCCTCCAAATATAGCGACCAAACTCTTCAACGCATCAACTGATTTTCGCTCTCCATCGACGATAGAATTTCATCAACAAATTAGGACGTAGAAGTATTTTATAAACTCACGGTATAGCCATATCCATATTTTAAAAGTCGGCAGTGGCCCAATAAACAATAACTCCGTTCACCTTACGCTTGTAACGAGTGATATTTTGTTCGCGAGGAATGACGTCATCGTTAACACTTTAAAACTCGCAACGTGATAGGCTAAGGCCGGTAACGCTTCGTATTGTAAAGACACGATCACTCCACACTTAAATCTCTTAGTGAAATTACAATTTATCAGCAGTTAACGTTCTTCAGCGGCGTCCGCGTACATTGGTATCAGTCCATCTGTGAAATTGCGTCATCAAACGCGAGCTAAATCCATACGTATCTCCAGTAACTATCAAGTACCAGGACCTGGCGTCAAGGGCCTTGTGCCAATTTGTCACGGTCCTTTCACTCAGCTTACAACGCGAGCAAACTAAAACAGTATTTATTTTGAGAATCGTTTAAGACGGTTATCTTAAAGAGGTCAAGATTTAGTACTGCAGTCCGTTTTCACATTGGTGGCATCCGGAAACGAAAACCGTGCGCGTCATTTGTCAAGTGGTCGTACAAGTGAAAATCACTCCAAGATGAATCTTTTGAGAGCAATTCTTTGGCTTAAACGCGTTCCACACGATAGCCAAATCCACTTCGTTCCTCAGTCGTAACCATAAAAGTTTCCATGGTTACTCAAGTCACGTGACGATGACGTCAACAAAATGCCTGCCAAGGATAACCAAAAACAACATTATTTATATCAGAACACCGAAAGACTTTCACCACAGAAATCTTCAAACTAAACGTTTGGTATGTGTCCTGAACCGTCGTGTATATTATACTATTTATTCAGCATAGACATAAGACTTAATTCGCGCCGCCTTCGGGCAAGCATTGAGTCAGATCACGTATCCCAAAATTGTCGTGCAAATCGCCAATGTGATTATTAATGTCCATTAAACACACTATTAATTAATTGATGTGAACTGTTCACAGAGAAAATAATTTTGAGCCCACTTTATCATTGAATAATTAGTTGTTAACTTGTGGTGCCAAAAGCGAGGTCTAAACAGATATGTTTGCTGATGTTTTTCTGTGTGTCAACATTCGCAAATGGAAGCAAACTTCTTGAATGGTCACGTGATCACGATTGGCTGGCTCTAATCACATGACCTGAAACTGGTTCCTGATTGGTTTAGACATAAAACATAAGCATACAGATGTTTGGCAATAGCTGTATGTCCAAACACAGTTTGCTGTTTGTGTTTGCTGTTGTTTGCTAATGTTTTACATTATGTGCCGTCCACACCTGCAAATTATGACCAAACTTGAAGTTTTGTCATGTTTAGTTTGCAAACATCACCAAACAGTCATATCATTAAAGCCGTGCAAACGTCAAGTTTGCTCATGTTTTATGACCGTTCCGATTTTGTTTCTGTTTGCCAATGTATAGAGACACAGAAAAAACATCGGCAAACATATCTAAATGGTAATGTTTGCAAACAAAGTGTTTGCTATAGTGTAGACAAGATATAAGGATAAGCCTGATATTTATACTCCTGAACAATTTACATGTTAACAATAAAAAATAATAGAAGTTTAGTTTACATATGATTACAATCTGCACATCCCCCCCCCCACCCCCCCCCCCCCCCCCCCCCCCCCGCCCCCAGAATCTGAATTATTGCTGCCAACGTTCTTCCGTTAATTACACTGCTACATAGCTTTATTAGTCACGTTTGCATGCAAAACTCAGCCTGATAAATTCACTCGCGTTCTCGCTTATCTAGGGCTGGGCTGGAGTTTCATTCGATCCGCCCAGTAAATGTTTAACCTGTTCAAAATGCGGGTAGCATGATAAAAACGGATTTTAAAATGCAACGCAGCAATTGCAGATGTCTTCAACATGTAGAGTTGAGTGACTATTATTTACTATAACTTCTCAAAAGAGCAAACCAGACAAGTTCAATAATTATTTTCTTCTGTAATCATGCGGCACTTGTAATGCGCATGTCGAAAATGTCTACAATAAATATTTAGTCTTTAAAGGAAGGGACAACACTCGTTTGAAGTTATCGACAAATTTATTCAAAAATATTACAGATGTATTGCCCGGTGCATAAACCTTCATGAGAATCAAAGAATCTTGTTTTCAACGTCGGCAACACAATTGATTTTGATGATAAACTCTGCAACTAATGCAACTATGTGCTGCGCCATATTTGAAATTTTGAAAGGGATGATGACGTCAACATGCAACGATTGCATGGATGACGTCAAGATTGATGCCTTGTTTCCCGACTCCCATATGCCGTGAAGTATGTAAAAATATGTTGTGTCCTGACTCACGCCCTCTCAAGTCCGAGCGCTGAACTGCAAAATATGGCGACTTACAAGAATCGTACAGAGTTAGGCAACCATTTGCAAGTGTTGTCCCTTCCTTTAAAGGCACAGGATCGCAGCTCTATAGCAAAGGCATGGAGCTGCGTATTTCGTGGCACGAATTTGGCGCGCGCGCATTGCTGACGAGCCTATGCCTTTCAGCACTTATTTCCATTTTCCAGCTTGCGGCGTAAAATTGTGTTTCAAGGAAATGTCTTTGTACAAATTCTGTTGTCACCAACTCGAATGATAATTTTTTATTGACTCAACCACGGAGCAACGTTCTGAAAAACGCGGTCATGTAAATTGCGGCTAGTGTTGCCGGAGTCATTAACAACAACTTTATTAGGGTAATTATTATTTCACGACAGTCATTATTTTTCACGAGGGGTATATACAAACGCGGCTTAGTATGTTGTAGGGCACTTGGGAACAAATTTTGTTTGCAAGATCGTAAAACCGATGCAAACAATCTAGAAATAAAAACCAGGGTTTTTTTTACACCATGGGTACTAAATGCAAAAAAAAACAAAAGTAAAGTCCGATTCACACTTCACACGAAAGTTTTCGCGCCGCGAATTCGCAAAAAGTTGAACTATAGATTCAAGTTGCGCGAGCGTTCGCCGCGAAATGTTTGACGTCAGATTTACGTCAGATTTGCATTCAAAGTATGAATCGGGTATTTAGGATAAGGAAGAACAATATACGTATAGAATAATTATTGACATTATATTATACATGACTATTCCCGCTAAACTACAACGTATTCGCTACAAAACGTATTCGCTATAGCTTACAAAAGTCAAGCCTATCTAGAACTCCCACGGGTTCCTTTATATTCGCCCCGCCCCCACCCTTCGTAATGAGGATAAGCTAACAATGTTGACCAAATTATTAACCATAAAATGCCCTTTGATGGTTGCCGACAATAGATAAACATCAAACGTAATTTGTGTTTGTTTTTATAACAGCAAAAATTAACGGGTGTTGAAGTTTCGTTTTATGAAAACAATAATTAGCCCATTTGCTACAGCTGCGGGGGCCGGGGATGTACACGCGGGCTGCTGCTGCTTTCGTATGATCCCCAAAAGGGATCTCGTTGCTGAGATTAGCCGACTTAAGTCGTTGCCCTGTAGCCAGCATGGCCACGAAGTGCGGGAGAACAGTTTTAGAGGTGGCAGGGAAACCCCACACACCAACGTGTGGGGAAAACCCACGGAATCAAGCAGGGACTGATATAACCCGGACGGGATTCGAACCAGGGCCATATTGGTGGAAGGCGAGGAAATAACTACTACGCCAACATGATTCCACACACGCGGGCTATAGGCAAAAATTGCACCATTTTATAGAAATATTTATCCACGTTTTGAGAAATTTACTTTCTTTTTAAAAGGTGATGGCTTTTTGTAAACTCAATCTATACTTTCACCATATGGTAATGCTGCTACCTTTAGTACAAGTACAGTTGAAGTCAGAAGTGTAAATACAACTGTATGCAACCAAGTGTTAAAACTGGTGTGCTTACACCATTTTTGTAACAGTCTTTACTAAATTCTTGATTTTGTGGAATTCCTCACGTGCATGCAGTACTTAAAAACATAGCTTGTACACCTTGCAATGAGTTGAAGTCAGAAGTTTACATACATGTACACCACTACCATCATCACCCAAAATGGTAAACAGGACTACCCGAACCATTGCTAATGTGTGCAAGCCATGTTTTAAGTACAAGCACGTAAGGAATTCCACAAAATCACGACTTTAGTAAAGACTGTTACAAAAATGGTGACAACGCAATTTTAAGCACACCGGTTTTAACACAGTTGTATGTAAACTTCTGACTACAACTGTAGGCCTATAATTCCCCATAATTTTACCAAGACATACCGGTAACTTAGATGGAAGCTCATAGCATCATTATTCCGAACATTTTACATCCACAAAACATTTAAAATAAAATAAAAATCAACTTTAGTCCTATACAATACTTACACTTTAGAGTTCGTTTTTGTCACGTCGATTGTCGGCCGAATTTTTTAACCAAAAAATTCATAAAAATGTAGCTTTTTCTCTCAAATCGATTTCTCCGCGGCGCGGCCTGTGCGCCGTGCGTGATCTCAACAAACCGTATGACTTTACCTCCGCCAACCAACTGCTTATCTCCAGCAAATATTTCATTGTAACACCATTATAATTATCGTCCCGTTTCAAAGTCCAGAGCTGCTCAATTTGTGTCCCTCGAGAAGAATCTATCGGTTTATCTTCTAAATTACATTTTGTTCTAAATGGAATTTTCTAGTTGTCTGAAATGCATTCCGTCCACAATTTTCGAAGAATGATGACATAAAAAATACATTAACATTTCAAAACCATGACTCGGGTATCATGCTTTTGTCATTATAGTGGCCAGTAACAGACTAGACACATTTGGTGAGGACGTCTGCCTTGTTTGCAGGAGGTCGTGGGTTCGAGTCCCACCCGAGCACGCTATGAAGTTTTTCATAGTGTCTCGGGAAAGCACCGAGTATACAGTGTTAATAATTACGTCGGGTAAGGGCAAAACAAATATTAACATATGATTAATGTTATCAATATAAAAAAATGGTCAGCCACAGGATTCGAACCCACGCCCGTATAGAATAAAACGCAGCGCACTATAGATTCTCGACAATGTGGTAAACATGACTGCAAGTCGAACTAACTTCAATTTTAAAGGGCCTCAAAGTGAAATAGTAAGAGCTTTACGCCCGCCAAAATCGGGTTTCTGTCTTCTCCTGCAGTGTGGTTTACTTTCTTGAGTTCCTCTTGGTGTAACGTTCAAGTTGAACGTTCAAGTTAGTGTTGATGTCATGAGTTTCTTTAGCCGTGTTAATATTTCTGAGATGCACCAAGTCTGCGAGCTGGAGACGACGTCAGCGCAGCGTTTCGAAAACGACGGATACCCAACGTTTGACTAACTTTAGTTAGTAACAGTTTTTTAAACAAGTTTCAAGTTTTCGTGTGTAGTCGTGATGTGGTGACAGAGGGCGCCCTGCTCATTTTCCAGTCTTCTGAAGTGTAACTAAACTTCTGTGGTCAAGTTCGATCAAGCGACTATAGTTAACTATAGTCGACTAGAGTCCCTCGAACGACGGACTCGTTCGAGTCATTTCCGTTGTTCGAGGGACTCTAGTCGACTATAGTGAACTATAGTCGCTTGATCGAACTTGGCCTGAACTTCAAGTGTTTGTAAGCAAACACAGTGACTAGCCTGGGTAAAGGTTATTTCGGTTGCACAGACAACAGAGATGTGTTTACACGGTGACAATAAAGTAAACTTTGTGACTGTGCTTCAAACGTCACAGTCCTTGACTAATACCATAGTTCACTACGATTTGCCTTGCCATATATGAACTATTCACAAAATGGCGACGGTGTTATGCGACGCGCAAAACGTGCTGCAAGTTTGTTTAACTGTTAAAAATTAATGTGTAGATGACTTCATTTAAATGATATTCGGTTGAATTATCAGAGTTTCTCCTAGTTCACGTTTTCTTCAACAAATCGTAAAACCACCCCTAAAGTAGGGGCCAATACTTTAAATCGTACTGCGAACTTCATTAAGCACCACTCATATGTACTCTTGGAACTACGATCCCAACTACGTCACGGTTGCCATGGGAACCGACGGGAAAGACGCCCAAAAACAAAAGGTAGGAAAGTCGACAACACGCCTAGTTTATTAACACTCCAGGGGCCGATTTCACAAAGCGCTAAGACTCGTCCTAGGAATTGTAACTCGTCTTATCTTGGAACTAATCCTATAGGACCGATTTCACAAGTACATGTAACAGGTCTCGCCAGTTAGTACAAATGCCTTCTTGGGGGAGGGGGTGGGGTGCCAATCATTTTTTTTAAATATCAGCTCGTTGCGGAGAGGCCGACACACAGAAAATGCTTTACATTTACAGTAATTTTCTGCGATGCGAATGACATTTGTGTGAACGACGAGGCAACAATGCGCACGTCAGAAACACTTGCATGGAAAAATTACTATACCCGGCCACTGTCTGAGACCCCATGCACACAACACATGGGGCAAGTTAGAAAATATAATTATGACATTTCTCCTCTTATTTTGTGTGTTTTTTTTTTAAAATCATAAAACTAGCATTTGTACATGGTTTATATGTCATATCAAGGCAGACATAACAAGACGTTTGTCTTGAGAAAATTAGTCATAACATAACAAGACATTTTATGGTAATCCTGCCCCAAAATGGACCAAAATAAAACATGGGACCTTCGGTATGTTCAGAACATACCGCATGTTGTTATATCTAAACTATCATGCTTACAACTTGATAAATTTCGCAAATTATGGCTTACCTTCCCGCCATCTTCATACACAGTCACGTGATAATCGTCAGGAGTATCATCTTGACCATTCGGACGATCGAGAGTTAACTCGTGTTAACACGAGTACACAGAGCGAAAACAGCTCAATCCAGGTATGCACATCGATGGTTCCCGGCTTCACACTGCAACATTTTCGTACGACGAAACGGCTACTGTTAACCAGCGAGGCCATAATGGCGGACTTGACTCGAGATATTAAAGTGGTTTATAAACTAGTTTCGTGTCAAAATAGTCCAGAAATGGTTGCTCCAACTTGCCCAAAATGCGGACTTGATTATTGGACGTGATTAATCCTTTCTTGACCCAGGTTCAGATGCCGTCTCGTTACGATCAAGTCGTGTTCACACCATCCGAACTGGAGGATAAAGAAGCTATGGAAATCCACTACGCATTGCAAGCGCCCTCTGTCGACATAGAAGAGGAAGGCGTCGACTTACGTCACACCACGCACTCCCTCAAACGGCAGCTGCGGTTTGGGCGGTGCAAGAGGACGCTCGTCGGACTCGTGGTGGCGCTCGCACTGGCAGTCGTGGCTATCGTCGTGGTAGCTGTCGGTAAATAGACCCTTTGCGCCGGCGGCCATTACATGGGGCAGTTACATTATCACCGTGCGTCAGGCATGAGTACGAGTAGGCACTTTGTGGATCTATTGTAACATTAATAAGAAATCTGCCCCCTGTCATGGCCGCCGATGTGAAGGGTGTATATCACCAACATCTAAACAATAAACACAGTACAATAGCAGATTGATATTTGGGAATTGAAGCAACGCGTCAGCCATCTTGCTCTAAGAAAGTTATGCTTTGCCTAGACTGCTCCCCTGTCCGTACGATCACTTGCATATTCCACTTAAAGTTGATTGCCCGTGTTTCGGTGAAAGGATTAAAAAAATTAATTTACACAAGCGAACGAATTTAGAAAGCTTACGTGTCTCTGTAACGAAAAATATCAAAAACGTAAATTTCCGACGTCGGGAATTGGAGATACAAGCCTTTTTCTTGAAACGTGCTTCACATGTTGTACATGTGCGCGTACGCTCATATGTACATAGTATGTGTACAATGTACACATGTACGCGCACATGTACATTTACGTCATAACCCTGTCGATTAAATGACCTGCCAGCCTTTTAATCATTTCTTGTTTTTAATCGACTGGCATTAATCCTTGACGGATTTTTACGTTCTTTGTACCAAATGAAAGCTGATAACTTTTTCTATTCTAGAAAAATACCTATTTAACTTTTAAAAAGAAAAATTGTACGCCCAAATCGGCCCAAACACGGGCAGTGCAACTTTAATACATGTACTTGTACTCTAATGAACGTACATGTAGTACCAGTCTAGGCGAGACATTGCCTTGCTTCATTCAGGGCTTCCAACAGGGCTTCAAACGGATTCACTGAGCTTTGAAAGAGGTGGATGGGAAACGGGCTTAACAACGTCCTCAGGATTTTAAATACGCTGATGCCTTTTTTCTACATCTTGTCCAGTTTTAGGAATAAGAAATCCTGAGGCTACGCCAAACGTTAATGCCACAACATCTTACAAAGGTATGCGGGATTTCATGTGAAATTCTTAACTATTTCACGGCTATTAGTATCTAACTTTTGAACAGAATTTGCATAATAAGTTTTTGAAGATGCCCTACAAGTTTCATTTTTTAACATGATTGATTTTCAAAAAAACAAACACAAAACACCGATGAGCAAGCTCGGGTGGGCGACCATAGTTAACTAGACTAACCTAACCCCGGGGCTTGGTTACTAGCTAGTCAAACGACGCAGCGTTCGGGTGACATAGAGCAAGTTCGGGCGGGCTAATATAGTTAACTAGACTAACCATAGTCAATCTAGATGTCACTCGAACGCTGCGTCGTTTGACTAGCTAGTATGACTAGAGGAACCAAGCCTCGGGGTAGGTTAGTCTAGTTAACTATAGTCGCCCGCACTGCCCATATCGACTATGGTTAAGTCTAGTCGCCCACCCGAACTTGCTCGATTATGCACTTCTGCTTTGTCGTTCATACCTCTCTTTGTTCTGTCCCCTCGGTGACTTCATAGACTGTAAATCTAACCAGTTCACGTGCTCTCGGGAGGAGTGTATCCCCGCTAGATGGCGCTGTGACGATCGAGTGGACTGCCAAAACGGGATCGACGAAGAACAGTGTGGTGAGTCTAGTCGAACGCTTCCACAGGAGGGCGCTCTTTTATGACACCTGACTTCTCATGTACCAACTTTTTACTTCACAGTGATTCTCACAACTACATCTCAGTTGAGCAGTCATTCATAAATTTTGATTAATGAACATCAGGGCCTATTATTTATTTTAAAAGGACTGAAATTTGTATGCATTTTGTCCATTTCAGACAACTTTACCGGAGTTCCGATCCGCTCTTGTGACGAATGGAATGTCGAATTTCGTACCCACTGTCCCATTCCAGGGTGCCCATTTTACCCCCTTTGCACCCCATCGGGCCACTGGTCCCCCTTACAATGCACTGTGGATAACACCAGTTGTTGGTGCGTGGACTGGGCCACGGGGGCCACGGTCCTGGGGAGTTTTGTAACCGATGTTGGGGAAAATGGTCAGCCGTTTTGTGAGATGAAACCGGCTTAGCACCAGTCGAACTTGAATAAATGAATTATTTTGTTATACTTTGGAAGAGAATCGATTTTTAGTTCGAGTTAAACAGGGTTTTTAGTTATCTAAGTTTGATTTCAGATTTTTCTATAAACCTTAGAGGAGCATGACCAGAGTTTCTGGAAAATAGTTTTCGATGTAACTTACCAATATTATCAAGTAACTCCCATACACACCTCCCATGTCCCCAAAACCCGAAAACATTCGCAATTTCCAGTAAAAAATTGAACAAAACTATCGAGTATGCTTTCAGCGGATAAACGTTGATACTGGAAAATTAGTTTACAAATAATCGGTGGATTTTCGACGATATCCTCGGAAATATGCGGCCTAGAAGCGCAGGAGTTTCAGTTTCGTAATCAGAAAAATATAACGGATGTTATAATATAAAAATCTAATGACCAATAAGGTAAGTCCCGGGGAGTTATGGGTAAAAAAAAGTGATCTGGTCACACTCCTTTAATGATTGGTTAACATTTTCTCTGCTACTTTGTCAAGACGCGTGATTGGTTGTTTAAATTTGGCGCCAAACCTCATCTTACCATAATATTAAGCAATTCGGGCGGACGACTATAGTTAACTAGACTAACCATAGTCGATCTAGATGTCACTCGAACGCTGCGTGGTTTGCCTACCCAGGGGTAGGTTAGTCTAGTTAACTATAGCCAGTCGCCTGCCCATCCGAACTTGCTCATTGATGCAGGAATTTTTCGAATGGTAGACCGCAATAGCGCCCCCTTCGACCGAGACGAGAGTTTCAGAAACTTTGCAAGAGCCACGCAAAGTCGTCTGCAAATGTTCTCAAAAATCTGTGCGAGGTTTTCGGTGGCGGGTGCAGTCTTATTAGTGTTTGATTCGATTCTACACTGTAATCGATTTCGGTAAGGAATCGAAAACAATGCAGAATCGATTAAAACGCTGTTCTACTTCCTCCATGGTTTAAAGGGCCTGTGACATCCTAAACAACTTTGTGCCTATTAGCTTTGCTTCATAATGACGGATTACTTGTTCAGCAAGACATACTATTGTTCGTTTGGATGTAAAATCAATAAAAGGTGGCATTTTTCAACTTTGAAGATTTCATTGCAATAAATCACAGACAGAGGGCGCTGTTTTGAGTGCATCACATAAGGAAGACAGAAGGGAAAAGTTAAGAAAAAACATAAGACTTCAAGTTGGACTTGTGGCAAATTGCTGCAGTTTCTACCCCCAGTTTTGTCATGGCTTACAGCAGGCAACATGTAAAACAAACTCAAACAGCCATGGATTACAAAAGTTTCAGGAAAATTGAAAAAAAAGTGGAATCTTTTGTACACAGTTCAATGTGATTTTCCTGTGTTTGCCTCTTGTGACGTCGTGACCTTGGTCATGAATATGCATATTCGCATTAGCATAAAAACTAAAAACCTTTGTTTTAACCCCCAAAGCAAGCTCCAAATAGGATTTTTATGACTTTAACTGGGTAAAGTGGTTTTAAAGCATAGATTTCATTGATAACAATCCTAAATAAGGGGCCCTTTAAATCATTTATTTTATTGGTGTTCGACTAAAATACGCTAAAATAATCGGAAAATAAAGTCAAACCAGAATGACTAAGATAATGTTTTCCCTCAAGATCACGTTTTATTGCATTAACCGATTATCATATTAACAGGTTAACCGATTGCATTAACACATTTGGTTTAAGATTTCTGGAGAATATATACCCCATTTCATAATTGTACAACTTTATAATTCTTTTAATTAAAACAATTTGGCAATTTTTTTGTTCATTATCGAAAAAGGTTTGTGTAATCAATTTAATAATTATTCAAAATGAATTCGGTGGGAAAATCACAAATAAAAACGTTATTGGTAATTTTTATTTTCGGTAGTACAGCTCTATGACATTCAAGTAGACGGTACAGCTAATTGCACATAGTTATGGTTTTTTTTACAGTTAATGATGGAAAATGTTTCAAATTTAAAAACATTTCGCGGTTCCTCAAAAATTTGACAATTTTAAAAGTCCATACACCGACGCTTATTCAATTGACAGGCTAGTAACCAATGTAACACCAAAATTTGACGTAGACTAACGACAACAGAAATACTACTTTTGTATAAAATTCTTGTGTATAGACCGTATCGAATAGCTGCCATCTTGTGGGGCACCTTTTGTTACTTAAACAGTTCAACAATGGAAGCACAATATGTGCAACCATGCATGTCCTCAAGGAACAAAGAAACTGTCCCACGAGATGGCGGCTATTCGATATGGTCTATAGCTGCCATTTTGTGGGGCACCTTTTGTCACTTAAACTGTTCAACAATGGAAGCACAATATGTGCAACCATGCATGTCCTCAAGGAACAAAGAAACTGCCCCACAAGATGGCGGCTATTCGATACGGTCTATACTAAACGATAAAATAAACTTCAGAATATATTCTTCTGGAAAGTAGATTGTAATCCAAATCACTTAGATTATACCTATTCCCCTTATTGTAAAATAAATTTAAAGTATGCAAAATTCACGAAGAACCAAGTGCTCAGTGAACAAACACTGTTTTTCTACATGTTTACCCAAACAGAATTGTTCACACAACAACTTAATTCATTCAATAAAGGATTATAAGGGGAACAAATGAAAAGTCTGAACAGGGACAACTTCATTTACATAATGACGAGATGAAAACTTTAAATGTTTCTTTCGACAAAACAAAATGATTAATTTCACAGCTTCAACAACACTGTCAAGCATGCTTTCTTTCTAGTACATATGTAAAAACATTTGAATATTTATATATACTCTTCGTTTACTGATTGGTGGGATAATTAAAAACCAACAAAGCTTTGACCAATTAGAATTAATTATGGAATGTTACCGAACAAATGGTACTGTATATACATCTATATGGCACAATATTCTCTCCCAATATTCAGCTAATAAAAACGAGTTAAAATTTTAAAGCTGTATTTTGTTTTAGGTCTTTTACACTCAAGCGGGCAGCCATTAAAATTTCAAACAATTCTGTTTACATTCAAAGATGATTTTAGGGGGTTTATTTGGCTCATTTCAAAAATTCCGATTGTACAATAAACATTAATACATTAATGTATTACTATGGAGGAAATGTGGTGCAGTTACATACACTATACAGTAGCACCACAGCTGGTAAAATTTAGTCAATTTTTCTCTCTTAAAATCAGCTTTATCTTTGACACTTTTTATCGCAGAAGACGGTAACTTTCTTACAAGCACAAGAGTACGATTTCCACAAATTCCTATAGTACGCCATTATTGGTAAACTGGGATCTTTTTGGTCAAAGTTGCAGTACTGATTTCATACCGTAATACTAAGATTAAAAATGAAATGTTTCAGATTTTTCACAAAAATACATGCATTGGGGTTTGACTGAATGAAAATTGTTTATTTTTTATATAATTTTTTTACGGATATTCACTGGAAAATTAGTGCCCACCTATACCATTAAGATAATAACGTGCAGTATTAAGTGGCATATTATCTACCAAAATGTCTCCATCAAACACCGTCCTGAAAATGTTCTTAAGTTTAGTACATGCAAAAGAAGAATTAAAGAAAAATACAGTACTGATTTTATACAATACATCAGTAAACCATGCCATAAAATGTCTAAAATTTGACCAGGGGTCTAATTCACAAAGACTTGCGACGCGTCGTAGGTGCTTAAATCCATAGCAGCTCGCCCAACCCTTCCTAAGTTTACGATGGGTTTTATAGTTGCATTTCACAAAACACGACGGGTACACGTCGCAAATTTGTGGACAGAACTGCTACACAGCGCTGTACAGTCTTTGGGCAGAACCCTTCGCAAAGTTGCGAATATCTATTTGGTAGTCGTAACTTTGCTTAGGGTTCATCAGTTGTTACGACGCATCGCAAATTATTTCTTTGCGAAATCGACCCCTGTTCCATTCTGGGAAAAGTAGCTACTGGTTTGACTCATCTTTTAGAACCTGTATATACTTTATAAATTCAAATTTGAATTTTTAATACAACTTCAGCGTATCTGCCAAAGTAAGTAATTAGCCCTACATGTACCTTTAATTTCATTTTGGATTCTGCTTTAGAATTCCTTCAGTACAGGCATTATTGGTGTCCTGCACCGGGCAACATAGATGCACATATAATTTCGGCATTTGCTTTGGCATTCTTAAGTAACATTTTTCAAGGACAACACGAAGAACTGAATTTGTTTCTTCAAATTTTACATAAAGCGCAGTAATTTAAGAACCATACAGGGCCCCAATACACTTCTATCTACATATGAGTTTACACAGAGTATTATAAACCATAGTTGTAGTCGAGTCCATCACAAGTCTATTACAAGTCCAGAGCCGATAAAATCACAAGTCCAGTAACAAGAAGCAAAGGATGACACACAAAAGAATGCCTTAAGTTCATTTGAATAGCTTGACTTAAATTAAGACCCAGGGACTTGTGGTGGACTTGTGAAGGCTTGTGAGGACTTGTGATGGACTCGACTAAAGCCCGGTATACACTCGCACTTTTTCGGCCGACGCGACTCAACTCAACTCAACTTAACTGGAGCCAACTAGTTGGTGAAAATCGGAGTCAGTTGCTTCTAGTCTGAAGTTGTCTGAACTAGTTTTTTAGCGTTGTTGAAAAACTAGGCCTGACTATCACCGACTGACACCAACTCCAGCCAACCAGTCGAGTTGAGTCGTGTTGGCCAAAAAAGTGCCAGTGTATACTCCGGCTTACAACCCTGTTATAAACCTGCGCTGATTTTGATGAAGAAAAAAAGGGAAACAGTCATAAAATTTATACACAATGTACTTTGAGAGTTTGGCCCACTGCTATGAGGTACATTTCTGAAGAATATTAATACTGAAAGAAGACTCATTTTCATTACTGAAAACTATACGTTGAAATAAAACCCCAAATTAAGTCAAAACAGAGTGCTGGTCACAAAGACCAAACGTCTACAAACTGGACAATAAATAAATGATTCAATTTACACGAGTTGAAACAATAATATATCTTTAACAGACTATGAAATATTAAATAAATATTGAGTTGCCTTCTATGATAGCCTTTCAAAACCAAAATGGGAAATTACAACAAAAGTATTTTTTAAAATTTTACTGGTAAAATTGTGAATTATAAATTTTTCAACAGGTTGTTAGTTTCCATGGCATGGAGTGACTAGGAGCATTGCTACTCCCCCTGGATGGAATGCTAGTCCATCACAGGTTTACCCCCAGCAGTTAGTTGAGTTTCCCCAACAGGTTGTTAGTTTCCATGGCATTGAGTAACTAGGAGCATTGCTACTCCCCCTGGATGGGATGCCAGTCCATCGCAGGTTTACCCCTACCAGTTACTTGGGTTTTCCTACCAGTATTTGCTGGTACCCATTTATACACCTGGGTGGAGAGAGACGATGTGGAGTAAAGTGTCTTGTCTAAGGACACAACATAGTTACAGTGACTGCGACTCGAACCATGGACTTTTGACCGAAGGTACTTTAAATTGGTGATGCATTGTCATCATGCACAACGTATAGTCAAGTCTTCTTTTAAACTTATTTATAACTCACAATTTTGAACTGAAAAATGAAAATGGCGAAGTGAAATTGGCAAATCTGCCATCGTGCAATTTGAACCGACCAATCATGTGTCTACTGTGCCGTTACCATGGCAACCTTTGATACTTCCACACCCACCTCTATTTCCCCTTCTTCAAGCCCCGAGCCCTCCGACCCCGACACCACCGCTCCTTCTCCCTCCCCGCCCTCCCCGTGAGTCAAACTGTGTCGTCGCAAGTCACAGTTGCGTCGGAACACTTTACCGCAGTGTTCGCAGTTGTACGGCTTGATGTCGGTGTGTGTTAGCAAGTGGGTCTTCAGGTTGCTACGCTGGTTGAACGTTCGGCCGCAGGTGGAGCATTTATGAGGCGATTCTTGGAGGTGAAGCGTCTTGTGAACGGCCAAGGTGCGTGCTTGGCAAAAACCTTTGCCGCACTCCGGACACTTGAAGGGTTTCTCTTTGGAATGGATGTATCTGGAGTCAGAAAAAAGAAACAAAAACCACACTATTTTTTGTGACCCGTTACCACAACATTTTTAATCAGTTTTATTTTTATTATTATTATTATTATTATTTCTTTCTGGTATTCATACCAAGGATTCCTCAATAGTGCTCATTGCACTGTCACTCGCAAGCGTGAGGAAACCCATGAAGAATTCGAATTAGAAATGACCAGAGACACCGGGGATGATCCCCTTGCTCTTTACGAAAGAATGCTCTGAGATCTTTAGAGTGCGTTACCATTACCTAACACACTGGACCAATGGCTTTTCATCCCTTCTGATGGATGGAGCAAGTGTGGTTGAGTGCCTTGCCCAAGGGCACAGGTACCGCAAAAATATACCTCATTTGGCAATTTTAAAACACTTTTGACCCCTGCTTTTAAGGCTTATTATGAGCTCTATCATTTCAGCATAAAATCCTAATATTTAATTTATAGAGTACTGAAAATGTCATTCTTTGGTGTTGCCAAAGTCACTGGGTCTACACCAAAACCAGTGAACTGTATCCCTGTGCTTTAGCAATGCACATTTTAGATGACCAGTTAATGTTAATACCCAGTTATCTTGATACCTGACATCACACTTTCGTGGTCTATACGTTTACAGCAATTTTGCAGTGATGCTATTTATATAAAGTACCAACCACAGACAAGAAAACATAATTTTTCAAAGCGGATATGGGATGTTTAGAAATCTATTTGAAGCAATTTCCTTGAATTGGGGAAAGCCATTGCCTCCAAAATCACCTTTTCTTCATGACATCGTAACCCTAAACACTCGTCTCAAACTACAAAAAGTACAGAAGCTACAAGCAGTAGCCAACGATGGGAAGAAAACCGCAGTTTACTAAATAAAGTTGGTGTTTTGTGAAACGAGTCAAAACACCAAAGTACAGAAGAAGTCAAAAACTCAACTTGTGTAACCTTTTCTCTCCTCAAAGTTGCACTTTTAGAAATTTTGAATTGGATTCATGTTTTGAAAGGAAATGGGATAGATATCCATCTAGGGGCCAATTTCATAGTATACAAATAATGAATGTTTATGAGTGCGATGGGAGGAATATTTTCATGAGGTGAAGATGGAATGTTCCATTCAACGAGGTGAAGCCGAGTTAAATGGAACACATTCCATCTTTCTCCGAATGAAAATATTCCTCCAATTGCACGAATTAAAACATTCATTATTTGTTTTATATAACGGCCAAGTAGATCCTTGTCATCCTACTTTTTTTTACAAAATATTCAGGCTTACCCTTCGAGTTTATTTCATCGTCCGTCATAAGTACAAAACTCGCCATGTCGCTTGTGCATGTGAGTTGTAAAACATTTGTGTCAGGGCCGGAGTCGCGCTCGCGTCATACATTCGACACGCACATAGTTATACACGTACGCGCTGGATTAATACAGTGGGCACGGGTGCACCGTGCAATGAAAAAATGCATATTTAATGGATTAAATATTAAACCACACGTGACCTGCCATCGTCCAATCAGATCACAAGGATCTACTTGGGCGTTATATAATACTGCTTAACGGCCGACATTGTTAACAGTAAGCAACTGAAAACATGCCTTAACTACAGGGCCAAACTTTGTTTAATTAAGATAGTGACACAATTTCCATTGTGTTTTTGTATTTTAATCAGCGTGGATCTGCTGCAGATTTCTCCTTATGGTCGCTAAAACTAGACTAAAGTGGTGTTCCCATTGGACTATTTTTGGTAAAACTCCCGTGGTTGTGCGGGAGAGTAACAAAATTAAGTCCAATGGGGACGCACGGAGAATTAGAGTCCCTGTAAAGTTACCGCGACCACGATGTAAAACTTACAGGGCGAGAGAGGCCGCGGAAACTTTCCGCTCAGCCGCGGAAGTTTTACAGGGCCCTCGAAAAGTCCAATGGGAACAGTTTCGCCCTGTAAAATGAACACGACCCTGCAGTAAACTATAGGCCTGCACTGCAAAAGTTTACTGCAAGGTCGCGGTAGCTTTCCGCATGGGCACTGAAAGCAATTGCAAATAGGAACGCATGGAAAGATTACACGAAGGAATGTTACCGAAGGTCGCGGTAACTTTCCGCGAGGCAGCGGAAAAGAAAGTCCAATGGGAACGTGCCTTTAGCCTGCTAACGAACACTAACTGAATTCTCACAAGTCTGGAGATGTAAATGACCTCTAAACGCCCTCTGACGAAGCTAGGCAGCCCAAGTAGCAATTGTCAACAACTGCTTTTGTTAGCCCAGGGGCCCAGTCGTCCGCAGAAACAGATAAAAATCTATATAGACTTGGGTTCGTGTTGGCTCTTCAGAAAGGGAATGAAACCTTCCGAGGAAAATGCTGGCTGTCAGTGTTGCTGGTAGTCGGGGTACAAGACCCGCAGGAATTTTGTTTGCACAAGAGTAACAAAAACGTCAAAAATACTGTGATTGACATTTTCTAAAAGTACTTTTTTTTTTTAACTGTTAACAAATTATTTTTAAATTAACAAAGCCTTCAAAATGATTTTGATTGGCCTATGCATATTATAGTACAGTTCACACGGAACTATGCACACAAACATTTTATAAATAATACAGGTGCCCTGTTATTTTGTGTAAATACCCAAACACTTTCTTTTCTAAAATTAATCACAAAAAATATAATATGAAACCAAAAAGTGGAAAAATCTCAGTAAAATAAAGCAAACGGGGAGGTTCTTTAAAAGTACTCTCAACTGGCAACACAAAGGCCACATTTTACAGCCATACTTAGGGTCACCAAAACATTCAAAAACTGAAGAAGACAGAAGGCATATTAGTGCACAAACCAATGAGAAGATTCCTGTATGTGCCTAATGTGACATCACAATATTTTCATGAATATGGAAATGACATTAGCATTAAAATAGTTACACCTTTAAAAAGAGTTTTAAAGTTAGATTTGCAAATCAGGGGAATGAACACCTAGCATAGATTACAGTGATAAAACTCCCGTTTCAGTGGCCTTTTATTTTAACAACTTCCTACATTTGCTACAATTACACAAAATGCCCCGTCTTAACTGACAACCGGACAGATTTATTGAAGAGCTATCGATTCCTTCCTTTTCCTTTTTTATCAAACCTCAATTGAGGGGTACTTCATAGTTTCAAAACTGGGCAATCCCTGAGCAATTGTGAGCCCAGATATAAAACAGCAAAGCTAGAGTGTGCGCGCTCTCAAACAAAAACCACGACGTTATCAGTTCCCGAGAGAATGACTGTTGCACTATATAACACTCCACCGCAGACGACCCACGACAAAAAAAAGAGGGGTTATCTCTTGTCCAACGATCATACCAATATTGGGCGGATTTCCGATTGAAAAGGTTTGTCATTTATTTTATTGGTTCGGGAAGACGAAAATGATTAGCATGAGTGACGTTTTGGAGAGGGTTGTTAAGTAGTGTCTCAACAATCGTCAGTGGCAAACAGTAGCTAGTTCAGACATTAGGCGCCAAGTATTTTGAACTCGGCCTAAGGCAGTCTTGCCTATAATAGGCGAATCACTGAGGTTTGGAGTTCAGGTTAAACCTCAAGCTGAATGTTATAGATCTAATCTGTCAAGTTTGGAGATAAAGGCATGTCACTCAATGTCAAAAAGGGAATCATCGTATAACTGACAGATTGACTGCAGAGTACATGTAGTTGAATAAGAACTTTTCATTCATAGTGCTGGTTTGTGGGTGTCTTGAAGGAGATTTCAATGAATAAATTTCAGATTTTTTTCAATAATTCATTATGACCTTTTGTTTTGAAAATTTGTTATTTCTGTTTAAATTATTTGTTTACTTGTTTGTTTTTCTTAGAATTCAGTGAAATCGCAACTCAAACCTCAAAGGAAGAAGTTAAACCTTTAAGTTAAAGGCCCTATGTATACCATTTGCACTTAACTTTTTACAGATATCCAAGGAAGAATGTTGGTAGACTAACCTGAAGAAATTTTAGCTACATAGATGAATCAATGCTGAACAGGAAACCTTGAAAATCTACATATGGATTTTATGTACAAGTGAAAACAACCTTCGGTTGTCAATTTCCAGCATGCAATACCATTTTGGACGGAAATAAATTAATGTGGTGTTTGTTACCATTGAAAAACAAAATGGCCTTTAAGCAAAGGTTTGAGTTAAATATTGTCATACTTTCAAAGGGAAATGTTTTTCCACAATAATGGGGTACATTTGAAAAATAAGTCAATAATTCCTTTCAGATGTCTTTAGTTTATCTCAAAATTAAAAAAATGTCCTTGTACTGTTCTCAGGAGATAACTTTTGCCCCAAAAGATTAGAAATTGTTGCCACAACATACATTTTTGAAAAGCTTGTGCACAAAATTTCCTATTACGTGTGTAACATGGACAGACCATTTTGTGACATTTTTTTATGTCTTTGTTACATACGTAATAGGAAAATTTGTGCACAGGGTTTTCAGAAATGTATGTTGTAGGACTAGTTTTCTTACTCCTTGGGGTAAAAGCTATTTCCTCAGTTTAGCTTGATAATTTAAAGATAAAATGAAGACATTTGAAGTGAACTGGGACCTAAGATCTTGAATGCCACAGATATGTACCCCATTACTGTGGAAAGACCTATTTATGAGCAAAACAAGAAAGAACCGGAAAGAAAAACAAACTCTTCTCAAAAGGAATATGAACATAAAGTGCGTGAGAAGGGCCAAAACCTTAGGACACCAAGACATGATCAGCATCAAGAGATAGATGAATTTGTCTTACAAGCAGTAGGCAGACAGTCATCAACACATAGGAAATTAACATGTACTTCATTCTGTTAGTTTAGGTAACGTTCCAGCCAGTCATTAAAACTCTCCTGTCTTCTAAAACCCCCACCTAATCCGCTAAATAAATTTACCCGGCATTCAATGTTGACGCGCTGTTTAACAGACAACGAGAACGTGTACCATATAGGTTTCCCAATCATCATTAATACATACAACGATTTCAGTGCATGCATTGCAGTGAATTTGCATGTTCGGGCACGCTCAGTCCGTACAACGAGGTGAATATTCTTTCGTTGTTAGCTCAAGACTCCCAAGTCGCACCCATGATAACTCCCTGGAGGTGATTAAGATGTTGCCAAGTGGACGATTGGTTAAATTAAGCGCCCTCGTTGAGTCTAAATGTCTACTTGCCTTTGGCCAGGTGCCAAGAGAAAGTCAAGACTGGTCGCACCACGAAAATTAAAACGTAAACACGGGATTCATCTGATAAATATGCATGAAAACCAACTTCTCGCATTTAGAACTCCTCACGTCAGCAGACTTGAAATAAATCATTTCCAAGAATGATCTTGTGTGGCACAAACAAGCCCTGTATTAAACCAAAAATGATTTCTACTACAACAAAACTAAATGGATGAATTTAGTAAAAAGCAAAATAATACCACAAAACAAGAATATTGTCAAACATTGAAATTTTCTATATAAGCTTTTGCACGGGCGGCCATGACAGAGGGCAGTCACATTATCACTGTGCGTCGTGCATGAGTAGGCACTGTGGATCTATTGTCACATCATTTAAATATGAAAACCTGCCCCCTGTCATTGCCGCTGGTGCAAGAGGTCTATTCACTGAATGAGTTTTATACGACAGCAGCTTATCGCGATGAAAGGTGGCTGTCTTGATTTTGCCACACTCGGGAGAAAAGGAAGCAGTCTCGGCCAAGAGCGAACAAACAGACAAACAAACAAACAGACTGCAACTTCGCTTCGTGGTCAAACACGACATGGCGATACCAATCATGGCGACGCCAAACCGACGCCACGGGGACTGCGTAACATGACGACTGAGCTACAACGGAACGAACTCAGAGACAAGCCGTGTGGGTGCACCCTCGGTAAATGGATTCCCTTCCCGTCCGTCCGGCCGGCCGGCCGCGGAACGGGCCTCCGATTCGCCCAGCAATATTTACTAGTCAAGGTGTGTGTGTGCGCATATGTCCCAACTGTCGATAGAGTGGCACCGGCGGTACACACGACTATTTAATGAGTGGGGAGGACAGAGGCAAATTTCAGAACACAAGCTCGATGAAACAATCTCCAAATGACAGACATGTGCTTATTGACAATGTCTGTGAAGGTTTTATGACGAAGAAATGCATTTACAGAATGTGAAATGTTCGAAAATACAATGTGTTTGACGTTATGAGCTCGGAAATTAAGAATGCCGGTAGAAAGATAAAAAATGGACTACATGTACAGTATATAAAACAAAATAGGTGGCAGGGTTGTAGTTGAGTCCATCACAAGAGCATCACAAGTCCTCACAAGCCCTCACAAGCCCATGACAAGTCACTGGGTCCTAATTCAAGTCACAAGCTATTCAAATGAACTCCAACAAAGGTATTCTTTTGTGCGTGTTCATCTTTTGCTTCTTGTTACTGGACTTGTGATAGACTTGTGAGGGACTCGACTAGACCGCTGATTGTTGGGGTGCTCACATTTGGAATACTATTGAAATGCTATTTAAAATTGAGAAATGTTACAGTGTCACTGCACTACTGCCAAAGCATCAACTATTGGCTCGCTACAAGTACAACTTAACACACAAATGGAGTGTCTAGCTCATGTGAAGCACACACAAGTTAATCTCTGACAATATCGTCGTTCGACAAAAAAAAAACATTGATTTTCCGTCTTTGCCCCAAAAGGGTAGTGTTTGTTTGTTTGTTACGGGCACACCGCGTCGCCAGGAATAATCACCGAGGTTGGAGCGAGTGACATTTGGAGAAATGCGTCTCCGGCAAAAATCATTAAATGCGTTGCTCAATTTTCGGCATGTTCATTTGTCAACTGTCAATGTTCAGGTGTTAGTGACTGCTAGTACAGTATTTAAACACAAAAAAACTTACATTTTGTTCTTTTTTTGGGGGAAGGGGGGAGAGGTGGAAACACATTTCTTTTGAAGACGTTTTTAACCATGATTTTTTGATGAGAATATCACACAATTTAAAAGGAATATACTGTGCTTTAGTTTTTCTTCGTTAAATTTGGCTAAAATCTCCAACTTTTAAATCTGAATATTTAGATATTTTATTTGCATGAATCTGTATATTTGGATTTCAAGATTCAGTTTTTTCTAAGCCTTGTTTCCCCTCGGTATCACCAAACAAAGACAACAATGTCAAGATTTTGAGACGTCTTGAGACAACAAATCAACCGAAGCACTTTGATGACCCTCGTAAATTCCTGGTTGACAGGGACTTTGGGAGGACCATCCATCACGACCCAGCGATCAATTATTTCCCAGAGTGAGCACAATAAGGGCTTTCCTAATTGTCATAAAAGTGCTGCCAGCGAAGTGGAATACAATCCCCGATTCGAGCGACATTGTTGTGTTCTTTGGTCCTCCCCGATTAAATTACCGTCAAAAGGGGCAGGGTTGGTCAAAAAGTCGCATTAAAAAATTTACTTGGGAAAAGTTGTGACCCGCGGAAACCTATTTTGAATTTTGATATGGAGTGTGTTGAGCGGTACACACAATTTTCACTGCACGTGTCACATCACACAAAGTTATATAGCGAATGAGCACCAAATGACATTACATGGTGATGTACTAGAATTAATTAAGTCTTTTTTGTTTGGCTTTTTACAAGTTGCAAAAAAACTGTAGCTTGTTGTTTGTTTCAAATTTTGGAACATTTGTCTACTTCGTATGTTTTTATGAATCCCAGTGTGGCAATTTAAAAAAATTGATATTTTTGACATTTCTCTAAATTGGTAACAAATTTGAAACCTTCTCTGAAACTTTTCAAATATATTTTTAAAAATCTCTTAGATTTTTCAAAATGCTACACACCTTTTGATAATAAAATGACTGTCTTATCTATTGTCTGGGCAACTGATGAGGATAAAAATGATTGACAGTTCTGTTGGACAATATCAGGGGCTTGGACAACTAAAACGTGTCGGCCCTGACAATCCGACCAGACTACACCCAGGCAAGGTGGCTCCAGTGCAACCGTCCCCGTCGGCGCGTGTGAGGGCACTTTCAACGCTGTCTAAACGACGGCTCAAAGTGTCGGAACAGAAGTGGTAGTTTCTGTCCGCAATGTGTACACTACTGACCACTCGCTCAAAACGATGAGAAGTTCCTCATAATAAAAGCCGTATTTATAACTGACACGTTGACACTTTGGAGTGCTGAAAATTTGGACTTGAGATGAAGGTCGAATTGGGAGGACACATTTTTTACATCTGGCTACAGATTGTGGGGTGTATATGGCCGAGCGGTCTAGTGCGTCGAACTTAAGTTCCTGTGCTAGTACTAGAATGTAGGTTCAATTCCTGGCCGTGACGGGTTGTGGCACCTGTGCCCTTGAGCAAGGCACTCAACCACACTTGCTCCCATTCCTGTAATTGGCGGTCCCTCCGCTGTTGGATGTGGTATATAAATAAATGTGGTATATAAATAAATATTTGTGCTTTGAGTTTTGTTTGTTTTTGTTTTGTTTTTAACACAGAATCTATGAAGAATAGAGCTAGTTACTTTCTGTTTCAATGAAAAATACATGGTCTTTTTATATTTGTTATATTTTTTGTTTACTAATTCTGCATCCTATTTAGTTTGATTTTGGGGCAGTGCCATTAGCAACAAATATCTATCTGTATACAGACAGCATTTTAAACAAAAGAGATTTTCTGCGATTTTCAATTGAAAAAAATTATATAGATAAAAATGTTTGGGAAAATTCAGCCATTGCCCATAGCACAGGAGTATTCCAAATCAAATACAGACTAATTTTTCCTTCCCGGGACAAGTAACTTGACAATTTGTCATGACACGAGAGGGTATTCCGCGTCTAGACGGTTGCTTGTTTGTCACAAAATCAAGATTAAATACAAATTACGGGAGATTTTGCCTGACTAATCCAGGAACCACATCAAAGATTAAATCAGCACACGAGCACACTGTGCCAACAAGCCCGCTATTAATTTGAAACGTCTCTTTTTATCGACGCCGTTTGTCATTTCTGGTTACATCGAGCTGTCCGGCAATGTCATGAGTTACGTCCCCAACAGAGACATTCAAATTTGTCTCTTAGGCGAGGATGTTAAGACAAAGAACAACACGACTCGCAATTTGCTGCGAGAATGGTTCGGGATGGATATTGGAAGGTCGTGGCTAGGGCAGTGTCTGATGGGCGAATCGCGAGGTTTGCTGGCAAGCCAGGGGCGAGTCTCGGTCGCCGGAGTACCGAGCGACGGGGTATGTATCAAATATTGACTCTAGGGGTTGGCTAAAGTAGCGTGCTACGCCAGCGCAACTACTTGAGCCTCGCCATCGTACTCTCTGCTGTTTATCCGGCCTTCGATCGGCTCTTGACTGATCACCTGACAGGGAGATGGTCGCCATGACAACGGCCAGTTTAGAAAGGTCCCATGCTCGCAGCCGATTGGTCGTTCCGCTGCCTATACTGAAACCGACTGGTTATCATTCATGCGCTGACATCTCATGCTGAACAGGCAACCGCTGATGCGGCACGACTAATTTGGGCAATCGGTAGTCATTAACGGTAGAAAAATGAAAAACAATTATGCCAACAATAATTAAAAGACAATTTTTTGGTTGGGTATTTTAACATAAAATAAAAAGAAAATGCACAATATATTTCAAAACTTTTGTGATTTGTATATTTTGCAAGTTCTCCAGTTACACGTAAGTGGCAAAACTTGCGAATAACATTTCCAAGATGTGATAAAAAGAATGAAAGATTATGTGACAACTAACCTGTGGTCTCGTAAATGATCCTGCCGTCTGAAAGCCTTGTGGCAAATATCGCAGGAAAATGGCCGCTCGTCGGTGTGAGTACGCTCATGTATTAAGAGATTATAGGACTTGGTGAAGTGGCGCCCGCAGAACTTACAAATGAACTCTTTCTTGGCTCTGGTAGGACCCCTGCCCCGACGTCGTTCCTCGGGATGGTGGGGTAGCGGTCGACCTAAGGCGACCATCGCCGGTTTGGCAATGTTCTCATCGGCACTACAAGGCTGCGTGGCCGCCACTGCGAGATGCGCAAAGTCAAATTTCGGGGCGCGCTGGTGTTGCTTGATGAGCGTGCCCGCTGTTGCCATTTGTACCGCGTCAATCTTTGTGCCATAATCGGCGGTGAGCGTCGTGAATGCGCGATGCGCCAACTCACTGCCACCGGTCGGTATAGAATGCTGAATCGAGCTTGGTAAGACATGCCATGGCGCGGTGGCGTAACCGCCTTGATGGGCGTGGTTTCCCCACACAGGGCCGATTGCGTTAAGAGGCAGCAGGGGTAAATGCTCGCCATTTTTGTGGAGACCGGCGGTGTAATGGATGTTACCATGTAGAGCGAAGGCTGTTGCTTGACCGCTACTGGTCAGAAACGGCTGAAGTTGGTGTTGGCTGGTTGGGGTAAGGGGTGGTGTTGGTGGGCCGGCATTGGTGCGAACCTTCTTCAACTCTGCAGCAAAATCAAAGAAGATCAAACCAAAAATGAAATTCAAATCGTCACAAAAATTGTACTGTGTTTACCAAATTCAAACATCATCAATAATGTAATGCCAAGTCACAGCATACAACATGTAATATATTCAGCACACGAGTGTGTACCATAATTGCTAGCATTATCGCTAAAGTGCAAGTTCAAAACATAATTCACTTTTGTTTCAACAATTTCTCAATTAAAAGGTCTTCAGTTGTTCTTACAGTCATGCCAGAGTATGTGGGCAAAACTGGAATCAATAAAAACTGCTAGAATGTTCTCAGATTGCAAAAATTCGTTAAAACTGTGGGATACATTACTCTAATGCAATGAAATGAGTCTTTTGGAAATGAAGAAAAATAGTGTCCAACAAATTGCTGTTGGTGTTTTTCAAAATTTTAATTTACATATTCATATAGAGGCAAAATGCCTGATGTCAGAATGTTAATTTTAGAAAGGGGCAAAACATATTTCTATTGTCAAAGTATTGAGAATGAGCATCACACAAATTACAAGCTGCGAGTCGATATTCACCGTGTTTACACTCGAACCGGCAAAGGTGGATACAGACCCAGCATTTCTAATGCGACCGCAAAACTGAACATACACTACACCTCGATTCGGCTTCAACTCGCCTTCAGAAACCGCATAAGTCACCACTGATTGTAACTGCAGCGCATGCGTGAGCTGTTAGGTGTTGCAGCACCATAACCAGATTGGTCAATTAAATCTACTACACAGTGGGCACCGCCCCAAGGACACTCAAATTGCCGAATCTGTATTCGGGTAGCGTTTACACTACAAGCGACCTTGACAAATGCAGGGTTTAACCCTACCCCAAAGGTGACTTGAAAAAGGCAAATCAGACCCAGATCTGATCCGCCTTTTTAAATTCACCTTTTGCGTTTACACTAAGCGCCTACCCGGCTTCAACTCCCCTTTTTGGAAATTGCGGAGTTTGATTCGGCAAAGGCGAATCAAGTGTAAACGGGCCTATTGTTGATTTCAACTCACACCTTTTCAGCCTAATTATCGGTGTAATTTAATGACTTGTGCGTGTTTTTTACAACCAAGCTAGTATTAATGTACTTCTGAAGATGTGTTTTCATGGTAAACTTAATTAAGCACCACATAATTAGCTCATTTTAATGTAACTCTTCAAATATTGTCATTTTCTTAATTTTACAAAGTCAACTAGTTCATTTAATATTTAAGGATATTCTCAACTCCCTAAGCAATAATGCAAACTGATAAGTTTGCATGCATGACTGGTTGCAAACTCACAGCCTAGAGTATCGTACGTTTGTTTCAGTCTACACAGTTTGTGTCAGAACATCTGGTGTCTATCTACACGCAGACGTTTCACACCTATCACAAACTTCAAGTATTTTGATGGTCGAGACAAAAAACCGTGCCTCACGGTTTCTTTTTAGGATGCAGCAGTCAACTGCAACCAAAGGGCCAATTTCATTGTGCTGCTAAGCACAAGAATTTGCTTAGCACAATATTTATTTACTTTGCAAAAATGGGTTACCAGTCAACTTGTGCTCTAAGCAACAGAAGCAGAATACCAGTCAATCATACACATTGCATAGGCCTAGGCCTACAATCTTTGCTGGCAACCAAATTAATAAAAAAAAAAAATTGTGCTGAGCAAATTCTTTTGCTGAGCAGAGACATAAAATTAGCCCAAGATCTGTCCCAATCCTCCACCCCTCCCCCTCCCCCATCCACCCAAAAAAGACATTGAAAGTAATCGCATTTGACAACCAAACCCTGATTTTTTTTAAAACGACCTCTGACATTACTTTGTTTCTTTCCACAAACCTCACCTAAGATAGCAAGTGCGAACAATGACATATTGTTGTAATTCATCACGTTTACCCCACTATTATTCCCTAGGAATTATACGAACCGTTGGGCGACACCCCTAGACCCCCCAACGGTGGCATCACGCGCCCCCGTGGGATGTAACCAGCCACTACTGGTAATTATTGCTCCTTAATAATGAACAACGTGAACCGTGCGGAACGACGCGATACGCTGAACCACCACTTTCTTACATCACTGTCATAGGATGTCTTAAAGGGGCAGTTAAAGTTACTTTGTGAGATTACTCGGCATGGCTGGTGCTCAGCCTAGTTTCTATAGCATGAAGTGACGAGGGGGTGTCGTCGAGTCTGTTAAAAGACTGTCGCGAGCTCGTCATGAGCCTGTCGAGAGCCCGCCATGAGCCTGTTACAAGTCCATCACAAGCACGTCACAAGCACGTCACAAGCACGTCTCAAGCACATCACAAGCACGTCTCAAGCACGTCACAAGCACGTCTCAAGCACGTCACAAGCACGTCTCAAGCACGTCACAAGCACGTCTCAAGCACGTCACAAGCACGTCTCAAGCACGTCTCAAGCACGTCACAAGCACGTCTCAAGCCCGTCACAAGCCCGTCACAAGCCCGTCTCAAGCCCGTCTCAAGCCCGTCTCAAGCCCGTCTCAAGCCCGTCTCAAGCCCGTCTCAAGCCCGTCACAAGCCCGTCACAAGCCCGTCTCAAGCCCGTCACAAGCCCGTCACAAGCCCGTCTCAAGCCCGTCTCAAGCCCGTCACAAGCACGTCTCAAGCACGTCACAAGCACGTCTCAAGCACGTCACAAGCACGTCTCAAGCACGTCTCAAGCACGTCACAAGCACGTCTCAAGCCCGTCACAAGCCCGTCACAAGCCCGTCTCAAGCCCGTCTCAAGCCCGTCTCAAGCCCGTCTCAAGCCCGTCTCAAGCCCGTCTCAAGCCCGTCACAAGCCCGTCACAAGCCCGTCACAAGCCCGTCTCAAGCCCGTCACAAGCCCGTCACAAGCCCGTCTCAAGCCCGTCTCAAGCCCGTCTCAAGCCCGTCTCAAGCCCGTCTCAAGCCCGTCTCAAGCCCGTCTCAAGCCCGTCTCAAGCCCGTCTCAAGCCCGTCACAAGCCCGTCACAAGCCCGTCACAAGTCAACACCTGTTTGTAAATTATTCTAAATATTCTACACTGTTCAGAAATTGCTCTGGAATTCCTTTAAATAAATGTTAACTTGGAAAAAATATTTTTACAAATACATCAAAATGTCACACTCCTGTTTTTATTGAAAGACCCATCAGTCAATTTTGGCAAAATAACTCATGGTAAAACTGTTAAGGTACAGTAAACATTTACACAAGCTGGGCCATAAACTACCATCTCTTCAGACACTTTAAAAGAGATTAAGGCACCTAGCTAAATACTGACCTCCAAGTCCTATTAGTAATCAATCAGGGAGATTAGGGATTGTGTAGTTTGAGGGATTAATATAGACTGGATAGATTTATGGCTGGGTGCTAATTGAGGATTAGCCAAGACATGCAGACAGGATTAATGTGATTAAGAGGATTAAGGGAATCCTTATCTAAAGATGATGAGATTAGAAACTTCAAGAGGAATCAGTGTTGGATAATCTAATACTAGATAAGAAAAAAATATTGCAAAGTATTATAAAATATTAAATAGTATAGTGGCGCTTTATGTACAAGGTTTCCCAGATAATTGTCAGCATTGAGATTTGAAAAGCATGAAAACGTTGATTAAAGAGTGATTTTACCTTGAAAACAAATTGTTTCCAAGGTTTAAAAGGCACAGGCTCGTCAGCAATGCGCTCGTGCCAAATTTGTGCCACGAAATACGCAGCTCCATAGCAAAGGCATGGAGCTGCGTATTTCGTGGCACAAATTTGGCGTGTGTGCATTGCTGACGAGCCTGTGCCTTTAAGCAGAAGTTGTTGTGACACTTTAATTATTCATGAATTTCTAATTCAAAAACAGTTTCTTGACATTTAAGCATGATGTGTTTTACTGGTAGGAAATGCAAGTAATTTTCTCAACTAATTATTGTTTTGCTGAATACGAAATCGAAACTGAAAAAAGTATGACGGGTAAACAATAGGGATGGGAATTTATGGTTAATTCAGAAACCGGATTGCAATTCTTTCAAGTGTCTGTTAACTGGTTAACGGTTCGGCCGACACTAAAGGTTGTTGCTGGTGTTTATAGATGCATACTGTGCAATGTACACAATACCTCTATGCTCCCAAAATAATCATTGAACCCTTATCTGGTAAAAATTTTACTTCAACGCCATATTCATTACAAATAACCCTCTGAAAACTATTGTAAATTCTTTAAAATTGGGTTTCGTTTAAACGTTCGGCAAAACCGTTTTTTTCAATCTTTTTCGGTTATATGGTTAACCGGTTAACCTATCCTAGTAAACAAATATGAGTATTTTTTGCAACTATCAACGGTTACGCTTACACTCTCTGGCCAATTAGAATCTAAAATAAAAACTGGGGTAATCAAGACTATAAAAAGTAACGGTTTCAAGAATGGGGTCTGAGATAAAAATGGCTCACAAATCACACAATAAAATTGGCCCGCCCAACACTGCCAAAATTGTTGCCAATTTTCCATTGAAAAGTATGTGCAAAAATCAAGATTCCGTGATTTACAACGATTTGTTCTTCATCAAAACGACCGATCCTGTTTTTACTGCCAACACATCTTGCAACAGTTAATTCTCAGTAGGTGTGAAGAACGTCCGCTGCGTTAATCAGACTCTGGTCCCCAAGACATTGGCGGGGCGATCAGGATCTTAAAGTCGCGTCCCCTAGAGGGGGTCTGTCTTCATTCAATGTCGTTAGCTCGGTGGAAGACGAGCTTGACAACAGATTGCTCATCACTCAACGAGTAGGGATGCGATCGTAAACGGTGTGCAGCTACGGCAGAATTAGGGTCACAATGGCAGTCTGTTGAAACGGCATAGACCCTTTGCACGGCGGCCATGACAGGGGGCAGTCACATTGTCACCGTGCGTCATGCATGAGTAGGCACTTTGTGGATCTACTGTCATGCATCATTTAAATAAGAAAACCTACCCCCTGTCATGGCTGCCGGTGCAAAGGTCTTATCTATGCTAAAATGGTACAACGGGTTAAATATAGAAGTAGATCGAGCCATATTGGTGGTCCCTCTGAAATGACCAATTTAAGAACTGGCAAAGCTTTTACTTCATCAATTACTCTTAGTTTTTGATCTGTTTGAACAATAATGTCCAGACAAATTTTGAGGACTTGAAGCGATTGTCTGACCTTCTGTGAAGATCAGATTGTAGCCCATTTACAGTGTATTTCTCTCGAAATGAAACACATTTTCCAACAAAAACGTGTCGCTGTTTGTCTGCAAAACCTCATATTCCATCATGTGAGCCTTTCAGATGATGACGTTCATAAACCTAGGAAGGCAATTAACGGCTACCCTAAACTGCCAGGTCAAAAAGCCTCATGACCCCTGAGGGTCAAAGGTCAAAACCCAAACATGTCATAGAAAGGTACCTGTCACTTTTCATGGAATAAAACATTCCGTTGAGTCACAGTCATGTACAGAATCCGAAGAAAAAAATGAAAATTTATCGTTTAAATCATGTAGGTGTGGTTAAATTTCAAAGTCATTTGTCATCCGTGCGATGCTGAATCATTTCTGCAAATTGTACTCTTTGGTGACAGATTGCGTGTCACATTTGTTAAAATGTTCCTGAATTCTGTTTGTTTCGGCAATTTTCCAATCAAGAAATGGGTACAGATGTTTACGAGGTCGCATACTTGGGGAGTCATTTTCAACGAAAAATAGTACGTTAAGAAATCCGTCATTCCAAAGCAGTTTACACTGGTGGTGGTTTTGAAGCATGCTTGCCCCAATAAAAGTTGGACCATATCATTTTTTTTTTTTTTTTTTTGTCGTCTAGAATGAGTTTAGTTTAACTACAGAAACCAACAACGAATTTGCAACAATAACAAAATTAAGGGCGAAAATCAAAAGAAACAATAACGAGCGTTTTTTAAAAGGGAACTTTAGCCAGACAATTACGCATCCAAACCTCATAAATCATTCCGTAACTTGGTTTTCTTTTCTTGTCGACGTTTCAGCTTTTATTTTCCTTTTATTCAAGACATGCATGCATGTAACGAACAAGGCATCTAGCCCTAGATTCAACACGACTGGCGCTCCGATGTCGGCACCGAAACACCAACCACCAGGTGCCTAAAACGAGGAGCACGTACGTTGTGTTTAAGTAGATCCCCTGCATCCACACGAACCCTCAATTCGGTACACACCAAATACTCCCATACAACTGACTTTTTTTCACCGTGTGTTCACACTCTTTTCAAGCGGTCACGTTCTGTGTGCTCACAGACAAACCGACCACAGCCCCAAACGATGGTTCCGTTACATAGTACACCGTGTAGCCGAACTTTACACTACTGTGCGGACTACCGACATTGTATGCACAATTTATTTTTTATTCTTCACAAAAAGTCAATAGATAATTATTTAACTGTTCGTGTGTGCATCGTTTTCTATAGTCCATTTAACTTGCCTTATAATAGGGTCGGAGCAACAGTATACTGCAAAACCAGGCCGATCTGTTTTTGAATGTAACCCTACATTTTATTCATATTTTTTCTTCTCTCCCAAATGGAGCTTGCCTGAGGTAAACATGTGCAATGCGTTTATACTCTAAAATTATCGGATGTTTGTTATTTTTAGCATGGGCGTAGGCTGGTTTGCTCGTGGGGGATGCGATTTTCATGAAAGCGGAACTCCTGACAAGTGCAAACCCTCACAAGTCTATCACAAGTCTCTACAACTTCAACTAAGTCCATCAGTAAGCTAAACAAACCCCAACAATTTACAAAGGCATTTTTCGTCATTATTCACCAATCTCCCAGGTTCCCTTTAGTCAAAAGGTCTTACAAATTTAATCAGATTTCTTCAAAACAACTTCAAACTTGTTTTGGCTTCCGTTTGATGGAAAAATTCTGGGTGGGCTGCGGGCCTGCTACGATTCATGACAAAACTCTACCCCCTCAGGATGTGAACGCAAACACTATTACATTATTCCCTTTGTAGCAACAGGCGGCTGTGTATTTTTTCTATTTACTAAGTCATCACACATTATAGGGCCCAGCATCAGGCCTGTTAGAGCCTTGCTGTTCCTGTTAGAAGAGGAAATAAAACTAAAATTGTGCCAGAAATTTTGGAGTAGTGGGAGTCCTCCTACAGTATGTATCTCGAGGTGGAAGGCACTTGGGTTCATAAAACCATATTTATTCAAGGCAATATTTATGTAAACCGGGGAAAACGTGGGAACTGTCAATTTACACCTGCTTGAAGTTTCAGTTTTTTACAACTAAAACATTTCAAGGCCTATATAAAACCCAAAATTATAAACATCTATGTAAGATTTTGCTGAAGATTCCCCCAAAATGTTGAATGTTTTAAACAAGCAGCTATAACAGACATCTGCAAACATCTTTGCTCCGATTTTCATTGCAAAATGACAAATTTATATGCCAAATTGAAAAACAAAATCTCATAAATGTGTTGAAATCTTTGCATTAGGAAGTCTTTATTTTTGTTTGTTTAACTGATTGGCATTTAAAAAATACTTGTTTACTAATTGTTATTTATTTATTAACTGATATTTATTTTATAGTTTCTTCTTTTTCAAGGGATGGTTTTTATTTTTATCTCTAAAAATTTTATTTCTTTTTAATCATTTATTTTTTGTTGTTTTAACATCTTACACAAGCAATGTTGTAACTGTACATGATGCGAGTCTTATGCCTCAGCCAGGAGTACGATAAATGCACGGCAGCCAGCCCCCGGCAACCACACACACTCACTCTCCCCACATGATTCTCACTTCATGCGGTAGTCTCTTCACCCACACTGACCGCAACCCGGCCGGCCCGGCGGGCCGGCCGGCCCGTGGAGCTAGCCCCAAGGCAAAGCAGTAGCACACACAGCCTGCTGAGCGCGGTAACAACAGTCCAAATACAGACTCATAGACCGAGTGGGTGGCACGGCCTGGACCACTGCCGAGACTACATGTAGGTAAACAACTGTTATACAATTTGATGAGGAATCATTTCCCAAACCCATAAATGTCTACAAAAGATTTTCAATGGTGCCTCGATAAGTCCATGGGTGGCAGTTAAGAACTTTTCCGGAAAATTTTGCAATTTTCGGTGAGATATTTTTGTTAGTTTGCGATACAGAGCTGTGTGTTTTCCCACTTGACATTAACCTGCGTGCTGTCAATTTTTCTCTGTCAAATATGGGTAAAACAGGGATCGAAATTAACCTGAAATTCATGCTGGTCAGAAGGACCAGTATATAGATATAGAGAACTCTACTGGTCCTGCTGAAAATTTTGTGGTCCACTGGTGCTTTTCAAAATGGCACTGAGATACATGTAGCCTATACATGTGTGTATACTGAAACACTTTCTGGTTTTAAGTCATTGAGTGCAGGATGGTAGGATTGCTTTTTGATCCAATACTGGGGCATGTCTGGAGAGATTGGAGAAAGAAATGTAGTTATCTGAAAATGTCTAAAGCGATCAGGAATTGTTTGTGGTAACCAGGAATTCTTCGCATTAAGTAAGAAATGTTTACTGTGGATTAGGCACCAGAGAATGTTTCCATGAGTAAGTAAGTGTTTTCACTGGTCCATCGGACCAGCGTCTTTGACAAATCAAGTGGTCCTTCAGATGGTCTCAGACCACAGCACCAGTGCTAATTTCGACCCCTGACTAAAATTCTCCCACTGTCAACGTAAATTCGTATCCTCTCTTCCTATAAATCTGAAGACATCAAACTACTATTGTAATGGTTCTTGCAGCATTTGATACATGTGTAGACTCTCAGAATCAAGTCTCTCTAAAAGCCATCAAACCTTCATCAAGCCATCAAAACCACAAAAGTGTTCATAATACATACTGTTTTTTAAGTGAAAAGATTAGACTTTTAAACCCGGACTTTTGGGGAAAACAAAACAAAACATCATATAAATTTCAGGATATAAGCAATTAAAATATCATTTCCAAAAAACAAAGAAATGCATCGAAAAGGAAGTGTGAGAGTAGAAAAAACATTCATTTATCGAGGGACACAAATTATTTTATCTTTCAGGGCCACAAAGCAGGATTTGCACCAAAAATCAGATTGTTTTTCCTCATTTTTGTTATTTTTGAAAACTATTATAATACTTCCCTTTATAGAAATTTTTGCCCACATGTTTTTTTGTTGTATCCATGCGCCTGATTTTTGGCAATCGTTCTTCCTTAAAAAACACCCCAGGAAGTTTAAAACAATCAAGATTTTTTGAATGTTAGTTCCTCTTTTGGGATAAAAGTACTTCAGTGGTTTGCTAAACTCTTACAAACTAATGTTTTTACATACTCTGTTTGTGGTTTTTAGTTCCTGAAATGAAGCTACTACTGAGGCCAGACCGAGGCTTATATCAGATCTTATCTCCATAAATTGCATTTTTTATCCTAATGCAACAAATTAAGTTATAAAAATGGATTTCTTTTCTATTCTGTTCATGATTTTGGACACCCTGTAGCTCATATCATACTCAATATTTTGAAAGATACCAATCCGACTTCTGTCGAGAATTCAACATTTTACATAAAAAACGTTTTACCCTCAGCAGCACAAAATGTATTCGCATTGAAAATGTTCAATCCTAGTTGACTTCTAATGACTAATATTCATGTTTTCTTTTTTCATTATAACCAATCACTGCCGCACTGCATAATTTCTGATGTCCCTTACTTCAGCATCAGGCAAACGAGATACCATTAAGCAAGAACGAGAGAACACAAACATGCAAATTTGACGGGCCATCTTCAATCTTTGACTTTTCTTGTTTCCAAAGGGATGCCTCCAAAAACAGGATGATATGTTCATCATTTATTATGAGAGGTCCAAGGTACGGTGCATTAATTGAGAAATACTGCAAGAATTTGGTGCACTGATCTCTACAAAATAACCATTTTATGACAAGAAAAATATCCAAAATTCAAGGCACTGTATATTCCAAATTCAAATGGGAAAAATCTGAAAAGTATGTTGTCAGACTACATGTACGGTATCTGTTATCTTTTGGGGGTTTAAGTTATTTCTTTGAACAATTTAAAGTCATTTCTTCAATTTTGAAAGAAGATTTGAAGGAATTTTCCAAAATTTTACTTTTTGAGTTGACAGGAAAACCTTTCTCAAAGTGTTGATAGCAATGGTAACAAACACAACATGACCTTATTTTTGTCCAGGATGATACTTTTTGTAAGAAATTAACAACTGGTTTTTAAAATGCATAGATTTTGAAGGTTTTCTGAAGCATTACTGCATCTATGTAGCTGAAACTTCAACAGGATAGTTTACCAATATTCTTCTTTAGATATGTTATGCTCTTATTCTAGAAATCCACACACACACACAAATTCATCTTGAAAATGATACATTGGACCTTTAACCAGATCATGGGCAAGGGAGTCGACTAGGCCATCTCCGGCAATCGGCCGGTGAGCCAGCGAGTCAGCGAGTCAGCCAGCCAGCCAGCCAGGGCATGCCATTATTACTGCCCTCGCCACAACACACCCTGGCTAGGTCAATTCTTATCGACAAAGCTCCGAGAGACAATCAATTCTGCTCATTTGGCTTTGGGATAAAAACAAAAAATCTTATTTCATTTTTCTCTCTTTTGGTCCTGCCAATCATGTTGTTTGCAAAATCCTGACAACATTAAATATGAACAGACTGATGAAGAGAATGAATGTTTCTAATTTGCCTTTGTAAATGACTAGAATTTTTAATAACATTTTGGCAAAATGTGTTGAGTATGGGAAATTCAACACCCTGAAAGTTGACTTTTTTAATTTCAAAGTAAAGATAAACAACCAGCATTTGTCCAATGTAGTATTAAAAGAGCATGACCAGGTTTTTCCAAAAATTGGATTTCGTTCTAACCTAACAATCATGTAAAATACTTCCCTAAAAAAACTATCCGTGGGAAGAAAACAGGAAATTTACAATTCCTAATTTGGATGTGGAAGCAAAACGTTGGTGTAATCATTGCACTGCTTTATGGAACCTGGTTATTTAGTTTAGGGGGAGGGGGAGGGGGAGGGAGGGAGGGAGAGGGGGAGGGAGGGAGGGAGAGGGGGAGGGGGGGAGGGGGAGGGGGAGGGGGAGGGGGAGGGGGAGGGGGAGGGGGGAGGGGGAGGGGGAGGGGGAGGGGGGAGGGGGAGGGGGAGGGGGAGGGGGGAGGGGGAGGGGGAGGGGGAGGGGGGAGGGGGAGGGGGAGGGGGAGGGGGAGGGGGGAGGGGGAGGGGGGGAGGGGGAGGGGGAGGGGGAGGGGGAGGGGGAGGGGGAGGGGGAGGGGGAGGGGGAGGGGGAGGGGGAGGGGGAGGGGGAGGGGGGAGGGGGAAGGGGAGGGGGAGGGGGAGGGGGAGGGGGAGGGGGAGGGGGAGGGGGAGGGGGAGGGGGAGGGGGGAGGGGGAGGGGGGGGAGGGGGAGGGGGAGGGGGAGGGGGAGGGGGAGGGGGAGGGGGAGGGGGAGGGGGGAGGGGGAAGGGGAGGGGGAGGGGGAGGGGGGGAGGGGGAGGGGGAGGGGGAGGGTCCAAAAATGTAATTTGGTCACACTCCTTCAACAGAAAATGGCAAACACTACGCCAATATTTTCAAAGCAAAATGTTCTTTTGGATGAATTAACAAGAATCTTTATTTTTTAACAAAATGTAGGCTCAGCAAAACTGATGTGGCCTTCTTAGCTCAAGAGCTATGAAGGCAATCAATATATTATTTTACTAAAATGCTCTATCTTTTCTCAAAACGGGTGTTTTCTAAAGCTTGTTCGAAAAAAATAACTGAAGCCCCAAAAGGGATAACATAGCCTTTGCTATGGAGCTGTTAGTCCAATTATATTCTATGAAAACAGCATATTAGGAATCGTTTTATTCCTAAAAAATTACACAAAATTCCAAAAAGTCTGAAACATTTTTCTAGATGTATACACATGTTTTGCTATAAAAAAAAAGACTAAATGACTTGAATTTGGCAAAACAAAAGACAATTTTTAAGAAAGAATATAAGAAAATGAAAAACTATCGCACAATTTCCACGCACTAGGGAAAGAGCATTGTGCAGTAATGTACTACATGTATACACATGTATGTGGGTCTTTCCAAGTAATTTCTTAAGTGACATTCAAGATCTTAGGTCTCAGTTCACTTCAAATGTCTTAATTTTATCTTTAAATTATGCAGCTAAACCGAGGAAATGACGTTTGCACCAATGAGTAAAACAAATACGGTGGTTATACAACGTACATTTGTGAAAACCCTGTGCACAAATTGTCCCATTACGTAGGCCTATGTTACAAAGACAGAAAAAAATTCCACGTTACATACATGTACGTAAAGGGGATATTTATACACAAGCTTTTCAAAAATGTATGTTGTGGCAGCAATTTCTTATACCTTTTTGGGCAAATGTTATCTCCTGAGAACAGTACAAGGAAATAAACTAAAGACATCTGAAAGGAATTATTGACTAATTTATCAAATGTACCCCATTACTGTGGAAAGACCAATGTTTCAAAACTGGATGGCTTGTCTTTAGTAAGCAGGCTGCCATTCATTATAAAACATGAAATTGCACAAAATTGTGGAAGACAATTTTGATACAAACACAACATATGGTGAATAAGTGGAACTCAATTGAAACCTGATATTTTGGATAGTTAAAAATATTCGATAAACATTGTAAATGAACTTGTCAATGTAATCAAGTCACTACTGTTTATTTTAACACAGCGGAAAGCATTTAAAAATACTGGTATGCATGTATATTGCATTACGTTTCAGTAAAACTTTGCATTTTTTTTCCTAAAAAAATTAAAAATGTTCTTCATGTAACAAAGCTTACAAAATGGTAACATGCTGTTATTCAAGTTAGGACATCGATGTAGAATGGTGAAAATAGAACAGAAAACTGAGTTAAATTTTTAAAAATGCATCAACAGATACATGTACCAGTAGTAGACTTTAATTATCAGTGATAAGCGTAAACAACAATATCAGTAACAGGAAAAATCAAGCTTCTGTGACTAAATCATGTGAAATAACAGCCAAAGCACCTAGTTTCTGTTTCCACATGATAAAAATACTGGTACTCGACGCTTTGTGAATCCAAAATTTGTAAGTATATTTTATAGCCAAAGAAATTAGTTATCGCCTTTAGAGTTTTCAGAAAATAACGACAGGAAGAGGTCTTAAATTTTTCGTTTTTCACCTAGTTCTTTTTATGTCCTACTGCAGGTGAATTCAGATATTAAAGGCACAGGCTCCAAATTCGTGCCATGAAATACGCAGCTCCATGCCTTTGCTACATGGAGCTGCGTATTTCGTGGCACGAATTTGGTGTGCGCATTGCTGACGAGCCTGTGCCTTTATATTATCCGTTTTTCACCTAGTTCTTTTTATGTCCTACTGGTATATTCAAATATAAAGAAAGTATTTGCGATTCACCAAAATTTTAATCAACCATTTGGTCGAAAAAAGAAAACCTTACTGAATTGGAAGATACTGGTAGAAGTTTTTTAATGAGAAAATGATAATTAAAGACGAATTTACTTAAATGCGTGTAAAAGGGTGTTATAAGCCCCTGACTATTGATCACATTCAAATGACGTTACTTCCTACAAATCGCCACGTGCATCAAAATTTTGAGCGTATTTTTTTGTGACGCGCATCGGCTGCGCCGTATTTCGAACAAACTTCGAGCAACAAGCGCGCGTGTTTGGAACATGTTACAGCGTGTGTGTGCGCGTACTTGATAGCGTTTAATACGCAGTAGCATTCTTCCTACAAAGATGGCATCTGTGAACGTGATCAATATTGGTATGATGGCTGTTTCCCATGCAGTACAGCCAGGGAAACAGTGCAAGGACAGTGGCTTGGCACAATTTTTTGAAAGCATGGACACAGTTTTTTATTGTTTTCTCGGAACGTATAGATGAGGTACTGAGTTGACTTATACACAGGTTGGTTTTTATCGTACACATACTCAACCATACATGGAGATAATGCCGTTTGTAACAGTTTTCCTGTAATCTTTAAAGGGCATATAAACTGGGTCGTAATGTTCATTAATGAAAGTGAAAAGAAAAAAGAGAAGCTAGGACGGAGAATACTATTAAGAAAAGAAAAAAATCAAAGACTTTTACTAAAAATCAAAAACAGACAAACGGCCAGAATATTTTTCTTTTGAGAAAAGATGCACAGAATCGCTGTTGCCGCTTGAGAAAAAACCACAAAAGAGCTTAAAAATGTTTCCAATTATGAAACAAAAATGAGAAGACAAATTTTAAGAGAATCTAAAAAATTCTTACCTTTGTGCCACAGATGTATGTTAGGATCTCGACAAGCAGATAGATACAGTTGCCAACTGTAATACATCGACATCGGGTTCGCCTCCATGTTAGTCTACCGCGGCACGACAACGATTGCCGAACGGTGCAGTGTGTGTCAATTACACGGCCGGCCTACTGTACGGGCCAACGGCTTCGACTGTGTGTGTGTGTGTGTGCACCCGGGTGCCCAGTAGTGCTGACACCGTCGCTCGTTGGTGAACAGTACGGGAGGGTTGGGATGCCTCGCACAGTGGCGGTGTGAGGTTGTCCACGCGGTGACTTGTGTGTTCACTGCACACTGTGCGTCAGTGCTGTGTACTGTACTCTGCCGATACACACTGATATGTACCTATATACGTCAGCTTCTGGTCCCTTGTTTCCTACCAATTCCACACCTGTCCTATTCTGAACATCCACCTGCACTTTTAGAGCTCTGACACCAAACAGCTTATCAGACTAAAGAGATGTCTAATTATTCGAATTCGAGTCACCGACGATAAAAACAAGATGCACGCACAGGCTCACTAGTGTTTCAAAATGCCTGCATGCACATCTACATGCTGCATGTATAGGCCTACCGGTACATACAATTTGACGTACAATGTAACAAGGATAAAAGTTTCTTGAAAAATATGAAGAAACAAATATGCCAACATAGAATAAGGAAACAAATACTATTGGCTATTCCTGACTGGGTGGTTGATATGTTTGGCCCGTCCCAACCTGTCAACCCGTTATGATAAGCTCGGAACAAGTGTCCATACACCCCCAATAGGTCCGGCCAATCATACTTGTATAGATCATAATCAGCACATATTGCCAGCAACCACAACGCCAGTCAAACAATTTGGTTGAAACAAGACTGCAGCTAGCTGATAAAAATCCTGCCATACTGGGCAAACAAATTTGTTCCTTGGGCCACCTACTAGGGTGCCAATTTGAAAGAATTGCTACCCCCACTGCAGTCTTATCCCGACCCCCTACCCCCAAATTCTTGTTCTCTCATTTTTACTTGTTTGCTATAACTCTTAAAATACCATACTATAGATCTTGTTATGGCTAATGCCCAATTCTTGTGTGTACGGATTTCTCCCTTTTCCACATTTGTTTGCCGTAACTCTTAAAATACCATCTTAGCTAGATCTCGGTAATACCTTGCTAGACAATACAAACTAACAAATGTGCTAACAAATCTGATAAAATAATACTATTTCTGCTTGCATTCTGGATGAGTGTCCACTTTGAGTGTGTACATTTATCTGAGGAGAGGTTTTTCTAGGTGTAAGACAGTGCTAAATGTATCGTCTGTCTTAAGCTTGGCACAGACACATAAACGTTACTTTATGAACAAAAAACAAAATCTTGCCAGCAACTTACTTTCATCTGCTCAAAACCACTGGAACAACATTGAAACAAAATGATGGCATTCTTTCCCCAAAATTATGCATAATATACAAAAAGAAACACATGACTGCAATGTCAAATGCTGATTGGCCAAATAGTGTGAACGGGCAAACAAATGTCAACAGGTTAACACTGCACAGTTATTCACTATTCAATTCTAAGGTGTCCTGACATCGGTATTTAAACTCTGGTTTTGAACTTTTACGTAGTTTCATAACTTTGAGGAAAAAATGGGAACAGCCTATCTGAACAGGGTGATCTGTCAAAGACAAATGACATGGTTGGGAAAAAATTTACACCAAAAAATCACAAAAGTATGCCCAGGGTTAGGGTCATTCACCTGTTGGAACACCTTCTCAATTACTGAAACGAGATAAAAATGTCTGGTCCTGGTGAGGTTTATACAAGAATAAATGAAACCATGTCTTTCTAGATTTGGTCATTTTCCCAGGACATTTTCAGAGTGGCGATAACAATATGCAGGTCAGCTAAAGAAATAAAATGTTCTTAGGAAAATGTTCCTGGGGAAAAGGTCGTACGGACTGACACAAATATATTGTGTTTGTTTTTTTTATATAAATTTAACAGCAAGACAATCTGTTTATCAGTTGAAAAAAGGGCCAGCATGTGTAACAGGTATAGTCACTTTCTCCTAACTTAAATTTGCTCCACTTTATTTGTATTAAATACTTTTACTTGGAACGAATAGAAGAATAAATTGACAAAAATATATAGTGTCCATTGAGACTTGATTAAACCAATTGAAAACTTGACGGAAGTGACTACCAGCTCCGTTTGACGGCAGTTTTACCAGAAGACAAAGACAACTTCAGTAGTTCAATATGTAACCTTTTACAGCACTAGGTAAACTTTCCTTTCCTCAGTGTCTGAAACTATAAAACCTAACCCAAGTCACTACCTCTAAAACAAAGCAGTCTACTGGCTGGTTGGTGTCTTGTCTGTGACCAATCAGGAGCCAGGGATATGGGTGTTGGTGACCAGTCACGGAAGTACATACTTGGACTTCTTTGTGTAGTTTCTCTTCCAACTTCTGACCAAGTTTAATCAGGATTGCATACATGTACTGCATACTGCACTGCACAAACTTCATATCAGGACCGACAATTCAGATTTTTCTTTAAAAAGATGTACTTCCCTTTTTTTCTGACTGAACTAAATTTGTGAATACAATGCTGCTTATTTTGAAGTATCTTCCATGTCTGTTTTGTCAAATTTTTAATGTATTTGCAGAGTTATGAGCCAGCAAATTATAAATAGCCAAACAATTTAGCCAAATATAAATAAATTTGTTTCCACCAACGTATTATCTAAATTGAGACAAAATCGCACTTTTCTCTAAAACTACTTAAAACCCGGTGCTCTAATTTCAGTGAATAATTGCAGACTTTTCATACTTTTATACAGCATGGTCGTTTTGTGATAGCTTGAACCTTTTTTAAGTTGTTGCTAATCATGTATACATGTACTACATTCAGATCAATTTGCACTACCCAAGCCAAAATATTCCCTCACAAAAACATCACAAGATCTTTATCTATAAACTGTTTAAAAAACTGATTTCCACTTTCAAAAACAGACAAAAAGTTCATGTCTGTGTCACGCATTGCACTTTTTCGACCAACTTGGTTTGCCAACGAGTGTTTGGCGACCAAATGTCGGACCCAGACATCACGGCGCCACCGAGGACGCATAAGTGTCTTTCTCCCAGTTGCGAGAGTGTGAAAAGCGCGAATCGATGGACAAATCAAACGCTGGTGTATCGATCACTGGTAGCAACTGCTTAGCACTACTTCCCACTGGGGTCACCGTGGCACGTCATAAGCAAATATCGTGCTAACAACACGAACCTGCGACTTAGCTGTGAAGCTTTGTTGGCTGTGTTTGCTAGTTCCTACTCGTGATGGAGTTGGTAAAAAGCAGAGCCGTAAAATAAAATACAATTTGTAGAGGTCCGCTTAAAAACCATTTCTGATGGATTATGCAATTTTCTCTTTATAGGGCACCTGAATGAGCAAATGGAAAATTTGCGTTAGAACTTTTTAAGGGCAACATGGCAAAAGCATAGGGCACCGTTGCCATGGTGCCCTAGGTTTTGTCAAGGCCTGATAATCAGACTGTGTTATGATTTATGCACATGTTTGATTGCGATTCTAATAAATGAGCTGAAGAAACATTCTGGTTTCGTTTATACACCTTTTAAACCGTATCAGGTTTTTTCCCCAGCTGATATATGGCTGTACTACTTCTGTAAGGGTCAAAGGTCACCGTAAGGGTGTCTGGGGGCTGACAGGGGTACCAATTAGCACCCCTCAATAGTACCAATGTGTCTCTTGGATATTATAAGGGGGCTCAGTATGAGGGCTTCTTGCATGCCAGAGTGGCAGATTGGGTTAAGGTGACTGAGGAGAGAACATTTTGGAACAGGTAGCTGATGACAGCTAGAGTGCTGACAGGTGGATGAAATGTGAGTCGCGCCAACTACACGCTGAAGGGAAAAGTTGCCGTCTCGCAGTGATAGGTCTGGAATATTCTGTTTGTATTGTTTAAAGGTGGAAATTATACTTTGATGATACTTTGATGATAGTGTTGATGATTTTCAGCAAAATTTGAAATACAGTACATGTTTTGAATTTCTACATTACCCTAAGCTGCTATTTTAAGTTTGTGTTACTTACTAAAATCTAAAATCTATGATTTCAAATGTTCAGTTAGAGAACCAATCTTTTGGTAAAAACCGCATGGGTCATCAAAAGTTACAAATACAGGTTTTTGAAATTAATATTACTTCTGAACTTTTTTATGTGTTCCTCTGCATTATACAAGACGAAATGACACAGAATCTATTGTATTACACAAGTCATAAAATTTCAAGAGAGGAAATTTCCCCGAAGAATAAAAATGTCACATTCTTAGAAATATGGGGGGAAAATGCACCACCACCCAGTAGAAAATATTAGTTATGATAAAAAAAAAGAAAAACAAACTAGATATCTCAATGTCTGTATAGTGTCAGACCTTTCACAAAATGAGGCCACTATCTACGACTCTTACATTCTCATTTTCAATTGAAAAGGAATAAATTCTCTTCACCGACAGCTGTCAACTGAGGCATTTCTATTTGTTTTTTGTCAACGGGAAAAACTATCCAAGTCACAGACTGAATGTATTGTGGATTTATGACCCACGGAAACACCCACCATTTAAAAAAATTCCTCCCCCAAATTACACCCCTAGTTCTGGGAGCCACATATCACCCAGGCCAACTGCGATAGGATATTGGCTTTTTGACAGCTGGTTCTCCGCAATGTGTGTGTCCAGTGTCCACTGCGGAGTTTGTTCTGCTATAAATTTCACTGCAAAATCAACCAGTTTTGAGTAACACTGCACCAGGAAATATACTGTAGCTTTATAATGGTCTAGTGGGTATGAAGCTGGACTCACAATTGGGAGGTTGTGGGTTCAAGTCCCACCATGGCCAGCGTGTTTGTGTCTCTGGGCAAGACACTTGATCCAGATTGCCTCTTCTACCCATGCGATAATTGGGGAGCTGTTACAATCTAAGTGCTGATAGGATGTGCGCCACGGCTGGGCAGCACGCCTAAACGAAGCGAAATGATTCTGATTATTCTCCGACGGCAGCTGTAATAATGGCATCAGCGCTTAGATACTCCAGTTATAAAGAATAGCCATTATTATATAAAACAGAGCAAAAGAAGAAAAAAATTGAACATTTTATGCATTAATTAGTGTAGACTTTGTCTTATGTTTTGTTATTGCTGTGAAGAGTGAAACAAAAGCAGATCTGTCGGTATAATGACTATGGATAATGACACACATGTACAGTTGAAGTCAGAAGTATAAATACATACGTACACCACTACCATCATCACCCAAAATGGTAAACAGGACTACCCGAACCATTGCAAGGTGTACAAGCTATGTTTTAAGTAGGCCTACTGCATGCATGTGAGGGTTTCCACAAAAGAATTTACAAAAATGGTGTAAGCACACCTATTTTAACACTTGGTTGCATACAGTTGTATTTGTACTTCTGTACATTGTACATGTAGCAAGATCATCAAAGTCAAATCCTACACATATGACAAGCATACAGAGTGCAAAGCCCTTTATCAACAAAAATAAGACTTCTTCCGTGCTGACTTTAATGAATAAACGCACTTTGTTTAAAGCGCAATCCTTAAATAAACAGGCATTTGTTGGCTAAATACGTGCGGCCAGGATAAACTCTGCAGTACCCTATAGTCCACCACAGGAAATTACATCTGCATATTCTCTCCATGCCTCATTGCCTTGATGTTCACAGTTGCCTCTCAAATCGGCCAAAAGAGCCTCTCCGAAGACGTACCTTATCTCAATCCCCTTCCTCGCACAATGGTAATCTGAATGTACGAGTTCCTCCCCTGCCGACACGCCACTGAAACTCCTCCTGGATACGCAAGTCAACCCTTTGAAGCGCAGACCCTCCAAGTTCCGTTGACGCGAAACACAAACGTGGTGTATCCCTCCAAAATCTCGAGCTGGCTCGTTTGAATTCGGCTCGGTCCCCAATCAAAGGGAAACTGTTTAAGTCACGACGGTTTTTTGTTTTTATTAGTTTCTCTCCCGTTTCCTGAGGATTTTTACGTGCTGCGGTTGAAAGGCGTCTCTTTTGCCTAAGCACGTCTTAAGCTTCCTCACTGCATCCATGCCACTGAGGCACTTGCTTAGCAACCGACCAAGATTTGGAGTAAGGAATGAGGATTTGTGGTTCTCAATCAAGTTGAAATAAAACAAAAACTTTCGAAACTACCACACTGATATGACATCAAACTCAGCAAGAAAATGAGAGTTGAAATTGTCGAAAGAAACAGATCTGATATGAAAAAAAAGCACAGCCAATAGCAGTGTTTCTAGTATTTAAAGAAAACAAAATCCCCTGAATTCTCCCAAAGTTTTTCCCTGATGAATTTTCAAAATTCCAGGATAATTATTTCGACCTATCAATCATTCAGTGGATAGTATGCTGTCTACAGACATGAGACAAAACATAACAGACTAACCACTTTCTTTTTTGGGCCAATCAAATATTCAGACTTTTCCCCCGATTTATGGAATTTTCATGTGGTCTTTAATTTTGCAAAAAACCTCACACATTTAAACAAAGGCCTTGTCTGATTTGTTTTCCCAATGAGTCATCCAATCTTTTATTGACAGCCAAAACAACGAGTTTTGACATTGAATTGTGACTTTTGTCTGTTGCATTGGTGTTAATCTTATCAAACTAACAAGTGGAATTTCTGATCTTCTCATGAATTGTCAGAAAGCAGCAACTTAAAGTGCGGAGAGGATATCACCCAACATTATCGTCCGGAATTTAGGATAAATGTTGCGTGCCTTGCCCTGAGTCACTCAGTATCCCCTCCCAGGTCTCAGAGACACGGTGCGTTGAGAATCTGCAAGGCGACGGCATGCACCACGGGCCGGCCGGGCTCTCAGCTCACAGGGACAAAAACAAAGCCCTGTACAAGGAGCACCGAGCCGTGGGCAGATCGACTGCATTAACGTGCACGCCGTGTGCTGGATTTCCGGTGGACTGGGCCTAAACACTCCATTGCGACTGGGGTCCAATTCATACACAGACTCCTTAGGATGTGCTTAAACTTTCCCCTGGAGTTGCCTTGACAAACATCAGAGACAACGTGGGAAATTGATGACCGGTTTAGAGGCATTTAACCCTGCGTAGTACTTTTAAGGTGCATTTTAAAAACAGTTTGTTACGGGTATGCAAAGCATGAAGATGGTAGAATGTTTAGTCATAGTCATGAATCCCCAAAATTTCCATTTTTCTAATCCTTCGAAAATGATGCTAGTTCTGTCGTAAGCGGTCAATCACTGATTAATGAACGTTATCTGAACCGGTCGAACTTGTGCAGTCGCAAAATCTATGCTAAATTAATGAATATTTGTCATTTTACGCACAGGAAGTACCAATTTGTCAGCTGCGGACAAAGTACTAAACCCAGTTTCAGAGAATTTGACAATACTGCCCGTTCTTCACGCTTTTAATGAAAGAGTCGGGTGTATGGCGTAAGTTTGCATCAGTCTGAATGGGCCCCGGTGATAGTGCGAGATAACGTACCGTTGTTGCGGTTTTTGACTGACGACGGGAACGACTGCTGCGGCTTATCGCAATCAATGCGACAAATGAGCCCTCTATCTACTCGCATTGGTTCATTCTATAGCCTCGCAGTGCTGTGGGCAACCTTATCAGTTTTATATAGTCACTCTGTACACATGGATATAAGTGGGTACCACATGATAACGAAATGATTGACATACGGCATTAACCAAGTGCAAGGCAGCAAGGCATATGATGCCATGCCTTATGAATCCATGTTGACCTGGAGGTCATAGGTTAAAGTTGAAGGCACTCCACGGAGGTAAACAAGAGGGGTAGACATACTGGTATGAAGGTTTGTGCAGCCGGTACACAGCGTACATTTCATGATGGACTTATAGCTCTAAAAAAATCATATATTATATCCAAGATGAAACTTTTTACAGATTCCTGAAATAAGGGGAATTATGGTAAACTACATGTAGCCTACAGAAATTTCAGCTACATACACTATGAGCAACCATGGAGGTAGGATGGAGCAACTAACAATGGAAATTGGGCACACACCATTGTTATTAACAATGGTGTGTGCCCAATTTCCATTGTTAGTTGCTCATAGTGATAGATGCAGTAATTATTCAGAAATCTTTATAATCTTTGCACAGTTTTTGTGTTAATTTAATGACAAAAAATGTGTGCACACACAGATTTTTTAAAAACCACAATCAGATGTAAATTTATTACAAAAAGTGCTTTCTCGGACAGAAAATAAACCTATGTCAACTTTGTTACCATTGCTACCAACACTTGGAGTCAGGTTTCTCTTGTCAACTCTGGAAGTAAAATTTTGGGTCTTTGCAAATGATGTAATATGGGAATTTAACAAATTTCAGGAGCTCCCCCATCTCCCCCACCCCCCAATCTCATCCCTCTACACTCATGCATGCAGATTGTTTTCCCCTATCAAATCTTAAAACGAAACTGTTTAGAACTACGACTGATGCTGCAGCTAATCAACTTCCTACAACGGCCGAGAAACCAACAAACGGATTTGACCATTAATCATTGCAGACAATAGAAGCCACTGGTTTCGTTTTTGGCGGGTAAAATCTTGGCATTCTTTCAGTCACGTAGGTGGTTAGCCTGTTGGGAAGCGATAGGAAGTGAGACGGCCCGGGAAACAGGAAGAAATACCAATCAAACGGGGCCTAATTGAATTTCCCTCGGCTGCCAACTGAGGCCAGCTTTTTTCACTGATTATACAGAAGGAACAAAAACGTTGTAAGATGTTAGACACTGGCTGTTAAATTATATTACAGTCAAACCTGCTATTAAGGCCACCTTGATAAAGAGGCCACCTGTTTATAGTGGCCACCCATTTTGATCCTAAATGCCATGTGTATAATGCAACATGTTTATAGTGGCCAGACGCTGATGTTGTCCAGGAGTCGAAAGTGGTCTTGGGGTCCGAGAATAGTAGAAAATCAGGAGGACCATTAGATCTGTCAAAACGCCAATGGGTTGGTGAAAAAAAAAAGCCAAAAAGTGTACCGCCCCCAACTATAGACCTCACATTTTAATTTGCATAATCATGGATCCCGCCCATTCAGTTTTTTCTGTAAAGTAATCCCAGCTCAAACCATAGCTTCAATGTTGTAACTTGTACACTGGAAGCAAATCGAGCATGCAACGAGGGGGCTGATTTGGCATCGAAGAAGGCTGAAAGAGTCAAAAACATCCTGCATAGCACCCACGCAGGAAGTACACTCTAAACAACTTTAGGTTCAGATAACTTACACTGCAAAAAGACATTTTTGAAAAAGTTTATGTATCGAATATTCGATCGAATATTCGATCGAATAAAATAATCAAATTTCGAATAGTTAATTATTCGAAAATGCACAAGCCTAGAGGTGCCTCTCAGTAAAATGCCAAGTCTAAACAAAGTTAAAATGTACTTAACATTACCTGAATCACAAAATAAAAAGCTAACTTCAAAATCTTCAGGTTAACTCGGCGGTAACGGCAATCCTTAACCCCGAGATACCCCGGGGCAGCGCAAGCATTCCCACTACTCTTTTCCCGCAAAACTTTGGGTTAACGAAACAAATAGGAACATAACTCGGGGTTAACGAACCCTGGGATAAGAAAAGCCTAACCCGGGGCGGCAAATCTCCGGGTTAAGCTGTTTGTAGTGGGAAAGGGGTATAACATTGCCTGTGCTTCCTAAAGTCAACACACACAAAAGAACCATTAAACTGTTTGCCTGACTTTATGAATACCAGCTCAGCTGTAAAACCACTACACAACTCACCTTTATAACCCCAACAAAAGGGGGTATACCAGAGTATTACAGCTCTTTCATGGGGAGCTATAATCTATATTCTTCAGTTTAGCCAAAGGCCCCCTTTAGGCTTGTAAAGCTGATGCTCAATTTCAACCGAACAATACTGAAAGAATAAACATGGGGGAGGTGGGGAATGGGAGACTGAAAAGGGGGGTGGGGTGGGAGGGGGAGGGTGGGGTGGGAGGGGGGAGGGGCGGGATACGAGGGGGAAGGGTGGGAGGGGGAAGGGGTGGGAGGGGGTGGGAGGGGGAAGGGAAGGGAAGGGTGCAATGATAATAAAAGTGCTTTCTAGTGTTCGTTTGAAAATAATGAAAGGGGTGGTTATCTCACTGTTATCTCACTGAAGGGTTTATCCCTCTGTAGGGCTTGCTAAGCTCACGTGATAGCCAATCCCAACCAGTGAGGAACAAATGCACTACCGTGATTCAAGACCACCAGTTGGCTACATAGCATTGGTAGGGCATCTGCACGTTAAGCAGAAGGTCCACGGTTGGAATCCCGGTGGAGCCAAGTTGCTTTTCACTGCATCCAGATTTCCCAAACTGTCCACATTTGTATCAAATTTATTCACCCCGGTGGTCCCTGGGTCAAAATCCCTAAAAAAATCATCACTTATTCATATGAAAATAATGACTAGGTAATCACGGTTATGTGTGTTTTCAAAATTTATACCTGGAAGGTATTTTAAAACTTGGTTTCCCAGTTACATCCGACACTTTGCACTTTAACAGTTTTAAAAAATGAATTAGTTCAGTAATTTGTAAGGGATAGATGGTTGAAAATTATCTTCTCATGTCTTAATTATTTCTTTTGCAATTAACAGGAATATTAGAAATAGCAAACATTTAAACTTGCTTTGGACAATATCAAATGCATTTTTCGGTGCCCCAGGGACAGCTTGTCTGTGTAAATAGACTTTTACCACGGTGCGGCCATGTTTTCTTTATCCTATTCAAATGAACGTAACCAAAGCGAGGCTTGCAGGAAAAATAGTTTGAAATTTTTCATTGTGTTCATCACAATGACACACGCGTAGCACGATCAAGAAAACACGCAGCGCGGACAGTGATTCTCTAGATCAACAATGCTAGATTACACATGCTATCGCGCAGTCGCGCAGACACAAAGATCGTGCCCGACACGTACGTACGTACAGGGAACAAGACAAAGATGGACGCACGCACCGTATGGTCAATTACTAGTTTAGATTGGTACACTTGGAGAAATAACATACATCTAGCAAATACAAGAGCCGTTTTGGCAACATTGTAATTTTTGTATCTCAACATTTAATTTACAAAAAAAAATGTTGAAACTTTTTCTTTTTTTTAAATTAGATTTGGACTCCCAATTTCAGGAATTAATTACCCGTGTAAATTTGTTAAAATCTAAGTCAACGCTGCCAATAAGTGACATTTTGCAAGGAAATTTCGTTGACATGAATAGCCCAAAACGCATGCTAAACATAATCGGTTTTAGAAATTCAGTTTACACATCACAACCATCATGACAACACAACAACAATGGTCCGGCCGTACAGTCAGTAGTCTGCGGTAGTCTACGGTAGCACAACACGTGTCTGACCAAGTTCATTTCCCAAATCCCAGAAATTTCCCCCCGTATTTTCAAACTTTCTGTAGGTTCTTACCCGCATAAGTCTTCCCTTCGAAGATCTCCAAGCCCTCTCTTGCGTTCTTGACGAGGAAAGACTTCGGCATGATGGCTGGAAAGGTGGATTTCGGCTGCAAATCGACGACATGAGTGATTGATTTTCAGCGAAGCGATGACCCAAAATATAACATGTGTAACACCAGTAGCAACATGACGTCATAACTATCAAACACGCGTGCGCAGTTCAATGAGCAAAAACAAAGGGGTGTTTTTACACACAAAGCTAAGACAAGTGTATCAATTAAAAAGTGAATGAATTACATATCATTTTATTTAAATAATAATTAAGAACCATTCAAGCAAATATAATATTTTATGTAAATTTATTCCTCTCTTATGTCATAAACAGATTAAAAACATGAACATCTTCAGCATTTCTGAACGTTTTAAAGATTATATAATTATCCAAAAATTCGTGTGATGCATTTAATACATAAAAATTAGTATATAGGTAATCTTTAAGGCAACTTTTGAACAAATTATAGTTACCAAATGCAATGAAAAAGTAAACCAACTTGATTTCACAAGAGAAATTTAGATTTAGAAATAGCGTGCGTCTAAAATGTCGCCCCCACCCCCACCGCCATCCCCATCCCACCCCACCACCCCTCCCCCACCCCCACCAGCCCCCCACCCCCGCGTTGTGCCAGATGAAACTATAAAATTTGAACCCCAAACACCGTTGAAGGAAAGTTTAAGAATGCATCTTTAAAGGAATTATCGTTTGTAAAACTAGAAAATTTGCACGATTTTTTAAGCCACAAATCTCGGTTGAGAGAATTCCATACGATCGTGGGGCCCCTGGCGAGCAACACAATTCTTCCCATTTCGTCTACTACCTCCATCCAACTGAACAAACAACAAGCGGAACTCCTCATTATTCAATTTTCATCTTCAAACTTCGCAAATTGTGTTATTTTGAAAATGGCGGGAGTCTCGCGGCCCGTAAACGTCTGCTTCCGGCGTGATAAGGCGCTAAGGTCACTTTAGGTCGGCGGGCTTTCACCGTCAAAAGGCGGGAACAATTTATTTACGCTGGAGCTGAACCTGGCTGAACTGACATTTTTTTGGAAGGCATGTCATCAGACAAACGGCCTCAAAAACAATTACGCATAATATTTTATGCGATTATGTTACGTCACTAAGACAAGTGCTTATACCACCTGACTGAACGGAATTTAACCTGTCTTTTTAATTGATTTAGGCAGACCACCATTATATGTAGCCCGCCATTCTGGAGAAATTCAAAAGAGTTTTTTTCTTGTGCCTAAGATACTTTTCAACCATCTGTGGTTGGTCAGAGGGTCATTTGGGATCCTCCCAGCACCCATGGTTTGGTGTCGGAGTCGGTTTTGGGATGACCAATGAATTATGGGATGACGTAATTATTATGCAAAACCAGGATTTTGCATAATGTCATCCCATAATTCCTTGTTCATCTTTAAGCGTTGGCCGCGTTGAGGCGAAACGATCGCCGGCTACTGTTGCCGATCGCACGGTTTCAAAGTCGCACCATAGTCGGGCCCGATCGGTGATAGCTCAGTCGTTGCCTAAAAATGCGAGGTTATGAACTAATAGCTTTTTCAGTGCTGAATGCACTGAATTTACTGACTTTTAAGAGGGGGATAAAGAATTAGCCTTAGTATCCAGATGACCGTAGACCAAAATGTTGTTGTTATATAATGTGAGCAGGTGCACGCGGCAGATGTGAAGTACAGAATCAATATCGTGCAAGGTATGACATAAAGCAACCAGACTGAGGCTTGCACCACGTAGCAACAACAGCATAGTATGTGAAGACTTTCTACGGACATGTTGCAAAAAAAGATTCAGAATCTTTTATTTCTGCTGAATTTCCAGCTTCACAATTTTGTGAGATTTTAACCTGTTTTTTCTTTTTATTTAGGCAAGCTACCTGTGTAGGCAGCTCGCCATTCTGGAGAAATTCAAATGAGATTTGTTTCTTGTGCCTAAGCTACTTTTCAACCATCTGTGGTTGGTCAGAGGGTCATTTGGGGTCCTCCCGGTACCCATGGTTTGGTGTCGGAGTCGGTTTTAGGATGACCAATGAATTATGGGATGACGTAATTATTATGCAAAAATATGATTAGTCCCAGGATTTTGCATAATGTAATCCCATAATAATATTCCTTGTTCATCACAAAACCGATACACTAAACCATGGGTGCTGGGAGGACCTCAAATGACCCTCTTGCCAACCACGGAAGGCGTTAAGGTATGGTTTTCGACAGAATCAATTCTCATTTGAATTTCTCCAGAAGGGTGGGCTTGCCTGCAAAGGTGGCTCGCCTAAATAAAATTTAAAAAACAGGAAAACAAATCACTCAGAACCACACCGGAAACTAAGTATAAAACGCAAAAAAATACTCGATACTCGGTGACATTTTTGGCAAATGTCAACCGCTATCCATTACAAATTCTTTGTTCTTTTATTCTGATTCCGAGAAACACGGAGTTGATGTTTCGCACCCAATCCTAAAGGAATTATGGGGCAATACCCCATAGGTTTACGACTTCTGACGGGCACCTTAAAAGTGTCAACCGTCTGAATAATGCTATTTTTTTTAAATGAATTTGCAAAACATTTATATTATGACCTGAATACTATGACCTTATATTAATTCAACTGTGCGTCACATTAGAACTTCGTGTAGCAACCAAAATATATATTTGGCAGGCTCTTTTCTCCCATAAATTACCTCGAGTGATTTTATGGACCAATTTTTGCGATCTAGTAAAACCTCTGAACCAGGAAACGCACCAAAATCTTCCCTAGGCCTATAGGCAACAAATGAGCTGGAGTCACCTAACCGTGTTCTAAAAAGTGTCTAAAAATTACTGTAAACAAGGAAACACCAACATCTCCCCATCAGACAAAAATCACCATTTCCGGATGTATTTTAACACTGTTAGGGTTATTGTACTATGAAAACGCCTGATCTTCTGAAGTTAAAACACAGCTATAATGGTTTTGGCGCGTAAACCGTCTATATACCGTCAACCAAAATAGATGGCGCCGCTTGGCTTTCGCGCCAGCCGATAGACACTTAACTTTTGTTTGGTGTGCATGTGTCAAATACCCTCAAATTTTTGTTATTTTTTTTCAGTACATTCAATATGCTGTGGTTGAGTACCAGGCTTTGTGAAATGTACGGAAATTTAGAGTTGGAATTTGCAAACGGTTTATTTTGCTGTTTTGTTGGTTTGCTTGCGAGTCGACGGTTTTGCGTTGCGTGCGTATCGTTGGAACGCCAAAACCCAGTCCTATAATTCCAATCATTTTGCTGCAAATTTTAGTTCAACGTAAGTATCATTGACCCATTTGGGTTTTGATGAGTATAGTTTATGCTTCTAAAATTAAATGATTTTTTAAAAAGTATTTATTATCGACAGAAACAAAATACGCGACTTGTAAATTTGGAATTTTATTGAAGAAAAAAAAGGTTTACTAAATCGGTATAAATCGGTATAATAATCCTCTATATGTGATTCTAACGTTTGATTTGTGTTACTGATCAGATACAAATTTGACAAAACCTGATATTTCCCCAGATTCTGTGCCGAAAGTTTGTAAGGAGCTATAGAGGGATACGGATTAGACAACGTGGATCGCCCGCAGATCGCAGCGCGCACCGCTACCTCTGTCGACCGAGGAACGCTCCCATCGCTTGGCCTGGAAAGTGGCGCTGGACCCGCTCCGAAAGAAAAACGCCGGAACGTCTTTAGAGCATTGAAGGAAGAGATACATAATAATCTAATCTCTCTTTTTAAGGAAAACGATAATTTAGTAGTGATAATGTCGTGATGTGGTCATCTATCTAATTGTTTCGTTTTGAAAAAATTACGAAATTATTTTGTCCATAAAACGCTGCAAAAACCTGGCATATTAAAAGTAAAAATGCATTCTATAGACTGGCCCAAAACACAACACTTTAATGTTTAAATCTTACAAATTTAAAGACAATTTCGGAGAATAATCATTTGTTATTATTTCTAGAGAAATTTAAAGCTAAAAAAGAATGTCTTTTTCCATGTAGTGGAGTGCAAAATTTGGCATATTTTACATGTATAGAAGGTGGTTATCAACGTGCTGAGCGTATGCGCCGAATAGACCGGGAAATTACGGTGCGTTGGCCGCGTTGAGGCGAAACGATCGCCGGCTACTGTTGCCGATCGCACGGGTTCAAAGTCGCACCATAGTCTGGCCCGATCGGTGATAGCTCAATCGTTGTCTAAAAATGCGAGGTTATGAAGGAATAGCTTTTAAGATGTGCTCAATGCACTGAATTTACTTTTAAGAGGGGGGTGTGATGGATATCGTTTAAAAAAGGATAAAGAATTCGCCTTAGACGACCAGACTAAATTTGTGTTGCTATATATAATGTGACCAGGTACACGCGGTAAATGTGAAGTACAGAATCAATATCGTGGAAAGTAATGACATAGGCCTAAAGCAACCAGACTGCGGCTTGCACCACGTAGCAACAACAGCATAGTATGTGGTCTTTCAAAATTTGCCCCTCCGCTCGAATGTGAAAACTTTGGGGCGCCGGACATGTTCCAAATTCTGTATGCACAAAGCTAAGTTTTTGCTTATTTCTTATTTCCAACTTCACAATTTTGTGAGATTTTTAACCTGTCTTTTCGTTTTAATTTAGGCAAGCTACCTGTGTAGGCAGCTCGCCATTCTGGAGAAATTCAAATGAGATTTTTTCTTGTGCCTAAGCTACTTTTTAACCATCTGTGGTTGGTCAGAGGGTCATTTGGGGTCCTCCCGGTACCCATGGTTTGGTGTCGGAGTCGGTTTTGGGATGACCAATGAATTATGGGATGACGTAATTATTATGCAAAAAGTATTAGGCCCAGGATTTTGCATAATGTATCCCATAATTCCTTGTTCATCACAAATCCGATACACCAAACCATGGGTGCTACGAGAACCTCAAATGACCCTCTTGCCAATCACGGAAGGCGTTAAGGTATGGTTTTCGACAGAATCAATTCTCATTTGAATTTCTCCAGAAGGGTGAGCTTGCCTGCAAAGGTGGCTTGCCTAAATAAATTTAAAAAAAACAGAAAAAATCACTCAGAACCACACAGAAAATGAAGTGTAAAGTGCACAAAATACTCGGTAATCAGTGACATTTTTGGCAAATGTCAAGTACCGCTATCCACAACAAAGTCCTTTTTCTTTTATTTTGACACCGACAAACACAGAGTTGGTGTTTCGCACCAAATCCTAAAGTAATTAACTTCACTAGCACCACACATCATTAATGTCTGGAATAAGATAAATACAACACGACCACTATAACGTTAACTATTTGTGATATTAAAACTTCATAAGTTGGGATAAGGGGCGGATCCAGGAATTTTTTCAGGGAGGGGTTTTGCCAGTACGAGAGCCGACAAAGTCGCTAAGCAGGGGGCGGGGGAGGAGTGCCCTCTTCTCCCCGGCCCCACACCCCTCCCGAACCCTTTTTTGTTGTTTAAAGTCAGAGCAGGGAGGGGGTTTTGACCCCCAAAACACCCCCTAGTCTGGATCCGCGCCTGGAAATTAATGCATAATGCGCACAGAATGACACTGATTTCAATATCAATTAATTACCTATTACTTGCCAAGAAGTTGTCCTTTCCCATGATTCTATTTTCGTGAAGAAAGACGACCCAACCAATGGGTGTCTCGTTGACTCGAAATAACCCTATGACCGATCATTAACTCAAAATTGACAGCTTCGGGCAATTAAGAAATTAACTCTTTTAAATTTCTCAAGGAGGGCGGACTGCTTTAAACGACAGTCTGCCCCTACATGACTCAACCAATAGTAGAATACACATACAATGTATTTCAATTACATGTAGTATAATGTTTTGTGTAGGCCTATTGTATAAATTTCAATGTCGGTATTGACAATGGAATTAGCACTGACACCCTCGTTTCAGAAGCAGCCAGTGGATTTTATATGGATCTATCGTCACATCATGTAAGAAAACTTGACCCCTGTCATGGCTGCCGTTTTAAAGGGTATATAGGCCTATATGAAACGATTAATATGTATGACAAAGCACGAGAACTCATCATTATACATAATACAGGTTTTGAAAGGTACTCTTCGTCAGGTCTCGAAAATATGTCCCCATATACAAATGAAATATAACCGTATATTTTCATAATTTATGTAGATATAAAGAGTCTGATAGTTTACCACATAATCAAATTGCAATGTTATCGATCACACACAATGCCACCCAAGCCGGAAACACACACAAAATGATGAACTCCAGGCTAGTATATATTTGCCTCAAACCCCTATTGTGAACTATCGGCGATAATTGGACCACTTTACACGTTCCCCCGTCGCTATTTAAGTTCTTTTCAAATTCTGACAATAAGTCAGTAAACAGTGGCTATTAACAGTTGCAGCGGTCCGGCCCATAGCAGCGCGAATAGCAAACAAACCGCCCGGGCTGGCGGCGCGATGGCACCGTACGTAGAGGGCGCGCAGGGGTCGCTTAGCTTCGCGGGGGAAACTCGTTGGTTCACCCCTAGCCTGCACATGCACAACCCTCGCACTGTCCCGCCGTGTGAAAAGCTACCGTGTGGTGTTTAATCATTAACTCGAATAAAGTCTAAACGCAAACAAAAGAGGAGCGACAGAAAGGATAATTATATTTTTGTGAGTATTGGCGCCGTTGGTTTCAACCGAGGTGAAAGGTTTTGTAGAATTTTTTTAATTTATTGAAGTTTGGCCATATTTAGTCATAAATCGTAAGAGTAGCACTTTCAAAAGTGCCCAATTCGCTCGTACCCAGCGCTCTCACAGGCGCTGGGACGGCCTAATTTGTTGGAGCCCTCATTTGCCAACATTTTATACGACACGTGACCATGAGGTCACTTCTTTTTCTTGTAAACGCACGTAAAAACTATTTTTCCAACAGTCTCGCACACAGTACACTAATTTTATTCGTAATTTTGATTTTTTGCATTGGATATAATGAACGTTAACATACTATTTATTAATTTTTCGTCTGGCAGTAAGCAACCCACAATGCTCCTCGGCTCTGTATAAGTTAGACTGGTTCCCGCCCCACATATTTCACATACAACGACTGAATATGAGGACCGGCTACTGTGGTGTTTAAAATAGCACTTTAAGCATTACGTCATGCATTTATTTTTAGAAGCACATAACCGTTAATTTTCAAAGCGCGCTGCGCGCGCGCTATATGGCACGAGTGTACAACAATTTGAAAGGGGTTATTCCATATTTGACCAATACAAATTTAATATATTAACCTTAAAATATTAAATATGCCCATTTTAATATACACTAGGCTAGCATCGAAAAGAAAAATCAAACCTTGTCTGCATCACCATGATCACCCAGTGAGCTCCATTTTTTTAAATCTGCTGTTGCAATCCCGTAACTATAGCCACTGACAGCCACTGGGTATAGTTTTAAATCCGTGGCATCACCATAAATACACACGCAGCAGCACGCGTACGTACGTGCACGCGACGTCAATTCAAATTCTCCAAACAATGACGAAGTGTACCCGACGATTAACGGTAACGTCCGGACGACCGGACGTGCATTCGGGTAACTTCGGGAACCTTCGGAAAAAGGAGGAATTCCTCCCGTTTCAAAATGGCGAAATTGGCGGCTGCCGGACCTTAAATTTAGTCTAGTCAAAGAATTTTTGGTCCGGGTACCAGACTATGTATAAGTGACATTTGCGTCACGTGTTTCCGTAAATTACAGTCCGCGTCAGCGCCCTGTAAGGAAGCTGGGTACGAGCAAAAAATGCCCAAGGGCCACGCCCAAAATATCCCTGTCGTGCACAATCAAGCGAGGGCGCACTTTCCTCTAGTTTCATCAAGAATACCTGCAAAATATTTTCACGGAAGCGAGTCAATTAAAGTAACAATACAGACTAGTCAAACGTGACTTACACTTGATATTTTTATTAAAATTATTTCAAACATACCAAAAATCCCAATAATTTAACTACTTTGTAAGCACTCTATAATATGCCAAAGGCATGTTTCAGTTAAAGGTACAGGCTCGTCAGCAATGCGCGCGCGCCAAATTCGTGCCACGAAATACGCAGCTCTATGCCTTTGCTATGGAGCTGCGTATTTCGTGGCACGAATTTGGCGCGCGCGCATTACTGACGATCCTGTGCCTTTAATATCGTTTTTGGTTGTTGAGGTAAACGAAGTTTTGGAGTGTCCAAGTTGGACTTATCAAAATGTTACTGCAAATATAGTTTAAACACAAATTCTACAAAAATATTGAAGTAACTGCAGTATAAGTCAGAAATAATACGCAAAGTTAAAAGTTATTTGTAATAGGATTGAAATTCACACAAGTACAAGTACAGGTACAGGTACATGAACATTGACATCAAAAGAACTTTGTAATGTAAACAATGTAGCTTTTAAAGGCCCATTGTATCATTTGCAATGACCCATTTTGTTTTTCATGAGTTGACAAGAAAAACCTTACTCAAAGTGTTGATAGCAATGGTAACAAACACCACATGAATCTATTTCTGTCCAAAATTATATTTCATGCTGGAAATTGACAATCGAAGGTGGTTTTCTAAAAAAGTCTATATATAGATTTTCAAGGTTTTCTGAAGCATTAATGCATCTATGTAGCTAAAATTTCTCCAGGCTAGTTTACCAACATTCTTCCTTAGATATGTTACACTCTTATTCCGCGAATCTGTAAAAGGTTTTATCTTGGAAATGATACACAGGGCCTTTAAAACAAGGACATTTTCATTGCATTATGAGAGCACTTACGGTCGTCTTTTCAGGCACTTGGGTGCCAACAATAAGTAGATGGCCCTGGCTTCGTCAGGCACGCATGAGCTCATCAAACACATAACACCGTCACTACCCTCGCAGGTACCCATTTTCTCCTGGGTCCGGGTAGAGAGAGGCAAGTCATGGCAAAATGCCTTGCCCGAGAGTCAACAAACAAGCTCCCACAAATGATTACGGCACACTTTGGCTTTTTACCAAAGCCCTATTAATATTTCGGGTTTGGCACATACACATTTACACCTTTTTGGAAACTTTTGTTTTTATAAATAGTGCTACACAAAGGTTAATTTTAATAATAAAAATACACAAACATAATCTATACATATTCATACATTCAATATTTTTTTGCATCTACACAACCCTTCAAAATGATCTTTTACAAAAGACACATTTGTTCACCCTGTGCAAAGGTAAAAATGGGTCATTCTCCGTTTCAGATAACGTAGTCCCGCAATGCTAACAAATAGTCTCACAACATACCTTTCTAGAACATCTCTGTGCAAAATCCCCATTAACTTATGTAACAAGCACAACATCTGGTATGGTGCCTAATTACTATTGAAATGAAACAACCAAACTTGGGATGAAAGAAAAATCGTAAGGGCCTTATCGGGATTCGAACCCGAGACCTCTGACTCACTAGCCAGATGCTCTACCAGCTGAGCTATAAGGCACAGTTGGTATACTCCCTCAGGTTTTCCCTGTGGACCCAATTCTTCTCTCGGTGTTGCATGGTAGCACAACTGGGCAAACTGCTATCTGGTATGGTGCCTGATCACCATTGAAAATGAGAGAAAAATCGTAAGGGCCTTGTGCAACAAGGACATTTTTGTCTGCTCTGTTACCCAAGTTACATGGGAAATTTGTTATTTCTTCTATTTTTAGAGAAGATGTTGATAATTGACAACCGAAAGTGGGTTTCTAAATACCATTCACTTGTACACAAAATCCATATTTAGATTTTTAAGGTTTTCTCAAGCATTGATGCATCTATGTAGCTAACATTTCTTCAGGCTAGTTTACCAACATTCTTCCTTAGATATGTTACACTCTTATTCCACGAATCTGCAAAAAGTTGTACTTGGCGAATGATACATAGGGCCTTTAACCACATAACAGACATTATTTCAGGAGATCAAATCTAAACCCCTTCCCCTTCCCCTTCCCCTTCCCCTTCCCCACTCCAAAAAATATTAACATAAAGTAGACAACATCAAATGCTCTATACTATAGACACTACCCTGTTTGGAAAGTTAAAATGGTTAGAAAAATACTTTTTAGCATGTTTATACTAATATTGCTACTTAGCTTTGCGATTGCACACAGCTTCAGTCAGGACGGCAAGAGCGCCCTCTAGTTGGACATTGCTTCTTGGAGAATTATCGCGACTTCGTCGTGTCCAAATCTTACTGCGTCATCGTAGGGAGTGTGGTCCCATCTAAATGCGAAAAGTGAATTTACGAAATTGACATTCAGTGCTACTTTGAAGCCCGTACAGGATTTGCGAAAAGTTAAATTACAAAATTCATCACTGACATTACAGAATAACATGGATATATGAAGCAACCATTTGACCGGTTGGTTTTTATCATACATATCCTCAATCACACATGGAGGTAACGCCGTTTGTAACAGTTTTCCAATCTTATAATCTACATATAACGGATTTAAATATTGAAGGCAGAACACAATTCTCTCACCTGTCTTTCGGGTTCGGATTAATCTTACATTTATCCAACAGAAACATCACCACTTCTTTATGACCCCGCGAAGCGGCGACGTGCAACGCAGTGCGTTCGTCGTAATCTTTCTGTTCCATATCTTCGCCTTGGAGAAGGTACTGTCTGAGCACGCTCACATCGGCGTTATACGCAGCGAAGAGAAGGCGCACGATTCTTGCCGCCTATGGGGGGAAACCCAGGTATGGTATGACGTAGGAAATAACTGCAAGGAACACTGTGAAAAACATATAGACAGTGTGACCTCTGACGTCACAGCAGTCATCAAAACATTGGAGTTATGGCTATAGCTGTGCGCACGCCATCATTCCTGAGCAAATTTATGCAACGCATGATGCGTGCGCATAATGCCAGGCATAATTTCAATAGAGGGCGCCTTAGATGTTTAGAACCTACCTTGCTCTGAATTTTCTGTCTTCTTGGATCTTGCTTTTTAGTCGCGTGCAGAAGATTGTCGTAGTTATGAAAGTTGTACGTGTTGACAAGGGTCTGTTGGAGAAAGGTACATGGCGTTGATAGTTGATTTGAAATATTCAAAGTAAAATAAAAGATAGAGAATTATAACCAGTTTTTGCTAGTTAGATGAAATAAAAATGGGTTTGAAAAACCCATGACGTTTAGGTACGATGACCGTAATGTATCCCCACCCCACTCCCCATAAAACACCCCCAACATACCTCACGAATCCCGTCTATGGTGCGTGTGCTCTTGGGCAAGGCACTTTGCCATGAATTGCCTCTCTCAACCCAGGTGTATAAATGGGTACCAGCATCATGCTGGGAAGGTAAACAGACTCGCTGTGTGGGAAGAGTGGCGAACCCCCACAGCAAAGTCTGGCCCCCTCGCTAATGAAAGAGATGGGCACTCCAGCTTGTAATTACAAGCACGACCTTTACTTTACCTTACCAACCCACTCCTATGGCCACTCCCCCATAAAACACCCCCAACATACCTCACAGAAGTTTGTGCCTCTGACGCTGTTCCCAAACCGATCCAGCAGAACAGCATGAAACCCATGACGTTTAGGTACGACAACCATAATGCATCCCCACCCCACCCCACTCCTATGGCCACTCCCCCATAAAACACCCCCAACATACCTCACAGAAGTTTGTGCCTCTGACGCTGTTCCCAAACCGATCCAGCGGTGGTGAGAACATCATGAAACCCATGACGTTAGGCACGACGACCATAATGCCGCCAGCTACTCCCGACTTGGCTGGCATTCCAACCTGAACAAGAGACCAAAAACAAAAAATATTGACAACTTCTCCTGAAGACCAATAGAGCACACTGTTTGAAACGTTGAGTTCACACTCACCGGTTCTTTTCAGAACCACACATATGGGTCATTCTATAAATTTGGGGTCCACTTTTTCTGTCCCCTGTTACGTCTGACATCTTGTAAAATGTTGTAGTTTGTAAATTCAGGACATATTCTTTAAATGCCTTCTATTTCAAAGAGTGATTGCATAAAATACAATTCATAAAAATATGGTTTGAAGGCATTTTTAATGTCAGGTGTAACAGGGACGAAATGTCACACGTTGGACCCCAAATTTATAGAATGACCCATATACAAGAGATATTCACATGGTGCTACTGCAAACTCGAACACATGAGAGTACTCTTTCTCTAAAACACGGTATTGACCCCTTGCGAATACGTCGTTTGGGAGTAGTTGAAGCGATGTGCGTCCACGTTGTGTCTCCCTGGCGGACGTAACACGGTTTATTTTACCAATGGAAACCTTAGTACAGCGCGTTACGCGTGCTAGGGACAATCACAACACACATCGCTTCAACAATGACATGGCATTATTTGACCTCCAAAATAACGTAGTAAGCACAAGACCAATTTATACCAACAAATCAACTCCAGAAGTGTCACAATAATAGGGGACACTGTGCCCTGTTTTCTTAAAATGATCTATAAACCTTCCAACTCTATACCAATGTCTTGAAAGTTTCCTTTTTTTGGCAGTTATTCTTACCCTGAATGCAAACTGACCGGAGTAATCATACATCCCGCACGACGACATGACCGTGAGCGTGTCACGCACAGCCGACGGGTCGAGCACCTTAGTGCCCGTCATAGGACAAATACCGCCATTGGCTAGCGTAGCCGCGATAACGCTCCCTGATTCGCAGGTAACTTCTAGTGAGCAAACCTGCGCAGTAAACATCGATACAACATGAGCCATTAAACAAGCCTGCAGCCGATTTCACGAAACTTACGCAGTTGCGTAAGCCCACTTGCACAACATTTTATTGCGTAAGTTGTGCAACATTCTTCCGAAGATAACAAGCAAGCTATGGGGCTTGCGCCATTTGTCAAAAGTTGGGGTTCATTTGAATAGCTTGTGACTTGAATTAAGACCCAGAGACTTGTGGTGGAATTGTGAAGGCTTGTGAGGACTTGTGATGGACTCGACTACAACCCTGAAACAAGTTGACAGCAAGTTTAATATTTTTTGGCGAGTGCAACATTTTACCAAATAACTTGAAACAGCTACGCAAATTCTTTTGCGTAAACAACTTGATGTTTCGTAACTTTACCTGGAAATACAAGTCTAGTGTCTCCATTGGATTTAATCCCTCTGGAAAACACCCATACTCCTGCAGGAGGTAGCAAAGTGCATAGTTGCGGTTGCCGGAAGCTTTTTCTGATAAAAACCTAAAATTGGATTAAAGAGAACAGAAATATAATTTTGGTACATTAACTTGGATATTTGCAAAAACACTTTTTTCGAAAAATCAGCTCAATAAATAAATAAAAAAAGGATCCGTGTTTGGAAATTTGACTAAGAAGAAATTAAGATCTCATATTTTATAAACTGAACATTTCTTATGTTACTTTATAACTTAAAGTGCAGGTAGTTTTGTTCCCTTATCGGTTATGGGAATAAAATGCCAAAATAAACATTAAATTCCCAATTTTGTGGATTTTCCGTTCTACTTACGTCGCGTTACTGAAGCCAACGAATTCCCCTCCTGCCATCTCCTTGAATCTATGCATAATGTTGTCAAAACGATCGGCCAAATTCATTCCTTGCTGGAAGAGAAACATGCAACATGTCATCACACACATTATTTGTGAACAGTCAAGTTCTTTTAGAACAGAACTTACAAATTACTTTTCAATTTTTTTATTTTTTTTTAACCAGCATAGGCTACTAAAGTGTGACATCAGTTTTCAGGTTTACTGGGTCTAAACATTCACAAGTAATTTGAAATAATCATTGGTAAAGCGCAGGGAAACGGTTCAGTGGTTATTGTGTAGATCCAGTAACCATTGAAAAAAAGGGTGATATTTTCACTATTGTGTTTATTTAATTTAAATTGACTTTTTTTCCTAATTGTTTTTCCTTCTGAAAATAAATTATAGTTTTACATGAACTGATTAAAACGAATACAAGAAAATGACAAAAAAAATTCTTACGTTGAGAAGAGAGAGTACCAGCATTGCTCCTGAATTATTCATTGGATTGTGTGGTTTATCTGAAAAGAGAAAAATGCGAATATATAAATTATTAAACAACCAGCAACTAATTCATAAAAACCTAAACAGAACAAATAACGGCAAAACAGCTGGTTTGGCACAAGGTTTCATTTTAAACAGCTGGGTTTTTTTTCAATGAATTTTTATTAAAATTTTGCAATGACCCAAAATGTTTACTTCACAAAAAACCTTACTCAAAGTGTTGATAGCAATGGTAACAAAGATGACATAAGTTTATTTCTGTCCTTTTTTATGGTACTTTTTGTAAATAAAAAAAATAGTGCGTGTGCACACACCATTTAATTAACTTAGAGAATCATGCTTGGATTTTGAAGGTTTTCTGGAGCATTGCTGCATCTAAACTCCTCAAATTTCTCTCTTGTTACTAAATCATTTCCCTTGAATTTGGTATCATTGGAAAGCCCTGTTATTCCTCTTTACAGTGATGTGTCATTTGTTATGATTAATCAATTGGGGGATGTGCAGTATAGCGGAATACAGGGGTGGGGGAAAAGTGAAATGTCCGAAAATTCACTGCTATTGTCATGCAGTGCATTCCCCTTTTGCTTGGAGGATGGGAATGTGTCAATGCACTTTTGTGACAATAGCAATGCATTTTGTGACATTTCACTTTACACCTGCCCCCATATTCAGCTGTGCTGCACATCCCCCAATTGCTTAATCATAACAAATGACACATCATCGTAAAGAGGAATAACAGGGCTTTCTAATGATATAAAAATCAAGGAAAACTATTTTGCAACAAGAGAGAAATCGTCAGTCAAACTTGACTTTCCGAACTTTTTTTGAGGAGTTTATAAGGAGTTAAAATTTCTGCAGGCTAGTTTACCAACATTCCTCTTTAGATATATTATGCCCTTATTCCAGGAATCTATAAAACGTTTTATCATGACAATGATATATCGAGCCTTTAATATTATTCCGGGAGAACATTACTAGCCCTATGTTACTTACTGTGCTCATTGAGGCAAAGATCATTGAAAGTACGCCCACTCGGCTCGTGACCGACAAACTTGTGCACATGATTAGAGCCATGCCTAGTCAACGCTTCGGCGTAGATCGGCGCTTTGCTGCATGATTGTAGCGAGAAGGGGACGTCTGTGTCACCGATTGAATGCCGTTGTCCATCCACGGTGCAAAGCGAAATGCCCCAGTGATTTGGGTTTTGTCGCGCCAGCTGGGGTATGTAGGTTGCGAGCTACAGTGGGAAAAAAAACACTGGTGAGGTGAGCTTTAATGATAATAATATGGATTTATACCGCCCACTTATCCGGAAAAATCCCGATCAAGGCGCCTACATTGTCATCACCCTGATCATAGGGCTCCTTGAAATCACTCCATTATCTCAGCTCCCTGGGGAGTATACAGCACCGGCTGCCTATTAGGCGCTCAACGGCTAATCAAACACATCAACTTTCGCTACCCTCTCAGGTACCCATTTTGCTCCTGGGTGGAGAGAAGCAATGCGTGGCAAAGTACCTTGCCCAAGAGTACACGCACCATGGATGGACCGGACCGGGATTCGAACCCACTACCTTTGGAACTAACCCAGGTTTTGAATATGATCCAATAGACCGCTCCGCCACAGTACACCACAGTTTTAGGGTTGTTTTGCATTTTTTTTTGGTGGAAAAACAGAGGCTGGTATTAAAAATTGACTAAAATGGGACAGAAATCAAATTGGGGTTAGAGAGAGGAGCATAAACTGATGAAACCGTCTTGACTTACTTCTCCCTCTGTATTGTCTTTAATCGTCTCGTACATTTTATCCATCTGAGCAGAGAATTCTGTGAAGTCGGGTACAACAAACATGTTGCGCAAAGCTCGACCAATCAGAACAATGTTCTCAGATATGCACCTGCAGAATTATAATTAAAGGGAATGGAACAGGCCATTTTCAAAAGGTTTGCGAATACAAAGCCAAGTGGATGGCCTATTCTACCTTAAAGGAGAGTGTTCAGATTTTCCCAGAAAATTGATTTCATTTTAATCTAAGAATCATACAAAATACCTCCTTAAAATACTATCCATGGGGAAAAAACGTGACATTTGCAATCTCCAATTTGGATGTAAATACAAGAAATGTTGGTGTATTTACTGCACTGCTTTATGTTACCAGATAAATTAGTTTATCTGGTGTTTTTTTGACGATATCCCCGGAAATGTACGGATTGAGAACGCGATATTTCAGAATGGTAATGAGAAAAATATGACAAACCATAATTATAGTATCAAAATCTCAACACCCGTGGAAAAAATAGGAAGGCTCAAAAATGTGATCTGGTAACTGTGAAAAATTACTTTCAGCTTTCTGAAAGTATAAAAGAAAATCTCCAACAAAAAATCAAAGAGATGAGAAATTGCAAGGCCTACTCCTGAAACCCGTCCTTGTCCAGCATCGTGTCGCTAACGTCGGGATGATGCTCTGTAAACTTGCTCTTAATCTTGTTGATGGATTCTTGAAGGCGGGGGTCAGTCAGTCGGAGTCCCTTCGAGGACAAGACCTGTAAAGAGATGCAAAAGAGACGCAAAAGAGACGTTTTTGTTAACCTTGAACATCCTAACTCTACCAGAATAATAATACCATGCAGTTTTGAAGGATTTTGAAAGATCGAAGTTACACGCACAGTATAGACCCCTTGCACAGAGGCCATGACAGAGGGTGAGTTTTCATATTTAAATGATGTGACAATAGGTCCACAAAGTGCCTACAAGTGCCCTCTGTCATGGCCACCGTGCAAGGGGTCTATACATGTTCAGAGTTCTGGTTGATTTTAAAGGCCCAGTGGATCATTTGCAATGACCCCAAAATAAAAACCGACGAGTTTACAGGGGAAAAGTTCTGAAAGTAAAGATTGAATTAATAGCAACTACCCAATGAAAGGTTTCCGCTCAAAATGATATAATTTTACCAGAAAATAATCCGTAAAGATGAAATTATTTAGATCGTTTGCAAACGATTTACTTATCTTTGGTTCGCATCTACGCGGTCCAAAATGCGTAAGCGCTGTGTACTGTGTGTGCGTGTTCCAACGCGGTGCATTTTTATGGATCGCGCGCACACGCAGTATGATGTGCGCCACAGAGTGCATGACGCAAGCCACATAGTACCCGATCAACAGTGAGAACGAATGTTTGAAACACCCCGCCAAGACCAGGAAAACGCATATGGATTTTCATGGTTTTTTTAAACGTGGTACATTTGACAAAGCTGAAATTTCTTCGGATGAGTTCGTTGATGTCTTTCTTTTGATTTATAATGGTTTTATTCGCAGAATCGCTCAAAAACAGATCATCTACAGGGCCTTTAAAGTGATTGATCATTCATGGCCTCAGAGTTTGTGTGGAGGAGTGAGATAACATGGTTAATATGATTTTTGATAATTGTTGGGGTACACGTGTAACATTTAATTGGAAAAATATGTTTGAAAATTTGTTGGAAGACGCCCAATTTCTTTTGGTACATTACCGGTGTGAAGTTGGTTACTTATTCGACGTTCGACGTTCAATATTCAATAAGGAGCTGTTACTTATTCGACATTCAATAAGGAGCCGTTACTTATGCTGGTGTCCTCACCCCCATCCCCCGAGCTGCCCCATCCCCAGGTGGGGGTTTGGTCACGTTTTTCATGCCCCAGGGTGGGGCATTTGACCCTTTAAAATAAATTGTCTGTGCATTTGTATGTCAAGTAAGTAACAGCTCCTTATTGAATGTTCAATAAGTAACAGCTCCTTATTGAATATTGAACGTCGAACGTCGAATAAGTAACCAACTTCACACCGGTTAATACATTACATGTATAGTTGTTGTCCCACTGTTCAGAACTGCTGCGTTTACTTACTGAGAAAAAATCTCGGACCACAACTTTCTTTTGCTCGTTACAAAGAATGCGAAAAACCAGATCTTCCAAGCTCACCAGTCTGCAAGAAAACATTTATTGTAACCGGTCAACAATCAACTTTAATAGCCAATTACTTAAGGGCATAAATTAATTAAATTAGGCTAACTAATGTTTTTGGTTTAAATTAATTAATGTTTCTCTGTCATTCAAACTGACAAAATCACTTAGCCCAACTTACCCATCATCTTTTCTTTCCGGGATCATAATTTCACTTGATTCCGATCTGTCTGTGCCTTGCTGTTTCCAACACGGGGACGAGTGGACCAACCGCCGTGCGCTGCACCCGGTCGACCCGTGGCCTCCCGGCGGAAAACTCTGTCCAGCTCCGCTCGTGAACCCGATCCCCGGACATTTGTTGGTGTTTCTTAAAAACACGAAATTACCCAGAAAATACCTCCTTTTTGCCAAAATATTACGCCCCAGCATTTTGGTCAAACTCCGACAAGTCGTCGCCATGATCGAAAGATGGTAATTTCCCGTAAATCGTGCGTTTTTAAGGAAATTGTGAGTGAAATAAATGCTTTTTCATTTTTTCAAGTTCACGTTCTTCGCTTCATTTACTCTGTAGAGCGCCACCAAGCGACCACATTTGCCAGTTTCGTCTGCTACCCCTTCCACGTGCTACCTTCAGGTTTGTTTGCATTTGATCCGCCGTTACCGGCTTGCCAGGAGAAGGGAACCAAACTTGTCAACAACTTGTTTTTGCCACGCGGCAAAACCAATGCACTTGTGTACATCGCGTTGTTGCATCATCCATATCGCGATCGTGCAGTTATGACATGGAACATATTTTTAGTTCCAATTTGCTCGAGATTTCAGGGAAGTGATCAAGGTAAGACGTTGTACGGTAAAACCTTAACCTTTGTTTGATGCTTTTTGTAATGCACAAACGAGAGGCGATACGGAAGTTCTGGTGTGCCGAGCCGTGCGATGCGGACCGTACCGGGCCGGGTGGCAGCGGCTGGCTGCTTCAGTTCAGTGCTTGCCCCGGGCCCGAGGCGCGGCCTGCCAGCTGGCCGCTTCGAGAACTCCTGGCTGGCAAGCAACAGCTGGCTTTCTCCGACTCCTCCATGCTCCGACACTCTTGTGTATTTTTCTAATTTTCCATAATTCTTAAAAATTTTACCAATATCTGTGCATTTAATTTCATCTAGATTCACTATTTTTGCATTGATCTTTTGTTAATTACAGCAGAAACGGTTTTACAAATGACTGAACTTTGTGAAACCTCATCAGCTTTTTTTCTGCTGACACACATTTAGGCCTACTACTACGGCACGAAGGCTCTTGGCATATTGGTTGAAAAACTGAGGGCCAAAGCCGGTAGGACACTGCGAGTGACGTGTAGTTCGTAGAGACAATTTGCTTCTAGTCAGGAAGTGGACGCAAGAAATTTCTGATCATGGCTACCATCGGATTTCTCGGAGCAGGAAAAGTGGTGGAGACGATTGTTAGAGGTCTTTTACTTGCAGGCAAGTTTTAAGGGCTGGAGTCAAGTAAATAAATTACAAATATTAAATAAAATGCCAAAAAAAAGTCCAAACTATTAAAATACAAAGTAGGCCTATTGGGAAAATTACTAAACTTAAAAGTTTAGTCCAAATAATCCTGGCATTTTTGTACGGACCTTTTTTGTTAAATTTGAAACAATGGCCATTGTTGAATAAATTTGGCATAAATACATGTAATTGCCCTTTTTTTATACTAGAAAAAATTATCACATTTTAAAATATTAACTGCAACATTGAAAAACAGACCAATATTCAATTCCAGTACACAAATTGCTCATTTTTAATTAGTTGTACCATGCCAAATTGGACATAATCCTGAGGGATTTTGTGGCATTATGAAGGGATTTATCGCCGGGAAATTAATACATACATTTGTATGCATTATAATGCATTAACATAATTAAACCTACTTATAATTTCTCATAATGCCCTTTTCAATTATTGGTTTTGTGACTGTTTTGTTTTTGGCTTTTCTAAATATACTTTTTTATTTTCAGACGTTATGCCAGCATGTCAAATGATGGCCAGTGCCCCAACAGAAAGAAATCTTAAATTACTACAGGTACAAAACCACAAACTTAACTAAATTTTTCTCTCCTATTAATCCCTTGTTCTTCATTGTTTTCATTCCTGATAATACAAGGTTTCTGATATAACAAGGTAATCTGCCAAGTCCCAAAGTATATCAGTACACAAAGCTCCAAATTTTACACGGAGGTTAATGACTTTGACATTTTTTTTCTGTCTTATTTTCTGAACCAATCAGAGCCTTGGTGTCAACGGTACCTATAGCAACAAGGAGATCATCACCAATCATAAAACAGTCTTCATCTCCGTCAAACCTAACATGGTAACCACCGTCTTGAAGGAAATCTCTCCCGCCGTCACCCCAAACCATGTATTGGTCTCGCTAGCTGCTGGGATATCGATTGGGTTTATTGAAAGCGTGAGTATAACGGAGCTTGTCTTGATTACAATACAGGGATTTTTTCCATTTTAAGAAACTGACGTAAAAATAAGGTAAAACAAAATTTCTGAAATCTGTGTTTAATCTCACTATAGACTATATTAAATAGCTGCCATCTTGTAGGGCAGTTTCTCTGTTCCTTAAGGACATGCATAGTTGCACATTTTGTGCTGGCATTGTTGACCAATTTAAATGTCAAAAGCTGCCCTACAAGATGGCAGCTGTCTATAGTATTTATATTAAATCTCCATGAAGTTCTGGAGACCAGCTCTTGAACTTTGTGGAAACCTGCAAAAAATTAAAAGCCAAACTTTTTATTTGCAATATTTTCTTTATTTTATGCATTGAATCAGTAGAGTTTAAGGTTCTTTTTTCAATTTATTGGCGTTTGGGAGCTTACAAAAGCGGTACGGTCAAGTGACAAATCAAAGAATATTGTCACAATGTTAAATCTTCAGAGCCTTTCCCCAAGTGATGCCCAGAAGTCTGACTCGCTGCGAGACTTACAGTCTTTTGCTTAGAAGGCACTACAAATATAGAACATTTGCATCGGCGACCATGACAGGGGACAGGTTTTCATATTTAAATGATGTGACAATAGATCCAAAAAGTGCCTACTCGTGCATGACGCACGGTGACAATGTGACTGCCCCCTGTCATAGCTGCCTGTGCAAAGGGTCTATTTAACTGCTTTATGTTCACCGACAGAAACTTCCTTTCGGCACACGCATCATCCGCGCCATGCCCAACACCCCCTGTGGGATCTGCCAAGGTGCAACGATGTACACAGCAGGAACGGCCGCTAAGCCTGAAGACAAGGTCTTAGTTGACAAATACTTTGGTAGTTTGGGTTACTGTATGGAGGGAGATGAAACTATGATGGACGCCGTTATGGCAGTTAGTGGCAGCGGACCAGCTTATGTGAGTTGAATAGACTCTGTGTGCCCATAAACTCTATAGCTGTATCAAAATTCTGGACTTGGTCAAATTATATGATTGATAAAACTGTTAGTGTTATCTCTGTGTGGTTGAGGATGTATATGATAAAAACCAACATTATAAGTCGGCTCAGTACCTTATCTATATTCTAAGAAAACAACGAAAAACTGTCTATGTTTTCAAGAAATTGTGCAAAGCCTGCCGTCCTATTTTGGCCGGTTCACATGCTATACTGCACGGAAAATGAAGCCATAATACTGTGGTAGTCAAGGCCACACATTTATATAAATTCTTCAATTATCGTTTTCTTTTGAATCTTCCATTTGAGTAAGGTTTTATTTGGTTGATTAACATTTTTATGACATAGCAAATCGTGTAAACGGGTTTAAAAACAATACCTAAGATTGTATTATTTATTAGAGAAATAAGTGCTCAAATTCCATATTTTTGCAGGCCTACATCGCCATTGATGCCTTAGCAGACGGTGGAGTTAAGATGGGTCTACCAAGGGGTATTGCCATCAAGCTAGCAGCACAAACATTACTAGTAAGTAACTCCTTAGCCCTTAAGCCTTTTATAAAATGTTACGTATATAGTGCACTTTTCACATTAAAGCAATATGGATAGCCCCTTATATAGCACATTTTATATTTCAATATGTTTACGTGCACTACACATTATGATGAAGGAGCTTCGTTTCGCAATCTGTAGGCTGAGTTACATGAAGCTTACAAGTGTCTTCCATCTAAACATCGAGATACATTTGAAAAAATCAAAATGTCTAAAAATACCCGATTTCATTTGTAACAATTTTTCAGGGGTCTGCCAAACTAGTTCTACAAGGTCACAAACACCCATCTGAGTTGAAAGACGATGTGTGTTCTCCTGGAGGAACGACTATTGATGCCATTCATGAGCTGGAGAGGGGAGGATTCAGGAAATGTCTCATTGAGGCAGTAGAGGCAGCGTGTCTTAAAGCTAAAAAACTTAATTCAATGAACTCCAAGGGCAAATGATTCAAGCCTGTCAAGTTAAAAAATCATCCGAGAACAGCTGATCAATAGAGCTTCTGCACCAGCGGCCATGACAGGGGGCAGGTTTTCTTATTTAAATGTGTAACAATAAGAACCACAAAGCACCTACTCATGCATGACACACGGTGACAATGTGACTGCCCCCTGTCATGGCCGCCGTACAAAGGCTCTATTCCACAAATACATTAGAAACTGTGACATCAACATGACCCGAACTTCAAGAATTAGTATTTACAGATACAAAACAGTAAATTCTAAGTACCCGTGACAGGGTTGCAGTCCAGTCCATCACAAGCCTTCACAAGTCCACCACAAGTCCCTGGGTATTAATTCAAGTCACAAGCTATTCAAATGAACTCCAACAAAGGCATTCTTTTGTGCGTGTTCATCCTTTGCTTCTTGTTTACTGGACTTGTGATGGACTCGACTACAACCCTGGACAGGAGTACATCTGAATTTGGAAACGTGTGCTGCGTTCCACTTACGCAAACGTTGGCCACTGGTTACAGTGCTTTTGTGCACTCGTCTATGGAAATCAGGGCACCAGTTGTTGGCGAACGTTGCAAACGTTTGCGTATTTCAGAACGCAGATCATGATTATAAAGAGAAAACGTGTTGATTTCCAAGACCACGTCGCTTGAATGTGTGCCTCAGAGATAACAAATCTTAAGTGCTTGGCTGTTACTTGGTTTGAAAACTTGAATTCTAACGATACATAGCCACAGAAAATGTCACAAAAACAACATACCTCAGAAATGACGAACTGAAATTAATGTAAATTAGCCTACTGGAAAGTCAGTAAATTCAACTCTTCAGAAAAACATTATTTCTGTAACGCAGAAAAAAGAGCTTCAGGGTATACATATCTTTAAATTTTATATAAACTCTGTTGGGTGCATCTCTTGTTTGCAAGTTCACAAACCGTTTTTCCCAGATTTTATTAATTATGTCTTTACAACTGTTAAATCTTTTAAAGAGATGTCTTCCCTTTTCATTGTTTCCATGTATCTAACTTTTAATTAACAGTGGTTTTAGCGTGTTCGCATTGGACTTGTTTTTTGGGAGGTTTTACAGAGACGATGGTAAAATGAAAAATGGCTAAATTTTACTGCTGTCCGCATTTGGACCTTTTGACACAGTAAAATTTTACCGAGACCGTGGGAGAGCATGGAAAAGTAACCGCTGGACTCTGGAAAAGTTACTGAGAGGAAAACGTCCTAGGCTGTCTGCATTGGACTTAAAATGGGAAAGTACCCATCGTCTCGGTAAGTTTTCCCCCAAAAAAGTCCAATGCGGACAGGCATTTTATGTTATTAATTACGGCATAACATTCTGTATAGTTTTAATAAGAGAAAGTTATATGGTGTATTTTAGGACGGAAATTAAACAGTCCTGGATTTTTAGTTGCTTTGATGTTATTTTAAAATGTGAAGATTCGCACATTTAAAGAAATTCTATATTTTTGGTTTAAGTAGCTGGCATTTATAAATAAAACCTGTAACATTTTCTTTTATGAAGGTGCTTTTAAGCCTATTTTATGCTGCTCAAGTAGAAAAAAAGTGTCTGAAATATTGAATAATAACCACCCTGGATAAGACGATTTTCAGTTGTTTTACATATGTGTCGGAGGGTACTCCCCTCCATTGTTCCCACATTATCTCAAACATCCAAGGAATTTGTGCATTAAAGGTAGTATACTTGTTCGTTAAACTGTTAAAAACGGCATGATTTCCACTCGTAATTGAAAGCATTGGTCGAGAAAACTACCTTGTAGAAATTTCAGCCACATAGATGCAGTAATACTTCAGAAAACATGAAAAATCCAAGTACGGTTTTTGTGCATGAATAAATGGCTCCAAAGATTGCCTGCAGGCGATCTTTGGAGTTTTAAATAATTGTCAATTTTCTCATGAATGGGGGCAATTCAGATACAATAATTTCACAGGATGATTACTACTATTACCATCTTGACAACAAGTACGCTTAAAGATAATAATTCTGGAGGGTAATTACCAAACAAGTAGACTATCTTTAACAAAAGGGAAGAGTGTGTTGAGGTGTAGGGGCGTTAGTCCCTTTGCCGCATATCGTGCTGGGTATATTGTTTTATGTACATTACTTTCATTTTCTGAACCGTATTCTTTATTATGGGCATTTATAAGTTATAATATTATGAACAAAGTGTGCTTTTTATTAATTTTATGAAAGACGTATCTTAAAATAAATGGCAAGGTAAGGGTAACAACTCCTTTTTGGACCTAAAAAAAAAACTCGTCGATTACTTTTTGGGGTCATTGCAAATGATCCACTGGGCCTTTAAGCAGAATGCATACCCTAAATGAAATATCAGAGTACATCCCACAATATCCCTAACTTATTGTGAGTACTAGTTTACCCTCACCTGACTCCCCTGTATATTTTGATTTTACCTTCGTTACTCAATGTGTCCAGTATGGCCTCTTCCACTGAGCTTTTGTGCGGTTTCCATAGAAACTGGTAAATGTAGTGCCACGGTCCGGAATCTAGCTCCCAATAGTGGTCCCAGGCCCCGTACGATGATGCTCCGAAACCAAAAACGTTGACCTGAGTGGGGAAGATAATGAAACCTTACTAATTGCTACTACTCCCGAAACTCAATTTTAAGGACACTGTTAACACAACGTTATGGTTAAATACAAATGGCAAATTCTGGTCCCATACCCTTGTTCTATGTATTCTACTTTAGTGCGGTATAAGAAAATACCGTACAACAGTAAAGAAAGTGCCTGTGGCTTTGTGAATGAAGGAAATAAACTGGGATTTTCAAAGTCAAACGAAAAAAATACGAAGGCAAGTTTGGTACAGTGAAACTTGTCTATAGTGGCCACTCTCGGGACCGTAAAAACTGGCCTCTTTATAGAGGTTTCTTAAGCATTATACACATGGCATTTGGGACCAAAGGTGGGTGGCCACTATATGCAGGTAGCCTGTTTATCAAGGTGGCCTTAACAGCAGGTTTGACTGTATTTTCATGTATTATCGAGCTCTGAGGATATACAACTAATTTCCATGCTAAAATACTGAAAAATTACTGAAATGTGTTTCACAAACAAACTAATTTCAATCTGAATGTGACACAGTATGACCTTTGACCTGACCTCATCACAGACGTGTAAAGCAAATAGCAGCATCATGAAGCCTGTAGAGGGCCATAATTCACCATCACCAACCCAGTTCATCTTTGCGTCGTACATCAAAGCGGGATTATAGATCATAACCTTAGCAAGAGTCAAAAAGAAACTAAGAAACTTTAAAAAAACAAAACGTAAGTTTAGAAGTCTCAAAATACCTATTTTGTGTGGTCTTGGCCTTAAATGTTGTAGGTCTTGGAATAACTGTTCTTGAAATGTTTTCCAAGACCAGGGGCCAATTTCTTGGAGCTGTTTAGCAGACGGTTTTGTGCTAACAGAGGCTCTCGCTATTTTAACCATAAGCCCTGCAAAAAGTTTAACTCACAAAAAGAACATTTTCTGACCTTTGAACTTTTGGCATCAATAAAGCGAGGCACTGGTGAATACGTCCTGAAGAAAAATAACAACAAGATATTAATAATCAAAAGTCCAAACGTGCCAAAAAATAGTTGCTAAATCTTGGGAATTAAATTGTAAATAAAGAGTTCTCTCTTACCATGAAATTTTGCCGTTTGTCATAGCACTAATTAGCCAATCAATGTCCCTTGCTCCATAGGGAATCAGAACGTAATGCGTATCCTTCGCGACTGATGTGTACGTGACGGGATACGTAATGCGATGCGTCGTTCTGCTACCGACGTCATTCTCATAGCCACTGGTTGGCGCATAGTTGACCCTGCATTGATATACGAAATGTATCGTACATAAGGGCATTGCCATTGTGAAGGGCACTGAGGCCAATTGAAGGGGCACCATGGCCACCTTTGTTCCAAATGTGTACTGGTTATTAGTGTATACAAGCCTCATGAAATTTAAGAGGATGCTGGCCAAGTTGGCCTCTGAAAGTGTATATCTTGAAGGGGCATCAGGGCGAAATTAGCAGGGCATGAGACCATTGGCCTTGGTGGCCTAGGTTAAAATCAAGGTCTGTCGGATAGGGCATGCTGGCCATGCAAGTTGGCCTCAGAAAGTGTATATCTTGAAGGGGCGTCGGGGCCAACTCAGCAGGGCATGAGGTCATTGGCCTCAGTGGTCTTGGTTAATGTCGAGGCCTGGGATATGGCATGCTGGCCAAGTTGGCCTCAGAAAGTGTATATCTTGAAGGGGCATCAGGGCGAAATTAGCAAGGAATGAGTTGGCCACGGTGGCCTTGGTTAATGTCAAGGCCTGCCTTAAGGCTGTGCAAATCAAATAAAATACATTATAATATTCTAAACAAGTATTCAATCGAATATCAAATTTGTTCGGGATGACTTGGTCACAATTTTTTGGTATAAATTTTTGTGTATAAATTTGTATTTTGACCTAAAACTCAAACATTCTCACCTGAATACTCGATGATGAGAATCGATGAGTTTTCCATACTTTGAGTTTCTCAAGTTTCCTGAGTTTCCGACCGCCGCACATCTCACACAGCGCTGAGTATCTCGATGCTGATACGGATTAACATCTGGGATTAATTGGAAGAGTGAGTTGAGGAGGCTGGGCACATTACGCTTCCCGTCGTAGTAAAGATGCTAAAATAGAAAGAAAAAACAAAATAAATATCAACAAAATGCATTTGCTTCAAATGCTGTATACAGGATTTTGCCAAAATCTTTTTTTCCTAAAATGTCCTAAAATTTAATCAACCATTTCAGCGGAAAACCATAACTTAAATAGAAGATGGAAGTGGATCCAACTGTCCAATGCAATGATTCTGCCCAATACATATTTTTTGTTATAAAAAAAACCTGATAATTGAACAAATTGTCTGTGCCTTCGTGAACAAAACAAGGTTACCAACTACTGTGGCATTATGGCTCCGTTTTTTTGTGCCGTACAGCCAGCGAGCCAGCCTAAACAGGACAATGGCTTTGCACAATTTCTTGAAAGCATGGAAAGAGTTTTCGATTGTTTCCTCTTAAAATCTTAAATTTTTCTCAATCACAAATTTTGGTTTTTCCATCAAATCTGCACTTACTGATGCTAGATGAGTCATTGATGAGTCATTTAAAAAAAAAAAATTATAATCAACTTCTTAAATTTTTAAATGTTTAAAGTTAAAAATCATTATCTCAAGCTTGAATACCAATGCATAGTTCAGACCTGTCAATCAAGCCTAACCCGCCGACCAATCACAACAGAGCTATCAGACGGCGCCCACATAGGTCAAAGTGATGCAATCATCATGTAGTCACGCAATTTTCTTCCCATACAGTTTGTATGTTGTATGCGCCAGTGACCGGGTGAATTTTGGTTTCAATGTCGGGCGATTTCGCTGTTCAGAGGTAGGAAAGCGCATTTTTATGAATATATGTCATCCCTGCATTACTAGCCCTTCGCTCAGTGTGTGCTACGGTAACTGTCGACCCTAAAACATAAATACCTTTGAGTTTTCTCCAATGAATCTGTGCTTTCCATGCAGAGTCCCGTTGGTTTGTACGTTGTGTCGCCATTTTTTTGCGATGGCTTGTGAGCACATAGCAACAATATCTAAGGGGCGGGGTTAACTGGGCAATCTCGGAACTATGCATTGCTACCTGTGAGTACTTAATTGAGTTAATTACTCAGGCATACTTATGAGAACTCAAATATTAAGAAATCTTACCAACCACCAATTTTCCACTTTCTTGTCCAGAGGCGCAGACCGTGTCCAAATCGGGCTCAAGCTGTCGTTAAACATCCGATCAAACCAAGCCGACGTCCCTTTCTTCCAAACGCGTTTGCAAGAATTCGTCTCGGCATTGTCATCTCCTTCTTCAGCCACGTCCAAATTAACGTCCTCCAACATTAACCCTCCTAAGATTTCCTCCGCTCCTAAACCTCTACCAAGTGTATTTGAGACGATTATCCCAAGTCGTCTTCGATTCAAATATGCAGTTAAAGTGACGAAAGCCAGACCGATAAATACCAGTAACTTTTTTAACCTCCTTGTAAAATACAAACGACTGCGTAATATTGAAGGCATTATGATGATATTTTCAGGACCGATCACTTTCTCTTTTCATGGCACTCTGTCTGTCTGCGATGATTTTGATACCTGCAACACATCTAAGCCCCTATTGGCCGGTATAAAATGTCGATGTGAACCGTTTCAGCATTAGTACGCCTCGCATAGTTTCATGATCATCCTGCTGACAAGATACAGTTTGCCTTGACCTGTGGGCAAAGAATAGACCAGTTGCGTGATAGATTTGCATAAATCCTACAGTCCCGCCTTCACGCTATGGCACTCGCATGCGAGTGAGTCAAGCACCAGACTAACTGGCAAATCGGGCCGTTTCCATGGGGTACAAGCTGGTCCATAGTAACGGGCGCGAAAGTCTGTGCGGTACCTGGAATACCTCGCACAATAATCTATGCATTTTTAAGCTGGACCATCCAAAATATGATGATGTGGTATAAATTCCGTTTACTGGTCGCCGAGATTCAGAATGTGTTTTTTAAACTTGAAATCTGGAACGTTTCCAAACTGCAATGATGCATTCAAGAAAGTAGAGAAAATATTTTGGGTTTCACAGCACTCTGTGAGGGGCAGGTGTACTGGCAACCTCCTCTAGCTACACGCCGCCTCCCCACACACATGACACACCCCGCCCCTGAGACGGCGTGTTTTTCCTACCTCCATGGTTTACCATGCATGTTTACCAGTTTACTTTTTAAAAAACATCTGAACATCACACATGCACCACGATTTTAAGCTCAACAATTTCAAATGATGGTCAAATATTCTTTGCATTTTTCATGCCAGGTCTATAGGTTTTGTTTACAATATTTCATTTGATGGTCAAATAAACAACTTCCCCCCATATTTTGAACAAAAAAGAAAGATATCACTCACCAGTTTTTTTGATGGAAGTTTTATTATTTGACAGTCTGCATGTTATTAGAAGAGCGCCCTCACGCGGTAGTACAATGTATTCTACGGTGGCTCTGAGAAGACAGTTAGAATGTTAATAATACGTTTCACGAATACGTACAGGGCATCTTCAGAAACTAACGTTTGGCGGCCTGCAATTCGGCAAGTCTAAACGAAGCAAACTAACAAATGGTCACTGCCGAAACACGCTTATAAGGGACGATATGTTTATAGACTACCGAAGTCTGAACCGTTTCCCTGTGCTTTTGCAATGGTATTTTATCTGGCAGCAGCCATGATGTTTGAAGCCAATTACCATGGCAATTCACACGTCCCACTTCGGCACTCCATTTCTATAATCGAAAATTGTTTCGTTAACAAGATTGAACGCATGAGGGCGCTCAACCACTGCGGTCTCTTTGGCAGATTTCTCGAAATCGGCTTATGCGATGGTGGGGTTAACCTGTAAATATATAGACCCAAAGCATTATGACGTCACGATTGCTTGCATATGCACTTTTTTTATAGACCTACAAGGGTTCCCTGAGACGCACATCATTGTCGTTGGGTATACTTAATGACGTCATTACTTCTTTTCATGACGTCATAGCTTTTTTGTAGAAACTATGTGCTAATGGCTTATGCAGATTGGTCAAGTCTTGACTTTTTTAACTAAAGAATTTTTTTCACGAATGCTCACAAAATCACAAAAGTCTGACTGTACGTTTGAAGATATTGACGTATAACTTTATTTACATTAAATTTGGCAGACAAAGAAATTGACATTTGCTCCAACACTCAATTTTTAAAATCAAACTAGAGATTATTTCTAATAATTTCAACAGTTCCCAAATGTTTCCCCGTTTTTCTTCAAATACTAAAATATATAACTGGTCCAACCACAACGAGGATGATTATTGCACATTAATCGAAATACATTAATTTTCATTTACATAATTTATAACAATAAACATTATTTTGACCATCATAAGTTATATCAACAAACAAACATACGCATTTTACCAAACAAATTAAACTTTACACGCGAAAAACTAGCAAAATAATGGTAGGGTAACTGCACTATCTAAAACTATATCAATAACTTAAACACGTGACGCAGTTGTCTATATTTCAGCAAATATACTAACTCGATTTAATTTTATATTCTGTTAATCATGCAGTATGACGTCATCATGCAGACAACTATTTGTTGATATATGCAAACCAATATACTAATTTTACGTGCATTCGAATCTAAACTCGTATAATAGTACTACATGTAGGCCTATAAACTAAATTTATTTACATGAATTTATTTACATTTTACTCAATGCATAGTTCCGACCTGTCAATCAACCGAACCCGCCGACCAATCACAACAGAGCTAGCAGACAGCGCCCACATAGGTCAAAGTGCATTGCCTCACAAACCAACATCACGCGATTTTCTGCTGATACGTTGTATGCGGTGTTCCGGGTGAATTTTTGGTTTCAAGGCCGGGCGATTAGCTGTTCAAAGGTAAGAAAGCGAATTGTTATGAATATATGACATCTCTGTATCACTGGCATTTTACTAAGTGCGTGCTACGGTAACTGTCGACCCTGAAACATGAATACCTTTGAGTTTTCTCCAATGAATCTGTGTTTTATGTTGAAAGTCCCATTGGTTTGTGCAGTGTGTGTGGACATTTTGACGATAGCGTGTGAGGCATAGCAACAATATCCAAGGGGCGGGGTTAATTGGGCAATCTCGGAACTATGCATTCGGTTTTGTATATTCGTCCTGAGGTATTTCACGTAGGCATTCGCAGGGGTGGATCCAGGAAGGGGGAGGGGGTGGGGGGGGGGGGGGGGAGTGCGCACGCCACCCTTTTCCTAAAAAAAAAAAATATATGTATATCCGGGTTTTTTTTTTTTAATTATCGATAACTTTAGCAACCGTTAGTATCTGCCTCATATGACATCACACATTTTGCCTGCTTAAAGTTGTAGTTTTCTTGAGCTTTATTAAGAAGTTCACAATAAAGTCACTATCAAATTACATAAACTGTTTAAAAAATGACACCATGCACAAAATACAATCGTTTAATATCACACAAATCGAAATCTTCATTCTTTTACAATAATATACATTGTATTTCATTCAAAATGTTAAATAGGTGTACGCTAGAATATGTGAAAACAGTAGAGAAATCGGAACGTTCATTCAATCATGTATACATAGCGCCTTATAAGGCAGTATCGATCACTGTTACAAATCAAATAGAAGTTCTAAATAATTCTTTACACTTTTCTAATTATTATCCTACCGGCTTGACAGCCTTAAAACACCTAAAATTATACAATGACGTCGTGATTTATTTACGTGTGCGCTTTCTTGCGGCCCTAAAAATTGCCTGGCTCCCTGAGACTTCCGAAAGAATGCGCACACGAACCAAAGCGTGACGTCACTGTCTTACGCACATGGGCATTGAGTATAGAGCCATCGCAGAAAATGGCGTCTCTTGAATTCGTCTACATGTCCATTCATGTTTACAGTCGTGTTCCGTTCAGACCCATTTTCCCGGGTACCGGACTTCCTTCCACGAGTGAGCTTTCCGAGTAAGCAGACAGGGCCGAAGATTTGGTCATCGTTGCCCGACGGCTCTTATCTGTTGACACCGTTCCGCTTTTACTACTGTCGGCACCGCGTTTTCTGCCTAGTTTCCGCTGCCACATGTTCCAGACGCGGCGGTTGCAGACGAAGGCAACAAACACGAAACAGCCGTTGAATGAGTTGAACACGACGGCGATGTATTCAATGGCTATTTCTCCCGTGGCGGAGGAAATAATGTACCAGATCCAAGTCAGACCCATCAGAATTGAGACCTCCAAAACGAAAAATACATAATTGTAATTTTTAAGACACTGGAATTAAGAAACGACAAAGACAAGCTAAAGAACTTTTGGTCTTGCACCCAAACGTCAGAGACACCGACCTCTGTAAAATGGAAGGATGTACAACAATACACACATATATGCGAGATTTGAAACAACGCGCGGCCATCTTGGTCCAGTAAAGACAATACTTTGCCCAGACTACTCCCCTGCCTATACGATCGCTTGCATTCCACTTAACACATATACTATAGTGAAAGTAGGCAAGGCATTGTCTTTCCTGGAGTAAGATGGCGGACAATAGCTAGAGTCGCTTCAGTCCATTGTATATAGGTCAGTGGTTTAAACCCATGACGTCATCAATATACATTTATGTTTCTGGTTATGGACGCCAAAACTCGGCGCATGGCGATCCCAAACGTAATATAGACGGCCACTTAAATGGGTCAACTGAAACCCACAGAAATTTGGACAAAATATCTTGAATGATACCTTCAAGTAAATGAAGAACTCTTCGCTGGCTCTCTGCATAGCTGTCTTATCCTTCTCAATAAAACTGGTAATCTTCTTAGAGGCTCTCAGGCCGAGGACAGTCTTGACAAAGAGGGCGCTGTTTACGAGCAAGGACGCCATCACCGGCACGCCGAAGGCCAACAAGTTGGCCAGACCGGGTTGTATCCAACAGACGTTCGGACCGCGGCCGTAGGTGAAGACGATTCGGCCCGGGGAGGGGGTAGAGTAGACGAAGTGAAGTGAAATGCAAACGATGAGAATTACGGTAGGCGTGCCCCAGCTGAACAAGATCATCCACAACAGGGAGCGGCCACTCTTGTCCACCAGCTTAGGGCCTGTTCTCATGGAAAATGTACGACTGACGTCGAAACTTTTGGGGAAAAGAGAGAGATATAAAAAAAAAACGGTTTGGTTAAACACAGAGTCCTTAGTTGGTTTGTTGCTGTGTCACTGGGCCATAAATGGAATGGTTGGTAGCTTCTACATGCAGGATACACAAATGAATGGGGCTTGGCTAGAGGCCCAGATTTCTCAGGGTCGTCCTGACTTTTGCTCAACAATAAAGGTGACTATATAAGCTCCAATAAAAAGGTGTTCTTCAATTTAAAAAAAATGTGGCTTTTGAAAGCAGTTCATCTTCTGAAAGCACCCATAATATCTCAGTAAAGATCGAATACACCCGTTTAAAACATCATAATGATGAGAAATAGTTTTGTGCAAAGCATCCTTCGCTAGATTTGTACCAAACAAACAGGATGCGGCCTTCTTCACATAAGCACTTGATATTCCAAATGGGTGTACATACCCAAGGGCCGTCATCCAGAAGAAACAGGCGAGCCAGACGTAATGCGAGATCACCGCGATGAAATGGCAAACACCCGGCGGTGAATGGTCTGGTAGAGCGATTGGAATCAGTATCAGGATTTCCGCCAAGAAGAGCGCCAGCACGAAATGCATGGTGGCCTTCCCGGGCACAGTGCGCAGACTCGAGAACGTAGCGTATGTCACAAAGGTCACGAGGAGTGCCAGCGATGACAACGAAGTACCAAACACGTTGACGATGAACAGAGGCAGGGAGAATGCCGACTTGGGTACCCGGAAGTCTTGTTTGCAGATCTTGATGCTCTCGTCCGGCATTTGCAGAAACTTCATCGACTCGTACCGAAGTCCCTGGATGTTGAACTGTAACACTCCATTTTTGATGGCGTACTGTGATGGTTGGTGCAACGTTATGTGGTAACAGGTCAGATCTTTTGTTGCAATGCAAGTGATGATTTGCTGGGAGGCGCCAAGAATGCCTGACGTGTTGTTTTCCAAGATGTACAGTCGTTGGAAGATATTTTCGACTTGATATACGACAGACGATTGGTCATCATTTGGAAACAAGTACGTTATACCATCGACAATACGGACGTCTACTTTTGCTGCGTCGAAGGCGGTTGAATTACACTCATCTGGGGTATTACCGGAGCAGGGTACGGTCAGTTTCACGTCGAGGACCTCTGTAGACAGAAACTGACCCGACACGGCTTCAGTGAACAACAGCAACTCATTACCAATGTTACTAAATCGCTCAGAACCCCAGTCGTGGCTTGCGTTGCTGATGGTGAACGAGAGAACATATTCCCGACTTTGACTTGCTGTTGGTTCAAGATTTGTGTATTGGTTTTCAACATCAATGATGGCGGACCGCTCGAGAGAAAGAGATTCTATGAACATGGATGCGATCGTTTGCACCCAACTGTCGTTGAGCGCTTCGTTTGTTTCGGTAGAGATGGTCATGTCGACTTCCACAGCGCACGAGGTTCTGTTATAGGGTTTAGCCGGCGTAGTGGGAGGTTTTGGGACGCTTTTAGGAACACACTTTTGCGCGCTGGCTGAATAATGGAAGCCGTCTGGACATTTATAGTTTGGCTTAACGGAGTCCAGAGCATCAGTCGCAAAGCTGAAAAAGTCAAAAGGAACCGACAACGGCGCGGTGGCGCTCCCGGGTTCAGCACTCGGTTTATAGCAGGTTTTTCCAGGAAATGCAGGGAAGACGCCATGACACGCGGCACAGTGGGGGTTCTTGAACCACAGCTCTTTATCCTGTAAGAGAGCTTGGTAACTTCGGCAAAGATCGGCAGCCCACGATCTCACACCGGGCGTTACCGAGTTGTTCCCGCTATCAACCGCTGGACATTCCTCAATAACGCCCGGTATGCATCGCCGAGGCTGCGCCGGTAACGTAACGTTGGAATCGTTCCTTTGACCGGGAGGGTAGAATCTGTACGCGAATTCCGAGCAGTCTTCGTACACTAGTCCAATTATTGGGTCGTAACCTTGCTGCTTACAAGTATATCTGATAATATTCCAAGGCGCTATATCTGATAACTCGACGCCGTTGCACAAAGCACAGTATAAGTTCTTGTAGTGGGCACCACCAGAAAGCCCCGTAACCGGAATGTGTGCTACCGCAAAAGTTTCATTTTCGTTGGACTTTTTACCTCTGAGAGGATGCTGTTCCGATTTGCACCGTTGAATGACCTCGGTGACTGCATAATCAGCCGGGCAGTTGGCTACTAACCAGTGGCCTCTATAGTCCGGTACGGATGGGATTTGACCTTTTAAGAGCTCAAAGATCCATGTACGGACACACTCTTCGGAGGCTCGGCGTTCCGGTGTGACTTCCGCACCTGCTACGTCGCCCGGAGGGAACAGATCCTTGGAGATATAGCACGCGTCTTGCTTCGAGTTGTAGCAGCAGTCTCCGTAGACCTCGCATCCCGGATCGCACCAGCAGCGTCTTACGCTGCTATCCAACTCAATACACGATTCGGAGCAATCTTCATTATCTGGACATGGTGTCGGAGACGTCGTGCTGTTACTGCAAAGAGCTCGCTTGCCAAGACCTATAGGGAATCCGCCAATGGCGCCCTCTGGTGGTGGAACTAGAAGAAGAGAGAACATTTCAAAATTAGCCCTGACATCATCGTCTTAGATGTTGAGCCATTGTATTACGTCACGCGTCTTTTCATTTGCATAATTTTAACACAAAAGAAAGCACTTTACGAGCCTGTGCGGCCAATACTCAATCCCTGGTTCCCATGCATGAAGCGACATTGCTACTCCCCCTGGATGGGATACCAGTTCATCACAGGTTTTATACCCAGCAGTTATGCACCTATCAATTGTTTCCCCCCCCCCCCCCCAGCGCTACCCCACCCCATAGGTGGGGGTTTGGTCACATTTTTCATGCCCGAGGGTGGGGCATTTGGCCTATTATCTGTGCATTTTTGTGCATTTTTGCGCATGTTTTGCACCCGAGGGTGGAGATTTTTGTTACCTAAATGTTGCCCCAGGGGTGGGGATTTTGTCACGCAAAAAGTGACAATCCCCACCTCTTAGGTGGGGTAGCCCGGGGGGAGGGGTGTGGGAAACAATTGATAGGTGCATTAGTTGGTTTTCCCCAACAGGTTGCTAGTTTCCATGACACGGAGTGACTAGGAGCATTGCTACCCCGCCCCTCGTCACAGCGGTTTACCCCCAGCAGTTGCACTGCTAATCCACTGGATGGGATGCCATGTCATACAATCTACAAATTTAAAACCTCCACCAGAGTACATCAACAAAGAATATTATGTATATAGTGCAAAACTCTATTCATGTTCTTTTCGTTAACAGTAACTAAAACACAACAAAAATGCACAAAATTATAAATTATTCTCTCATGAAGATGAATTTGTCTGTCCGAAGGTAATGTATCGTAGTGCACGACCTACTCCATAGCGTCGTGAAATCGTTAATGTATCCACGGACCATGGCAACCTATCGAAAACACTTATAAAATACAAACACACACTCTCCTCGCACGTATAAAATTTCATTCCTCGTTTCCCGCCAATTTCGGCCCCCAAATGTGAAATTTACGAGCATGAGCCGGGCGGGCGAGGAGCTAAGATTGTTCGTGCACGCTCCTAATTTTCCGGCCCGCAGTCGGCGATGAATTGTCTTTATTACGAGACTCGTTTTGAAGGAGATGTGATGAGGAAACTGTCATTAAGAGTCTAATGAAATCGTTATTTGAGCAGCTGGAAAAGGGGACGCGGTCGTGGAGAGGTTTCTTTTTCTTTCTTAATTTGATACACTGATGGGAAGACTGTGCACGCGTTTAATAATATTTCATCAACTTCAGGTATACAGTAGACTTTTATGCGTAGGACGTCATGACCAGATGTCAAGACCTTATTTCCCTGCGGATATACACGGGTGCACAATTTGTGATTCAATCGTTGGGAAATGTTGATGACATGTAAACTGCCTTCTAAGACGGATCCATGCGATAGTGACATTTTCCCGGATATTTTCCATTATTGGAAAGACCGGAGACTCGGAGGTCATACCAGAGACATAAAGAAGAAATTTCCACGTCTCTGGTCATACAAAGCAGTCAGCGGAGCGCAGCGCATGTTTTTCCCGCGATGTGTGGATATACCCAGCATGTGGAAAAGGGACTGCCCCCTAACGCCCCTATACCTCAACACACTCTTCCCTTTTGTTAACGCACCAACCTCACCCCCTAAAAACTGAAAGGAATTCCTTGGAAATTCCTTGTATGTTTGAGACACAATGGGGGAACAATGGTAGGGGGATACCCTCTGCCACATATCGCGCTGCATACACACTTAACTTGCGTTGTGGACGGAGATAAATAACGGCGTGGCAGGAATTTGGAGTGAAGCGGTACACTAAAAATCGCAGAATTACAAAAACACTTTTCGCTCAAGTTGATTCTCTGGTTTTCAGTGCGTCGTTTTATTACAAGTTCACCGTTTTTCTCAAAGCGATGTGCGTCATATTTACGGGCGAAAAAGCTGAGTATGAATCCAGCTTATACGTCCCCTGCAGCACACAGTACAAACTGCATGTCAAATCCTTAATAAAACAGCTGAGCCATTTTATCATTCTTGCTGAAGAGCATAACCGCCCATCGGCGAAGTGGCGACCGATCTGGCGGGAATATTTGTCACCGTTTCCCGCCATTAAGCAAGCGGGAAGTGTTATTGGGCTTTGGCTTAATGTTCAACCAGGCGGGCATTATATGGTCTCATCCTGCTAAAGTAAAGAAATAAATCGGCTCATCCAAATACTCCAAAATGTCTCGTTTGGAAACATTAATATAATTAACTATTCTCACAGACGGCTTTACAGGGATGGTGTCAGTTCTTCATTAAGATTCTAAAACGCGAGCAATTTGTATACGCGATGATCCGAGGTTTTCCAGTTGTTACCAAGTACCAGTCAATAGAGAACCGAATCGAACACGTCGCCTTGCAGTTGACAGTGCAATATGGTTCTAAACAAAACTCACTTAAAGTTTTTTCCCCGTGATTTTTTGAAATTGAACCTGCGTGGGATTGAACCTGCGTAGGATGACCCGACTTCTGGATCCGCACGCCTTTCAAAAAGCCGGCAGAACCCTGTCTCAGCGGCTCTTACGGCCGGGGCTGGTGCAGTCAGCCTTGCCACATCTCTCGGCCTCTGGTTCTTTCAGTCCGAGTATAATTTGCGTGTTTTTAACTGTATACAAAGCAGAGACTCCTCAGAGGAAATTAACACAAACTCTGTTGCGGCGGAGTCTGGCGCTTCGAGAGGAAAAAAGGATGAATTTTATTCGTAATTGTTTTACAAAGAATTGAATATACGACAGGATTGATGTTGCCCATAACCATACACATCGTAATATTCCGTTTAAATTATATTTCCATCCTGAAAATCGGACCATTCCAGCAAACACAGTCGACTTTAATTTAAATCTTTTAGTTATTAAGTTCACGTATAGCATCCCTCGAATCTTTCGTAATCCTAAGGGCTTTTTTTCTTCGAATATCCGGCTTCTGGTTAACATCCATCATTCTCAATGTACCACGTCTTTCTCTTGACCGAATTGCGTGCAAATTTCCTCTCGAACGACGACTGAACAAAATGAATGAAACGCTCATTCAGCCAATGATCGTGCCTGATGAACGCTTCGATTCGCGGCGAGCATGTCAGTAATCTTGTGCGAAGTTCTTTATTCCTAAAGTTTGAAGTGCTTACAAAATCACGGTTGTCAAATCGGCTGCGTCCAAATTCATTGGATGTAACTTGAAATTACATACACACGAGTTAACTTCCTGCGGTAAAATCCCTTGACATTTGTTTTGTACACGAACATATGGAGCCTGCCGGACAATCTGGGTCTGCCGTGGAAAATCTGGGTCAAGCTTTCACCCTGGCTTAAAGGTGATTAACCGTTTTTTGACTCTGAATAAATGGGAAATTTTAGAGTTTAATTATAAAATGTTAAAAATGAATCTGTGAACAGGTTGAGAGAAATCCAAATCTTTTGGAACAATATTTTTGTTTCCAATATCTCTGAAACCAACGTTTCAACTTGACACGGCCATCTTTGCGATGCGCAAGATGCTATCTGGATCATGCATCTGTCTCCTTAGTCTATAGTTAAGAGGGTCAAATTAAACGTCTCGTCCCCTCCACAAGCAACCCTTGACGAAAGTCTACTACTGTAGATCTTTTGGCCTTTATTATTTGACGATGATCGATGGAGGTTAAGAAAAATGAGCCGAACTACAAGAAGATCTACTGGTCGGGAAAAAGATTGGAGTTTGAGCGAGAACAAGAGGTTTGAATTGAGAAAAAAACACTCTCAAATGAAAACTGGATTAATAGAGTACTGTTCTGTGGTGGCGCCATACATGACATAGATCACGAAACTACCAAAGAAAGACAGACTCGAGTCGAACAATTGATTAAAATAAAATAAATAAGGGCTGCGAAATGAAAAATACATTAACGAATTCACGCCCTCTCTCTATGCATAGTTCCGACATGTCAATCAAGCCTAACCCACCAACCAATCACAACAGAGCTAGCAGACAGCACCCACATAGGTCAAATTGATGCAATCATCACACAATCACGCGATTTTCTGCCCATACAGTTTGTATGTTGTATGCGCCAGTGACCGGGTGAATTTTGGTTTCAATGTCGGGCGATTCGCTGTTCAAAGGTAGGAAAGCGCATTTTTATGAATATGTCATCCCTGCATTACTAGCCCTTTGCTCAGTGTGTGCTACGGTAACTGTCGACCCTAAAACATAAATACCTTTGAGCTTTCTCCAATGAATCTGTGCTTTCCATGCCGAGTCCCGTTGCTTTGTACGTTGTGTCGCCATTTTTTTGCGATGGCTTGTGAGCACATAGCAACAATATCTAAGGGGCGGGGTTAACTGGACAATCTCGGAACTATGCATTGTCTGCAATACCTTAAAAGCTATGTGGGTACCAATGTAATATTAAAAGCCGGGCCGGCTGTGTTATTATCGATTCTGTTTGCGATTAAATTGTACCGATGGCCTAATGAAAACATTACAAAGAGCACATCTAACAATTGGATGTTTGCAGTGAGCGTTGGAGAATGTTTTGGATTTTCGTCAACCGGAAAATTCCTGAAGGTCGGAACAATTTTATTTTTAAAAGCCGTTTCTGCCCATTTTGATGGTAAAAGCGTTTACCCAACAAGTTTGCGTTTTCTCGTCCAACCGACCTAATTGCATAGACTACTAAAGTGTGACGTCAGTTGAGAGGGTAACTGGCTCCACACATTCACTGGAAATTAAAAACGCCTATTGCTAAAGCGCAAGGAAACAGTTCACTGGTTTTAGTGTAGACCCATCTTGCACTGCACAAATTGTGGTGTTAAATTAACCAGTGGTGTTGTCATATATAGATACCACGCCTGGTGTTAACTTTTAACACCACAAGTATCAGTTTTAACACCTAAGGTGTTACAAATAATGCATTTATTCCAATTGAGGAATAAAAACTAACACCGATGGTGTTAAATTTTAACACCAGACTTGGTATCTATCTAAGACAACACCACTGGTGTTGATTTAACACCACAGTTTTTGCAGTGTGGCAACACGCAAAGGGTGACATGTTAACTTTAGTGCTCTATATAACCATTAGATTTTAGATTCTGTCTCATTATTTAGAATCTAGAGCACCTTGAAATAATAAATGCCTTTTAACTATAAGTAGGTCAGACAATCGGAGCGCAAAATGGAATAACAATCAGTTAAAAGGAATCCTATATATTTGGCTATTCTACTTCAATAGTTCCACCAAAATTAAGACTTCGATCAATAAATGTCTGAGCTATACGGATTTGTTTCGTGTGGTGCCATCGAAAAAATACAATGGCGGCCGCCATTCACCAACTAGACAACGGCACGACGCGTGCCTTAGCAACCGACCAACAACCGGCTTTAATTGACTCGAATGCTCGCCCGGTATTAATTAAACACGTGCTGCTTTATTGCCCGATCCCCTATCGGTATGACATCGGAAACTAGTGGCGTGGCGTACCGCCTATTCGCACTCGTAAGACCATTACACGAAAATGAAACTCAATTAAACAGCTAGTATGCCCCCCCCCCCCCCCCCCCTCCCCCCCCCACCCCCCCCCCCCCCCCCCCCCCCGCCCCTGAGGAAGTACCTATAATACCGTGTCAATTTGAGCTCTTTTTATGTTTATACGGTTCTGAGTTTCTTCGAGATTATTTTGGCAAAATGAAAAACATTGAAATTAATTAAATAACGTTCCCGGAGTAGCGTGTACCTAAACATTACAATCTAGAGATACATTTAGACCATCTCGGCTGAGACTTAATGGATAGCCATATTGCAGTCCATTACCTAATGAAAGCACGGTAGCCCTGTAGCTTGACAAAAGAACGAAATAAATTGCGGCCTAAATTGATGGCTTTTAGAAATCTTGAAAGTGTCTAGCCCACTTTATCAAGGCTCTCTTAACTGACTAAGAGTGTACCGAGAATGTATTTTTAAAATCTCTCTATACCCCGTAGTAATCAAAGCTGCTCAGAGCAGGAAAACGGGTCCGAATCCCGGTCTGGTCCATCAATGGTATACGTGTGCACAGGAGCAAGCACTTTGTAACGCATTGCTTCTCTCCACCCAGGAGTAAATGGGTACCTGAGAGGGTAGTGAATGTTGATGTGTTTGATTAGCCATTGAGCGCCCGATAGGCAGCCGGGGCTGCATAGTACTCCCAGGGAGCTGAGAGTGATACGGAGCCCTGTGATCAGGATTAACAGTGAAGGTGCCTTGAGCGGGTTTCCCGGAAAAGTGCGTGATGTAAGTTCATATTTAAAAAAACAAAATTAGCGAAAATGTAAGTTTTTGTCTCAGAAAAAAAAAGTTTTTCCAAAACGAAAGAAAGAAACGACGAGCCAAACTGCATTTCGCTGTCAAATCTGACATGCGTCATGATAAGTGGCGGGGGAAAAAAGAAAATAAAAAGCCGGGTCGATTTCGCGTCGCTCTAAAGTCTGACATTTACACGGTAGGTAATATTTCACAATCAGCAGAATAAGAGAAAGTACTCAAAAACCGTAAAAGCTTTAATGTGTAACTCGGGATTTGTATAGGTCGTAACGCAACGTTGGCAAACGAGAGCCGGCATAAAACTACACTTAACGTATGCCCCAGAGTTATGTCTTAATAGGCTTACTCTTTACAAAGTATGGCGTCGCCGCAGTAAACAGTCTCTTTTGGGTTTGTTGAGAAAGCAGTCGGTACGCCGAAGGACTGTGGGAAGTTTAACACCTGGAGTATGTTTACTTCGCCCCAGAAAACTACAAAAACGTAACTGGCACGATCGAATGAATACAACCATTTGTTTTATTGGGAGAAGGGGGGAGGGGGGGGGGGGGGGGGGGGGGGGGGGGGGGGGGCGTGGTGTACTATATACCCAAAGACCTTATAGGTACATGATGATTTGTATAATGATAGATATCACACACAAATCCACTAAGCAAGGGGCTCATGGCACTCGCATTGTGCCAAAATATATAATTCCATTAAACCTTATTAACTCTCTGGGGAGCATGCAGCCCCGGCTGCCTGTTATAAGCACTTACGAGCTAATCGAACGCAACACCTTCACTATACCTCAGGCCTCACATTTACTTGTAGGTAGAGAGAGGTAACTCATGGCAAATTGCCTTGCTCAAGAACACACGAATCTATAGATTCATTTTTTTGAGTGCAATGCACCAGACTGCGTCATCACATAACACATAGAAGAAAACCCGCCCAGGCAAAGACAAAGAAAATCTTTAATCCAGTTCCTGTGTGAATCACAACGAGATCAAATCGAATAGTAACAAAGATTTTCAACATTTGTACATCTTCAAAACCGACAGAGAATTAAAGAACAACGAAACGAAAAGTGAAAAACCAATCAGTAAAATCAATCACAATTTTGACGCGTTCTGACCACGGCCATCCGTGACTACCAATTAAATTTAGCTGATTCATGCGAAGGTCAAATTGTCAGACTCGTCCGGCTAATTAAAAAAAAAAAAACCTAGTACAAGCCCCTAAAATTCAAAAGCACCGTTCGTCTTTGATCTACCGACTACGCATAACTTTCACACGTGATTTGTTGCCGGGGAATTTTGAAAGGAATTCTAGAGAGTCGGAATGCAGATCTATGAATTCACTGCAAGTTTCGTCTAAATAAACTATATCAAACGGATACATTTTCTAACTTCCAAAACTGATTGACTTCCAAAAATGTTAACGGTTGAAAGTCACTTCAAACTTAATTAAACGATAACCCAATTTTTAATCTCCAAATTTTAAAAAAAAAGTTAATGTCCAGAATAAACGTTTACTTATAAAATCTCGTGAAATCTCGCGTGACTTGTTCACAGCAAAAGTTTTGGCGCGAAACTTGTCGGCGTCAGAAATTGATTCTCTTTTATCAAAAATCTTAAGGAAACAGTTTTTCCCCCTAGACTTTGTCTTACGTACAAGACAGCTGCCAATAATAAGGGCCTATACAAGCGATCGAGGGGGTCGATAAGGTTTGGTATTGAGCCCCAACGAGTTTTTCGATGACCAAATCTAAAATTAAAATCTGGGAGAAATGGCGGGATCAGACGAGCTCAGTACGTGCCGAGTCACGAACGACACTATGCGATGGTATCGTTTAATTTCCGCCGATACGACGGGAGTTTGATGGAGGAGCGGCGTGGTTGGCATTACAAAAAACACAAAAATAATCCCCTGTGTCAAAAATTTAGAAGGGGGAAATACACGCCCTGCTTCCCTCAATCTTTCAACGTCAGGTGTATTTCATTTTAAATTTTAAATATTTAATACACTGTAAGAAATCCGTATTTTCCCGGAAATTTTTTACAAAATTTGCCTAGAATTGTCACATAATTTGAAGGACAAGTTTCGTAATGTTACGGACTAGTGCATGACGCAGAACCCGCACTATTTTGTATATAATAGCACAAACATATAGAATAAACGCAAATTATTCGAAAAAAAGTACGGAGTGTCTGTAATATGTATTCCGTTCAGTAGTTGTCAGTCTATTTGTAATGAAGAAACATTTGTATTGGTCGTTATATAAGCGATCATGGAGTAAAGTGAATTTCAGACGTCATTAGCAAAGGGAATAGCAATGATTCTTACTTCGTGTAACAGCCGAAGAATGTGTAAAACGTAATACATAAATGACGCCACCACGAGACATTAGCGAATGTGTAAAACTTAATGCATAAATGACGCCATGGAAAGTTCATTATGAAATTTGCAAAATTCTAAGCACCAGTAGTATTTTTATGATGAACAAATTAATAAGAATGAACAAGAAAGAAAATTGTAATTCGTACAACAGCTTGAACATCACCCACAATTACGAAGATGAAAAAGTAATTTATTTATACACAATGACGCAGAAAAAAATCCCTTCTATAATTAAAAAAAAACTTTGCGAACGAAAAAACACGAGATTTTTTCGCAGACTTTTATATACATGTAATTTTTGACCAACTTCACAGCTCAGATGACTGTATAATTATGTACAAATTCTACCATTTTGGAGGTCAAAATAATGAAAACACGTATCGCGTTGCACTTGTCAAATTGAACGCAAAACGCCCGCGCAAACGGACGCAACGCGCGCGCACAACGCCTCACGTAAACGTTTGTGGCAACAACAGGTGCTATTTTCGCGACCACAAGTAGAAACATGTTTCTGACGTATATTCGACCAATAGTCAGCTTCGGTCGTCGGTAACTAAGGCCATTCATTGGTCGAATCCGCGAACGTCACAAACACGTTTCAGGTTCTGACAGCAAAAATAGGCAACAGAACTCTTTCTTTTAGCACAACGCTGTGCGCCAAACACGTTTTTCATTTTTGCTGGCCCAAATTCCAACATTTACAAATGTGACACGTCAGACATTTTGGCGCGTCCTTCTTCAAACAGCGTTGGGTAAAGAAAATGGTTCTCTGTTTGTGATCGGAAAATGATAAGCGATTTGATGCATCGATCAAGATCGATCGAGCGGGGTTCCGGAGTCAAATACATGTTTGACAAGAGGGTAAACATGTCTGTCATTTCCACCAGACGATTGTAAATACGGACGCAAAATATGTTTGACCATTTTAAAGGTTTTGTTACGACTTCAATCTAAAGAACTGATATTCTACTACCGCGATTGAAACTCATTTTGAAGGACGGGTTTTTGTTTTAGGTATTTTGCGAGTTGTGTTCAGAAATTTCGGTTTGGGCAAAACAATATCCCCTGAAAAACCTGTAACTAATTAATTTTTCAGCACTTCTGAAGCACAAAGTGTCAGACGAAACTGGGACACCATCATTATATTATTTGCAATCACCCAAATTAATTAATCTACCGGGGGAAAAAATGGACGGATTTATAAAAACAAAACCATGGCCAACCGACTCGTCCCTCCACAAAACGAACCCAAAGCTCCAATGCACAGCAAACCTGCATAATTACTTTAACTTATAAAACACGTTTAATGCGGGACCTCTGTTAATCCCCAATCCTGAGCATGAAACCCCAAACATTGAACTTCCGAATCAATAGCTGGTAAGGCCGCCGAAATGTCAGGCCATGTTTTTACTGGGGCATAATACTAATTGTGCAAATATTACTTCTGACAGACGGGTAGCTGACCCGTGTATCTCGAAGCACCACTTAAACTCAGATAAGACGGCGCCTTTAATTGCCACAGTGGACGCCGAACATTCGGACTATATATAGGCCTATACAGAAAACAACGCGGACACCCGAAATGACCGTCCGAAATTTTATGCCACAAATATTTGAAAAAATACAAAATAATGATAGTTTTATCACATGTAGTTTCTGCCTCATGTAGGCATTTGTAGGGCGAAGACGTTTAGACAAAGGTGCATTGCATCATATATGCTTTCGTTACTTTGCCCAGTTAATGCAAAACCGAGAGAAAAAATTTGATCATAGGGAAAACCTGAGGGAGTATACCAACTGTGCCTTATAGCTCAGCTGGTAGAGCATCTGCCTAGTGAGTGAGAGGTCTCGGATTCGAATCCCGATAAGGCCCTTACGATATTTCTCTCATCCCAAGTTTGGTTGTTTAATTTCAATGGTGATTAGGTACCATACTAGATGTTGCTACATGTATCATGCTATGATTAAAACGTAGTAGATCTATTTCAACCTTGCCGCTACTAAAATTTTAGGATTTGACACATTGAGATCAAAGATATGCCTATATACCCTTATCACTTAAAGCGGGCCTCCCACTGTGCGATTTTTGCCACGAATTTCCAACGATTAGGTACGATTTGGTGAGATTACTTGAGACTGTCTATAGACTCTATACACAAACCTACGAAATCCCACGATTAGGTACGATTTCGTAGGTTTGTGTATAGAGTCTATAGACAGTCTCAAGTAATCTCACCAAATCGTACCTAATTTGTGGCCAAAATCGCACAGTGGAGGCCTCCCACTGTGCGATTTTTGCCACGAATTTCCTACGAATTGGTACGATTATCAGAGACTGCCTATAGACTCTACACACAATCGTACCCAATCGTAGCTAATTCGTGGCAAAAATCGCACAGTGGGAGGCCCGCTTAAAGCGGGCCTCCCACTGTGCGATTTTGGCCACGAATGTCCTATACGAATTGGTACGATTATCGCAGACTGCCTATAGACTCTACACACAATCGATTTTTGCCACGAATTTCCTACGATTAGCTACGATTAAGTACGATTATGTGTAGAGTCTATAGACAGTCTCTGGTAATCGTACCAATTCGTAGGAAATTAGTTGCAAAAATCGCAGTGGGAGGCCCGCTTTAAACCGGTCTTTATACACGAATAATTAAGATATCAATACAATTCCTAATTTTGAAATAAGTAAAACAGACTTACTCCACAAATCGCAGTTTGTTGAAGGCTCGGGGGCGAGTGTCTGTGCTTGACATGCAGGGTACAGAAAGACCAATGCGATAACTACACGTAGAAACAGCGATTTTCGCGTCTTTTTTGCCATGTTTATCACTTTCCCGCGCGCGCCAAAACCAACCAAGTCTTCTCACCAAACACGAATTACCGACGATCAGTGAAGAACGATTGTGCGTCGTATGAGAACTGCGAAAAACTCGCGCTCCCGGGGTTTATAAGTGCTCAATTAAGCTGCATAGCTCGGAAGTGAGATGTGACGTCATTTGGACGCGGGTTTTGATTGGTTAGAGGAAATATTGCAATTTCATTAGGATGGACTTTAACTGAACCGAGACATTTTTTCTCTCATTCCTATATGAGGTTAATGTAAAAAAAATAATAATTTATAGTCTTCTGCAGCACTGATCTCTATACAATGGACAGGTGCTCCAGCGCAGAATCGCTATGAGCGAATTGAAGCAACGCATCAGCCATCTTGCTACAGGCATGACACTAGACTGCTCCACGGTCCATACGATCGCTTGCATTCCACTTAATTATTAATTAATATTATTATTTCTTTCTGGTACTGAAACCAAGGATTCCTCAAAAGCGCTCATTGCACTGTCGCTCGCAAGCGTGAGGAAACCCATGAAGAATTAGAAATGGCCAGACACACCGGGGAATGCCCTTGCTCTGGGATCTTTAAAGTGCGTTAACGATATCTAACACATACTGGACCAACGGCTTTACATCCCTTCCGAAGGATGGAGCAAGACAGTGTGATTAGGTGCCTTGCTCAAGGGCACATGGTACCCCAGCCGGGGCGAGTTTCGATCCCGCAACCCCAAGTTTCCATGCACCTGTGATTGCGAGTCAGTGACCCAACCACGGTACCCCACATGTACTATTATAGTGAAAGTGTGTCCGTTTTGCTGTCAAAAACATATTTACTCGGTAAAAATATAATCAATCTCTGGAATTTTGCCAACACACGAACCAATGTAATGTCAGTATATTGCACACAATCGCTGGAACACCAGAGGTAAACATACCAAAGAATACGACAAGTGAACCGTGAAAGGTTGTTCATATGCAAACTACATTCAACAACGGGAAAAGCAAAGGGATTTCCCCAAATCTTGAATACATACACCATCAGCGAAAAGGATAATTTGAAAAGAATATCCAGGGTAAAAATATTACCTGCGCAAATCAGTGCGCAGACAGAAAAAGAAAGTATAGTGCGAAAGTAGAAAGTAGTGCGAAGCGGAAATAAAAATTAATTCTTGCGCCAAATAAATTACAACGCGCGTTATTCCATCCCTTGCCCATTTTGTTATAATTCTGGTCTGAAGTTGATGAAGAGTTTTGAAAACAAATTAACTGAAGACCAGCTTTACTTGGGATTTTAACTTTCGTCAGACGATAGCGAGACAAGACCTCAAAATGTTCGTGATTGCGTGTTTTGTGCTCCTACATTTCGTCATGTTTGGGAAGTCACAGACGGCAGTAACTGGTAAGTTGTATTTAGCCAATGGGAACCGTGTAAATTCGATTTGGGCACACACAGGTGCCGCCATATTGGCAAGTCGAAAAATGACGAGATTGCACGCGCGATAAACGGAAATCTTTTACACCGTTACTACATGATGGTTGTTGGGCCTTTTAATTGACAAATTTCTTTGAATATTTTGGCATTTGGTGATATTTTTAAGATATGAAAACACTGGCCAATGTCAGATTAGGACTGAAACCCTTTCGTGTAAGAGGTAAATCATTAATGAAAGTTGTGTTTAATAATTAATAAGGTGCTGTTCTGGCATTTCACATCGTAAAAATAAGTGCAAATGTTTTCACGAAGTTTAAGAATGTTAATGTGTTCAGCTATCAGTCCCATTCACAAAAAGATTAAAGATAGTATACATGATTGGTAAACTGTTACAAATAGTTTTATCCCCCTGTGTGATGGAAGATATGCATGATTAAAACCAACCTGAGCAAAAACTAGCTCCGTACTTCGTCTAACTTTTGAGAAAACAGTCAAAAAAGGGTCTGCAGTCATTTCGCCCCAAAACCACTTCGCCCTGAACCATTTCGCCCTGAACCACGGCCTGTGCACGACGTGGTTTTGGGGCGAAGTGGCATTTGGGCGATGTAGTGTTTGGACGAAGTAAATTGGGGCGAAATGGCACTTGGGCGAAGTGGTTTGGGGCGAAATGGTACTTGGGCGAAATGGTTTTGGGGCGAATTGAATGTTCGTCTCATGAGACGGAAACTAATTGTTTTACTTATTTCTCAAGGACTATAGCACTTCAGACAAAACCATTTCAGGGGAAGTTTTCTACGGTCATCATGTTTATATTGTGTAAGTTAGGCGTAAATCTGTGAACATTTCTGATTTTCGAGATACCAATCATGTATACTGCCTTTAAGTGGAAAGGCACAAAGGGAAGAACATACATTTGTATAGCATCAATTCATTTAGCACAGAACTTAAAGTCAATGTGCGCAAAAACGATGCAAATTCCGAAGTCGCTTATTATAGCATCTCATTGTTTTAAACAGAGACAATACAAGTGACCCCGAACATCGCGACGACTGTTTGCAGAGAGCTTCACCTTTGCCAGCATAAAGGCTGTGGAACCCACTGGAATCAGAACAGCGCTTGCCAATGCGACTCGGCATGCGCATTCTTTGACGACTGTTGCTTTGATTACGACACTGCGTGTACTCAACCGCAGAGGGCGGGCTTTTTTTATTCTCTCAGTATTTCATCCTTTGAGTGCGTTAACCAGACGATCAAGGATTCACCTCATGAAACAGCCGCAGCCACTGGTAATTTTTGGATGGTCAGTCAGTGCCCGGAGAATGACCAAATCTCGGATGTGATACGTCAGAATTGCCAGACGCCAAGTACGGCCAATCCGACGACGTTTATTCCTGTAACCGACGCAAATAATTTGACATTTCGGAACGTCTACTGTGCCCTCTGTCATGGCCGCCCGACAGACCAACTCACTCCTTGGCAGCTGAATGTAACATGTCAGCCATCTGTACTAGAGGCGCTCCAAACTGTCTCCTTAGGCGTTAAGTACCAAAGGATCGTTTGGGACCAATGCGAACATTTCTTCCAGCCACCGGCGGTCCAATTTAGCGGTCCCGTTACCCGTCGCCCTTGCGTACCTCACGGCATAACTGACTGTGGAAACGCGGAACAGGCAGAAATCACAGAGCAGGAAGAGGCGTGCAGAAGCTTCACTGCTTTGGTCGCCACTTCAGGTGTATACTACCGGAATCCAGTATGCTATGCCTTGTGTGGCTCGTCCGATGGTCAAGACATACTCCCATGTCGCACTGCAAAAACAACGACCGTTCAAAATGTCAGAAACATTTCTGTCGGAGATGTTGGAGGTATAATCTATCCACCCCCTGATAGCATTAAGTCCCATCCAGCTTCTGTTGCAGGTGGTGCCCCCCTTTTATACCCCCTTTCTTTTGGTCGTCCCTCCCTTTCAGTCCATTCTGTTGGTGGTCCTCCACCACGTGAACGTCCCCTGCATGTGCAGTGCCTATCTGGATACGTTTACGATCTAAGTAGTGGCGAATGCCTACCCCAAAATCTACCACTTCCTACATTACCCGAGGTTTTTCCAAATGGCCAACCCCAGAATCAACCACTCCCCTTGCCAATCTCCGCCATCTTTCATTTCGGTCAAGGAGATCAAGAGTGTGAACGCGGAAACTTCTACGATTCACTACTAGAGATCTGCCTCGGTCCAACATGTCCGCACGGATTTCATTACGAAGCCTCCGATAGCGCGTGCAAGCCAAGAGAAATTGTGAAGCTGTCTGAGAATTTCTACTGTCTGAGTGGACACTATCAGGGGAAGGCAAACCTTTCACTGATCGTAGTCTTGGAAGCTGAAAGTCTTGCGTCTGACGACAGGGAAGATTGTGAACGGAGCACGAAGGCTCTTGTTCAAGACCTTCTGAGTGACCACTTCACAGTTTCTGAGAAGGAAACTGATGATTCAAACGACGAAGCTCCATCCTCACCAAAATCAAGCTCCAACGAGTTTGCATTCCTGATTGATCTCAAAGACCAGGAGGAATCCAAGTTTCGTCCTTCAGATGACACCGATTTGGCAGACGAAGACAGCTTTTGGAAAGGCAAACTCGACTCGGCCGTATGGGCCATTAAGAAGGTAGTAAGACAAGTTGAGAAGAGAAATGAAACAAAACGGTGCGGATTTCGTTCGGCCCAAATCGTGCAAACGTGCGGTCAAGACGTGCTGAGAGGCACCAACGAATCCTCCATCTGCCAAGAGACACTCTGGATCCCTAACACCAACGGCACACAGACAAGTTCCAACAATGATACCATTCTCTTTTTCGACGAAGCTTCTGATACTTGGTACAACGCTTCCGCATATAGGCTAAGGCTTCGCTTCCGCATTCCCAAAGAAGGCTCCGATTTCAACGAAAGCTCCGAGATCGGTCTTTGCCAAGCTGAGTCCTTCAGATCCTGCCCTGTGGTCGATTTGGACATATCTCAATTTATGCCCGTCCTCCAAGATACAGCGAATCAAACAGATGAAAGCCTGATCTTCATCGAAACGGGAAGGACCCTCTCTCCTGCTGACTTCACCCGAACTCCTGACGGCCGCATCAGGGTGTGTTCCTCTCTCCTGAAAACCACTCCCTTTTTCAACTTTACCCGAGCTCAATCGATTCTGAGCACGATCGGTCTGAGCATTTCCATCCTTGCGGGAATTCTAACATTGATCACCTACTCTACCTTTCCCAGTCTTCACAGCCGAACACGAACAGCTATCATGGGTATGGCGGCATCTCTAATTGCTGCTCAGATACTTCTGCTAACGAACGCCGTCGCTTCAGGCAATAAATCAGGATGCACGGTCGTCGCGGTGGCCGGTCATTTTATGTGGATGGCGAGCCTAACTTGGACTAACGTTCTTGCGTTCCTGTTGTGGCGTACTTTCACCTCCAATAGCCCCACACCTTCCGGAGGTCGCACCTTCCTACACGCATCCAAAACAACCCTCTGGAGCATGGCCTACGCCTTCGGCGTCCCACTAATCATAATCACAATCTGCATCGTCATCCATTTCTGCAAGTGCACTGAGATACTGATGATCTACAACACGGAGCGAGTTTGCTGGATCCGACCCGGCCTGACCAACTTGGTTGTTTTCGGCGTCCCTATAGCCTCTTTCCTGCTGGCAAACATCGTCCTGTTCACCCGGATCGTGTGGGCAATTCGGAGCTCCCACAGCCGGGCTGATGCGACGTTCCGCAAGGGCAACAACACCTCCACGCTGGCACGGAGACGCAAAGAGTTGATGATATACGTGAGGGTAAGTCACGTCAAGCAAATATGACATCTTGATCCTAATTTGTCTCCCTCAACGTGTGCCCTTGAGCAAGGCACTTCGCTATAAAACTGCTTCTCTCTATCTAAGAGTAAATGGGTACCCGAGAAGGTACAGTGAATGCTGTGTTTGATTAGCCATTGAGTGCCTGATTGGCAGCCGGGGCTGTATACTCCGCAGGGAGCTGATAAGGTACATATATATGGAGTAATTTAATGGAGCCCTGTCATCAGGGGTAATAATACTGTAGGCGCCTTGAGTGAGTTTCCAGGAAATAATTCCACATAAAAATTATATTTCCTATTGTACCCTGTAATTCTCTGCACCACGTGTACCAGAACTAGAATGATTTCATACAATCAAAAGCATCATCGACACCAATTACAGATTGGTATACTTGAGAAAGAGGAAGAAATGTTCAATTTTAGAGATGGAAGTAAAAGCTCACAATTTCTTGAAAGCACGGACACAGTTGTTTGTTTTCTCAGAACGTAGATGTCGTACTAAGCTGACTTATACACAGGTTGGTTTTTATCATACACATCCTCAATCACACATGGAGATAACGCTGCCCGTAAGTGTTCCCATCCCGTAACTCTTTAATGGCCTTATGGTTTGGTTCAACTCGTTTCAGATGGCAAGTCTGATGGGATTCACATGGCTGTTCGGTTTCGTCTCAAACGGATTTTCCAAGGTCCAGGTCCTGTGGTATGTTTTCATCATTCTCAACTCGCTCCAAGGGCTCTTCATTTTCCTCTCCTTCACCTTCACCAGCCAGGTCAAGAAGATGTGGAAGAAGAAGCTGTCTCGAGGAAAAGCTTCGGTCGTGAGTAAGACGACCTTCTTTACGAGTAAAGGAGGTGCGTCTTCGTCCGGGGCGACCAGCGTGAGTGCGGGCATCGCTGCAAGCGAATCCCACGAGATGAGCTCCAATATTTCAGTTGCGGCCTCCGCAGCAAAGATCGAGGAATGCCTCAAAAAGCAACACCGCAGACGATAAAGCTTTTGCACCGACAGCCATGACAGGGGGCAGGTTTTCATATTTAAATGATGTGACAATAGATCCACAAAGAACTGTGACAATGTGACTGTCCCTTGTCATGGCCGCAGTGCAAAGGCTCTATAGCTGTGATCTCTTCGGCGCGAATTCAGACACGTTCGGGTATGGGGTAAAATTCTCCCCGACGCAAGCCAAATCGCATTCTCTCTTCAGACAAATTAGTCACAAATTTGTGGAGTACCGTGGCAAAGTGGTTTGGGTCGTTGATTCGCAACATCCAAGTTAAAAATTGGTGTTGAGGGTTCGATACTTGGTCGTGGTACCTGTGCCCCTGAGCAAGGCATTTAATCACAATTGCTCCATCCTTCGGAAGGGATGTAAAGCCGTTGGTCCAGTGTCTTGTGTAATGCACTTGAAACATCTCAACGATCTTTGTCTTAAATTGCGTTTGTTTTCAAGATACACGTACATGTAGTCTTGTACCCACCTCCCACCGCATTGTTCCTCTTTTGTTTGGACTAATTTTGTCGGGGCAACTGCTCTAATTGGTTTTGTACACGATACTAATCGCGGACGTCTTTGGCAACCGCAGATTCTATTGTTCATATTGTTTAACGCTCCCCCATCTGAAATCAGAAACCAGGGCCCATGTGCATAAAAGGCTACTAGGCCTAGTTGGCAACTAAAATGGACTTACGTTGCTTACTAAGCCTATAGTTGATTACTAATTGTGATGCATAAAACCCAACTAGATATAGTAACATTCTAAAATTCTGGCAAAAGTTAGAGTTGATCTGGGGTACCTCTAAGTCACTAGATGACAACTAATCAGTCTGCCTTTGGACAACATGGCTCGTCGAATCATGGAGCTAAACAACTTTTAGCCTAAGCTTTGCTTTACAATGACGGATTACTTGTAAGTACTGGGCAGTAATGCAATGTTACAAAGACCCTTAGAAATGAGTTATGCTCAGTTGGAATGTGGTTCGAAGCTCAAACACAATAAACTTGTCTACAAGCCTATTGTATCTGACATAATCACCTCCTCTCCAAGGCCATAGCACCCAAATCGGTTACAAACCAAATTGTCCTAGTATGCAACTAGTAAGCAATGTGCCTAGTGAGGTTTTATGCAACACAAATTAGTTGCCAACTCCGTAGGTATAAACTAGGGAATTTATAATCTTACTGAGCACTAGTTGGCAGCTAAACTAGTAGCCTTTTATGCACATGGGCCCTGTACTTTTGTCTGCGTAGCCAACATTGTACAGTGTATTTCTAAAATGTATTTTTAAAAATTGTGATTTTCTTTGCTTTTGCCGTCCCTTGCTCATTGCCGTCCCTTGTTATTTAATGTATTTTTTTATAGTTTGTATTGTGCTGTGTAACTTTGTATGAGGCAAATAAATAAATAATAATAATAATAATAAAAATGCTTCGTAGGAATTACAATTTTAATAAATTCAAAAAGCTTTCAAAATCTAAAGCTCTGAAATTACTTTTAAAGATGTGAACACAACATCTGGTATGGTGCCTGATCACCATTGAAATTAAACAACCAAACTTGGGATGAGAGAAAAATAGTAAGGGCCTTATCGGGATTCGAACCCGAAACCTCCGACTCAGTAGGCAGATGCTCTACCAGCTGAGCTACAAGGCACAGTTGGTATACTCCCTCGGGTTTTCCCTATGGACCCAATTCTTCTCTCGGCGTTGCATGGTGGCGCAACTGGGCAAAGTAACGAACACATCTATTAGATTCTCCATTTTCCACCGGACGTCACTTATCATGTATCTCAGTGTTTTTCTGAGAAATTCATGAGAAATGTTTAATAAATAACATGCGATTCAGCATTTTACTACAAACTTTAATGCAAAAATATATGTTATAAAATAATTGTACACGTACATTATTTTTTAACTTCTTGCACTTTGTTGCCTAATTAACTTTATATTATTCACAATATACCATAGTTAAAAAGTAAATACATAGTTAAAATGTAGAAGCAGCTGCGCAGGATTATTGCTGAATTTGGCTTTTCCCAACACTTTCAGGTGTTAAAGTTCAGGTATTTGAAGGATTATGCAATAACCAGGGATGCGATTGTTCCGTTTTTTTCCGGAACTTTCTTTTGTCTCATTAGTTTGTGACAAAGGTTATTCCGGGAAAAACGGGAACAAATCACATCCCTGAATAACTCTTCCCCAGGAGGGGATGCCAGGGAGGAGAGGGGTGGGGGAGGGGTGGGGGAGGGGTGGGGGAGGGGTGGGGGAGGGGGGGAGGGGGGGAGGGGGGGGGGGAGGGGGGGGGGGGGTGATTACTCAGCTTTAGTAGAGTGACCTGGGGTCAATTTCATAAAGCTCTTTAGCAGAAAATTTTGCTTAATGCAAAATTTGCTTGCTTTATAAAATGGGTTAGCAGTCAAAATCTGATGTGATTTGTATTACAATTGACTGGTGTTCTGATATTCTTGGTAAGAACACAAGTTGACATACAATTTTGCAGGGTTGTAACGACTCGGACTCGAGACCCGATTTTCACCGATTTGACTTGAGACTCGAACCTCAAATGACTCGACAGGACTTGACTCATTTGTACATTTTTTGACTCGGGTCTGTCAAAAACGAAATTGAACTTTTATGCATTTTTTGTCATTTTGAGGACCGAATTGTTTTTCAGAACTAAATATTTCTTTTAACACGGAGCATCGATGGCAAGAACAACAAAAATACCCTACACGAATGCAAGATTCAGGGTTTAGACTCATTATGAAATTAGCTTGAACAAATACTACTAACTTGACTTTAACCGACTTGACCTTAACCGACTTGACCAACATGCCTGACTTGACTTGCCTTGACTTTCGAACTCAGAGGCCATTCGATTTGACTTGACTTGGGACTCGAGCAGCGCAGAGGGAGACTCGTTACAACCCTGCAATTTTGACTACCAATTTTTACGAAAGAATACTCATGGATCTTTAAAATGCGTTACCTAACACACTAGATCAATGGCTTTACATCCCTTCCGAAGGATGGAGCAAGTGTGTTTCAGTGCCTTGCTCAAGAGCACAACCCCAAGTTTTCACCTGAGTATTGCGAGCCAGTGACTTTCAATCGACAATGTGATTTTTGCTGATTTTCACAAAAAGGTAAAATGTATAATTTTACACGTATTCCCATATTTAAAAAAGGAAATCCCGTAAACCTAATTTTCTACAAAATATATATAACCGCCGAACCCCGAATAGGACGACACTTTTGGCTAAAATGCCGCTACTGACCACTAAAACCACAAAATTCTCGGTAAAAAGATCGTAAATTGACACTAATTTTCTCCTCAAAATCTCTATAAAAACATTTTTTGCAATCTAGACGAAAATGGTGCGTGCCCTAATAGAAATGGTTACAAACCTAATAAAAATGCATTTCGACATAATTAAGATGCTTTTTGGAGCCATTGTTGTTAGGACGACCGGCGATCGGTCGTCCTAACGTGACCGGTCGTCCCAACACTCCTTTTTTACCCCAAATCGGTCTTCCTATTCATGAATTAGTAGTAATATTAATCTATATGAAAATATATCTTTTTGAATCACACCCAACACCAAAAATATAAAATACTATGAATCATAGTTTACACTTTTCTGAAACAAACTTGTACATAAAAACATTATTGCCAAATAAATAAAAATCTTGCTTGAAAAAATATCTTGTTAGAAAAATCTCATTTTCTTAAGTATATAAAAATGTAATAATTAATCGGAGCAAAAAATATATATACACATAACTCTAACGTGATTTAAAGTACACTACAGCTGCAAATAGTTGTTAATATTTTTACTTTATCTTCGCAGGTTTTGATACTTTTAACTTTTAGTAGTTATGATATGCCCATATTTGTATAAAAAATAAAACCGGCTCTCTATATGTACAATATACCCATTTGTTTTTGTACGTTGTGTGTGACTGCGTTACGTATGCATAAGACTCGCTCCATATATAACGATTGTGACAAACAAGCGGGGCACGCGCAATGCGTATATAAAATATGCGTTATATCATTTAGTCAAATTTTTGTGTCCGCAAAATGGAACACATTAATGCAATTGCAAGTCAACGTATGCACACCAGATTTTTTTTTACATATACAGAACAAGACCTTATATACCGCTTAAATTAGCTGAAACTAGACAAGAGCTACGAATACTTTCTCCATATGGTTGCGCCCACAAAATACCTTGATTATTTGTGATTAAAAAACAATGGAAAAATATTCATATTTTGTTATTGGTAGTAGCATCTAATAGAGGCCTACGTTCCCCATCCATATAATTCGTCTGTAAAGGGGCAATTGTGGAGCTTGGAACGCGTCTCCTACAGAGCAAAATAGACAAATAGTCTCAAATATATGTGGCGTTTTTTTTCAGGGAAGTGTTGGGCATGGGCAGGAGACGAGGTCTGTGCCTAATTTATGTTCTAGGTCAAGCAAAAAAAAAAAAAAACACAAAGATTTGCTGCATATATTGTCCAACTGGCACAGCCTGCTTTGCCTATGGCAAGGATATGCCATATCAAAGTTTGAAGAACATTTCCCTGTATTTAGACTTGTTTCAGTGTCAACCCAAGTGTGATCAAGACCCATTTGAGAATTCAAGCAATGCTAGATTAACTAGGCTGGAAGCTGTGTGAAGGTTCTGACCCATTTAAGGATCCTGACCCGTTTAAGGATCCTGACCCGTTTAAGGATCCTGACCCGTTTAAGGATCCTGACCCGTTTAAGGATCCTGACCCGTTTAAGGATCCTGACCCGTTTAAGGATCCCACACATTTAAGGCAATGATGTTGTCATTATACTCCGAGCATAGCTCGGTCCAAGACAGTTCCCGACCAACTGAACCAATTCTGGATGGGCTTTTTCACCGTGATTTCACCGTGATTAATTCTACTTACCCTTTTCCGCAGCGATATTCCCACACACCAAACAGACACATGAATAGCATTGTGAAGATGTAGCCTCCGGCTAAAAGTGTCGCAGCTTGGTCAAAGCCAAAATCTTCCTTGAGGACTCCTCCCAAAATGGGCCCAATCATTATCCTTGGGAAAACAAAAGAGGGTAGGAACTTATGTCCAGTTTCTCTTCCAGTTTAAAGATAGTATACATGATTGGTAAACTGTTACAAATAGTTTTATCCCCCTGTGTGATTGAAGATATTCATGATTAAAACCAACCTGAGCAAAAACCAGCTCCGTACTTCGTCTAACTTTTTAGAAAATAGTCAAAAAAGGGTTTGCAGTCATTTCGCCCCAAAACCACTTCGCCCTGAACCACTTCGCCCTGAACCACTTCGCCCTGAACCTCGACCTGTGTATGAAGTGGTTTTGGGGCGAAATGGCACTCGGGCGAAGTGGTTTGGGGCGAAATGGCACTTGGGCGAAATGGTTTTGGGGCGAATTGAATTTTCGTCTCATGAGACGAAAACCAATTGTTTTACTCATTTCTCAAAGACTATAGCACTTCAGACAAAACCATTTCAGGGGAAGTTTTCTACGGTCATCATGTTTATATTGTGTAAGTTAGGCGTAAATCTGTGAACATTTCTGATTTTCGAGATTACCAATGATGTATACTGCCTTTGAAGGCCCTGGCTCTGTCGTCTGTAAACAATGAGCAGTTTGAATATTCACGAGGGCACCTTATCCAATCAAAATCTTCTTCACTTACCCTAACGACAAAACTCCATGCCATAAGCCAGATATAATGCTATTTAAGCCAAGGTCATTGGGTATTCCATACCATCTGCAAGAAGAATAGAAATTGTCATTGACACTGTTCGCATTAGAGAAAGATTTAATGAAGATTGGACGACAAGATCTCCTTGTGTGAACACATGGCTCTTCATTCAATGACGTTAAACAGCTTTAATCCAGATCACTTTATTCAATGAAGCAATGTAAGTTGAATGCTTTCTTTGTTCAAAGCGGTTTGGCAAGCCTGGTCACACATGCATAGTTTTTGTGTTAGCGAACGTTAACAAATTGTACGGGCACACACGTTTTTAAAAACTACATTCAATTGTAAATTTCCTACAGATAGTATACCATCTTGGACAAAAATAAATACAAGTGGTGTTTGTTACCATTGTTATCGGCACTTTGAGTAAGTTTTTCTTGTCAACCGACTCAAAAAGCAAAATTGGGCCGTAGCAAATGACACATTGGAAAACGAAATAACTGAAAAGCACATTGAATACTCACTTGGCCGAGTTCAATATGTCAAGAAATGAAGGTACAACTGCCATAGACAGAATGAAAACACCTACTAGGGTGGACGTCACCATGATAGGCGTATTGCTGTCGAACAGAAAGAAAACAAAACATTCAAAAAATGGCAAACTAAGGCCGGGGTCACACGAGAAAAATCTTGTAATTACTCTATCATGATACAATTGTAATAGTTCCAACGACGAGTGGGGTCACACGACAAACTTATCATAATTGGATAGTAATTGTATTACAATACAGTGGGGTCACACGAATTACGAGGTCGTAATCGACTTGTGGCCTGGACAAACATGCCCGTCGAGTGTCGAGTGTCGAGCGTCGAGTGTCGCGTGTCGAGCGCTCTGAATGCTCCATGTGGATTGAACGGCGCGTCAAAACAACACTTGCCCATGCCACGCAGAACATTCCAGCGTTATATTAAAGTAGGGGCTTATTGGATAGATACAATTAATTACGAGATGGGGTCACACGCGTGTTTTGCCATTCAAGTACAAACAATGAATGAACCTTGCATTGTCAAAACTTTGGAATGATTACTACTGCATTGAATTAAGAAGACAAAACTGCACTGACTTTTGGTCTTGTTTTTGTTTAGCCAATTAAGGCGCTACCTGAAAATGATGACTATACTAATGTAGTATAAATCACCCCAGCTCCGGTACCCAGGGATCCGTTATGCTACCATGTTGTTACCCGCTTAAATACCCGCTTATATATCTTGGTTTGTGATCCGTTTACCGCTCGATAGATCTGTTCATCATGTTTATCTGTTAGACTGTGTTGTATTTTGTGGTGAGACTGATTAATAACAGTATACATAGCGAACCAAGAACTGGACTGTGCGTCGGCTTCCGTTTATTTGGTCGTGACGATCCCGTATGAACACTCGTACGAAATCCCATCATACGACAGTTAAAAAAGACTTACAATGGAAGTTTGAGATACGGCGATGGCCCAATAAGTAGAAACATTATACAGCCGCCGTATAGACCCATAACCATTAGGATTCTTGTTGCGTTCTGTACGAGAACAAACAAAAATTAAATTGATTATTCTTAAAGTCAGCTCAGTAACCTCATCTACATTCCAAAAAACTGGGCAAGACATTCAAAATGAAACAAAATTAAACTGTTTTAATTACCGTCTTGTCTGCAATGTATCCCCAGAGTACAGATGATAGAGCGTATATTGCCGAAAAACCCAGGAAGAATAACCCAATCTGATCCACTGTCAAATCAAGCTGTTGAAAAAGGACAGAAAAATAACAGCCAAATTTAGTCAGGATTAGGAAGAGATAAGGTTTTTAAGGTATAAATTGCTTGTTTTTATTCTCGTTAAGGTTAACAAAGTTATCTGGAAAGTTACAATTGTTGATCACCTCTTGTGGCTAAGCTGACTGCGCCAGACTTCATAAGAGCCACTGAGGCAGGGTGTGCCACTTCTGTTCTGATCAAGAATGAATGGTTAAAAAGATTGTGAGATTAGGAGCCATTCAAAGTTGTCAACATTCTCACGGTTCTACAAAGCGCAGGAAGGGGGAGGGGAATTGAGGGCCGCGTACGTACGACTTTACATGCACTGAAAAATGTTGACATTTCACGGTACTGACAAAAAATGTTGATAAAGTAGTATTTCGGGGGGAGGGATGGAGCGTCTTGAAAAATACTACGCTCTGTAGAACTGTGAAAATGTTGACAACTTTGGACAGCACCCTTCCCTCATCATCAATGGGGCATTTGTTTACGTACCTTCTTCAAATGTAGGGATAGCGTAGGCTGTAAAAATCCCAAGGCAATTGTGCTCAGAAACATGGAAATGAGCGTGACCCAAACTGCAGGGATTTCTAGAACATGGACCATCGAGCCTATTTTCTCATTCTTACTACCTTTAAAAAGAAAGACGTAAGAAAACAAATGTGTCCAACAATTACTAGAAATTTCATAATAGAACACACGTTTAGCACCCGATTTCACGTAATAAACCCAAGATCAAGTTCACGAGACTCTCCTTAGCTGCGCAACGTTCATTTCTTCACTTTAGCATTTGTAACTTCTAGGACGAGGTTAATTTCTAGTTTATCAACGACTATTTGATGTTTGCACTTGATAAAATACTCTCTAAATGCAAAAGAGTGAAAAACTGACTCTTTAAAAGCGCGACTCCCTTATAAAACCACTCGGAAACAGTGAAAATCACTCTAAAAGGAGTGAAATTCTGTAAAAAGAGTGGTAATCACTCCAAAAAGAGTGGGAAAACCACTCCACAAAGAAGCCATATAAAGAACAGCTCGAAAAAGAGCTGTCCTCCATATGGCTCCTCCTTTGAGTGGCTTTTTCCACTCTTTTTGGAGTGATTGCCACTCTTTTTACAGAATTTCACTCATTTTAGAGTGATTTTCACTGTTTCCGAGTGGTTTTATAAGAGAGTCAGGGGTTTCCAAAGTTTTGATGGGTAGTATACATACTCCACCGATGGGGAGTCATATACCAACTAAAGATAGACACAAACAAATGAGAATTTAAATCATTGTTCAACTAGATCAGTGCCTTTGAATGTCTTACAGATCAAGTGTGCTTTATAAATGGTGTATTATTTTCCTTAATTACATAATAGCGAGACGTGGTAGCTGTAAAAAAGGTATATTAGGGAGACATGTGCAAATAGGGAGACATGGTGATGTCTCCCTATTTTCAATTAGGTTAAAAACCATTTTTATTAGGTTAAAAACCATTTTTATTAGGTCGAGAACCATTTTGTTCTAAGTTACAAACCATTTTTTTGAGCTTTAGGTAAATAAGTGAGTGTTCATTTGTCAATGAGAAATTGTTACTGATAACTCAGTGGTCACTCAGGAAATGATTCCCAAAAATGTCTCCCAAATGCCCCATTCTCGGTTAAAACTATGTTTTACCTATTGGGGCGACAGTTTTTGTGTAAAAAAGCTATGTTAGGGCGACACGCTCTATTAGGGCGACAATTTGGTGTCGCCCTAATATTTTCGAGGTTAAAAACATTTTTTTAAGGTCAAAACTCATTTTTTTAAGGTCAAAAACCATTTTTATTAGATCTAGAACAATTTTTCTTAGGTCTGCAACCATTTTTGGAAGCTTCGGGTAACAGAAATTTGGTGTCCAATCGATGTCTTTTAGCCGAAATTTCAGGGGTCGTTTGGCAAAGTTTTACCGGTGGGTCGCCCCTTTGCAGCATTAAGAGATATTGTTATTATTATTATTATTATTACTTACCATGGTGAGGCATGATCATGAAATTGACAACAACAGAGGCCAAGTCAACTCCACCGAATACAATGAATGGAAGTTTGAAACCACCCGCCTGGCAAAATAAACATCAAAATTAAATAAAAATCAACAGTTATTACAGTGGAAAATCGATATATAAATAAAAATCTTCGTCGAATGAAGCGCTTTCTCTAGTGAGAACGGAGTATTTGTCATTTGCAGACACATTTAAACCAAAATTTCAGATGATGTAAACAAGTCCAGACCAATTCAGCTTTGACCAAGAGGGGGAGATTTCAAAGCCAAACAAAAAAACCCTCAATTTAGGAATCTGCCACTTTCAACTGTCTGAGGCAGTGTGATTTAAATGATCAAAATAATGTTTATTGTGCGATATCAATTGTCTTATTCCCAACCTTATTTATTTACTTGCAAAAGATGAACTCACAACAATACTCACAGAGTAGAGTAAACCACCAACTGCAGGGCCGATCATTCCACTAATACCAAAGACCATTTCATTCAGACTCTGAAATGTAAATCACCCCAAAAATAGCAAACTGATTTCATAAATAATTTCATAATAAAATTTCATAATAGAACACACGTTCAGGACATGTAACTTATGAATGAGGTGCCATCTCACTCTGAGTTTAACCATGATTTTACGTGGCGAAGGACATTCTATGCGCTGAATATTAATCCAAGTGCAAAACCACAGAAGAATAGAGTCCTAAAGTGAGAATGTGACCCTTTGTGAGTTGGTAAGTTTACTGGGTCTACACATAAACCCAGTGAACTGTTTCCCTGTGCTTTAGCAATGGACGTTTCAGATTACCAGTGAATGTTTAGATCCAGTTACCCTGATGACGTCACACTTTCATACTCTATTACTACAATGTTAGAAGTGGCTAATATTAGTCCAATGTGAACACGGCTCTTTACCGATTTTGACTGGATCTTACCGTGACGAAGCCTACGTTGTCGGGGAATGTGTATACCAAAATTGCACCAGACGCCGTATTCGCCAACGCGCATCCGATTCCGGAAAACGCTTGTAGTACGAAACAGAAGATAATGAACGTGGTGTCTGAGGAAATATATACTAGAAACCTACATGAAGAGATAAAAATAATGGTTAAACCAACAAACCATGTCCAAAAAGTCTGGGGTTGATTGTATTAAGAGGCCGTCTAATTCTCACGGTTCTACAGTGTAGTATTTTTCAAGACCTCCTCCCTTCCCCAAAATACTACTTAACATTACTATGAAATGTCAACATTCTACAGTGCATGTAAAGTCCTACGCAGCCCTCGACCCCCCTCCCTCTTCCTACGCTTTGTAGACCCGTGAAAATGTTGGCAGATTTGGATACCCCTTAAAGGCAGGGGCTCGTCAGCAATGCGCGCGCCAAATTCGTGCCACGAAACACGCAGCTCCATGTAGCAAAGACACGGAGCTGCGTATTTCGAGGGACGAATTTGACGCGCGCGCATTGCCGACGAGCCTGTGCCTTTAAGCAGTTAAAGGCTGGTTTGTATACCCTCAGCCAACAAACTTGGGACTCACTAAGACCGATTTATAAGTTTTCTTGCAATAGTGTGGTCTAACAGCCTGTATACAGGATTCTTAGGCCCGCTTCAAATGTCGCGCTTATGCCGTGTCGAAATAAATTCAACTTGGCACGACGTTTGTACGACGTTAGCACAGCAGTGGCTTCAAACGTCGAACTTAATTGCAAACTCATAGTCGAGCTTAAATACATTCAACATGGCGGATGAGTATTGTGCACGTCATGGACGTTGTGCACGTGCGTTTTCCATTCTGTCCATTGTACGTCGCCATTTTATTATTTTGATGCACTTGTTTGTTGGTTATTTCTTTACTCACATACGCGCTGCGAGCATGCGGACCAACTTCGAACTGGAATTAAATTCGACACGGCAGAAGCACGACGTTTGAAGCCAAGCCGTGCTAGTGCCGCACTAAATAGAGTTAGTACGGCAGACCCTGTCGAGCTAAAATCTTCTGCCGTGTCGAACTCATTTTGCCGAGCCAAATGGCTTCAAACGTCGTGCTTGTGCCGTGTCGAATTAAAAAAATCAAGTTAAATTTAATTCGACACGGCATAAGCGCGACGTTTGAAGCGGGCCTTAGTGTCCCCAAAACTTAATCACCATTGGACTGGGGAAAAACACCTCAAACTATCATGATGGACTGGTGATTTTGATCTAGTGGTTCTTCTGACTTTCTACTGGTCTTGGACCACAGAACCACTCAAAATTTTGACCACTGCCCTTTAAAAACTCACCCAAATAAAATGCAACAGCCTCCGCTGATGAATGCTCCCGATAAAAACATGAAACGGGCGCCAACAGCCGGCAGCTACGGAATGAAAATTGGAAATTGTTTAAGGTTTAGCTTCAAAAAAGAACGCTCAGAATTTTCTTAAATACATTTACAATGTAACACAATTTTTAATCAACCAAGTCGTTCCATCTGTCCAATGCAATGATTCTGACTCAGGTGTTATCTTTTTAGAAGATAACGTTAACTAAAGATGAATGGCACCCTCATTTTAATAAAGCTAGGCCCCTGACTAACGTGGTACTATTACAGTGCAATAGAGCCAGGCAACCAGCCTAAATAGGACAAAGGTTTCACACAATTTCTTGAAAGCATCGACAGTTCTTCAGTGTTTTCTCCGATTGTAAATGATGCACTCGGCTGACTTATTGGTTTTTATCATACACATCCTAAACCGGGATCCTAAATCACACATGTAGATAACGAGCTTTTTAAACAATTTTCTGCCAAATCCACATTTTCAATTTGTTTACCGCATAAAATAATTTTTTCCCCAAAACTTACAATTATTCCACAAACTTGAGACGCCACAAAAGTAAAAAATGAGAAGATGCTGAAAATAAATCCCACAGTTATGGAAGAGAGACCTCGCTCCTCAGCCTGGAAACAAACAATAACATAACAAACAAATGAAATAATTTAATATTTTTAAAAGACTAAAAAAAAAAGGCAAAAACCAATAGCCTTCATTTAAAAAAATTATAACTAAAATGACAGTAATTATGTGAAATGAAACATGAATTTATCACCTCAAGAGGGAAAAAAGGCGTCATCAGAGAGAACGCCGTATAATTAGCGAGGGTCGCTAACATCACACTCAGGAATGTAATCTTCTGATGCCATGTTAACTTTGGGGATTGTTTTGTTTCTTCATCGTTTGGCGACAAGACACTGTCATTTACTGGGGATGTGGGAGGAGCTACTTCAGTATCTGGTGCTTCTGATTGGTCAGGTATGACATCACCTTCATGAATAATGGATAAAGTGGGCGGAGCTCCGTCTTCAATTGGCAGAGGTTTTGCGTCCATGATTCTAAAATGACAGGAAATAAATAGAAAACATTCACCAAAAGTGTTCTGATCAAATTTATTTTATTTCATGTTAAAACCTAGCTAAGATAATCTCAGCTCTTGCTTTATCATTTTTCATTGGGATGTGGTCTTTTCACCAGTAGAGCTGAGAAGGTTTAAGAACATGAACACGCTATCACAAAACAGGACAAAACAAATTGTAATTTTCTCACCGTGACACACTAATTCCCCCTAAAACTCACCCAAACCTTGCCAGGCATAACCACTACGCAGGTCCTTGAGGGAAATAACCAGCCACGATGAATATTTAGCCAACAATTCCAGCGAAACAAACCGGTATGCTCACAGCCTAGCCGTTTTTGTCTTGTGTTCAAAAATATACTGTGTCTAGTCTGTGTACAAAGGAATACCAATGCGCATTGGTTACCAGACGTGATCTAAAAATAACTTATTTTCAGATAGCGTGTTCATGTTCATAGGTAACCTCGGCTCTAAAAGATTACACCACATGAAAAAATTCGAGCCGAGGTAACCCTGTCTAGTTAAAACTCTTAAATAAAATGAGGGGTCTCTCATTGCCAGAGGGTTCTTGGGATGGAATAAGCCTTGGAACTAAAGTTAATGTGGGTTTTCTTCAGTCAAATTTGACTGACTTTGAAATATAAAATGACTATACACTTTCTGGGGAAGTTTTCTACCGTCATCGTGTTTATATTGTGTAAGTTATGTGTTAATCTGTGAACATTTCTGATTCCTCGAGATACCAATCATGTGTTCTACCTTTAAGTCTCATCATGCACACAATCAATAAGTCATTCTGACTTGTCAAACATGTCAATGACTAAAGTTCATAGCCTAGTCGTGCAGCCAGAGTGGCTGTCATCATGGAGGTAGCTGCTGTCATGCACTGCAATGCCTTTTACCTGAAGCACTAAACTCAGGCTGGCCTCACTTTTAAAAGAATACCGAAATGTACAAATAAAACACTTACATTTAAACACAATTCCGGAACAGAATGCCTACACACATTGACCGTTGACCTCGAGCAGTCGAGACTGGATGGAGGATCAGTGGATCGGAGCAGAGACCGGCCTAGAGGAGAAATTAGCGTGATCCAAAACCATGAAAACTGGTAAACACTGTATGAAAATTTCAAACTTTCTTAAATTAATCAAAATAATACCTCGAACGGTAAAGAAATATTCATATTACAACAATTAACACAGAATAAAATTGGCTGGGCACACTGTGCCATCACATTTTCAAGAATTAATATTTGAAAATGCATGTAGGCCTGAAATATTTTAGTTTTTGTCAATTTTATTGATTGTCCGTCCCTCACCGTTCTCACGCATAAAAACAACCTCTGCATAAAACTGTAAAGTCAATTTCAACATGTGATAAACCGGGTGTGTGTATTAACATCAGTAGAAGGTAAACATACAGGTTCACTTTAGTTTTCATTTGTTGTATTGACTCTAAAGGAAACCGAAACGAAAGGCATTATTTTGTCTCCTGATTTCCGTCCCTGGCCTTCAAATAGCTCATGAGCTCGCGCTCACGTACGCGTGACGGCCACGCTCAAATATCTCGGCGAAGGGCGCCACCAATTGGCTAGCTATAAACATCATTTTTGGAAAAGAGCAACAGCCGTCTGGCTGCAATCACCTGAAATATGGAAATCCCTAATTTATTAAAATTTATTTAAAATTCCTTTAAAGATATTTTGTTCAAGCACAATGCCTTGGAAGAGCAATCAAGCGTGCCCGCCAAAGAAATATAAATGACCATGGTCATGACTACAGAGTACGTGTAACGTGTGCCGTGGATGGTTCTAAACATTAATTGGCCACAACCTTGATTGCTAATGGCTAAAACTGATCATTGATCAAATACTGATTGCGTCTAAAAACATGTTTCTGCTTATGGTCGCAGAAACAGACCAATCTACACTGTGCAAAACCATTCGAGCGGCGCGAACACCCTTTGGTGATTTTCAATTTCATGAATAGCCGCGGTGATCGAACAACAAACGTGGAGTACCCTTTCGGCTCGTGGAGTTCACGTTCTGGCTTGGCTAGTGCGTTAAGCACAGAACTTTACAGTGGAAATAGGTGACACAGTGTGTATACAACAGCGTATGGCAGTATGCGAAAATGAGGTAATACGTACGACGACTGTGTCTGCTATATCTTGAGGTAAGATATTAGCTTCTTCTATTTTGTATGATTCCTAATTCGGATTTTTAAAGATTAGCCAACTAACTTAAAAGTACGTGACCAGATCACTAGTTTGACTCGCCCATTTTCCCCATGGGTGTTGAGATGTTTATTATACCATATCAGTTGTCATATTTTTCTCATTACCATTCTGAAATTTCGCGTTCCCAATCCATATATTTTTAAGGATATCGTCGAAAAGCAACTGATGTTTTGTAAACTAATTTATCAGGTGCCGTGAAGTAAATCACACCAACCTTTTTGCTTCCACATCTAAATTTGAGATTTATTTTTTGGATAGTATTTTGGGGAGATATTTCACATGATTGTTAGGTTAAAACGAAATCAATTTGTCTGAACACGTACGCTCGTTTAAGTCATTGCCATATAGTCACATATATAGGAGGTTCTTCAGCTATGGCCACGAACTTTGAAGTGCGAAAAAACAGGAAGAAATTCTCAGTTTTAGAGGTTGGGGGAAAAACCCCTATACAAATTAATGTGTGGGAAAACCCACGTAATCAAGCAGGGATTGGAAGCCCAATCCACACACTGACTCGGGAAGGATTCGAACCAGGGCCACTGAGGTCGAAGCTAAGGCGAGGAAAGAACCACTACGCCAATCTGATTCTCCCGGTAAGATAATGATCTTGAGACACGTGGGACACATTTAATTATGCATTTCTTTCACAAATTCGCATCACCGAAAAACGGTTATTGGACATTGTGGGTAGAGTGGTTTCCCGTCCTTTAATCATTGCGCTTTGGGGACCGGTATAAACCACTGACCTCTATATAATGGACATTGACAACAGATAGATGTGCAAACATTAAAGCAACACTCCATTGCCAAGACTGGTTACGCCGTCTTCGCTGGAGTATGTGTCTAGTGGAATGCAAGCGAGCGAAAGGACCGGGGAGCAGTCTAGGCAAGGCAATTTGGAAAGGCGTTGCTTGGCCTGTAGCAAGATGGCGGACGTTTGTTTTATTCAGGGAGTCGCTAAAATATCCATTGTATATTAGGTCAGTGGTATAAGCCAACACCATCGCTTCTCCCTTCGTTTTAGTTGTAAATCTCGCGTATTTTCTATATCTCGTAAATTATGGAGAAAATATTTCTGGAATGAGCTGTTTTCATTGCTTACAGTCTGCTTAATTTCTCGTGGAAAAACGTGCAAGAATTCCTACGGGAGCTATGGAGGACGAGAACGGAGGAAGCTATCAAGAAACACGACTCAGTGAAAGCGCCGAAGCAGATGTCCCTCCCACCGATGAGGCCCCGCCTACCCCCAAAGACAACGGATATGAAGACACTGGTGAAACAAAAAAGACGAGTGGGAGTGACCTAGGAAGCTCCGCCCCTTACACACGTCATCAGAAGTTCACCTTCGCGGGTGCAGCTCTTGCAACTTTCACTAGCACAATGGCATTCTCGATTATTTCCGTGTTTTTCCCAATTGCGGTGAGTCAAATTCGTATAACAAAAGTGAGCTAGTGAACACTCGTACATTTTATTTTCTATTCAACCTGTGTATATGTACTATATGTTGGCGAAATAAAATGATGGGCTCGTTGAGCAGTTTAACCGAACACTATAAAGAATGTTCGGTTTTTCTCTCTCATAGGCTAAATCGAAGGGAATGTCGCAAACCTTAATCGGACTCGTCTTCAGCGCTTTCTCTGTGTCCTCAACTATCGGGTCACCAATCTGGGGAAAAGTGGTAAGTTGGGTATTCGTACATTGCACGTATAACCGCTACGTTGGCTTAAAAGTTAGGCTGTTAATGCAAGAACGGAAAGATTACCATGCACGGAAGATTCTATGCGCTAAACCTATGGGACAACTTTCAAAAATTATAATTTTTCCTCCCAGTCAGTAAATTCATGACACATTTTCCTCCTAATTTTCCCTTATCATCATCAAACTGTCATTTTTTACATGGTTTATATGTCATCAAAAAGGAAAATCCTGGGTGTCCGTGCATACGCGGTAATGAACCCCAATTGTCCACTATTTTGTTATATTAAGTTATAGGATAAATTGCTTTTCTTATTGTTTCCATGTTTGCTTACAGATACCTATAATTGGCGCCAGATTCTTGTTTCTGGCGGGCACTTTTATTGCTGGTGGGTGTAATGTTTTGTTTGGGTAAGAAATGTTGTTTTATCCATTCGAACCTTTTTTTATAGCAGCATTGTGTTGTTTTGATAATTTGTACAATGTGTATTTCTAAATTATGCCCTTTAAAGATAGTATACATGATTGGTAAACTGTTACAAATAGTTTTATCCCCATGTGTGATTGAAGATATGCATGATTAAAACCAACCTGAGCAAAAACCAGCTCCGTACTTCGTCTAACTTTTGAGAAAACAGTCAAAAAGGGTTTGCAATCATTTCGCCCCAAAACCACTTCGCCCTGAACCATTTCGCCTAGAACCACGGCCTGTGCAAGAAGTGGTTTTAGGGCGAAGTGGCATTTGGGCGATGTAGTGTTTGGAGGAAGAGATTTGGGGCGAAATGGCACTCGGGCGAAGTAGTTTTGGGGCGAAATGGCTTTATGGCGAAATGGCACTTGGGCGAAATGGTTTTGGGGCGAAATGAATTTTCGTCTCATGAGACGAAAACTAATTGTTTTACTCATTTCTCAAAGACTATAGCACTTTAGACAAAACCATTTCAGGGTAAGTTTTCTACGGTCATCATGTTTATATTGTGTAAGTTAGGCGTAAATCTGTGAACATTTCTGATTTTCGAGATTACCAATGATGTATACTGCCTACAATTCAGAAAATTTTAAAACCTTGACTGGATCTTTTAGCCAATGTTTTTACAGACGAACCCTGCCACAAATGGACAAGGAAATGTATAGCAAGGAAACAGATGGACAAACACTCTAAAGAATACCGTTGTTTCGACTAAGACCCACCGTTTTTGACTATTCTTGTATAGCTTTGTTATCGATATGCCTGACACTACGACGTTTACTGCGTTCGCCTTTGCCATACGCATCGTGGAGGGCTTTGGCACTTCAGCAGTATGGACGTCATCGGCAGCCATTTCGGCGTATGCTTTCCCGGATAATGTCGGCACCGTTGTGGTAAAGTTATACTTTGTACAATTATTATAGACTATAATCCAAGCAGACGCTATCTCTGGTACAAAATTGCTCCTGTGTGCGCATTCTTGGAGATCGAAACGCGCGTAATTCCCTTTTAAGCCCACCGCACACCTTTGCGATTTACCGGATAATCGGATCACCGGACCACTTACCGGAAAGGTGTGCGCTGAAACAATTCGGGCTGGTTTGACCGTACACCATAGACCGGAGCAAATCAAACTTGTTTGATTTTTCCGGATCCGATGGTCCGGTGTCTGATGTACCGGTAAATCGCAAAGGTGTGCGGCGGACTTAAGATAAAGCCAAAAACGTGGCCAGCACTAGCACGGTAAAAGCTTGACCAAGATTTTCCTAGGAAAACTCAGACTGTCCGGCAGGCCCCCAAAATGTTTGTATGTAAAAGAAAATAAATAATTATATTCATTCTGGGGCTTTTACTGTAGGCAATCAATCATCATATCATTGTTTAAGGTAAAAGACCTTTGGTAGACACTCAGGCTAATAAAGGAGTGTGCTGATCATCCAACACGAGTATTGCGCCCAGTCATGGATTGTTGCTGATCACGGCAGCGTAGGGTTGACTCCTAAAAACAAGATTTTTGCTTTTACCCTACAGAGTTTGATCGAAATGACTGCTGGCCTATCGTTCGCCGTAGGACCGGCTGTTGGCGGATTGCTGTATAACGTGAGTAGTACAAAAAGTATTACCACCAGACCATAAAGTTATATAAGCCGTAACGGCTTATATAACTCTATACACCAGACACGCAGTATAGAGCGGCCATTTTGGCGGCCATTTTGCCCTAATGCGCGTTGCGCGTATCAACAACGCGCGCGCGCGCACATCACTACACCAATGAATTCCTTTATTTTGACTCTCGAAACGGCTCTTCGGCACTTACGTAGAAAACGATCGTGTCCAAATTCAATTTGGCTATGGCAAGAAAATATAAACCAGTCAATAGAAGACGCTAGGTAAGACGGCTTGTTTTTAGAATTTAGATTTTTTTTTAAATGTATAAATAACTCAAATATTATTCTATTCTATTCTTTTTAAATTAACCGCAACAGGCTGGCGGGTTCAGGCTACCCTTTTTCGTTCTTGGAGGTTTTGTGCTTGCGATCGATGCAGTCAATTTCTTCCTAATGCCCGAGCAAGGTAAAACAATCTGAACTAAAATATTGTATTTTTATCTGACCTGTCGGAAACAAATTCGTTAAACATTCTACATTCTAATTTTAGAAGGTCTAAAAGCTAGATATGCAGTGCAGTGTGAACTAGACTGGTTCCCGCTCCACATATTCCACATACAACGACTGAATAATTCAGTCTAGTCAAACACTTTTTGGTCCGGGTACCAGACTAAGTGTGAACCAAACATAACCGTGGGCGCAAGATAGACCACTCTACCCTGATTTCCGTAGTATGTCATGGCGCCATTTTAGTAAGAAAACTAGACGCGCCTCGTGTCTGTTTGACATGCTTGCCTCTAGTACTGTATTCGCCACAAGACACATTGCACTACGAGAAGCGGGTAAAACAGGCACGGGGCGCGTCTAGTTTGCTTACTAAAATGGCGCCATGACGTACTACACTTTATTGAATTAACTCTGCATGTGTGGTCTGTCTTACTTGTGAACATAAATTCTTGGAATTTTACAATTTCGTTTGAAAATCTGGGTATATGTGCAAATAATTATTGTTGGTATTTTTTGACTTTTGAACAGGGAACAAAGATGCAAAGACTGGTTCCCTGCGGCAGGTGTTGAGTATCCCGGCAATTTGGGTGACTTTAAGTGTCGTACTTGTTGGTTCTATTTCTTTATCGATCATCGATCCAACTTTGTCTCTTCACTTGAAACAGGTAAGAGTTTCTGTTTTGGCAAAATGTAAGACGTGTAGTTCAATTTCCCAGAGCCGGTTTTACAAAGCGCCAAGAAACATTAGGGTATTTCTATAAATTAGGGGTCCAAAAGTGTGACATTTAGTGTCCCCCGTTACACCTGATATGTGTTATTTTTCGTACAAAAATCATTAAAATGGCTTTTAAACAATTTTTCTATGAATTGTACTTTATGTACTCACTCTTTGAGATGGAAAGTATTTAAAGAATGTGTCCTGAATTTACAAAAACGAGATGTAAAATGTAACAGGGGACACCAAAATTGGACCCCTAATTTATAGAAAGACCCATTACTCTTGTTATCTTTGGACGTTGGTATGGGAATTAGGACGCATTGAACCAGGTCTCGGTGGTTATAGTTGACAATTTCTACTTAATGGTGAGACCTGTTACTTGCTTAAATGCATGACCAGGTCGAAGTGCATGGCTAGTTGACAATTTGTACTAGCTGGCGAGACATTTTACTTGATTTAAATGCATGAACAGGTCGCATTGGCTAGTTGACAATTTGTACTAGCTGGCGAGACATGTTAACTTATTTAAAAAAATAAATATTTTTTATAAATATTTTTATTCTTTGAACAGCTTGATTTCAGCGTAATGGGCACCAGTTTAATGTTTATGAGCCTCGGTCTTTCCTACGCTATATTTTCCGTGATGTGGGGAGCCATTGCCGACGCAAAGGTGAGACGATACCAGTTATAGACTGTAATTCGGGTGATTTTGTTTGATATTGTTCCACGTTCCGTGGTTGTTTCCCGTGATTTATGTGAATTTCCATGATTTACCATTATAATTTACGCAATTTTTCGTGATTTAAAATTGTTGGAAATAATGAGGCGACGAACAGTCTATTAATGTGTGTTCATATTCCCTTTCCACCAAAGAAATGTCCGTGGTTAATTGTTTTTCCGTGATTTTTCAGTAATTTGTTATTTTTCGTAATTTAGTTTCCGTGATTATTTTCTGTGATTTACGTTATTTTAATCAATTTAAAAATTAGAAAGCAACGAGGATTATGATCATCATTGGAGCCTTCTGTACCGGCGTATTTTTCCTTCTACTAGGACCTTCTCCACTGCTTAAAATAACCCCGTGAGTATGATGATAAACCTGATAATCAGGGCCATGTTTTTGTGACAATAACCAGGAACATGTTTGTGACGTCATCATTGGTCCAACCAATGACCAGCCTCCGCGGTTATTATCAGCCAAGGCTGGTGATTGGCCAAATCTGTGTCATGCATGGTAGCGAAATCTCGGTCCATTTGTTTCAATAATAGTTTTAAATACGTATAGTTAATCAGCTAATATCCCCTGGCCCTTGAAGAAAAATCCAGCATTTGCACCTTTTCGATAATCCACATATTTCAAATTTTCGCGATTTCTGAAACGCTCATTGGGTATATTAATGATGTGCGAGTGACGCGTGACGCAATCCTGAGAAAGAGAAGTGAACACGATCGGCAGCTCCATAATTATGGCCTTTTTCCAAATCTCGACTTCGGCTCCGTCTCCGGCTCCGTCAGTCTCCATGTGGTTTACAAAAAACTACGAAACCTGTTAGACGTTGTTTTTTAACATGCAAAAAGCCAGAGATATGCCTAGTAGTGCTACCCACAATTCCGTTTACGCACATACATTAAAAGATCTAGACTGGTTCCTGCTCCACATATTCCACATACAACGACTGAATAATTCAGTCTAGTCAAAACATTTTTGGTCCGGGTACCAGACCGTATAGTTAGGTAGCACCCAGCTATCAATCACGTGATGTGAGACACGTGCGCGATGATAACTGTTTCTCCTTTGTTTATTTAGAGACGTAAAGAGAAATATTTATCTCTACGTCTCTGAATAAACCGTACCACACCATAGGCTACGCGACGGATGAAGGTCAGAAATAAAGGTTATTTGGCCTGCAAGGGTGACTCGTCGTTAAAGGAGCGTGTTCAGTAAACAAAAAAATGGGTTTAAGAAATGTCTTTAAGATTTCTGAAGCTAAACCTTAAACAATTTAAAAACCAAAATTAAAAACTAAAACATTAAATGCATGTTTACATTCGTACACTTTAGGAAAATTAATTGAAGTGAGAAAAGAATATTAACAATTATGTAAAAACATGATTTCACAAATTTTTCAAATCCCTGTACAAGAAAGTGTCATTTTTAATTGGTCATCAAATTTACTAAATAACAGCATTTCAAGGCGAGGGTTAACTGTTGGGTCAAACTTTATTGCACATTAAATGTGTAACATTTCACTCTACATTTTACATTTTTGTAACAGGTTAAGGAGCTTAACTGTTTTCCAGAGAAATAAACATTTCCCAGGGGGGACTTATTTCAGAATCTTGGCCTATTGAAATTATAAAACACTATCAAGAAAAGTTACTGTGTGGTTGTGTTCATTTTCAAAGACACGATCAATCTAATTTTGACGAATAATTGATATTTTCTTTAACTCCATTTCTAAATGGAACTTTCATTTAACATTTGCTATTAACAATCCTTGTATTTAACAGAACTAAACTGCTTGAGGTACTGGTCCTTCCATTTGGGGGTTGTGCCATCGGATTAATAAGCATGCCGAGCTTTGTGGATATGTTCGCGTCGGCAGAGTAAGTGGGTTATATTATTGGTCGGACATGTTGTATTCTATTTTGTTTTATATGGCCTACTATAGTCAAAATAATTAAAACGCAGTATTTTCATTCCTTTGTTTTCTGTGACGAAATAGCCTCAAACTACATTCCTTTAGCAGTGCTTTGCGCGATCGACCCACCAATTTGTTTTGCCCGCTCCAACCACTGCCAAACGCCGCAACGTATCCTGCCAAACGCGTGCTCACGCTGACTCGGTAAATGTGTCGGGTGACAGAATCTTGCCAATCATGGCAAGTGTCATCCAGACTTTTTGCATCGATATATATATATATATATATTCATATATATATATATATATATATATATATATATATATATATATATATATATATATATACATGTGCACTGGATGAAGTATGCAATAGCAGTTGGCTGTACGAGAATTGAAGCCACGCGCCGCCATACCCCACGAACAATGCTTGGCCTAGACTGCTCCCCGGTCCATGCGATCGCTTGCATTCCACGTGTAGACCATGATGTAGACTAGTGAGGACAGTATGACCAGTCTAGGCAAGGCATTGTATTAGGTGGGGTACAATGGCGGACGGTGGCTTCAATTTTAGACGTCGTTGCTGCATCCAGTGTATATATATTCGATGACTTGTGTTGGGTGACGTCACGCACGCGTTTCGCAGGAAACGTTGCGAAGTGTGGCAGTGGTTTGAGCGGGCGACGCAAACTGGTGGGGCGCGCAAAACACTGCTAAAGGAGTGTAGCCTCATACCAGAATTTGAACTAAAGTAGGCCCACATCTTTTGCTCACAAGGCCCAAGAGACTCGCGTAGAAAATCGTATACAAGTAACAACGTGGAAGTTGATTGGTGTGCATTATTTACAGGTGGTATGGTATCCCGTCAAGCCTTGGCATTACGTCCGTAATAACGGGCATATGGACCGCTGCCTTCTCGCTTGGGTAAGAACTTTGTATAGAATGAAGAAAATATTAGTTGAAGAAATTTTTTTTAAATAACTTCTTGGATATTTTAACCCATGACTTTCACATTTTAAATTTCGGAATTAAAGAAAGATTTGCCGGGCTATGGTCGCCAAAACTCGTCTCTACTGACAAATTACAAATTAACACTGGCAGCCTCGATTCAGATGCTGAGTCATTGTATTACGTCACACGTCTTTTCAGTTGCAAATTTTATCACAAAAGAAAGCACTATGACCCTCGTTTTTGATATTATTTTAAAATGTATTTATTCTTTGTCGGTTTCAGGATGATAATTGGGCCGTTATTGGGCGGTTCTTTGACGGGACACTACGGCTTTGGCTTCGCGGCGACTGTCCTGGCAGGATTGTGTTTTCTCGTCATGATTTTCGTCAGTCTGTTTGGAGTTTGGGAATATCGATGTGGAAAAGGGTAAGATTTAGTTAATATAGACCGTATCGAATAGCCGCCATTTCGTGGGGCACCCTTTGTTACTTAAACCGTTCAACAATGGAAGCACAGTATGTGCAACCATGCATGTCCTTAGGGAACAAAGAAACTGCCCCACGAAATGGCTGCTATTCGATACAGTCTATAGAGTGTTTGTATGTAACCATCATTACTCGTTTGTATATAACCATCGCAATGTGGAAAATACGATTTTCGTGGCATTTTTCTTTTCTGCAACCTTTAATTTCGCAGGAGACGAGTACCAAGAAAACGGCTTGAGCAGGAGGTTACGTCGTCAGACGAACCAGATGTCAAGACGCCACTTCTTACCCGCGATGTTTGACCAATTTGCTTTGACATCATTCTCGCAAAAGAAAAGGGGATCATAATTTCTCGTGTTTGAAAAGAGAGGCAAAATTCAAGTTTTCTTTGAGTAATTTTGTCGGCCCATATTAACGGGAAAAAAAGGTTTTTGATTTTATGAATTGTTAGTGTATTTAGTGATAAAAATGTTTATCTCAATGGAACAAAAGAACCATGGGCGCCGCCATGTTGTTTTTATAAGAAAACACTACTTAAATTGAGTTCGTGTTTAGAACTACACAATTTTTATTCTGTTGATTGAATTTTAAACCGAAAGGTTTAAAAGTTTTCAAATTGTTTTGGGCCTAAATTAGAACTATGTTCCTTTCAATTTATGTAGAATCGAACCTTTTAAGAATACTGTTGATGCAACGTTTTGCTTATAACAAAGATTTCATGTACCAATTCCCTTGTTTCTCATTATTTTCATCCCTGATAATACAAGATTCCTGTTATAACGAGGTAATCTGCTAAGTCCCGAGAATCCCTTATTATAATCGGGTTTGACAACTGTATGAATAGACAGCCGAAGTGTGACGTGTTGCCATGGTAATTGGCTATAAACATCATGGCAGCCGGGAAAAAAAGTACCATTGCAAAAGCACATGGACACGGTTCAGTGATTTTTAGTGTAGAGCCAATGCATAGTTCCGACCTGTCAATCAACCGAACCCACCGACCAATCACAACAGAGCTAGCAGACAGCGCCCACATAGCTCAAATTTATAAAGTGCATTGCTTTACAAACAAATTGATCACGATCTTCTGCCGATATGTTGTATGCGGTGTTATGTTCCGGGTGAATTTTTTGTTTCAAGGCCGGGCGATTCGCTGTTCAAATGTGAGATAGCGAATTTGTATGAATATATATCATCTCTGTATCACTGGCCTTTTACTAAGTGTGTGCTACGGTTTTCTCCAATGAATCTGTGCTTTTCGTTGAAAGTCCCATTGGTTTGTGCAGTGTGTGTGGACATTTTGATGATAGCGTGTGAGGCATAGCAACAATATCCAAGGAGCGGGTTTAATTTGCAATCTCGGAACTATATATGTATTACACCAACCGTTTTGCTTATTCCACATGACATCCAAATTAAAAATTTGCAAATTTCCTGTTTTCTTCCCATTTCTGGATAGTATTTTGCCGATGTATTTTATATGTCATTGATTGTTAGGTTATACAACGAAATCTGTTTGGCCGGACGTTTTAATAGTGTGTGACCGTGAACCCCGTCCTCTTTTCAGCAGAACATGCACCACAACAACTGAATGCTAACAAAAGTTTGACCTCTATAAAATAAAGTACTCGCAGTATTTCGATTCACAGTGACAGTTGGAAAGATGTGCATTATATTGGTGTAACATGCACGGTGCACAGCACACTGCGGAATATTGTCAAGTCAATGGTAAGTAAACAATGGCGTAGTATTAATTTATTCCATTTGGAATTTTTTAGATGATATAGCATAACGACCACATGTTATAGGTGTAGCACTAAGTACATGTTGCGTGTACGGTGTGTCTCTTACAAAATGGACTTGATAGCCAATGGTGCTCAGTGATGCGTGACCAGAGAAATGCAATCATGGTATCGATGGAAAGCGGCTAAGCCTCTACTTTATGGTAACGTATCATTGGCTGTCATCAAGTCCATATCTTGGCCGTTATAACCATTTTTGTCAGGATTGCCTTTTTTTCTGGGACACCATATATAGTAGAACAGATTATTATCGTTTTCTGTGAAGTACGTACAGCTTTGGAACCAGCCTAGCTAGCACTATGAGCAACTAACAATGGAAATTAGGCACAAACCATTGTTAATAACAATGGTTTGTGCCCAATTTCCATTGTTAGTTGCTCATAGTGTAGGACAGTAGCATTACTTTGAAATAAAATTGTGCAGTTTCCAAATCTTGTATTCAGTCCTTATAGACCGTATCGAATAGCCGCCATTTCGTGGGGCACCTTTTGTTACTTAAACCGTTCAACAATGGAAACACAATATGTGCAACCATGCATGTCCTCAAGGAACGAAGAAACTGCCCCACGAAATGGCGGCTATTCGATACGGTCTATAGAATGGCGTAATGTATTGAGAGTTGGCACTTTAGTTATTATGAGTATAGTTTGTACATGTATTCATAAACTGTTATACATTAATGTGTTTTTCTTCAAGGAACGAGCAAGAAAGTTAAATCAACCATCGTTAAAGAGGGAGAAAAAAATTAAGCAACAATGTCAGGAAACCCATCCAGTGAAACCAATCCCTCAGATGTTTGGACTGAAACTGAAATTATGGACACCGGGATATCCCAAGACACGACCACTAGTGACGCAGATATCTCACAAGCCAATCAGCAACGGAGAAACAGTTTGGCAGGAAGGGACTCGGCCAATCCAGTGCGGAGCTCAAAAACCAAATTTACGCGCCACCAGATTGTTACACTTATTAACATATCATTAGCAGTTTTCATGAATTGGCTTACGTATTCTATAATCATCGTATTTTACCCAACAGAGGTAAGCTCAATTGGGACAAAATCAGTGGGTTTTTCGCGACCATGAGCAGAGACGTGTTTCTGACGTAACTGCGGATCCAACCAATGATCAGCTTTGGTCGTTGACAACAGATGCCGTTGATTGGTTGAACCAATAATGACGTCAGAAACATGTTTCTGTTGATGGTCGCGAAAACTGGTGCCGTTTTCAGTAATATTGAGGACCGAGAAACTGAAACATTTCCGAACTGTTTTAGTTGGGTTTAATTAAACAACCTCTTTCGCTTTTGCTTTCGATAATAAAAACATTTTGGCCGATCGAGTATCATACCTTTTGATTTATTTAATTTTTCAGGCTGAAGCAAAAGGAATGTCACAAACAGCCGTCGGCTTCGTCTTCAGTACATACTCGATTACGGCATCAATAGCGTCGCCATTTTGGGGTAAAATCGTAAGTACAATCTAAATGTTGTGAAGACAGAGCATTACATGATTGGAAAACTGTTACATGTCCATGTGTGATTGAGAATGTGTATGATAAAAACCAACCGGTGTAGGCCTATAAGTCGGCTCAGTACCTTATCTACGTTCCGAGAAAACAATGAAAAACTGTTCATATTTTTAAGAAATTGTGCAAAGCCACCGTTCTATTTAGGCTGGTTCCTCTGAAAACGGAGCCATAAGACCATGGTAGTCAGGGTCCGAGCGGTCTAGTGATTCGAACTCAATACCTTGGTTAGTTCTGCAGGTCGTGGGTTCGAATCCGGTTCTGCCCGTGTCCGTGGTACGTGTTCCCTTGGGCAAGGCACTTTGCCATGAATTGCCTCTCTCAGAGATGAGACGGGTGCCACTGAGTGGAACATTATCACCCATTGCAACAACAATGATGGGCAGAGACACTATCTTGTGTTTCAAGAGCCATCAGCATGTCGCCCCAACGATCTCCAAGCTACAGGACACATATAGATAGATAGATAAATAGAGGGCGCCCTTGTAAATAATGCATGTGCAGACGCATTTATATAAATCATCTTTAATTTTAGTTATCGTATATAACAAGATTATCATATCAGGCGGATTCATTGCATTGGACAGTTGCAACTACTTCTATCTTCCACTTGACCAAGGTTTTTCCGGTCAGATGGTTGATTAACATTTTGGGACAAATCCTGTTTGTCCAATTGACCTGTTATATTTGTTGTCCCTGACCAGATTCCGGCTGTTGGGAGTCGTTTTTTGTTTCTAATTGGAGCTTTCGTCACCGGATGTTGCAATATACTTTTTGGGTGAGTGCAGAAATTTATATTCGATTTCAAATAAGGTCGAGAATTGTGCACGAAAATCGATACCAAATACGGGAAAAGTATCGAATAGTGGAATCGAATACAGTGCGGTCTACGTAGTAGACAGGAGTTAGACCGTTTTTGGTACTAAAAGCGGTCTACGGATAGACCGTTCAGACACAACTGAGATAGACCGTTTCGGTTGAACCGAAGATAGTCCGCTTTTAGTACTGTGTCTGAACAAGGCTAGTGTACAAACTAATGGCACCTTAGCTATATAGAGGCACGCCCACTAATTTGTATCTTAAAGTTGTCTTTTACGTTTTTCCTGTTTTGTATAGGCTCCTGATTTACATGCCAACAGAGTCGTTTAAGGCATTTTCATACATCTTACGGATCGTGGAGGGACTCGGGTCCTCTGCTTGTACCACCGCATCAACAGCAATAGTTGCCTACGCCTTCCCAGAAAATACGGGCACGGCTGTGGTAAGACGTACGCGTTCAATATAGTGGTGGTTGTGGTTGTTGTTGTTGTTGTTGTTGTGGTTGTTGAGGTTGTTGTGGTTGTTGTGGTTGTGGTTGTGGTTGTGGTTGTGGTTGTGGTTGTTGTGGTTGTGGTTGTGGTTGTGGTTGTGGTTGTGGTTGTTGTTGTTGTTGTGGTTGTGGTTGTGGTTGTTGTTGTTGTTGTTGTTGTTGTTGTTGTTGTGGTTGTGGTTGTTGTTGTTGTGGTTGTGGTTGTTGTTGTGGTTGTTGTTGTGGTTGTGGTTGTGGTTGTTGTTGTGGTGGTTGTTGTGGTTGTTGTTGTGGTTGTTGTTGTGGTTGTTGTTGTGGTGGTTGTTGTGGTGGTTGTTGTGGTGGTTGTTGTGGTGGTTGTTGTGGTGGTTGTTGTTGTGGTTGTTGTTGTGGTTGTGGTTGTTGTGGTTGTGGTTGTTGTGGTTGTGGTTGTTGTTGTTGTGGTTGTTGTTGTTGTGGTTGTTGTTGTTGTGGTTGTTGTTGTTGTGGTTGTTGTTGTTGTGGTTGTTGTTGTTGTGGTTGTTGTTGTTGTGGTTGTTGTTGTTGTGGTTGTTGTTGTTGTGGTTGTTGTTGTTGTGGTTGTTGTTGTTGTTGTTGTTGTTGTTGTTGTGGTTGTTGTTGTTGTGGTTGTTGTTGTTGTGGTTGTTGTTGTTGTGGTTGTTGTGGTTGTTGTTGTTGTTGTGGTTGTTGTTGTTGTTGTGGTTGTGGTTGTTGTGGTTGTTGTGGTTGTTGTGGTTGTGGTTGTGGTTGTTGTTGTGGTTGTTGTTGTGGTTGTTGTTGTGGTTGTTGTTGTGGTTGTTGTTGTGGTTGTTGTTGTGGTTGTTGTTGTTGTGGTTGTTGTTGTGGTTGTTGTGGTTGTGGTTGTTGTTGTTGTGGTGGTTGTTGTTGTGGTTGTTGTTGTTGTGGTGGTTGTTGTTGTGGTTGTTGTTGTTGTGGTTGTTGTTGTTGTGGTTGTTGTTGTTGTGGTTGTTGTTGTTGTGGTTGTTGTTGTTGTTGTGGTTGTTGTTGTTGTGGTTGTTGTTGTTGTTGTGGTTGTTGTTGTTGTGGTTGTTGTTGTTGTGGTTGTTGTTGTTGTGGTTGTTGTTGTTGTGGTTGTTGTTGTTGTGGTTGTTGTTGTGGTGGTTGTTGTTGTGGTGGTTGTTGTTGTGGTGGTTGTTGTTGTGGTGGTTGTTGTTGTGGTTGTTGTTGTTGTGGTTGTTGTTGTTGTGGTTGTTGTTGTTGTGGTTGTTGTTGTGGTTGTTGTTGTTGTGGTTGTTGTTGTTGTGGTTGTTGTTGTTGTGGTTGTTGTTGTTGTGGTTGTTGTTGTTGTGGTTGTTGTTGTGGTTGTTGTTGTGGTTGTTGTTGTGGTTGTTGTTGTGGTTGTTGTTGTGGTTGTTGTGGTTGTTGTGGTTGTTGTTGTGGTTGTTGTTGTGGTTGTTCTTGTTGTGGTTGTTGTGGTTGTTGTTGTGGTTGTTGTTGTGGTTGTTGTTGTTGTGGTTGTTGTTGTTGTTGTTGTGGTTGTTGTTGTGGTTGTTGTTGTTGTGGTTGTTGTTGTTGTTGTGGTTGTTGTTGTTGTTGTGGTTGTTGTGGTTGTTGTTGTTGTGGTTGTTGTTGTTGTTGTGGTTGTTGTTGTGGTTGTGGTTGTTGTTGTGGTTGTTGTTGTGGTTGTTGTTGTTGTGGTTGTTGTTGTGGTTGTTGTTGTGGTTGTTGTTGTTGTGGTTGTTGTGGTTGTTGTTGTGGTTGTTGTTGTTGTTGTTGTGGTTGTTGTTGTTGTGGTTGTTGTTGTTGTGGTTGTTGTTGTTGTGGTTGTTGTTGTTGTGGTTGTTGTTGTTGTGGTTGTTGTGGTTGTGGTTGTGGTTGTTGTGGTTGTGGTTGTGGTTGTTGTGGTTGTTGTTGTTGTTGTGGTTGTTGTTGTTGTTGTGGTTGTTGTTGTTGTTGTGGTTGTTGTTGTTGTGGTTGTTGTTGTTGTGGTTGTTGTTGTTGTGGTTGTTGTTGTTGTTGTGGTTGTTGTGGTTGTTGTTGTTGTGGTTGTTGTTGTGGTTGTTGTTGTGGTTGTTGTTGTGGTTGTTGTTGTTGTGGTTGTTGTTGTGGTTGTTGTGGTTGTGGTTGTTGTTGTTGTGGTGGTTGTTGTTGTGGTTGTTGTTGTTGTTGTGGTTGTTGTTGTTGTGGTTGTTGTTGTTGTGGTTGTTGTTGTTGTGGTTGTTGTGGTGGTGGTTGTTGTTGTTGTGGTTGTTGTTGTTGTGGTTGTTGTTGTTGTGGTTGTTGTTGTTGTGGTTGTTGTTGTTGTGGTTGTTGTTGTTGTTGTTGTTGTTGTTGTTGTTGTTGTTGTTGTTGTTGTTGTGGTTGTTGTGGTTGTTGTTGTTGTGGTTGTTGTGGTTGTTGTGGTGGTGGTTGTTGTTGTTGTTGTTGTTGTTGTGGTTGTTGTGGTTGTTGTGGTTGTGGTTGTGGTTGTGGTTGTGGTTGTTGTGGTTGTGGTTGTTGTGGTTGTTGTGGTTGTGGTTGTTGTGGTTGTTGTTGTGGTTGTGGTTGTTGTGGTTGTTGTGGTTGTTGTGGTTGTGGTTGTGGTTGTGGTTGTTGTGGTTGTGGTTGTGGTTGTGGTTGTGGTTGTTGTGGTTGTGGTTGTTGTGGTTGTTGTGGTTGTGGTTGTTGTGGTTGTTGTTGTGGTTGTTGTTGTTGTGGTTGTTGTGGTTGTGGTTGTTGTTGTTGTGGTTGTTGTTGTTGTGGTTGTTGTTGTTGTGGTTGTTGTTGTTGTGGTTGTTGTGGTTGTGGTTGTTGTGGTTGTGGTTGTTGTTGTGGTTGTTGTTGTTGTGGTTGTTGTTGTTGTGGTTGTTGTTGTTGTGGTTGTTGTTGTTGTTGTGGTTGTTGTTGTTGTGGTTGTTGTTGTTGTGGTTGTTGTTGTTGTGGTTGTTGTTGTTGTTGTGGTTGTTGTTGTTGTGGTTGTTGTTGTTGTTGTGGTTGTTGTTGTTGTTGTGGTTGTGGTTGTTGTTGTGGTTGTGGTTGTGGTTGTTGTTGTGGTTGTTGTTGTGGTTGTTGTTGTTGTTGTGGTTGTTGTTGTTGTTGTGGTTGTTGTGGTTGTTGTTGTTGTTGTTGTGGTTGTTGTGGTTGTGGTTGTGGTTGTTGTTGTTGTGGTTGTTGTTGTGGATGTGGTTGTGGATGTGGTGGATGTGGTGGTTGTAGTTGTTGATGTGGTGGTGGTGGTGGTGGTGGTGGTGGTGGTGGTGGTGGTGGTGGTGGTGGTGGTGGTGGTGGTGGTTGTTGTTGATGTGGTTGTTGATGTGGTTGTGGTACTGCCTTTAAACACAAAATAAATTGGATTTTTACTTTTTCCATTTATAGGGTGTTCTTGAAATGATCATCGGTGCATCGATCGGGATTGGGCCGGCTATAGGTGGTTTGCTTTATAATGTAAGTACTTTCCTAATTACACGCGATTACTCGAGTTAATCTCGCTCTCGGGCCCATTATTTTGCATATAACATACGTAAATATGACGTCATATTTTACAACAGCGACCAACCTGCAACATTTCGTATAATCAACACTAACGGATACTTTCACGACTGTCATTACATGTATTGAACAAAAATCTGACTGACGAAATTCTCAGTACGCCGTAAATGTTGACGTCACAGTTTTCGTATACTGGCACACAAACCATGACGTGTTATCTTTTGGCCGACAAAGGTAAAAGGCGCAAGCGTACTAATTTGAGTTGTAATACCGGTGAATCATTTTGTTTCAAAACTTGATTTGATAGATTTAACTTTGTTTTCATTTAGCTTGGCGGATTCACACCACCCTTTCTTGTTCTTGGAGGTTGCGTCCTGGCAACGGTTTTGGTCAATTACTTCTTTATGCCACCACAAGGTATAAAGTACCAACGTGTTTGTGTCCCTAGGCAAGACGTTTAATCTCAATGCATAGTTCCGACCTGTCAATCAAGCCTAACCCGCCGACAAATCACAACAGAGCTATCAGACGGCGCCCACATAGGTCAAAGTGATGCAATCATTACGCGATTTTTTGCCCATACAGTTTGTATACTTATGTATGCGCCAGTGACCGGGTGAATTTTGGGTTCAATGTCGGGCGATTCGCTGTTCAAAGGTAGGAAAGCGCATTTTGATGAATATATGTAATCCCTGCATTACTAGCCCTTCGCTCAGTGCTACGGTAACTGTCGACCCTAAAACATAAATACCTTTGGGTTTTCTCCAATGAATCTGTGCTTTCCATGCCGAGTCCCGTTGCTTTGTACGTTGTGTCGCCATTGTTTTTGCGATGGCTTGTGAGCACATAGCAACAATATCTAAGGGGCGAGGTTAACTGGGCAATCTCGGAACTATGCATTTTTTTGTCAACCCAAGCGATAGCTGTTAAAGCCCGTCTACACGAGCCAACATTTGTAGGCCACCAAGGACCAAAATGAAGTTTGGAACTTGTTGTACATGGATGCGCTCGACCGCATGAACCAACATGTTCCAGCACATCTCGACTGCAGTTGGTTGCTGCCTTCACGTGACAGGCGTTCTAATCTGCTATTGGCCCGTTTCTCCAATTAGCTTCAACAAAGTCAGGCGATAGAAACATGTTCCAACTTGGACCAACTTGTTGGATGATGTTGGGCGTTGTCTGGAGTGACGTCCACACCATCCAACATTTGTTCTGCCGACATCGTCAGACAGATGTTGAACCTTATTATTTCAACAAACGTTGGCTCGTGTAGACATACCACAATCTGCTAGGGTTGTGAACATTGGGTGTGCAACTGGGCAAAGTAACGAACGCATTTGGTATGTTACCTAACCACCATTGTAATAAAGATATGGAATGAGAGAAATATTCGTATGGGCCTCACAGGGATTTGAACCCAGACCTCTGTTTCTTTTGCACAGGCAGTCCAGACGATCGTGTTGGCTCCATGTCCAGCATAGCTAGAATACCAGCCGTATGGTTTGCTTTTCTGGCCGTAGTGGGTGCCAACATGGGGTTTTCATTCCTGTATCCTACGTTGACTCCATATCTCGAGCAGGTATAAGAGCAATGAGGGCCTTTTGAGACACTTGGAGCAAGTTCGGGTGCTGACCATCAGTCAATTTGCGATATTTGTTCGCACATGCGTAGTTTGTTTTTCACCTGAACGCGCAAATCTAGTCAAACATGGCCAAAATCGTCTGCACTGGCCGCCGTCAACGGTTTACAAAAAATACAAGCAATTGTTGGCACCTCCCTCCCCCCATATTTACCCTCGTATGTTCTACTAAAGACATTTCAACTCGTTCACCAAAAGCTACCATAGAATTGGTTATTAATTCATCTTTAATTCTGATATAAATTAACACTATTTTAGCGAAAGCGGTTTTTTTTTTCAATCGCGTTTACAATTCCGCCATCTTGAAAAGCGACATGATTACAACTGACTAGAGATGAACCTACCCCCGGGGCCTGGTTCCTCTAGTCAGACTAGCTAGTCAAACCACGCAGCGTTCGGGTGACATCTAGATTAACTATGGTTAGTCTAGTTAACTATAGTCGCCCGCCCGAACTTGCTCTATAATGGAGGGAGATGCTTTTATAGCCTCTCCCCTATAATGGAAAGAGATCCGTTTGTTTGCTGCCATCAAGTGTCTCAATTAAAAAGTCTGCCCTTTTGAGACGCTTGGTGGCAGCAAATTTACCGGTCCTTTAGAAATGTCCCAAATTTTTAATCGACCATTTGACCGGAAAAAGAATAACTCAAATGGAAGAAAGAAGTGGTTTCAACTGTACAATGGAATGATTTTGCCCGAAATGATATCTTAATGAAAACGATAACTAAAGACGAATTTACACAGTACATGCGAGCACACGCGCATTTTATTAAAAGGGAGCCATGACAAATTATGGCTTTGTTTTAAGTGCAATCTTGCGAGGGAACCAGCCTAAATAGGACGATGACTTCGCACAATTTCTCGAAAGCTTGATAATAATAATTTCCCCTCTTTATGACAGGAGCTGAATTTCACAGTAGTTGAATCAAGCCTCGCTTTTGGCGGGTGCGGTTTCACTTACGCTGTGGTATCTACACTATGGGGACGCATTGCCGACAAAACGGTACAAAATATCATTTAATTTACCTTATTTCTTTAAAATGATTTTTATCTGGCCAATATTTCATAACCGCTACATTTTTGTCAATAACATTGCTTGGTGCTTTTGTAACAGGAGGCAACCCGCCTGATGATATTTTTGGGAACACTTTTCAGCGCAGTGGCCTTCCTTTTTCTCGGACCGTCGCCAATTTTACGCATCCGTCCGTGAGTACAGTCGAACACTGATAATAAGAGCACTGTTAATACAACATTCTGCTTATAACAAGGAAAATTGTGTCCCAATGCATAGTTCCGACCTGTCAATCAACCGAACCCGCCGAGCAATCACAACAGAGCTAGCAATGTCACCCACATAGGGCAAAGTGCACTGTATGCTCACAACAACATGATCACGCGAAAGTCCCATTGCTTTGTGCGTCGTGTGTCGCCATTTTTGACATAGCGTGTGAGCTATAGCAACAGTGTCCAAGGGGGCGGGGTTAACTGGGCAAAATCGGAACTATGCATTCTTTGTTCTTCATTGTTTTCCTTTCTGATAATACAAGGTTCCTCTTATAAAAAGGTAACCCGCAAAGTCCCATCGCTAAGCCAATTTATACGAATCGAAAATTTCTATCTCAATAAAACATTTTTTTCTTGACAGGAACAAGGTGTTAGTGTTGTTTGCGTTAACTCTGAGCGTCATGTCAATTGGCCTAATCATCATGCCATCACTGACAGATATGTTCATCACCGTCAGGTATAGACCTTATGCATTATCCGCCATTCTGTAGGGCAACCTTTGGAATTCTCGGGTACCGCCCGGAATTTACATTTGTATTTTAGTATTTTAATGAGCATGGATTAGCTGGTGATTTTTTAGACCTAGTCCTATAAACTCATCCTCTTGCAACAGTGCCCCTTTAACGCACTCCCTAACTCCTGCGTACAGTGGCCCTGTTGAAAAAGGCCCCATTTGGCGGTGGGACTAGCGACAGAAATCTTGTCGCCTCTGCTGGACCAATCAGGACGCCTGCCGTGCATCATGCAGCACGATTGCAGGCATTCAAATGTAACGCGCGCAGATTGTAAACACCGTACATGCATGTGATGCATGTACTCGGTAATGCTGGCTGTTGTCCGCGTCGACGATTGGCTGCTATTTAAAGCATATTGGGGAATCCGTTCCATTACATTCGTCAGCATGCATCCCTGTTATTAATTTGAAAAACTGCGTAGTAAATAAGGTTCGTCGTTTGAAAGTTTGGTAGGAATGGGACAGTCATAAGGAACGGAACCCAATACAATTTCTGGAAAGTATAGAAATTGTTTCTTGTTAGCATAACATGACCGAATTGATTAAATTACATCAAAATGACCCGGGCGTGAGTTGGCTCAAGACAACAGCCGGCTCGCTCCACAGATTTGCGTGTATTTCCTCAGGGTATTGTTACGTCGCTTTGCAGAGTAGAAATTCCCTGATATCTCAGGATGCATAAACTCGGCCCATGTGTGATATCCAACTCATTTCGCCTAGAAATGGTCAACATTTAAGGGGTTTTGTTTTTGTTTGTTTTTTTAAACAGAAGTTAAAGTATTGTACAGTGTATTAGTTTTTATTTTACAGATGGTACGGAATTAAACAAGATCTGGGGAATTCCGCGATCGTGTGTGGATTGTTCCAATCGGCGATCGCAACTGGGTATGTTTAGGTGAAAAAGAAAAAAAACAAAAAACCTATGGATTTTTTAAAAATCGCTGTTGCAAAAATTAATGTTACCTCGAGGAAACGAAGTTTTGACATTAATTTTTGTTTTGTTGACAGGGTGATTTTTGGACCGATTGTAGGGGGCGCCCTTGCCGATAGTGTCGGCTTTAGCTACGGTACAACCATTGTGGCTTGTGGATTCCTGGTCTTGATGATAATCATTGTTCTGTTTGGTTTATGGGAATACCGGTGTGGACGAGGGTTAGTCATGATTTTATTTTTGGAATTTTTAAGTACTGTAATTAATTTTTCAGAATCAAGATTTTTGTTACTTTAAAAAAAAAAAGTTTATCAATGAAATGTATCGTTCTGTATTTAGTGTAAAATGAGTGAAGCGTGTTTTGTCCACTGACCTATTTACAATGGACTACATGTAATAAGCCACTCGCTCAATGCCGTCCGCCATCTTGTTCCAGTAAGACAATGCCTTGCTTGGACTGGTTACACAGCTTTCACCGGTTCTTAGTGGAATACAAGCGATCGTGGACTTGTGACCAGTCAAGCCAAAGTATTTAACTATATTATTTTGCTAGTGGTTTCTTGTTTAATTTATCTGCAGAAGACGTGTGCCGAAAATCCGCCTTGTTGGGGAGACTAGCTCAACAGAAGCAGACGAAAGGACATTACTTCTGTCGAAAGAAATTTAACATCCAAGTGGGAAAAAACTGGAATATGTATTATTACAAAAGACATGCTGAAGTCTATTGGCTATACATTTTATTCGAATGGTTACAATTATGATTCAGCAGAAACAGTGATAGATTGAACATCGGTAAGATTTTTATTAACAATCCATGCCGTCCAACAAAAGTCAAGTAACCGAGTTTTGATGTTTTGTTGAATAAAGCTCCATGCACTCGCATTACAAATCACTAAAACAAATGTCTAGGTTCACTTCAATACAGTGCACTATTAACAATGACTTTGTAATCATACTAACATGTAAATTCAGTATTTTACAAAGCATGGTTTCAATACAAGTAACAAAGTTGAACTTTTCTAATCACAGAACTTCAAACTGCTATATGGGTCTTTCTATAAATTAAGGGTCCAATGTTGGTGTCCCCCGTTACATTTTACATCTTGTTTTTGTAAATTCAGGACACATTCTTTAAATACATTCCATCTCAAAGAGTGAGTACAAAAAATGCAATTCATACAAAATGGTTTAAAAGCCATTTTAATGATTTTTGTACGAAAAATAACATATCAGGTGTAACGGGGGACACCAAATGTCACACTTTTGGACCCCTAATTTATAGAAAGACCCATATACCGTATTGAATAGCCTGCTGCATACATTAACTAAATATATTTGAAGTAATTTCTTTCGGTAGTTGGAAGTAAATTTAAAGTGGACATGTAGAGAATTGACTAATCCCCATTAGTTTATCAGTAAACACACATGTATAACATTGTGAAAACACTTCAAATTCTTGCCCTAATAATTTTGTGCATGCAAATTTCCTACGAAACTGACAGAAAGGAGATTGGGTTGTGTGTGCTTGCAAATCATGAACCAACTTTATTAAATGTATTACTGGTGGTAATGTATGGGTAAAACAGTCATATTTTTCCACTCGCAAGCTGTTTAATGATATACTCTACAAGAGCCTCTGAGGCAGGGTGTACCACTCTATCTGAAGTGCCCCTATGAGCTCTAGCACAATGTTAGGCTGCATGGGAGCCTCAGCCATGTGGATGCAGAGGTCAGCTCATCCCACACTGGTTCGGTCAGTTTGACATCCCAACAAAATTGTACTTTTTGAGACCTCTTAAAACCAAGATTCTCCCAGAAAAAGAAAATGCCGAATCACTTTGTTCAAACAGGTCTACTTGGACCAAGAGGAAATAACTGAAGCAGAACAGTCTTGAAAGCGATTCCAAAGTGATTGGTCGATCAGTGCCTATTCAACAAACTTCTGTCCTGATCAAGAATTGATATTTTAAAAATGTTTTTCTTTTTGGATTTAATAGTGAAGTCGACAATTGGTGATTATATGAAAATGTAACCAAGTATACGAATACAATAATTATTGTTTTATTGGCATATTTTGTTTTAAAATCAAAATTCTGTTAATTGCTGCTGGGAATTTTGTTCTTTTCCGTTCAACCCGGGTGAAGGACTGAAATTTGTATAAGTAAAGCCTAATCACTGTCGCTATCAGAGCCAGATTTGCCTAATTCCTTCCGACGTTTCTTAAGGCGTGTTATCTCCTCCGCGTGGCGGTTGATTTCGCGTTCGTGGGCTTCAATTTCATCATCGTGATGTTTTTTGAGTGCTTCGAACTGTGCTGCTTGCTGTAGGGAAGAACAAAACCACTACAGATTTCAACAGGTAGAAAGCCCAACACCTCAAACTCTGGTGCAAACGTATTCAGATTGTGCGCAAAAATGTCTGCAAAATGGGCTCTGGATTGGAGAAAACCTCCCGAAACACCACACTATATTTGCATGTTTTTTTTAAGGGGAAGTTAAAAACAGACAGTTTGTAAAAACCATAAAAATGGGCATATGTTAATAAACAGTTAGATATTCATTGTGTCTTGGGTCTATTCAGTTAAATTTTCCTTCGTTAAAAAAACATTTACAACCATTACAAATAAACTGACCAATTTCCTAAAGTATTGTTCCTCATGCGCTGCCTGCATCTTGCCAAATGCTCCCCCGGCGTCACGGATTGAGCCTCCTTGTCCTCCGCCCTGAAATATCAACGATTTATCGCGAGTCTTTTTTTTGACCTAATAATATGCTGGGCCCCAGCAGAAAATGTTAATGTATTTCTTGCTTTCAAGTAATACTCAGCCACACTTGTTTTTTTATTCCATTATTCTGTCGGTCGCACATCCTGGCACTTTTGTGACCCGGTGTCATATACCGTTGTATACGGGCATACAGTCACCACGGGCACACAGTTGTTTTCAGTCCAGCCCAACCTGATCCAACGTGGCACCGACCGACAGAATAGGGAATAATTCAAATTCTGTTTGGGTTCACCAATATTGGATTTTGGAAGTTTCAGAGTTAATACGCACTTTCAATGGATGCCTCTGACACTAATATGTTTAGCCTTCTAAAAGTAATGATACATAATACCATTAGACCTACTTGTAAATGTATGTACAAGCATTTTGTGAAATTCAAAATGGCTTTAAAAAACTGTACAACTTGCTTACCATCCCAGCACCAGATCCCATTGTACCATGATCATCTGCATATGCACGCTGCAATCGGCTGAAATTAATGTGAAAAGCAAAGGCGTGAAAACAGTGGTTATAATTTCCACATCACAAATTCACATACTTCATTTTTGATAAGAATTGAGACGTTTACCATTTTTAAAATGATTTGTCAAGCATCAGTAAGTGCAGATTTCATAGAAAAAATCCAAATTCATGAGCAAAAATATGAAGACATTCTTACAATTATCAGCCAGTCTCATCAGTTTTGTACACAAGGTCTAAAGTGAAACTTTTCGAAACAACTCAATTTTCCGAATCCTAAAAAATCACGAATTGACTTTAACAATAAAAATGCCAACAAAACTGCAAACTACATTTTCTTACATTCCGCCGCGAACACATGATAAAACGCCATATAATTCCATCTTACCAAACTGCCGCCACTTGGCGAAAAAGACGAAATCCTGTCACTCTTGCAAGAGCCATTCTCGAAAAGTGCATAGTTGACCTGCCGTGACCTTTACGAATGTACGTACGGCCAACTCTTGAGGGCGCAATTCAGAATTGCTTGTTTTTATTTTGGTTTCAAAAGCGTGGATTTCGCGCTTCAAGAAATGGACTTCACTTCAGCAATTCGGCAATGGACTTGGATTCAAGAAATATCGAGATTCTCATCTAAAAACCTGGTAAGCTCACATTATTCTACTGATAATTTGCTCAGTTTTATAATATAGGCCTATAAGCCGAGTGACAGAAAAAAAAGTACATTTTGTGTGAGTGCGCCGCGCCCAACACACAACATTCAGACGTGTCGTCTGCTGCTACTTTCGTTAGGGCCTATTTCATGCGAGTCGTCTGCCTCAAAGTCGATCGAGTCTCGTTTTTTTTTAGAAATCATCGCTGGTATGCAACAATTTTGGCTTGATATTACTTTCACAGAAAATTATCGACTGCCGCTAATTGTGTTTTTATATGAAAGTGGTTTTATATGAAGAATTATCCGTGAGTTTTTCGAATGTGTTGACGAAAAAAAAGATGAAGTCGAGTTAAAGGTAGTCTACATGTTTGGTAATTACCCTCCAAAACAATTTTGGAAAGTTCATAATGGCTTTCGACCTTGTGTGCAAAAGTTATGAGACGGGTTGTCCTCAACAAATCTGCACATTCCCATGTTAGATGAGTCATTTTAAAGAAACAAATTCTGATCAACTTTCCAACTCTTACCAAAACGTGAAAACCAAGATGGCCGCCATTTAACTCGGTCATTTTGTCATTTTTTAGACTGGTTTTGGTGTCTATAAATAAATTAGATGTTATAAGGGTCACTGTAATCGAATAAGCTGATAATTTGTAGAAAAGTAGATTTTTATAAAAGTAAACTTTTAAATGTTTTTTGTAAAAAGATTTTGCCCACCCCCACATCACTACTTTGAAGGCCCTTTTACCCCCTTTCTGTCATTTTTAAAACCCTGTTTTGAGGACTGTATTGCTTCTCAAACCATGAAATCCATGCAACTTAGAATCAGTGATTGGCAGTAAGTTCTCCTGGGAAAACGAAATTCCTCACATTTTCCTGTTGCAATGTAATTAATAATGCTGGTCTCAAACTCCATTTCATTCTTTTAGTTCTTAAAACTTTCTGGGGAGAAATTGCATATTTCTACCACATGCAAATTAGCGGGTTCATTAAATCTGACTTTTATTTGCATTGGGGGACGTATTAAGTCGTGAACCCCAAACACGACGGGTGGAACCAGCAACCCTCTTAACTCACACCGAAGTGCAAAGGGGACGTATTAAGTCGTGAACCCCAAACACGACGAGTGAAGCTGGTAACCCACTCTTAACTTGGAAAGACCAGATAGAACCATTGCTTCACAAACCATGAAATCAATGCAACGCAGAGCCTATGGTTGGCAGTCAATTTTGGGGATCGAAAAACAAGATTTTTAACAATTCTGAATTTGTAATCAACAATTGGGGATTAGTATTTGTATTTTTAATGTTGCACAATCATTCATAATGTGTTAGTCCTTGCATATATGGGTCGCTAATGTCGACAATTTTGTTGTTTTTTTGGCGGGAAAATGAAGCCATCCTTTATTTTCTCTATTAAACTGAAAGGCAAGTTCGAAAGGACATTGCGCATTTCCGTCTTTAAGATATTCCTTGCATTAATGAGTGTGTATTGTTTGGACGAAATTCACCAAAATCCATCTTGAAATTTCTGAATAACGAAGAGTTTCTCCAGGCAAACTAGCATACAAAAAAACATATTCATTGTGTATATACATGCACTAGCAAAATGCACGAACACCCCAGCCGGTTTATCTCCCCAATCGATCAAATTAATTCTGGAATGAATGCAACGCCCGGTCTCGACAAAATCACAGTCTTTTATTGAAAGAGTGCCAGTGGAGCTTTCCCTAAGTAATTGGCATTCTCTCGTAAAATTGGGGGTGCTTGCTTGCAAGATGTGCCTTTTTTTCTTTGTCCGTCTTTATAATATTTAGTAGGCTGGTTCCCTGGATAGGCATATACTGGAAAACGAAGCCATTATACCACGGTAGTCAGGGGCCTAGATTCGTTTTGAAAAAAATGCGTGTGTGTACGAATTTATCTAAATTCATCTTGAAATATCGTTTTCTTATAAAAAATATATCATCTTGGGCCACTTCTATCTTCCATTTGAGTAAGGTTTTCTGGTTAAATGGTTGATTAAAGACACAGGCTCGTCAGCAATGCGCGCGCGCCAAATTCGTGCCACGAAATACGCAGCTCCATAGCAAAGGCATGGAGCTGCGTATTTCGTGGCACGAATTTGGCGCGGGCGCATTGCTGACGAGCCTCTCCCTTTAACATTTTGGGGCATTACAAATTCTGTATACGTCCTTTAAGATTCCCTAAACTTTATAATACACATGATTTTATAATATGTAAACCTGACCTAATTGTAAGTTGTACTTTACGATAAAGCTATACAGCAAAACGATTTCGAGCACAGATTTAAAGTCAAAATCTTTCTGAAAATGCCCCAAGAGCTTTATATGCAGGGCACATGACTTCCTGACATTACTCCTGCGCAGCATGTAAATTCTGAGGTACGGTGCAGCCTCGGGCTAAAATTTCCCCCAACTCTCATATGAATTTGCACCGATGCTGCATCATAGAAAGGGTTCATGCTCTGGCTGTGAAACTTTAGCTTCGGGACGTGACTTGGGCTTTCAAAATTCAATGGAATCGTGGCTGTTTCGGATTCCTTTAAAGGGGTACAATCATTGCAATCAGTCATCGTCGTCATATAGACCCTTTGCGCCAGCAGCCATGACAGGGGGCAGGTTTTCATATTTAAATGATGTGACAATAGATCCACAAAGTGCCTATATACTCGTGCATGATACACGGTGACAATGTGACTGCCCCTGTCATGGCTGCCCTTGCAAAGTGTCTACGTACATCGACGAAGCCAGTGTGTGTGTTTGCTGCCCTCTTCCTACGAATTCAAACTAATATTTATATATCCGTGTTGATGACATTATCGCATTGTTGGTTTCGGTCGAGAATGTCATATTGCGATAGTACATTATTTAACATCTAGAATATTTATGACAAATTGATATATGAATTATTTCAAGTTGGTATTGGACCTCAGCAGGTGGAATACCGTTTGTTTCCAAGGGTTTTGTTTTAGTTGGGTTTTTTTTCGTTGCCGAAAGCATTGCCGTTTGTTACATATAACGTGTGGTTGTGTCGTGATTCACAAAGCATAGGCCTAGCTACGTGTATAATCCACGGTAATAATGTTATTTTCCCCTGAGATGACCGCCGTGCAAAGGTCTATACAATACAAATTTATAAAAATTCTGCTGACTAAAATGGAGTGTATTGCCTTCTCTCCTCTTGTGGGAAACCCGGCAACTACCCGCGCGTACTCGTTTAATCGCGAATAGCGTCTTCGCGAGTACTCATAAGTAAAAAAAAAATTTACGTAGTCGCTCACCACTAGAGACGATTTTGACGATGACGAGCATGTGAGTCATCAGCACGTGTGGTTATTATAACCCCGTAATGGGCAGGTTGGGATCGTCTCAGGTTTCCCTCGATTTCATGGCCCAACAGCCGCCTTTGAACTTGACTGCCGTTGACTGACGCCATGCTCCGGCTAACGGATGCGATCTAGAGACGGTGGTCCGTGAACCAATGCCCTTTTAGAGTGCACCGCACGATATCAATGCTTATAAACAACAGTGATATTTTGACCAATTTTACAAAAAGATTAAAATTATTCCAGATTCTCTCACACTGTGAGGGAAAATAATGTTAAATACCCTAAACTTTCATTTTATTTTATTTTAAGAATGTTCAGGTTGATTTTGTCCTTTTCTGGCTTGTTTCCCTTGAAAATAATTGTGTTATCGTCGAATATCTTGATGCCAAGATTTGTAAGTTTCTTCCAAAGACGTCCCATAATTTTTGTCAAAAATAGTCACTTTTTGCATCATAATAAACTCAATCTTCTATTCACACTTCGAGACAGACTAGCCATATCCTGTGAGCAGAGATCGACATAAGACGGGAAAAGTAAAAAAGAAGACATCTTGAAAGGCATCGAGTGATTGGCGCGCTTTGCTCGAGGCGTTAAAAGCCCAACGTGCATATGTAATTAGACGCTTTCGACTAAAGAAAAATAAAAAGACTGAAGATCGTTCCCGCGCAAAAAGTGCCAACGCGTTTCCGGGACGTTGGTAAGTGTATTGAAAGAGATGTACTTTTATTATGCATGTCACGCGTCGTATGGAATATTCGAGTGATGTACTTTTTTTAAAGTTTTTTGTTATGATTATTTTTTTGCAGCGATCGTTGAAAATGAATTTTGTTGATTTAGAAATAAGTCGTTCCGGCGGGATTTAGTTTTCTTCGTTTTTTCTTCTTTTTCTTTATTCATGCAATCTGCGTTTTTTGGTCTCGAGCGCCCTCACGCGTCAAAACCAGCATACCAAATTAATTATTCTTACGCGGTTACATGTAGCACGTGTTTCGTGTCCCAACACTCATTTCGTAGCAAACTGCCTACAACTTTACACGACAACAGCATGTAAGTTCTCACCATGTGGCGCCACATAATTTTGCTGTTCTGCAGGCGAACTACATGCATAGGCTGTATCTGTAACACGAAATGACCCTTGCACCGAAAATTCCTGGACTCAAAAGCAACGCTGTCAGTGTCAAGAGAGTGGCATATACTGCAACAAGTGCGTGGCATATCACAGACTGTGTGTGGGTGATGACGTGCGTGCAGTACACGTTCTGCTGGTAGTTTACGGTAAACTTGCTGTAGGCCTATATGTACTTCGCATAGCAGCGTCACAAACTATCTTTCACTTGTTATTGACCAGTTTCAAAATGTTGTTTTTGGAGAACCGTAATAGCCATTGACGCGTGAAAACGCGGAATCCTAAAGCGGGATAACACCCGCCAAATCCGGCTAGCAAGTTCAACGGAGCGCGTCAAATTCCATTGAGTTATACGACAGAACTGTGTTATGTGTACACAGACCCCAACCGTTTGACACACGTTGAAGTTGTGTTGGACTATCAAAGGGGGCATGCACAACGTCTACTGAATCATAAGTGTGTTTTGCAGCGGACGGTTTACTCTACTGCATCTACATAGCCACGTGGAGATGGAACCAGTTTTGTGAACGGACACAACGCCTTGAAAGTCTTCAGTAACCTCGTTTGACATTTACGGAGTGGACGTGCGTGGAAGAGCTCGCGCTTTATGAGGGAACGCTGGAATGGGGAGAGCTCTGACTGCGCCAGTAGAAAATGAACAGGGTCGTGTCAAATGAGTGGCCTCCTTTTCGACCGCACGCCACGCCCCCATTTCTAGATCCGGACGCGAACTGGAAAGGCGACGATTTCGTCAAACCGAGAGAAGTGACTATCGACCGACTCGATCGTGAAAATGACGCCGTCATTCGGATTACAAGACACGGCAACAACTTTGGTAGTTCACTGGCCTCTGGTGATGATGATAATATACTAAGCCGTGGTGTTGTGACTACGCGTGGAAGTACTACTAACACAGCATTGAGGTCGCCGTGTTGGAATGGTATCACGGACGGTAAGGGCACGGGGCATTCTCAGCAAATCACGGCCAGGCATGATTGGAACGCGAGGCACGGGGGCCGGCGTGAGGGAACATTGCCGGGAGGACTCGAATGCGATCCGCAGTATCATCATCATCATGAACATCATGAGACGATACCGATCACAGTGTCTGGTATCCACCGCAAAGAACCATTACAATCCAGCATCTCATCTTATTTGTCTCCGGTGATTGGACGCAAACAAGACACAGACGAACGAGGCTTGATAACAGCACATAACAGCATGGATAGGGAGCGGTCTAGAAGCTGTAATTCGCAGATTAATAACCAGATGGATTGTGTATACCAGAGCCATCCTCGACAGAACGGAATACTGGATGACGACGATGAAGATTATGTCGATTCCGACCATGACGAGGAAAGTCTAGTCGCCTTACGCCGCAGGGCGCAGCATGATCGGGAATCCTCGCTCATCCTCCAGCCTCAGTGCATGGACTCGTCCATGTATGAGACCTATGATGACCTCTCAGCTTTACTGGCTGCCGATCCGCCCCAGAATGTGCTTCCGAATTGTCTCAGCGACAGCGGGGAGTTTTTAAACGCCAATAATTCCAGCTCTACTTCGGCGAGCTTCGGGTCTTGGATCGCGCAGCCAGGAGTATTATCAACGAAATTGAATACTCGACTCGCCAAATCTGCGGAGTCGATCCCTACCACTTCGGATGCCGAAGGAGGGACGCGTATGGTTGGGAATGTTAGCGACGAGCCGCTGCAGCGATCTCGAAGCTTGGAAAGCTTAAACTTTCTTCGCGGTGAGATTTCCTCGACAGCGCCTTCACGCGACGGCGTGCTCGCATCATCGCAACGCACAACGGAGGCAGCGAACAATAATAACAACACCAACGACCGGAATAATTCATCAGACAGGTCGGCGAGCGAGCTGCGCAGCGCCTGCGCGAACCGGCGAGTAATTACCGCGGATGCGGGCGACGCGCGAGAGAATATTATAAGCGATTGCCTGGAAGAGGTCACGAGAGCGAACAGCGAAGACAGTGAAGGAATACGCTCATTCGCCGAGGAGGTGCGACTGTGTGCTCTCCCCGTGTATATCCCACCTGCTACGGATAGGATGTATCAACAGCATCAGAGAGTTCCTTCGCCTCTTATTGAGATGGATGAAGACGAAGACGAGGGCGATGTAGCGAGGAAGACGCAGGGAATTGGAGCTAAGGAGAAAACCAAGGAGTCGGTGAGTGTAGGTGAAGACAAAGCAGCACCGCCGAAACCACGAAGGGGGGAGGAGCGGCAAATCACACCCCAGACATCACCAAACAATGAAATCGTGAATATAGCATCGTCATCTACAACATCACCTGTCGTATCTCCTTCGGAGGACCCTGACTGTATCAAAGATTCCACGGAGGAGAAATCCAACCGGAGTAATAATAATGCTAATGATGAACCTCGGGCAGGTGATGATAACCTAATATCCAAGATGGCGGCCACCACGGTGACTGTGCCTCAGATCGTGGAGACGTTAGTGGAAGATGACGAAGACGATGAAGGGGAAAGGATCGTGCTGCAACTCCAGTCCCGACTAAGAGCGGTCGAGATATTAGCCGAAGATTTGACGGACCAGAATGCTAATCTTCAAGAAGAGTTAACCGAGATGAGGTTGGAAGTTGAAGAATCCACGGATAAATACAGAGAAGGAGGGGAAATCGAGGAGTATCGCGAAATGAAGATGGAATTGGACCGGACAGTGCGGGATTGTCGCATCCTCCAGTACCGACTCCGCAAAGCTGAGAGAAAGAACGAAGATCACGAACAAGATCGTGTCCATTTGGAGGAACGGCTACGGGCCAGCGCTGCTGGCGTCCCGGGGCCTCTATCCTCCAGCTCCGCTCGGAGTTCCGGTGACTCATCACCGGCCGAAGAAGCTCGACTTGGGGAGATTGCCGAGCTTCAGCAAGATCTGAGAACGGCTAAAGATGTCTCGATTAGGCTCCATCAGGAATTGGAGATGATTGAAGAGAAACGGGCTAAGACGGAGGATGAGTGTCAGATTCTTAGAAGGAAACTTGTGGATTCGGAAAATACTCGCAAGGAGATGAAACGGGAGTTGGAAAAGGCCAGAACTGAGGTAAGAAAGTTTGCACCTTGTTTCATATTTATCATATTCTGTAAATAAAGCCCTTTCACCGGCGGCCATGACAGGGGCCAGGTTTTTATATTTAAATGATGTGACAATAGATCCACAAAGTGCATGACGCACGGTGACAATGTAACTGCCCCTGTCATGGCCGCTGCTTTGTGCAACCGGGGTTTATACGACGACGTTGCTATAAGTGCATTGCACCCCCCTCCCCCGTTGGCCACCACCCCCTCCCCTTAGTTTGTGATACTGTCGCACAATGATCCGGCTTTTACGACCTTATTCAATCCCCACAGACTAAGAAAATATTTCTCGAACAATCACTTTATTTGTTTATTCAAGAGTCATTTTACTTAAAAAGACACGCGATCCGTTTCTGTAACAGTGACAAAATCATCAGTGTTTTTACAAACAATATTATACAGTTATGAAAAATGACACTGTATTTTAAGGGTATACCAGCATTTTTCCAATTTTCCTATAAACATAAATTGTTTCTGGGATGTATTGTGTACTTCACATAAATTATTTTATGCCAGATATAGGCCTTTATGTACATATCGATAATCATATTTTTTTGCATAATGCTTTACACCCGTATATCTCGTATCGTGCCGCATTGGGACGGTTAAAACTTTACTGTTAAAATAATAGATGACCCAAAACGTATAATTATTTTGCGATTATAATATGACATACTTGAACAAAATGTGATTTGAAATTCCATCAAAGTTGGAATAACAAAATAAAAACCACTAAGAAAAGAAACTAACAAACGATAAAAAGGGATAAATTGAGTATAAGACAACACACGTAATAAATTGACGTAAGGCGCCAATAAATTTATTTAATAGATGGGTCTTTCTATAAATTATAGGGGTCAAATTTTGGTGTCCCCCGTTACATTTTACATCTTGTTTTTGTAAATTCAGGACACATTCTTTAAATACTTCCCATCTCAAAGAGTGGGTACATAAAGTACAATTCATAAAAGAAAATGGTTTAAAAGCCATTTTAATGATTTTTGTACGAAAAATAACATAAAGGGGGACACTAAATGTCACACTTTTGGACCCCTAATTTAGAAAGACCCACATGCCCTTTCGACCTCTAGCCGCCTCTGAGATTCCTACTGGAATATATCATCCCGAAAATTGAATAAATTTGAAACCCAAATCCGCCCGGTCAACCACTCATTTTCATCACAATAAAACACCAATTTGTTTTAATTAATCCAGAAAATTAATAGTATAAGGAAATCTGATGGAAATGATAGATATGAACAGAATATCTGCACGCACTCTTTGTTTATTAAAGATGACATATTGCTGATAGCTAATTTAGTTACTGACGTGACCAATGGTTTACCCCGTTCATCTTATGCATACTGTGCGATATGTGTGTCGCCATTTTAATATGCCCGCATGGGGTCACCCCATGCGGGCATATTCGATAAATATAAAACCACGCTATTAAACCAACATACCGTACATATACGCTTTGTATTGTACTCTGTCAGCAGAGATGTTAAAATTATAATAACGAATATTTTTTACCAATTTCATTTGCATATTATTTTCGATGTACTTCTATGTGCGCGGGATTCTATAGGCTTATAGGCTATTGTGGTTTCACGGATATGTTTTATTATCAGAATTAATGTGATTATAAATAGGTTTTGCTTGTGACTTGGGGTTTCATTGTACTTTTCGAGGTCACGTGCCTGTGAATAAATTAACATAATGAGCAGCACCCGCATTTGCGTGCCATACACAATGTCAAAAACCGCTGCAATTTTTTACGAGCTTTTCAAGGCAAGTTGGGATGAATTAAAAGATAAATTTACAATTTTAAATTTCAATTTATAGTATTTTGTCTTTCTACAGCAAATAATAGTTTATTTACAATATAAATATAAATTTGTACTTAATTCCCATTATATGTCAAACAACTCTCGTAAAATTTATATACAGTATTTTTACGGTGTGCTTTTCCGCACACAGTGCATGCACAATACTTGCAAGGTATACAGGGTGTCCCAGAAAAAAACGAAACCGAGATTTATCGATGTTTAATCATACTTTAATCTCAATCTTGAATAGTAAATGACACATATTTGGAAAGCTTAGTTCCTCATCTTTCATTTGATACCACTCATATGATACATACTGCACGCATGAATGAATAAAGACAATATATGAAGCAGGGCTACCAAAAAGTCGTTTGCACAACGATACCTGAATTTAAAAGAAATATAATCACATTTCTAAAAAGTTCATTTCCTGCCCTTTGGTATGATACCTCAGTCAGGAAAAATGAGCCAGGGATGACAGAGATATCCTGCATTTAAATATGGATTTAATTTCCATGGTTTTTTTAAATCATTCGTTTTTTCACACCTGACCGATTTTTCGCATGAATGGATTCGGAGATGGTAACATGTGCATTAAAAACGTGCGTGTTGAAACCCCTGAAATTCAGGTATCGTTGTGCAAACGACTTTTTGGTAGCCCTGCTTCATATTGTCTTTATTCATTAATGCGTGAAGTATGTATCATATGAGTGGTATCAAATGAAAGATGAGGAACTAAGCTTTCCAAATATGTGTCATTTATTATTTAAGATTGAGATTAAAGTATGATTAAACATCGATAAATCTCGGTTTAGTTTTTTCTACATGACTTTATACCAAGCCAACTACATGTACAAAACTTGAAACGCAAGCCACCGTTTCGTAAAATAAACAATTCCTTCTCCGATATAATATTACAAATCTGATACCATGTTTTGGAGATCGCGATGTGCTGTCATCTGTATGTAATTCATTAAGGTCACTTATTCCGTTTAAGTGTTCACATTTGGAAGGTATTTTGTATATGTTTACGTACCATTTTATTTCATTATGAGCCATTTTATTTAATAAAAATCTCTCAGCATAGCGGCAGTATTACGGGCCAACTGCGCGCTCTGTGACACGCGCGGTATGTCGAACGGTAAAAATGTATTCCAATTGAATTATAACGCTTGGCCGCATTTAAGGAAGCTGGTACTATTTTCGTTGGTATCTGCGCCATTTTTACATGTTTGACGTGAAAATTCAATAATTTGGCGCGCTGAAGTGATTTCCGTATCCCATTTCCACGTTTTGTTAAGCAAAATAGCTATTTTCGTTATTACATGAACTACATTTCTATGCCTCATTATAATAATTTGCGCATAATTAGGTCACTGAGGCAGCGCCGCGCATTATGCACGAGAAAATGCACTGTACGAATTTTCAAGAGTGGTTTTTGTCAAACAAATGGAATATACATGAGTAAACAAGTCGATGTTTCCCCAAATAACACCAAGAAATACTCAATGTCAGTTTAAGGGTCCAACGTTCAAGTATGCAGCGTACTTTGACTACAAAACGACCGTGTTTTGGCCGCCAAAACACGTTATAAATTACCCCTTCACAAACACTCACATTGTCATTATAATGTCGCCCCGCCGAGCGTGCACGTGTTCTCCAATTTTTGACTTCTATTAACCCTGGGTAATTATAATTTTTCCAATATTCGAGTAGAACGCGTGTATAATATAGGCCTAACATTTCTTTTGTTTACGTACACGAGTACACATTGCTGTACGGTGTGCTGTTTTGTGCGCGCGGCCATTTTGTTTTGTGTTGGTGAGATATCGAGATAGCTGCAATATATAGTCCTTGGTTAGATTGTAAATTTTGCATAATGGAGCTTTCCTGGAAATCAAAACAAATGAGGGAAACTTGAAAAATTTGTTTCCCTTTTTCCAGCCAGAAAACGTCAGAGAATTTCGGAGAAATGCCAGCCCTCAAAATGATAGACATTGCAGTGTAAATTTTGGCAATAAATATGCTGTATTTTCTGCACCTATTTGTTTTTTCTTGACTGTAAACAGCAAAGATTCCCCAAAACATTCCAGACAAAACAGAACAGTTATATGTGCACAGACCAATGGGAAAACTCCCGTGACGGTTTAATGTGACGTCACAACTTTGCTCATGAATATGGAAATTCACATAAGCATAAAAACAACAAAAACGTGTATACACCTTCAAATTTAAAAGTTAGTTTTAATTACTTTAACTGACAGGAACATGCACTAGCAAAAAAAGTGTATTTTAGGGGCTTTTTAACTCGCTAAATCTCTTAGTAAAAGTTGACATGAAATTTAAACAAGGAGGTCAGCGTATACGCATGGGACGCCTGACTCATTTAGCACACAGGAACTCAAGTCACTTGACATCGTACCATGCTCGTTTCGGCATCTTGCCAAAGGTATACCGAGAAAATATACTTTGCTATTTAAAGGCCCTGTAGATGATCTGTTTTTGAGCGATTCTGCGAATAAAACCATTATAAATCAAAAGAAAGACATCAACAAACTCATCCGAAGAAATTTCAGCTTTGTCAAATATACCACGTTTAAAAAAACCATGAAAATCCATATGCATTTTCCTGGTCTTGGCGGGGTGTTTCAAATATTCGTTCTCAGTTGATTGGGTACTACACTGTATGTGGCTTGCGTCATGCACTCTGTGGCGCACATACTGCGTGTGCGCGCGATCCATAAAAATGCATCGCGTTGGAACACGCACACGGAGTACACAGCGCCCATGCATTTTGGACCGCGTAGATGCGAACCAAAAATAAGTAAATCGTTTGCAAACGATCTAAATAATTTCATCTTTACGGCTTATTTTCTGGTAAAATTATATCATTTTGAGCGAAAACCCTTCATTGGATAGTTGCTATTAATTAAATCTTTACTTTCAGAACTTTTCCCCTGTAAACTCGTCGATTACTTTTTGGGGTCATTGCAAATGATCCACTGGGCCTTTAAGTTCTGAGTCACATGGTAGATATCATTTCTCAAAACGTGACCGGAAACGCCACTGGTTCCCTGATCCATGTGGACTCGAGTAATACACGTGATATCGCGTACCAGCTGAAATTGACACGCGCTATAACTCTAAATTATATAATTGTTATGCATGCGTGAAACTGCGTGATAGCAGACTTTTTCACTGATATTTTACATGCATGGTAAAACCAATAGACTGGGTGTAAACAATAGCTGGTAACCTGAAACATCCATTGCTAAAGCGCAGGGAAACAGTTCACTGGTTTCAAGCGGGCCTCCCACTGTGCGATTTTTGCCACGAAATTCCAACGATTAGGTACGATTTGGTACGATTGTGTATAGAGTCTATAGACAGTCTCTGGTAATCTCACCAAATCGTATACCTAATCGTTGGAAATTCGTGGCAAAAATCGCACAGTGGGAGGCCCGCTTTCGTGTAGACCCATTGGCAACAGACTTCAGATTTCATACCACATTTTAAATATTTAATAGCTAAAATATCAATTTCGCGCCAGAATACCCTAGGGAAGTCTGCGCATGCTCGTGTCACGTGATTCACCTTAGCCAATGATTCGTGAAATTGAGCGCCATCTGCCATCGCCCGTTACTGTCAACCTTTAACCTCGTTCTTTCAACGCGTCTGGAATTTTTCGCGCCTTGGCTTTTGTTCGGGTGCTATTTATAGCATAATGGCTGTCACTAGAAATTTACACAAGAGATGTAGATGATTCGTTAAATTAGTTTTGCAGATGTCTAGTCTAGTCTAGATATTGCAGAAAGTAAACCGAGTTGAAGGTGTTACTTTAAAGATAGATTACATGATTAGAAAACTGTTACAAACGGCGTTATCTCCATGTGTGATTGAGGACGTGTATGATCAAAACCAACCCGTGTATAAGTCAGCTCAGTATCTCATCTACGTTCCGAGAAAAGTGTCCACGCGGTATTCATGGTCATAGTTTTGTTTACACTAGGTCGCCCTTGTAAAAAAAAATGCTTGTGCACACGCATTTATTTATTTATTTAATTTTATTTATTTATTTAACAAAATCCAACAGCGAATAAATCGCCATTCACAGGAAAGGTACATATAAAGTATATGACATAAAACATGTGAATCCATCTTCAATTATCGTTTTCCTATATAAAAGGATATAATCTCAAGCGTAATCATTGTATTGGACAGTTGGAACCACTTCTATCTTCCCTTTTGAGTACAATTGTTCTGGTCAATTAATGGTTGAAATTTAGCCGACTCTTCAATGTTTGCAGCCATCGCCACCATGACGTACGTCACTGCACTCTCTGTAGCACCATTAGACACAAATGCATTTACCAGACATATTAAAATCTAACAGTAATCTGAAAAACGAGTGTTTATTCCATTTTGAGAACAAAGTGCATTGCCTCACGTTCTAGGCATAGATGAATGTCGCCAATTTATTTTTCCCACACCTGCATTTGAAAGGTTATATATATAAGCATACAAATTACTGTTTTGATTTAGCCATTGTGGTCGCAATACTTGCCGAGATAAAGGTTGAGCTATACGCCATAACATACGTGATCAAAATTGATCTATCATTTCGAGCACTAGCGGTATAGTTCCTGTGTTTGCACCGTACGGAATGTGAAGGTCATGGGGTATTGGAAAAAAGCGCGAAAATTAATGAGCACGTCAATAGTTATCGATTAATTAAAAAGAAAATGCAGTGATCGATCATCCAAAAAGAGAAATTTCCGGTCCCATTTTGCGATAATATATTTTTTCCTGCACAGTTAATATTATAGATCTTGTGCGCATGATAACGTCATCGCAAAATGGTACTGCGTTGGGCCCATAGAAATCTGTGGTCGCGCCTATAAGCACATAGTGTCACGTCTTAAACAGACTTGAAAGTCGTAAAGTACCGCTTGGTCCAGATTTATATTTCCCCGAAGAATACTTTAGAAACAAGAACATTTATTCGATTTGTAAGGTTGTTGACAGATTCGTGTTGTAAAACAGTGAATTTGCCCATGCATGTGTACCGTGTATACGTAGTGGCTTAGAATCGATACCAAGTTAGGAATCGAAATCGCGATTTCGTCTTTGGGAAGAATCGATTCCCATCATATTGGGGATTCCATAAAGTTCCAGGCGATTTTGAATGTTAATAGCTAAGAGCAGAAATTACACAATTCCAGGAATTTTGCATTGTTTTTCATTAGATTTGCAAGATATTTTAGTGGAATTTTTCTGCAAACTTATAGACTGAAATGGATTTCGAATGGAATAGACCGTATCGAACAGCCGCCATTTGGTAGGGCAGTTTCTTTGTTCTTTGAGAACATGCATGGTTGCACATATTGTGCTTCTATTGTTGAACGGTTTAAGTAACAAAAGGTGCCCCACGAAATGGCAGCTATATTCGATACGGTCTCTTGCGACTCCTAAGTGAAATCGAAATTGATTTTAAAATGTTGAAATAGCCGAAGCGTATAATTTTGCATGCATTTATTATTTAGCTGTTTGTGTACCGCAAGGATGTGACGTCATCTGTAGACTTCAGGTTTAAGATGTGTGACCGAGTTTCGCTTCCTCGCTTAATGCTCTAAATCTTCTCATCTTACATTATCCCTAATGTAAGAAGCTGTAATACGATTTCTTCTCCCGTATGCCCCGGCTGTGCCTCGTAACACGATCAACCCTCTTTGGTTTAAGTTATCTTCCCCGGCCGTCGTCTTTAAGTTCTGCCAAGGCGTATCTTTCGTAATTCTCGCCCGGGGACACGTATACAAGGCGATCAGTTGCAGTAAGGTGCAACTCCCAGATAAAAAGTTCATTAATTTTGCGCAAGTTTTGGCTTCCTTATTTCTTTACGTACAGCATCGGGGCTTAGTATAGAACACGGTGTTTGGTGCCACCACTAAAATGAATCAACCAAACATGCTGGGATGGAAGGAAAATCATATCAGCCCAATCGGGGTTTGAACCCGAGACCTCCGACACACAGAAAATCTGTTAAAAACACCAAATTGCACAATAATATATTACTACAAAATTCCATGTGGTCAATTTGTATGTTTTTTTGTGTGTAATTTTGCGATAAAACTTGATAAAAATAAGCCTGTAATTAATAAAGTAACTTATAGCGTGTAGACGCTTCAAACAAACGCGAAAGGGCCAATCATTATTGATAGGTGCCCCCAAAAAAGAAGAAGAAGAACAAGAAGTCGTAAAATTTTTCAAAATAAGTCCACTACTTGTCAATATAACGATTAATCCATGGACCTTCTCAAGCACGAATTCACTGGACAGAAACCTGGCCACAACATGCAAACCGATAACAGGAGACTAGCGTAATTTCATCAGTGCTCTTCCGCCGTCCCTCCGGCGCTTTCACCCCGGGGAGGTGATCTGTCAGTGCGCGGTCACTCATCCGGACTAACGTTTCTATTTAGTCTCGATCTATCCCCGATGTCAGAGTCCCAAAACGCGAATTACAAGATCTTATTTTTGTCTTAAGTCCAACGGTTGATTTTGCGCCACAGAATCAGCAAGGTTTTTCTTATATAAAATGATGTTTTAACACA